>OY992895.1:70957131-71130256 GCA_963921405.1 Cepaea hortensis
GAGCTGTGAAGAAAAGGCTGGACAGAAAAACCACAGCAGGAGATCCTCCTGGAACGTCAAGCATTCTTTGCCCACATTGTCAAAGAACATTTCGAGCCAAAATAGGCCTTATCAGCCATCATAGAACTCACGGCTCCATACTTTCAATCCCACTGGATGAAATGAATGGTCATCATCATTCTTGATGATGTGATATATATATATATATATATATAACTGCACTGAAAGTTAAAACATGGATCTTGGTTTGAATAATAGAAAAACATAAGTTTTTGATGGTTAAAAAGACGAAATGTCTTCCCAAATGCATCACCCAGCTGCCACCATTTCTTGTCTAATACTCTCTATCCCAAAAGGATCCATAATAGACAATGTTACAGCTCACGGCTTTCTCCAATCATGAGAATAAATTGAACCACACATGAAGTAGCAACCGCGGCAGACATATAATTTGACCCTGAATGGCATTTACAACTGCATCTTGTAAAACTTGTAACATTTAGGTTAACAAACACACACACGCAAAAACAATATAACAGGGTGGCTAGATTAATAAAAGACAAACACACCAAATATTTTGAGTAAAAGATTTATCAACTGTTTCGTTTTAAAACTTAACTAGAAAACTTAAACATTGCAATTGCATAAATTATCCACGTTTATGAATGAGACAACATAAACAAAACAGTAAGGTCAGGGAATGATAGCGAAACCACTGAGACCCAATGAAGATAGACAATCTGACATGCAGAACCATGAAAGCACACAATGGAGGACATGAGACAATGAAAGCTCAACCACAGAACTAAGTAACCAGGACTGCGACATGAGCACCTGTAAATATTGGAGGATATCACTCTTTGGCCGGCGTTTGTGGCAAAGGGCTAGTGAGCATGATTCGCAAACCTCTATACAAAATCAGATGCAGGTGATTTGGAAGCAGATTGCCTTATGTTGATTTTTAATGAAGGTCATTCAGAAAGCAAAGGCAAACTATTGAGCGTAGAATTTGTCTTTTAAATAACAACACCCCCCCCCCCCCCCCCACACACACACACACACAAACGGGTTAATTATGACATTCTAGAAACATCATGCAACTAATTTATAAATTTCTGAAACTCCATATGAATGTTTAAGCATCGTTACCCTCTGCAGAGCCACATGGAAGGATAAACTCGCCAACTGTCCAATAGTCCTAGTGGGCAGCCCCTTGGCCCTTAAAGTAAATTAAAGCACAATGTCTGCCTATGGCTCACACAGACCTCGTTTAATGTGTGGTGTTGATGGTAAATTTTTATTAAGTAAGAAAAGTTTGGTATACTACCACCCTCCCAACTGATCCTGGGGTTGTGGTTTGAACGTCTAGCCTTCTCAGACAAGGGCAAACTGAGAAGAACTGTATTCACATTTAAAAAATTGTTTAATTAGACAGGTTAGCTGCATATAATAACAGGACATCGCAGTCAACCCCAACATTTTTGGCTTTACGTGATTTCTTGGCAAGTTTTTGTTCAGTAGTTTGCCATTGCTTTCTGAACAACCGGCACCCATACCATTTTTTTACAATAACCAACACAAGGTGGTCTGCTGCCAAATGTCCCACAGCTGTGATCTGAATGAGGTATGTGGGATTACGATGCCAATGTCCCGCAGCTGTGATCTGAACGAGGTATGCGGGATTACGATGCCAATGTCCTGCAGCTGTGATCTGAACAAGGTATGCGAGATTACGATGCCATGCCAATGTCCCGCAGCTGTGATCTGAACGAGGTATGCGGGATTAAGATGCCAATGTCCCGCAGCTGTGATCTGAACGATGCCAATGAAAGTGTTTCTACACCAAAACTACACCTAACCAAAAAGCTGTGGAAAACTGGGCATCAATAATTAATACTAAATTACATTGCACTAAGTTTAAGGTTGGGGACAAATGCATTTGGGTAAATAACAATTAACTGCACATAATATCTAAATGTTTTTCATTTGAACAATCCCTGGTCTGTGTAAGTGAACATTTAATACATAGTTTAGTTTAACATCATGGAAAGTTATGATCTGTTCTAATTTGATAATGAAACTTAAATTGCTGCTTTGTGAAAACTTAATTCCAGTAAAAACAGTTCTTATAATTAACCATTGTGAAAGAATCTTCAAAAATTCAACAACTTCTCACGCAAAAGTAACATTATAATAACAGTAGTTTATAAAGATATATAAAGAATAAGACATATTGCCATGATGAAAATTTTGGCAGATCTCACACTGCATGGAAAAGATCTTAGAGTTATAAAGAAAATCTATTGGAAATAAGCAGCTGCCATAAAAATTGATAATGAAGTTGGTCAATTCCAGCCTATCAGAAGAGGCTTACAACAGGGATGTGTAATGTCTCCAGATCTGTTTTCCCTTCACAGTGAAAATATCATGAGAAATATAGCGGATATGAAAGGAGTTGCATTCGGGCGATGAAACATCAATAATATAAGATATGTGGACGATGCAGTATTGATTGCTGACAGCGAAAAGGTCCCACAACATTTGGTAGATGCGTTTATTATACACGGTGAGAAAGTAGGTTTGGAATTGAATTGTAAGAAAACAGAGATCATAGTCATCTCCAAGAAGAAAGACATACCACATTGTAACATCCAAGTGAATATAAAAATGCTTAGACAAGTGAATCGGTATAACTATCTCAGAACAGCCATAACATATGATGGAAGATGGCTTGTGTGGACAATGGACAATTAACAGACAACATGAGAAACATCTAATGGCGGTGGAAATGTGGTTTCTGAGAAAAATGCAAAGAATATCATGGATGACCAGAAAATCAAATAAGACAGTTCTTCATGAGACAAATGAAAATTGAAGACTGAATGGAGAAATTAGATGGAGACAGACAAGATGTTTTGGACATGTTATGAGGAGAAATGGACTTGAAAATTTAGTGACAACTGGCAAACTTGATGGGAAGATAGAAAGAGGAAAACAAAGGGATAAATACCTTGATGGTTTGGCAGCATGACATGGTCAGGATAAGAACAGAGACCTGATTCGAGACACTGGTGACCGTGTAAGATGACGAACCATGACAGCCTATGCCTTTCGGCACAGCACTTGATGATGATGAATTTATAAAACACACTACTAATGTTTCTCTAGAATCATAGGTAAACATGCCCCTTCACTGTTGATACTTATTATCCGAATGTTTGTACAAATCCCCGGAAGTGACGTCAACGTTGTCCTGAACTGTTCCTGATTACAAAATATGAAGAGTGTCTGTTTATAGAACACACATCCTTTGATGCTGTAGTCACAGTCCCAAAGTTTGGAGACCAGCTCGAAGTCTACTGGGGTGGTCTCTGTGCTGAACACCTTCCACAAGGTGCCATTCCTCTGTAGGATGTAAACATCTTCTCTGTGTCTAAAACTGACCATGTCCTGGGATGTTCCACTCATTGCTGTTGTACATATATGAGTTTCCTCTGTGTCTGTATTATAGCACTGTGCAGCTATGACATCAGTTTTCGTAAAAAATACAAGTATGTACTTTTGAAATCTGACGAGGCAGTTTCCGCAACCTAGAAGCTCCCCACATTTTAACCATTCTCGGTTATGTCCATGAAAACAGCAGAAACGAAAAACACTGTGATCGCGGTCACATTCTTCATCTTCAACACTAGTGTTACATAGGCAACTGTAGTAAATATAGTTACCATGGGGTAGCAAATTAATCGGTGCAACATTATTTATTCTATTTACTTTTTCACAAGTTGTCTTAGGTAAAAGCATATAACAAATGTCTTGAAAGTTATCTTTGCTGTGTTTGAATAGTACATGCAAAACATTGTCATAAATAGTAAAGGTAAAATTAATACAATATTTATATTTCTCAGGATGCTTAACAAGTATAGTAACAAGGCCAGTATTCAAATCATATGCCTCAAGTCCGTTATCAGAGAAAAACACCATGACATGTTTGGAGGAACTGGAAGCTCTGTGCACCGCTGCCTCAGGCCAAGCATCATGGCGTCGGCAGACATTTGTGGTATACATCAAAGCTGCATGCATCTGTCTGTATGCTCCAGTATCAAACAATAAGTGTGCATGATTCATGATTATATTGTCAAGATAGCTTGGCTTTACCGTAAATAGCCGACAAGCAGACAGCAGTTGAACGAGATGCTGTTTTCGATGTTCTCTGTTACTCACATCTTTGACAACATCTCTGTTGGCATTACTGCGTTCTAAAGTCTCCCTTGTGTGTGTGTCAGCTTCATCTATGGTCTCTATGGTCGGTTGAAATGTATTTCTTTGATCAGTTGTAATATCAAGCGATAAATGCATCTGAGCATGTCTGTTCTTTGGACTACCAATGGTGGACAAGTTGTATGTTGAAAGATCACCATCTGATTGTTCATCATTTCTGTCATCATCACCCACAGTATCTTTTCCTAACAACATGACAAAGACATTTATATTGCAATAGTTAAGAAAAGAGAAGAAGAAGAAGAAGAAGAAGAAGAAGAAAGAAAGAAAATAGAAATAAAGAAAGAAAGAAAGAAGAAGAAGAAAAAGAAGAAGAAGAAAGAAAGAAAATAGAAATAAAGAAAGAAAGAAAAAAGAAAGAAAGAAAGAAAGAAGAAGAAGAAGAAGAAGAAGATCGATTCTGCACATTATGTTCATTGAATGCAATAAATACTGTATCAATCGCATATCATTTCTTCCTAATGTTATGTCCAGTCATATCCTCTAAATTTCTCATCATATTTTAACTATATATAGTAACAATCCTGGAGACATTATGCATCCATGTCACATGCCTCTCTTGATAGGCTGCGATTGACGTACTTTATTATATTTTTTGACCGCTTCTTGTTTCCAATGTTTGTTTTTTTTCACCAGTCGCAGGTCTTTCCTGTGAATTTGTAGATCTGCTCGCATCTTTATCATATAATGCATTCCTTTATCGAAGCCTCTGTATAATCAGTGATGCGAATATGTAGGTCTTTGTTTACTTCTTTTGAACGCCACATTAATGTTCTCAGCAAATAAATAGCAGTTGTTGTACATTTGCCTTCTACAAACCCACATTATTCTTTATCCTATTTCAAGTTGTATTTTCTACCCTTTTGCATGGCAATTCTTAGCAAAATCTTTTTGAGGTGGAACTAAATGCTAATTATTTGATGTTGATCACATTCCAATGCTTCTGGATTGCTGTAAACATCATCATTTAGTGCCTTGCTGATCATGCTTCTCCACTAATTGTGATCTCCGACAGCGTGTGTTGACTCCCTAAAGTGTCATGACACAAGACTGTCAAGAATTTTCTCTCACTGTCTTCCTCTAGCCACAAATCGTTCTGGTTGTCATAACATGTTCCAGCTTTTGTCTTGTCATAACGTGGCCTAAAAATAATGCCTGCCTCTTGTTGATGTTTGTGATAAATTCTCACTTTTTAAATGCCCAGATTGCTTTTGTTTTTGCTGCCCAGGGAATTTTCAAAGGCTTCTAGGGTTCTGTTTTCTTGTTTACTAATTGTCCAGGAATTTCAGCCATATGTTAAAGCTGGTTCTTTGTAACATGCAAGAATTATATTTCTATCTGCCAATGACAAGGATTTGGTGCGTAAAATGCTCTTCATTTGATAGATTGCAGTTTTTGTTTGTCCTATGCTATTACCTCTGCTTTGCATTTTTTATCTGCTGTTATCCATGTGCCTAGATATTTGAATGTTTGCACTTGCCTCAAAATAACATAATTTACTTTAATTGTACATTTAGGTGCAGTCTGTTTCTTTGATATCACAATGACTTCTGTCTTCCTCTTATTCAAGTTAAGACCCATGTGTTCACTTCCTACAACCACTGTATCATTTGCTGTAGTTCCATCTGCCTTGTTGCTGTCAAGACGGTGTCATCAGCATAATGCAAGTTATTTATATCCACCAAGCAGGATCCCTGGCATATGTTCTATAGATCTCAATAAATGTTCACTGCACAATGGAAACTAATCAGGAAACATTACACAACCTTGTCTGATGACCTTGTTTAAACACTAAAATGTTCCTAAATTATTGTTAATTCATATGGCTGCAGTTTGCTGCCAACATACGTTCTTTATTATTCATAGAGTTATTCCGTCAGTGTTTAGTTGCTCTAGTGGTTTGATTATTTCCTCATGTTACACATTGCCAAACGCTTTTGTGTAATCCTAAAGTATAAGTACAGATCAGATTTTACTTCTATAGCTCTTTCTAATAATGTCCTGTGTGTGTGCCCTTTACCTCTACAAATCCACACTGTCCCTCACTAATTTCTGGTTTAATCTTGTTTCTTATTCTTCTCATAATTATTCACAGTAACAGCTTTGTCATGTGACTCACAAGACTTATTGTGTGATAATTGTTATTAGGTCTCTAGGAGTGTACCCACTAGTGTATGTGTCACTTAGAAATTTTGTTAATATTCCACTTCCAACATCTTCTAAAGTCTCAGTCTCCAATGTATCATTGTCTGGAGCGAGTTCCTTTACTTTGTTCATACAGTGTAGTGCATGTTCAACTTCCACTGTAAATATTGGTGGATCTTTGCCATTGTTTTGAATACTTACATCCAGTCTTCTATACAGAGATTCTCTCTGATATTCCACCCATCTATCGGCATTTGATGTTGCTTGTGGGTATACAATGTATCTTTGTAGTAACCATGACTTCTGTTGTTTTCTGTTATTCAGGCTAAGTTAGCCTTTCTGTTGAAATCATATCTATCAATTCTTGTAACTGCATTTCATTTTCAGCAACCAAAACCATATCATCAGCATAACACAGGTTGTTTACATTATGTCCACCAACGGATATTCCTGGCATGTCTTGTATGGATCTCACTATTATTTTTCTGTACAAATTAAACAGATCGGGTGATAGTTCACAACTCTGTCTAACACCTTGTTTAATGTGTTGAAAATTGTCCAATTGATTGTGAATTCTTGTGGTTACTTTTTGTTGCCAATACATGTTCTTTATTGTCCTGAAATCTTTACCATCAATTTACAATTCCCAACATCCTAATCATTTCTTCGTGTTTAACAATATCGAATTCCATAATAGTTTTTCACATCATTCTTCCTGTTAACGTTATGAAGATGCATATGGTATTTTGTGTGCCTCTACTATTTTTTGTCACAAGACACATTAAACTAATTTTTCCACAATCTGTTGCACCCAATTTCTTTTAGAGACCTACGAAAATAGATGTCAAGAGATCAATTGTTATAGATAATTATTAACAATATTGTTACCACTTGAATATCCAATGCACAAAAGGCTCACAATTTTTTTGATGTGGTTACTCGGCACCGACAATTTACGTTTCCTTATGTGTTGTATAGCATCCCAGCCATTACACGAATTGTTGGGAAACAACTTGGTGGCAGCGACCATCGACCAGTCTTTCTAACTGTAGAAAATGAGCTTGTAAGTGAAAGCAGCATCCTCTCGAGGTGGAACTACAAGAAAGCAGACTGGGCAATGTACAAGAATCGCACCAGCATACTGGTTAGAAACCTGAACACTGAGAAAGACATAAATAAAGTAGTTGAAGAGTTTGGGAAATGCATACTACAGGCAGCGCGAGAAACAGTACAAAGAGGAGCCCGTAAACAATATAAACCTTACTGGAGTGTGAACTGGAACAGTTGCATAATGATGTGGAAGTATGTAGAAAGCAAGCAGAGGCCACACCCAGCCAAGAGCACCACAATAAATTCCAGCATGCAAAAGCCAAATTTCAAAGCGCCAAGCTGCAAGCTAGTAGGAAAAAACAGAGTCTCTGAACTTTGAACGAGACACAAGGAAATTTTGTAAGCTTATAAAACAACTTAATGATGAGGGCACAGGGAGAAACTCAAAAATTGCACTACATAAAGATGGATACATCTTAACAAGAAAGCAAACAGCTGATCATTTTGCGGACTCATTCGCACAATATAACAATATCAAAATTAGTCCAGAGAAACAACAAGAGATTCCAGAGAAACATCAACATACAGGACAGAAGGAAATAGTACATGAGGTTCTGGAGGCACCCATCACAATCAGCGAACCGGAGCTAGCCATATCAAAGCTGAAAATGAGAAAGTCACCAGGAGCTGATGGTATCTCCAATGAAATGATCAGGAACCTAGGAACAGAGGCTAAAGCAAAGCTGTTGCAGATCTTCAATAACAGTTGGACCTTAGGCAGTGTTCCACAAGCCTGGAGAGAACCAATCATGATACCCCTCCTAAAATCAGGGAAAGATAGTTCCATTGCCTCTAGCTACAGACCAATTAGCCTCACCAGCTGTCTCTGCAAAACACTGGAGCACATCATCAATCACAGACTGCAGTGGTACATTGAAAGTAAAAAACTTCCTTGTGCCACAGCAGGCTGGCTTTAGGCAGTGCTACTCTACGGAAAATCAGACAACCTACCTCTCTCAAGAAATTGAGGATGCATTCCAAGAGAAGAAGCTGGTGCATACGGCATGGATAGATTTGAAGAAAGCCTTTGACAAAGTCTGGAAAGAAGGTCTGATGAATAAACTGAGAAACTGCAAAGTCAATGGAAGAATGTACAAATGGGTGAAAGCACACTTGCACAACAGAAGAGCCCGAGTACAGATAGATGGACTAAAGAGCAAGAAAGTACTACTGCGTCATGGTGTTCCCCAGGGCGGAGTCTTGTCCCCCACACTCCTGGATGACCTGGTTCTATGGAGCACAAATGAACATGCATCAGTGGCCACCAGATTATTACAAAGAGCTGTAGATACATTTGTTGCATGGGCAAATAGATGGTGTGTCAGCATAAACACTGACAAGTGCAGCACCATCCTATTTACCCTCTCTCCAAAACAAAAGGCAGGGACCATCCAGATAAATGGAACACCCCTAAGAGAAGATAAAGAACCAACATACCTTGGAGTAACATTTGATGGCAGGCTGACATTGAGAAAGCACATCAACAAAGCAGTAGCAAAAGCCAGAAGGAAAATAGCCATCCTGAGAAAGCCAAGTGGAACCACATGGGGAGCCAGTGGGAAAATACTTAGCAAAGTTTATCAACAGAGCATACGACCACACCTGGAATACGGGTCAACTGCGTGGTGTTCGGCATAAAAAACCACACTACAAGAGGGATGAGATCAACCCCTATAGTGGAAATGGAGAAGATGGGGAGGACACAAGCACTGAGTGAGCGCAGAGATACGAAAACGCTAATACAAGCAGAAAAGTTCCTCAGCTTGCCAGGCCACCCTATGAAGAACAGATTTGAAAACCTAGCTATGGGGCGGTTGAAAAGAAGTAGTTTTATCCACCAGGCCAAACGACTCTGCAGAGAAACCACCGATCTGCCCACAGTTGGTATCCCCCTAACAACTATTCCAGAGCGAACTCCAAGGAAAGATGAGCATAGACTATCATTACAAATCCAGACAAAAGTGAGAGGAATATTTCACAAGGAAGAACAGAACAGTGTGCAGCGCAGAACAGCCACTCTCAGCTTCCTTGATGAAGAATACCCACAGGACCTCTGGATCCGAGTCTACACAGATGGGTCAGCACAAAATGCTGTTCGAAATGGAGGAGCGGGAGTGTACATAGAATACCCAAATAATACCAGGGACACAGCTAGAGTACCGACAGGAAAGTACTGCCATAACTATGATGCTGAAATTGAGGCAATCAAGATAGCAACAGAGAAATTACTAAATACCAGCAATGGTACACAACCTGTGGTGCTATTGACAGATGCAAAATCAGTACTCGAGGTGCTCCTGTCAGGGAAATTGCCAGTACTAAGGACACTACTTTCTGAACTTAGCAGTCAGCATAAGGTCACCATGCAGTGGATACCATCCCACTGTGGAGTACCCGGAAACGACAAAGCTGATCAATTGGCTAAGGAAAGAGCCAAAGAAGAACAGCCTGATGTGCCCGTTACATACCACCAAAAGAAAAGAATGATCAAATCAGTCAGAAAGCCACCAAAACCTGCTCAAGATGACTACCACGCTGTGGATAGACCAGAACAAGTCATTATTCTACGCCTCAGAACAGGGCACAATAGATTACGCAACCACATGTATACAAAATTCAAGATTGGTGAAACAGCCATGTGCACATGTGGATTGGCGTCGCAGACAGCAGAGCACATACTCCAAGACTGCCCAAAATATAACATATCTAGGCAAACCTTCTGGCCTATAGAGACGACAGTGGAAGATAAACTCTATGGTCCGCTGTGTGAACTGAAAAAGACAGTTCAATTCATACAAGAGACAGCATTGCAGTTATAGACATATTTCAAGGGAACGAAAGAAGAAGAAGAAGAAGAAGAAGCATCCCAGCTTCTGCTGTTAATATTTGTAATCCTTCATATTGATCATATTTTTTCCCCTGATCATCATCATATAAATCTTTTATATATCCTGTCCATCTTTCAATTATCTTTCTTTTTAAATTTATATTTTACCTTCTTTTTTTTTTTTTTTTTTTTTTATTACAACTACTTTATGCTTACAAATATCCGGTAGATATCTTGTCATAACTATTGTATTATGTGCAAGTTAACCCGTTTTTCTCCCTTCTTTCGTGTCTTTTCCAAGACTATATCAACCAGTAGCATCTTCATTCCTTTCTTCTGTAAGTTTTGCATTAAAATCTCCATGTGTCAAAGTTGTTTCATAGTTTTTACATTGTAATATAGCCATGATATGTTCATACAAGTTATCACTTTCTTCTTCATCTGTGCTGTATGCAGCTGGTGTAAAGACTTGTATTATGTAAATGTCTACTATTTGCCCCTTAACCTAACATAACTCATTCTGTTATAGGTATATATTCTTTTACTGTCTTCGCTCATTCTCTGACCAAGATTATACTCACACTTCTTTCATGTTTATGCCCTCCTGAGTAAGTTATTCTATATTCATCTAAATACATTTATCTTGCTCCTCTCTGTCTTGTCTCACATATTCAATCAATCAACTAGGTGCCATCTTCCCAAAGAAGGTTGGCTGCAATGGATCTCTAACACTATCTGTCTTTTACCCTGACTGTGCATTCTGTCAGATTAATGTTCGTCCATCTTTTGATGGTATCTTCCCACTTGTATTATTGTCTACCCCTTGCTCGCTTGCCCTCAACCTTTCCCTTCAGTATGGTTGTTATAAGAGTATTATGTCTTTTAATGTGGCCAAAATATTTCACTGGCCTCTTTCTTATTTCTTTCATCAACTCTCTTTTCATTCCTAGTTTTTCTAGAACCTCAGTATTTGATTGCTTTTGTTTCCATGAAATACGACCTAGTCATCTTTATATCCACATCTCCAGCGTCTCTATTCAAATTTCTAGTTGTTTGTTTAACGTCTAGTCTTCCGCGCCATACAGTAGTGTTGTATATACATAACATTAGGCAATTCTCATTTTTAATGCGTTGTTAATCTCTCTAGATGTTAATATTGATTTCATGCTGTTGAAAGCATTTTTGGCCATTCTTATTCTCTTTCTGATTTCTGTTTCACTTCTGCCATCATCTGTTATTACGTGTCCAAGATAGAAGAAACTTGTTACTTGTTCTCCCCATTTACTGTGATGTTTATTAATGAACATTCCTTTCCACTGCTAATTATCATAGTTTTCATTTTTGGGATGTTAATATCTAAGCCATATTCTACACTATGCCTGTTTACTTGTTCTACTAGGTTTTGTAACTCTTGCTTGCTTTCTGCTAGTAACATGGTATTGTCAGCATACCTAATAAGATTGTTCATGATTCTTCCATTGATGTTAAATTCAGGCAGTTCGACTTGATTAAAAATTCTTGCTGTATATAGAAAAAATGCTGATGACATGACGTTTTTATTCTGTGGGAGATCCTGTTTAGTGTTTCCCTGTGGATTCTGTGTGTTATTTCGTATTTGTTTATTGAAGGTGTTCAAAAGAAGCCACGGAAGGCAGGTGGTGGATGAAATTTTGAGGGCAGCCGACAGATATTTGTTGGTTATGGTCTCAAGTTTCACGACGGCAGGCAGAGAACCTCTTCCAAGAGACAATGGCAGTGGTCACATGACCAGTATGGTTACTGCCATAGAGGAAAGCAATGGCAAACTACCTCTTTAAAAGTGCTTAGTACATTATGATTCGCCTAAAGACTGATCATCACAAGACAAGGACAGAGACATTAAAATTAGCAACATGGAATGTTAGGACACTAAACGACGATGAAAAATTAGATAACATAAAACAAGAAATGGAAAGAGAAAAAAATTAATATTTTAGGTATGTGCGAAACGAGATGGTAGGAGCAGGCATCAAGACAGACAAAGATTTTAAGATTATTTATTCTGAAGGTGAAGATCGACAAAGGGGAGTGGCAATTATTTTGGACCGGAAAACATCAAAATCTGTTCAAGGATTAGTTAAATTAAGTCGATGACCTTTTAACATAAATGTTATTCAAGTATATGCCCCAACAGGAGAATCCAGTGAAGATAGTGTAGAGGAATTTTATAATGACATAGGGTCTGCCTTAAAGAAATGTAAAAATTCAGAAATAAACATCACAATAGGGGACTTCAATGCAAAAGTAGGAAATCACAAAGTGATAGATATACAGTAGGAAACTATGGTTTAGGAGAGAGAAATGAAAGAGGATACAGACTCGTAGAGTGGGCAAAAGAACAGGAAATGATCATAGGAAACACCTGGTTTAAGCAACACCCTAGAAGAATATGGACATGGAGGAGCCCTGGTAGGAGGATTAAAAACCAGATTGACTACATTCTGATTAGCAGAAGATTTAGAAACGCGCTAACAGTAGCAAAAACAGTTCCCAGTGCTGATTGTTGTAGTGACCACAGATTACTTAAGGAACATTGAGGATAAAGTTGAAGAAAGTCAAGTATAGTACAGGAAACACTAAATATGATTTGTGTACATTGAGTAATGACAAGGACATGCAAAACAAATTCAACACAGAAGTGCTGAACAGGTTCGATATATTGTCTGATCTAGAGATTCTATTCCAGGATGTGGATGATCAAAGGGAAATGTCGAAGAATTCAATCAGTTTGGCTGCAGAAACAACTATTCCAAAATTAAAGAAGGTGGGTTGTAAGAAATGGATGACTGAAGAAATTTTACACCTAATGGAAATAAGAAGACTCAACAAAAATAATCCTGCCACACATGAAGAAATTCACAGACAAGTCAGAATATTATGTAAGGAGGCAAAAGAAGCATGGCTTGAGGAAAAGTGTTTAGAAATTGAAGGGAAAAAAAACACAACAGTCAAAATACCAAATTAGTGCACAAAAGAATTCATGAAACTACTAATAAGAGAACAAGTACATCAGCAAGCTGTCTAAAAACTAAAGATGGCAAAATCATAATAGAAAAAGATCAGATTCTACATGTATGGACAGATTATGTGAAATACCTCTATGATGATAACAGAGAGGAACAGTATGATATTAGATTTAATAATGAAGGACTGACAATTTTGAAGATGGAGGTTCAAAATGTTCTTAAGCATAAGAAAGCTGGCAAGGCCCCCGGTGCAGAAATGATTAAAGCTATAGAAGAATATGGAATAGATCAAGTCACCGGACTGCTGAACACATTATATGATACTGGAGATATACCTTCTGAATTATGTAACTCTGTATTTATTGCAATCCCAAAGAAATCAGGAGCCTTGGAATGTGATCAACATAGAACAATTAGTATAATGAGTCACATCACAAAGATTTTGCTACGAATAATCATGCAAAGAGTGAGGAAGAAAATACAACCTGAAATAGGGGAAGAACAATGTGGGTTTGTAGAAAGAAAGGGTACAGTAAATGCTGTGTATATGCTGCGAACAGTTATTGAACATGCTTTAGAAGTAAACAAAGATATTCATCTTTGCTTTATTGACTACACAAAGGCTTTTGATAGAGTTAGACATGTCAACACGGTGGATATGCTTGCAGATCTACAAACTGATGGGAAATACATTAGACTTATAAAAAACATATATTGGAAACAAGCTGCCATAAGGATTGATAATGAAAAGGGACAATATCAGCCTATTAAGAGAGGTGTTAGGCAGGGATGTGTAATGTCTCCAGATCTTTTTTTCCCTATACAGCGAAAATATTTTCAGAAATGTAGAAGATATAAATGGAATCAGCATTGGAGGATGAAACATCAATAACATTAGATATGCAGGTGATACAGTATTGATTGCGGACAAAGCACAGGATCTGCAACAATTAGTAGATGCAGTTGTTGTATACAGCGGGCAACTAGTGTTAGAATTAAATTGTAAAAAGACACAGGTTATGGTCGTCATTAGGAAGAATAAAATACCACAATGTAATATACAAGTAAATGGGACTATTCTTCAACAAGTGAATCGGTACAATTATCTCTAACAGTCATAACATCTGATGGAAGATGCCTTGAAGAGATTAGAACAAGAATCGCCATGGCGAAAGTAGCAAGATGAAAAACATTCTGACCAATAAAAAAAATGTCAATTGAAATGAGAAAAAGAGTGTTGAGGGGATACATAGAGCCAGTTCTTTTGTATGGATGTGAAACTTGGACAATGTGCAGTCAAGCTGAAAAACATCTGATGGCTGCAGAAATGTGGTTTCTGAGGGAATGCAAAGAATACCATGGACAGACAGGAAAACCAATGACCAAATACTACAGGAGACAAATGACAATCGTAAATTGGTTAAAGAAATTAGACATAGCCAGTCAGAATTTTTGGGACATTTTATGAGAAAAAATGGATTGGAGAACTTAGTGACAACTGGCAAGATCGAAGGGAATAGACTAAGAGGAAGACAGAGGAAAATACCTGGATGGCTTGGCCACATGGCACGGACAAGACAGGAACACTGAGCTGATCCACAACTCTGGTGATCGAATGAAATGGCGAGTCATGATAGCCCACGCTTTCTGGCATGGCACATGATTGATTGATTGATAGCTTGAATAGGATTGGGAACAACATACATCCCTGCCGTATGCTTCTTTTTATCTCTATATCGCCAACAAATAATTATTTCTGCACCTAACAGATGCCACTTGTTCCCAGTACAAGTTACTAATATGTCTGATGTCCTTTCTGTCTATTCCTATATCTTGAAGGCATGTTGTTCTCTACCGGAGGATTTGTTCTTGAACAACACACCCCCTCTCCCCCTTTCTTTCACGAACATCATTCACTTTGAATATATTGCAAATCCGGTCTGTCCACAATATATTCTATAAGCATACACACACACACACACACATACACATTACACATACATACATTATATTGCATGCAAACATTTTTGTTCAACAAACAACACTTAGTGTAACTATTACCAGAATGCAGCGATGTACTTTGTGCAGATCGTGGGGTGTATTTCACCCAGTCCAAGACTGTATCCACTACCAGCTCCTCACAGTCTGTTGCTAGAGAATCATGTGCTATTACTTTGTAGAAACTGTCAAAGGATAATTGAAGAAAATTGTCTTGCTCCCTTACATTTTTAAAATGTCTGACAATAAAATCCAGCGAATGATCTATCACATTTTGTGCAGAAAACAAAGTTGCTTGGTCGAGGATACTGAAACAGTTGTCAACAGATACGTTTTCCATTGCAAATTTCTGACACTCTTCTGTTAAATAGTCAATTTGCAGCATTTCTGTGGCAGACCACATATCTAAAAGATTTTCATCGCTGAGTCCTATTTTACCTGTATACAAAGCATTGATGATGGTATCAAATGTACTTGCAGAAATTGCACCAAGTACGGCACGACTTTCTAACTGCTCCTTCATGTTTGAATTAAAGAGTCCCCGAAAGAAACCTGAGCATGCGCTGAGAAGGAAGCGATGACACTTAAATTTTGTGTCTTCAACAACAATGTTGAAGTCATAATCGCTTGTATCACTGTCCTTCCACATGTTCGCGACACACTTTTGTAGGCCACGGGCTAGAGATTGGCTGAATGCCATGGTTATTTGTTATCTGAAAAATAACAAGGATAATTGATTACACTTCATGGGAGGTAGTATTACATTTAAACTTTCTAGGTGGGTATATGCCGGCTCTGTGGCAAAGTGGTTACAGACATAACTCGTAATCCCACACACCACATTAGCAACATACCTGTGGACAATTAAAAAGGCAGACCATCTTGCATTTCTTTTCATACAATGGTATAAATGCCAGTCGTTCAGAAAGCAATGGCAAACTACTGAACGTAAACTTGCCAAGAAATCACAAATTGTCAAAATCATGCTGGGGTTGACTGCGACATCCCGTAAAGGATATGCAACTAACCTGGGTATATAATAGGGCATTCTGAACATGCTGATATCAAAGATATGAGAAACTTTGGCTTTGATTTTCTGAATTATAGAATACATATTGTACTGAAAGCAGTAAAACAAAAACGTAAGAATTTATCACGCCATCTGACACAACATTGGGTTGATTACTGAGTATGTTCAAATTATTAAACAGTATTACATTTGTACATGAATATTGTCATCATTATCATCTTCCTCTTTTGTCATCAAGCACCTTGTGGATGAAGAGTTGACTTTCAAGCGCCAGATGGTGGAAGTGGATAATGTAATTCCATGCGATTGTACAATGTCTTTGATATCGCTAATCCATTTATTTTCTTGGGTGTCCTCTTGCTTTCATATCAGATCTTTGATGTAGTGCCAGTGCTGGTGGTTGATGGTGTTGCATTCTAACTAGATAGCCGAACCATTTGATCTTCTGCCTTTCAAAATATGTGGCATGACATACAGGTCCCACTGTCTGTCTGATAACATCATTTCTTATTCGGTCTCGGAGAGTTAAGTTGGCAGCTATCTGCAAGCATCTCATCTTGCAGATGTTGATTTTGCATAAATGTGATGGGGATTTCATGTTTGTTTCATAATATAGCTGTTGTCCACTCGTTTGATGTGTTTCCCATGTGGGCGCTGATAGAAACACTTTTTTCTGTCAATTTCCTCCATGATTCTTCAACAATAGTACATTAACAGTGTATTTCCAGAAAAAGGGTGAAACTATGATTAGTGCTCAATACAGTGAGATGCTAGTGAATAATATGAAGCCTGTGATTCAACTGAAAAAGCCGGGGGACTTCTCTTAAAAAAGAGTATTGTTCTTGCATGATAACACCCAAACTCACACGGCTGTGCATAGTGGATACACTACATGTTCTGAAATGTAGGGGTTTATAACATCCAGCATATAGTCCAGACTGAGGTGACATTGTACTTTCACTAGTTTGGATCCTTGAAAGAGCTATTTGTTGAGTTGGAGGTTTGTGGATAACAATGAGATAATGGAGGCAGCGCAAATTTGGCATAAGGCCACGCCCAAAAACTGTTTATAGACTAAGAAGGGGCAAGTCTTAGATGGCACAGGTGGAAATATCTACACGTCAAGTGTGTGATGTAGAGACCATTAATCATGAAAAAGAGTGTGTTGAAGTATCAGCAGACATGACGGATTGGTGCAATTTAATAGTCACACTTGGTCGTGCAGAGTATAGGCAGCGGGCTGCACAGAGTTTGAGGTGCAACAACTGATCCAGAGTAACACACATCAATGTGACATAGTGATCTATACAGATGGGTCAGTGGTGAGAAACAGAGTGGTTGGGGTTTCATTGTGAAGGCTGATAGATGATTCTTGAAAAAGAGGAGTCTGGCATATGAGACTACAACCTCCAGCATGAGAGTGGAGGGAGAAGCAGTCACAGTGGCATTCTGATGGTAAAAGAAGACCACTGCAACACATTGTCTTCATTACGGGCACAAGGAGTATGCTTAGTAAGGTGGAGAAGGGAATGTTTCGTGTGAAATGGCTTACCTCGCTCAGAGGTCACAAACTGAGAATTGTATGGATTTTCTGCCCTGGCCATGCGGAGGTGTGGAGGAATGAACAGGCTGATTGGCTAGCAGGGAATTGGGAATGCACCTCTTGGTGGTAGATTACCCATGGACAAGAGAGAGGTGGTCGTACACCTGTGGGACCAGGTGGAGAAGGTGGGGAGACAGTTTGAGAACTCATATGTGGGAAGGACGAGGTTGCGGGGGATTGGCATGGGTTCTCATAGAATCTCAAAACTGAGAGGGAAGACCAGGAGAACTTTCAATCAGATAGCGATGGGAGCGATTAATAGTATGGCTCTTGGCTGGCATTCAACGAGGGAACGGAGCGTGTATGGAAATGTCCTGAGTGCAGTGATGACAGTTCTTAGCTCAACTCAATGATCAGTGTTACAGGGCACGTTTCTGGGAGAAGAGGCAGGGATAAATTGGAACGAAGATAGAAACAGGGCATGTCAGACACCTTGGATATGAGGGTGCATGCGGCAGGAGAAATGGTGAGGGATTGAGATACCTTTCAGTGATAAGACCGACCGTTCTGCAAAAAAACTGCATAAGAATATCAGCTGGAGTCTCTATTTAAAGAACACAACAGGACAAGGAAAGAGCGTGTGTTTAAGATGAAGAACGTATTAAAAGTTCATACTTTACAGTTATGTACGTCTCATCCTTCTAAAATTCATTTTATAAAGTAAGTAGACCCACAAATCATGTTTTATGTGGATGTCTAGACTTGTTTTAGTATATGCTATTAAATTTACATTCCATTTTTACGTATACTGTGTAGGGGTGGGGGGATTTTTAGATAGGAAATATGAGGGGGGGGGGGGGGGGATGACATTCTGAAACTACGGTGAAGGGGGATACGGGCCAAATTCTTGATAGGAAGGGGGGAATGACGTTATGAAAATATGGTGAAGGGGGGCACGGGCCAAAAAAGGTTGAGAACCACTGGACTATGGATTTGTGGAAGGAAAAGGTACAAGCAATGCAATATGCACATTACGAACACTATTACTATTAGAAAGATCAGTAGAGACAAAGAAAGCCATATATTTGTGCTTCATAGATTATACTAAGGCATTTGATAAAGTAAAACATGATGAACTTATTAATATTATTAAAATGTAGGAAGATATATTAACATTGATGGAAAAGATCTAAGAATAATAAAAAAAAAATATTTACTGGAACCAAACAGCAGCAATTAAAATGGGAAATAAAGAAGGAAATTATGAAAACACCTTCCAAATTATGAACACATAAATAAAGTTGGGTGTAAGAAATATTAATCTAATAATGAGTTTAGCAACAACCTGTGACATACGTGGACTTACCCCAATACTTAAAAAAAAACACAGTACAGCAATTATTGAATTATTATAGTCACCAACAAATTACTTGAAATTAGCCTTCAGAGCACATGTGCTTGAAACTACAAGCATGGCTTCACAGTACTGACCTATTTATACCCAGAAAATATCACACTGTTTTCGGAATTTAAAAACAAAAACAAAAACGACCACAATCGGAATTTGGCCAAATTTCGGACACAGGCCAAAATTTTTGCCGGGTCACGTGATCTTTACCACGAATTCCCGATCGCGACTGCCCAACGGTCATCTACTGCCAATATGTGTATGGCACGGGGGGGGGGGGGGAGTGGGGGGGAGGGGGGGGGGGTCTTGAGTCTGAGGAATTAAGGCAGCCTGGCGAGTGCAGTCGCCACGAACTGTCCAGGTTAGAGTTTTCTTTTTGTCCCCTACAGTAAAAAATTCCACACCTTACTGAGGATTCGAAAACGAGTCTCCCGAATGAGAATCCGGCATTCTAGCTACTCGGCCAGCCGCTCCTCTCGGAAAGCCGCTCCTCTTACATCGCCGCTTTGTGAAAACTGAATTCCGATATAAACAGTTCTAATAAATCACTGCGGTAGAATCGTCAAAAGGTTGGACAACTTATCACACCAAAGTAACATTATAAAGACAGTAATTGATAAACTAAACTGATATTATTTATCTAGAATCATCATCATTAAGTGTCCTGCCAGCTGGAATAGGCGTTCATGGATCTCCACAGATCTCGGTCGTTGGTGTTTTGGATCAACTCTGCTGATGGTATTCCTCCATGCCATCGTCTCAATCCATCAAGCATCATTTCTCTTGGTCTGCCTCTCTTCCCCTCGATCTTTAGAGTTGTCACGATGTTCTCCAATACCGTAGCTGTCTCGCCCCTCCGCCTTGCTTCCTTGAATGGTATCTTTGTGGTAATTGCGATCTTTAAGGCGTATCTGTGTCGTTACAGGTACGGACAGCCCAAGTATCTTGTTACATGCTTGCCTAGGCAGTTGGCGCACTTTCGTTTATTGTTGGGTGCTCGGAAGTACGTGTCCAGCTTGGCCAGCGGACACTCCTTGAAGGCGTGGTGATCGGCGCAGTACTGGCATATTTCCGTCTTACTGCGACATGCTGCTCTGCTGTGACCGGCCTTCTGACATCTGGAACATTGGGTGATTCTTGGGATGAATCTCTCTGGCTGCTGAATTCTTTTGTTGATTGATACTGTGATATGCATCTCGCTGCCCTCTGTCGTCACCACCGCCAAGATTGTGGGAATCTTGGAGTAGGAGAGGAGCCGCTCCGCCTTCAAGAATCAGTTGTGTAGATTCTCTTCTCGTAGCTGCTTCATGATTTCTTCGTCTGTTAGCTCCACTTGGATACGCTTGATAACCCACTTGATTGTCGGTGAGTCGGTGTTTCCGACTCTGGTGTCTTTCTCCTCTCTCTGCTTCTCTCTCTAGCTTTGGCTCTTGTCTGTGGTGGACTGTCGACGGTCTCCCTCGTGGTATCTGTAGTTTCAGGTCCTTTGTTACAGCTCGCAGGCATGCTCTCCACGTTCTTCTTCATGTCGGCTCCCATGTTGCACATCTTGGATACCGCGTCTTTTGGTGTTCTTGCAACGTGTCATCCCTCCTCCCCCGTATCAGGCTTCTTGACTTGTTCAGGTGAATGCGACGCGACTCCTAGATGCCTTCGGCATGTGGTTTTATAGAATAATGCTGAATGAAGACACCCCCCCCCCCTCCAAAAAAAAAAAAAAAAAAAAATGGACAGGTTTGTGAAAAGAGAGGTATAGGAAGGCAGAATTAGAAAATTCTTGAGTCTTGTGTCATGGCGCGGAAGGGAGTCAACCCATGAATTGATCCATGCAGTCAGAGATCACAAATTGTGAGAAGCACGGTCACCAACGCCAGTCGGCAAGGACTGGGAAATGATGATGATTATGTGCGTGTTCCGTTCAGAAAGTAAGGACCACAATTTCTTACTTAACTTAGCGAAGTAACAATTGTTAATTTGGATTTTATTAAAGAAAACTACAGTAAGCTCTGATTTTGTCGGATGTGTTTTAGATGTTACTAGCTGACCCGGCCCGGCTTCGCCCAGGCCCTGGAGGGGATCTATCTATCTATCAGTCTGTCTGTCTGCTTGTTTGTCTGTCTGTCTGTCTGTCTGGCTGACCCGGCCCGGCTTCACCCAGTCCCTGGTGGGGAGCATCTAATTTAATTCATATAAGTAGTCATATAAGCTCTCCCGTTCCCGACTATCTGTTTGTCTATCTGTCTGTCTGTCTGTCTGACCCGGCCCGGCTTCACCCAGTCCCTAGTGGGGGGCATCTCATTTAATTCATATACGTAGTCATATAAGCTCTCCTGTTCCCGACTATCTGTTTGTCTGTCTATCAGTCCCGGCTCGGCTTCACTCAGTCCCTGGTGAGGAGCATCTCATTTAATTCATATACGTAGTCATATAAGCTCTCCCGTTCCCGACTGTCTATCTGTCTGACCCGGCCCGGCATCACCCAGTCACTGGTGGGGAGCATGTCATTTAATTCATATAAGTAGTCAAATAAGCTTTCGTTCCCGACTATCTGTCTGTCTGTCTATCTATCTGACCCGGCGTGGTTTCGCCCAGCTCCTGGCGCACAGTAACTTAAAAGAATGTCTTTCCACACACCATTCATTATTTTTAATGAAAACTGTTTTTAATCACCGACATGACAGTTTATAAGTTCTTTAAGCAGATAAAGATGGGTTACAATGTTATGCATTATGCATTATTTTTATGAAAACTTTGAAAATGCCTTAAAGATTATATCATTATTAATTATAACTCATATGCCTCAAAATAACTATAGACAAAGAGTTTAACAATAGTGCAAGTCCAACAATATGACTATAAAGTATATAGAAATGTTATTTAAAATTATGCCCCTTGAAATAACTTTTCTAGAGTGAAGTCCCCCTGCTATATAGAAATTATATAATGGAAATGAAAAAGTAAATGTTATTAAATAAGTAGAAGATTTTACACTAAGAAACTATTATAGTCGGTTGCACAGGAATGAAAGGAAGACGTGTAGAAAATTTCATCTCAATCGGATGTACCGTTATCGAACGCATCCAATACATAGCTAGCTGACCACAAACATAGCCACATACACTCTGTTTTATAGATATAGATGTTCGTGTGTTTAGTTCAAGCCTGTAGGTGTGAAGAGGCAACCTGTTGAAATGTTGATACATTTGTTGGTGTTATTGTGAGTGCATTGCCCGACGTTGACTTTATATAGGTGCCAGCTGCAGACATTTCGTGACACCGCCACATAGTAAGCCAAAATGGGTGGCCAGCATGGCCGAATGGATTGAGAGCGTGAGCTCTTAAAAACTCTCGGTGTGCTAATGGCGAGGTAGCAGGTTCAACAACTAACAAGTTGACTTCTTGTCTTGATTTAATATAAACATAAATTACACGTACTCCAGAAGTTGGAGTGGGTGAGTTCGCCTGATGGCCACGAATACAGGTAATACAGAAACTAGCCCATCCACAAAAATCATTCCAGCATGGAGTACGCTCGAGTTCTTAGTGAGCTAGGAAAGAAAAGCCAAGATTTATACAGAACCAAAGGAAAATAGTGTGTCCTACAGTTGATGTATATTATTTTAATGTTTTTGCACATCCCAGAAAGTGATGTCCGCATTGAACGACAATGTTAATTTTTGAGTTGATTTAACTCACCACATCACAAAATATTATGAGTTCCTGTCTGTAGAGCACACATACTTTGAGAACGCAGGAAAAATTCTGTTTGTTGATTTCTTGGCAAGATTACGCTCAGTAGGTTGCCATTGATTTCTGAGCGACCGGCTCAAGTACCCCGTAAGTTACAGACGCAGAGGGAACCGCTACCAATTCTCTCGCAACATCACGTTATTTATGAGAGTATACTAGATTGCGGAGAAAGTCGTGTAACCTCTAGACCAGAGAGACCGGCGGTAGAGATATACCTCACTAAAATTAGAAATAAACACACACTTAAATGTTAGCAATATATCTCCCTAAAAGTAGGAAGACCCACACTTATATGGTAGGAATAAACTCAAACTTACATGGTAGGAATAAACTCACACTAACATGGTAAGAAGTTAAAACAACTCACAACTAAACATTTGAAAGGAACCCACAATTAAATGTTGGAAATAAACTGTCATTTCAAATTTGGACAGTTAGGTAGAGCTTTTCTCTACAAAAGGAGAAGCAAGGCCGCTCTTTCCCTCCACTAGCCTGCATAATATAAAACAAATCTTTTAAGATGAATAAATCAATGCTAGTCATCAACCCACACTTAACCGTTGAGAATAAAACCAAATTTAAAAGTTAGGTATAAACACACATTTAAAAGTTAGACATAAACCAAAACTTAACAGTTACTGTGCCAAACAAAATGTAAGGTTTTGAACAAACAGAAATGGATGGCGGAAAGTGAGAAGTAGGCATGTGTCAGAGTTATGACTTAAAAGTTGTTAATATGGTAGTAGACATGTTGTTTTATATATATAAAGGGGGTTGTATCGGAAAAACTACTGTATTGATATTTTAACTATAGTTTGAATTATAAGCCCGTGGTAGTTACGGGAAGTTTGAATAAGACGATTTATCATACTATGGCAGTGAATCAGTTAAATGGTAGGAATAAAACCAGTTAACCAGTAAGGGTAAAACCACATTTAAATGGTAGGAACAAAACCACACTTTAACGTATGGTAAAAAAAAACCCACACATAAGTTTGGCAAAGTCTCCAGAAGCCAACAGACAAACAGCAATGATTTATCAGCTGTCACCTCTACTCAAACATCCAAAGATTACAATGCTAGTCAAGCGACAAAGGTACAAATTTATCTTCTACTACTTTGCCATCAATATCAAACCTTGGCTCTATCAACATCCCAGCAGAATATTCATCTCATGTGAGATGAAAAGCTTGAGAACAGACAGACACATAATCATGTGAGATGAAAAGCTTGAGAACAGACAGACACATAATCATGTGAGATGAAAAGCTTGAGAACAGACAGACACATAATCATGTGAGATGAAAAGCTTGAGAACAGACAGACACTTAATAAGACTTTGATTGGTACCCTTAGAGTTGGGACTCTTTGCTGGCTGTTGAAGATGAGATCGGAGTACGTATGGGAATGTCACGAGTGCTGCGATGTTGGTTCTTAACTCAGCTCATGTTTGGAAGAAAAAAAAAACTGCAGGAGCTGTCAGAAGTGACAGTGTGTGAAACAGCATCAGAAATGTGATATGCATGATATAATGATGCTTTTTCATCATGTTAAGTTAGTTGGATATCCCCTACAGGAGGTCGAAATCAATCCCAGCAATATTTGATTTCTGGACAAGTTTACGTTCAGTAGTTTGCCATTGGTTTCTAAATGACGTGCACTCACACCATTGTATAAAAACCAGCGCAAGGCGGTCAGCTTCCAAATCACCAAGAGCTGCGTTTCAAACGTGGTATGCGAGATTTAGAATGGCGTTCGTAACCCCTTTGCCACAGCGCCAATTTCATCATGAGACAACTCATTTGTTGGGACATCTTATGAGCATAACATATTATTAATACAGATAAGAGCACACAAGAAAACAGATCTGGATTTAGAGCCGCTGGAAGACCAAGAAGACATCAAGACAGATATCAAGGCTACCATAAGCAGACACATGTTCAATTCAATACAAGGCAACAGGGCTGGTCTTAGAAATCAAGATAAGGCCTTCTCAAACTCCTATGGTTAACATCAACTACGGAGCAGAACACACACTTCATCCTCCCATAACTGGCTAGACAACAGACAATCAACAAGAAAACTGAATACGAACATTATTTTAAAGGACTGCATATTTTTTATTTATCAAAGCCAAATTATGAGTCAGCTGTATTACTATACAGGCAATGACAAATCAAAAGTTGAACAATGAATAAATAATTTTAACAAGTAAGCAATAAGTTGTGCCACATGTGTTCGTCTTACTACACAGGCAATGACAAATCAAAAGTTGAACAATGAATAAATAATTTCAAAAACTAAACAATAAGTTGAGACACATATGTTTGTCCTCTTTGCTTTGTTCTTGAATAGCAAAATAATTAATGACTATCACACACACAGATGTCTGGTAGGGCAGTAACACACTCTCTAGTTTGTCTGGCCAATAGGTACTCTTCAGACAGTCTGCCTCTGTCTCGAGGTTTCATTTCAGCGTCCATAGATCTTACCTTCTTTATATTTGGCTAGAGCAGTAACAAACTCTCCCTTTTTCTCTCTCTCTCTTGGTTGTGAGTCAAATACTACCTGTACATCACCCAATTTGCTTCATTTCAACCACCATAGCTTCATTGCAAACAGTTTCATCCCAACTTCCATAGTTTTGTGTCAACCATCATAGCATCATGTCAACCATCATAGCATCATCTCAACCCCCATAGTTTCATCTCACCGCTCATAGGTTTCTGTCAACCTCCACAGTTCTTACCTTGTTTAGCATGCATTGATCTACTTGACAGACGATAGTCTGTAGCCTTGTGCTTTAAAAAAGGCAGAACAGACAGACAAATACATCCTTCAAGATTGCCATATGTAGTGTCATCAACAGCAGCTTAAATTGATCATCATTTGATGGGCAGATCAGAACAAATAATTATTCTGTGCCTCAGAATGGGACACAATCGATTAAGCAACCACATATATACAAACATAGTTTAACATTGGCAAATCAGCCGCATGCATATGTGGATTGGCGCAGCAGATCACATAATATAAGATTGCCTCGAATACAACATATCTAGGCATAACTATCTGGCCTAGAGAAACAACAGTGGAGGATAAATTTCACGGACCATTGAGTGAACTAACAAGACTGGAAAGTTTATACAAGAGAAAGCAATGCGTTTACAGACAATCAGTTTCAGTTTCCAAGTGAACGAAAGAAAACCAAGAACTGCATCATGTTTCATCAATCACATGACAGAACATTGGCCCACAAATATGGACATTATCCCACAAAGGCAAACATTCACACGAAACTATTTGACAGTCGCCACTAACTCTTATCTGCAACATACATCCTGAACATGAGAAGTGTGCTGTCACTGCTTAAACAATAGTGAATGATAAGGAAAAGGAGGAACCATATGTTGATAATTTGGTCTTCCCTCATTTTCCTGTCACTCTTCCAATAAATATGGTGTTGGACAACCTGATTGATCCTGAAAGACCACATACCACAGTTTGCATGATTGTTCAGCCGTTCAGTGATCTTCATAATGTTCCACAATAAAACTGAAGTAATGCCTACCATATAATACATCTTTTTTGTTTTGTTCGCATATCCTTTACAGGACATTGCAGTCAACACCAGCATTTTTCAGCTGCTGTTGATGTCTTGGCAAGTTTTATGTTCAGTAGTTTGCCATTACTTTCTGCACGACTGGCTCAAATACCTCCGAAGCAAATTATGAAGGCAGTTCTAGAAACACTAAAAACAGTAGTGTAAGCATATATGCAAATATTAACACACAGCGATGCGGAGCTGTATGGCAAATTAAAGGATATTTTAGATGCAAAAAACATAATCAGTCAAAGATGACTGGAATGTGACAACTTCAGAAGGCTGTGAAGGCGATGTGAATGGATACAAGCAATGAAAAAAAAAAGACAATGACTTATAAAACAAGAAAATGACACATTGTCTAATACTTGGTATTACGTGCCAAAAATTATAAGATACAAAAAGGCACTCTCCCATACCATTATAACATATTAACATACAGCAATGCAGAGATGTATAGCAAATTTCAGGACATTTCAGATGCAAAAACATAATCAGACAAAGGCATAATGATGGGTGATTGGAATGTGTCAGCCAGAGAAGGCTGTAACGGCTTTAGGAGTGGACACAAGCAATGAAAAAAGATGGTTCATTGTCTAATAATTAGGTATTAAGTTCCCAGTTTTATAAGGTAGAAAAGGACAAACACATTGTATTCATTACGGATTCTTGGTGGCAGATTGCCTATGGACAAGGGGGAGGTGATCAGCGCTTGTGGGACCAGGTGGAGAAGGTGGAAGAACAGACTGAGAACCCATATGTGGAAAAAATTAGATTGCGGGGGATCGGTAGGGGTTCTTGAAGAATCTCAAAACTGAGAGGGAAGACCAGGAGAATTTTTAATCAGATAGTGGTGGGAACGATTAGTAGTATGACTCTTCGCTGGCTGTTGAACACGGGGACGGAGCACGTATGGGAATGCCCTGAGTGCAGTGATGTCGGTTCTTAACTGAACTGAACTCAACTCAAAGGACAAGCCTCTCAGACAATGTATGATTTCAAGTTACATAATAGTAAATTTGTGCCAACATATTTCTTAATAGTGATATATGCAGTTATAATATTTCACTACAACTATCGTCATCACATTTTTATCTCCGTAATGTATAATAATTACAATAGTTGAGTTGAGTTGAGCTAAGAACCGACATCAATGAACTCAGGACATTCCGACACGTGCTCTTTCCCCTTGTTCAACAACCAGTGAAGAGTCAAACTGCTAAACATTCCAACTGCCCTCTGATTGAAAGTTCTCTTGGTCTTCCCTCTCAGATTAGAGATTCGTCCCAAACCCCTTGTGCGTGCTCTGTGTTCGATACCTTTCACAACAATAATTACAATAATGATTTGCCTGTTGTGGAATTGTCATACATTAGGGACACAACATGTTGCAGGCCTGAATGCACAGCGGAAGAGGTGGCAAATTTTTCTTTTCCTTAGCAGGCGATGAGCCCAGGTGTCATACCCTCGCCCGTCTGTACTCATCACACCATCATTAGTTCCATATCCACTTCGCTAACGCGCTAACTGCTAATCATTCCAACTGCCCTCTGATTGAAAGATCTCTTGGTCTTCCCTCTCAATTTGGAGATTCTTCCCAAACCCTTGTGTGTGCTCTGTGCTACAAGAATAATTACAATAATGATTTGCCTGTTACAGGGTTGTCATACGATAGGGACACAACATGTTGTAGCCTGAATGCACAGAGGACAAGGTCATCAATCTTTCCTTCCCTTAGCAGGCGACGAGCCCAGGCATCAAAGCCTCACCCGAACGTGCTCATGATATCATCAGTACAGTTCCATATCTATTTTGCTAACGCGTCATCTCAGCATTGAAAGTCGCCTGTAACGATTCTTCAATACGGTCTATCCTGTGTCTTCAATGTGAACTTGTACATAATTCTTCTAGTGCATCTGTTGATGTGTGCCCACATGTAATGTGTTTACTTCTTGCATGCTTCCCATCTAGCATATCCTTTAGCTGCGTATTGATGTTGGATACGTTGCGATTGATGGCTCAATCCCAAAGAGAGAAATGATGGAAAATCATTTTTCCCAATGTGATCCTGACCGTTTAATTAATTTAGTTGTACTGACTCAATTGTTGAGACCAGAAATAGAGTTTTAGAGAACCAAGGAATACCTTTAGGACATACTGAAAAAGTTGTACTCCCTTTTATACCCAATTTATTCCTTAAGTGGTTCCTTGCCTCTCCTCTACCAACTAATTAATTCTATCTAGGGTAATTTAAAACAATTTGACTATGACAAGTAAAATACAATCAATACATGACATGACCTCAGTTTTATGATTTAATAAACACAAATATGGATTTTGTAAATTGCATTCAAAATTACAATTTCCTGTCATAAAATAAGGACATATACATATACATAATTATACAGACTTGATGTGCCAATGATAAGGTAGATATTAACAGTTATATTTTTCCCAGTCCCATGTAATGCTAATATTTTACTAGCCTGGATGATCTGAAAAAAAAGAACTGTCTACAATCAGGATTCTCCACTTCCAGCTTTGGGAATCACTCTGGCTATCATCAATTGTTGTATTAGTGTTCCAGGGCGTAGTAGAACATAAGTTGGCTCTTGGTTTTATTCCCTTTGTTTTGGCAGGTAAAGGTTAAATAAAGATTACCTCTCCCAGGAGACAAATGGAATGGTTGCAGGTAGATAAATTTCTGCGCTACTCTATCAAGGGCATCACTCAACCATGTGCTCACTCAACAGGTGCTGCATTCAATCTTCACCAAGTCAGGTCTGGATTGACATGAATAAGACCACTACCTGAAATTCCATCAATCACATAATTCTAATAATATAATAAATATGACATTAGAATTTACATGTAAAAGCCTAAGAACATACCCAGTGACAACAATAAACTGAATCCTGTTCTTAGAGAAAATAAACATAGAAGAAAGATAGTCATGGTGTTCTCATGGAGTTATCACCAACATGTTTGCTCTCAATCCAATCTTCCACTATCAAGTGTTCAAGGTTTAACTAGCAGATGTGCAGTTTCATCTTCACCTATGCCTGTCCTCAGGTCTATAGAAGTAATACCTTGAGTGATTGGGAATTTGACAATTATGTTGACCATTCTCTTCTGTATCTAGTTTTGTTCTCTACTTCATCTTTTCCTATTCAAGAAAAAGAAGGTCTCTTACCTTAAGGGCTTTTAAAAATCAGTCCCCATTGTAATGAGTGCTTGTTTATAAGCAATATAAGTACATTATGGTATCTATTCTTGTATAGTATTCAGGTGACTTCTCTGTTTAGTCCAAAGTTTTACGGAGAGTATTTTCCCCCCTCTTCACCGTCTCTATACTAAGGTTGTACTTCAGCTATCCGCATCATCATGCTTATTATAATCATTCTCATCATCAACATGGTTTCCTTATCTCATTGTAATTACCATTATTATCATAATTATTACCTTGTCGTTACAATCATCATCATTATTATCATGCTTATGACATTAGAAATCATTACATTATTCTAACATTATCATCATAATTATTATTACATAATTTTCATTACACTAGACCATATGTGTTAACAGTATGAAATACAAAGTGGGGTTTTGCTTAAATTACAAACACAGATGCTGGTGCTATGCGTAATGTATGATATTGTTTGTGCCGTGCTTAGCGGTTCTCGTTGAATAATCATATTGTCAACACTCCAACACCAACTGTAATGCTGTGTTCAGAGACGGTGGAAAGAACGCAGGCAATGAATTACCTGGGGATACGGTTTGATCGAAGCCTTGCTTATAATGTGCACATAGACCAGGTGATAACAAAGGCCAAGCGGGGTTTGGCAGCGATGCGGGTGATGGCGGCAGCAAACTGTGAGCAGCGCCATCTATGTCTTCTGTACGAGGGGTTGGTCATGTCTGTTTTGGAGTATGCAATGGCAATCCTGACTCTCAGCCATAAGCAGATAGAAAGGATACAGAATGAAGCTATGCGCATTATTCTTGGATGTACAAGAGATACATGTATTACAAACTCTTTTTTTAAAACAAAAGAGATGCATAAGGTCACATGGAAACATCCAAGATCCGGCCATTGGCACCAGCTGGACTTCATCATCACACGGAGACAACATCTGAACCATATATCATTGACTCGTAGTTACCACAGTGCTGACTGTGATACGGATCATTCTTTGGTTGTTGCAAGGGTTAGACTGAGACCAAAGAGAATCTACACAGCTAAACACAAATCTAGCCCCAGGATTAATATTATTAACACTCATGATCCTGAAAAGTGCTTTCAGTTTCAACAGCAACTTGAAGACGCTTTCACTGATACACCAGAAAATTGTACAGTAAATGAAAAGTGGGGTCAAATTAAGGAAACTCTTTGTAAAACTGCCGTAAGGGTTTACGGCACTGTGGATCATAAGAGGCAGGACTGGTTTGCGGCCAACAGCGAGACTCTGCAGCCCTTGATTGATAAGAAGAAGAAAGCTCTCTTAAGAAACAAGGAAAGACCAACGCGTAACACTCTGAGTGAGCTAAGGCAAGCTAGGAAGGATGTGCAAAAGGCTGCCAGGCAGTGTGCAAATGATTATTGGATCAAGTTATGTGAGTCCATTCAAATCGCAAGTGATAAGGGAGACATAAGAAGCATGTATGAAGGAATAAAGAAAGCCTGTGGTCCAGTGATCAAAAGAAGTGCACCATTGAAAACCTTGACTGGAGAAGTCATCACTGATAAGAAACAGCAGATGGACAGATGGGTAGAGCACTATTTGGAGCTTTACTCAAGTGAGACCAAACTAGCGGATAATGCCCTCAACGCCATAGAGGCTCTACCAACTCTTGACCACCTGGACACACTTCCCACCATAACAGAAGTTAAGTGTGCTATAAATGAGCTTGCATCTGGCAAGGCTCCAGGTAAGGATGGGATTCCAATAGAGGTTATCAGGAGTGGGCAAGACACACTCACTATACAGATCCACCAGCTAATAGAGCTATGCTGGCGTGAAGGACAAGTCCCACAGGATTTCAAAGATTCAAGCATCATAACACTGTACAAGAACAAGGGCGATCGGAGCGACTGCAACAACTATAGGGGTATCTCACTTCTGTGTATTGTTGGAAAAGTATTTGCCAGAATTGTTCTGCGCAGACTTCAAGTCCTAGGAGATCAAGTCTACCCCGAATCACAGTGTGGCTTTCGACAGAACCGGTCTACCACTGATATGATATTCTCATTGCGACAAATGCAAGAAAAATGCCGTGAACAGAATCAACCACTGTTTATTGCCTTCATCGACCTCACAAAGGCATTTGATTTGGTCAGTCGTGAGGGTCTGTTCAAGGCACTAAAGAAGATTGGCTGCCCACCAACTCTTCTGTCCATTGTGGAATCGTTCCACACAGGCATGAGGGGTATAATCAAGTTTGATGGTGCAACTTCTGAAGAATTTGAAATCAAGAGTGGAGTTAAGCAAGGTTGTGTACTAGCTCCCACCCTCTTTGGAATATACTTTTCACTTCTACTGAAATATGCATTTCGTGATCAGGATGGTGGTATATACATTCACTCACGCTCAGATGGCGGCCTCTACAATGCTCAGAGATTGAAGGCTAAGACCAAAATTAGGAGGGTACTGATCAGAGAGTTGCTTTTTGCAGATGATGCTGCAGTTACGACCCACTCTGAGGAAGAATTGCAATGTCTACTATCTGCATTCTCCAATGCTTGTTCTGAATTTGGTTTAACAATTAGCAAAAAGAAGACACAGATTATGTCACAAGGTGCACATGGGGTACCATCAATCTTTATTGACGACGCCGAACTAGAGATAGTAGACCATTTTACATATCTAGGATCAGTGGTAAATAGCAAATTATCCCTAGATCAGGAAATCAACATCCGGATTGGTAAGGCAGCAACAACAATGAACAGGTTAAGAAAAAGAGTCTGGGAGAACAGGAAGCTTACTGCCAAAACAAAAGTCCTTGTCTATCAAGCCTGTGTCCTTAGTACTCTTCTCTATGGCAGTGAAACCTGGACAACTTACTCACACCAAGAGAACAATTTAAACAGCTTTCATATGCGGTGTCTGCGAAGAATTCTTGGTATTAAGTGGCAAGACAAAATCACAAATACTGAAGTATTGGAAAGATCAGGTTGTGTGACAGTTTATTCCATGCTCAGTCTTCGTAGACTTAGATGGATAGGACATCTTAGGAGGATGGATGATGGTAGAATACCAAAGGATATCTTTTTTGGTGAATTGCAGATGGGTAAAAGATCTCAGGGTCGGCCTCTACTACGATACAAAGATGTGTGTAAGCGGGACATGATTGATACAGGCATTGATAATGCACATTGGGAGCAAGTCGCCGCTGAACGTGTTGCATGGAGGGCAAATATCAGAAATGGAATAAAGTCAAAGGAGAAAATTATTGCAGAAAAGTCACACACCAAGCGTTTGAGACGTAAGATGGTGCATGATGGTGGAAATGACCACGTGTTCACATGCACCCACTGTGAACGGACATTTACAGCGCAAATTGGCCTTATCAGTCACACTCGCTACCGCCATAGTTAAAAGTTATTATGCCTTTTTAAAGCACAAACTATCGTCTGTCAAGACGGCAAGGTGCCAATGATGATGATGGAAGAGATACAGCATGCAGGGCGATGCGCTACCTTCTTGGGTTTCCAACCATTGAAGAGAGAATACAGGGTTGCAGGGCACGCGCCTACCTCAGAATTAACGCAAACACACAACATCCACTGCATAGTGAAATTAGGAAGGTGAAGGGCAGCAGGTTAAAAAGAGGACGGTCGTGGATGGGTCAAGCCGAAGACATTCTTCAACAGGTGTGTTCACTTGAGGACTTAGAACCTAGCGAGGAGTGGGTGCAAGTGCCAACAGACTTCTGCACATCCTTTTCAGTTTGCATCCAACTTGACAGAAAATGCAGACAAGAAAATCCGGCTGCTGTTGAGGCTGAAGTACAAGCGTTGATTTTCGAGAATTCGCTAGACGGTGACGCGGTAATCTACACAGATGGGTCGGTCGTTCGACATGTGAGAAGCTCATGGGCCTTTACAGCTCGGGCCGGAGGGAGAATTGTGAAGGAGGACTCTGGTGCTTTTACTGAAACCACAAGTAGCCTGACCATGGAAGTCATGGCAGTAAGTAAAGCAATAACATGGCTCGAGACACAGGCATTCACTAGGGCTTGTTTCCTTAGCAACTCAATGAACATGATCAAGAGGATAGGGGAGGGGTCGATCTGAAGAGAATAGTTGCTGCCTCTGGAGCGGTCTCGACTGGCAAAGATTAGTTTCATCTTCGTGCCAGGGCATGCGGGAGTACAAGGAAATGAGCAGGCTGACAAGCTCGCAAATGAGGCTACTGTGGAGGGCGGACGCGCCATGGACCAGGCCGACATTCTGAATGCTCTACGAGAAGTAAGACTTTTGCGAGAACCAAGTGATGACTGTGAATCTACAACAATGGCCAGCAAATTAAAAGAGGTGTGGCCAAACAAGAACACTACGCAGGAAGCCAAAGAAGATTGATAAACCAACACAGAACTGGCGTCGTTAGCCGCTACACGCTGCGGGATTTGCTGAGGAGGGGATCCGAGCACTTATGGACTGAATGGTTCGATGTGCAATGAGGATGATCTGTCGACTAACTAACTAACTAACTTAGCGCACAAAACTAGATGGTAGGGATATGAATGATATTTTATACAAAGTGGTGTTATGCGCCGGAGTGTACTAAATTTGTTTTAGTTTATGGGGTACACCGAAGCATTTCTCTAGTGATAGGCATGGCATTCCACATCAAAGTTCCCGGCTATCATGAGATTGACTGTTGGCTTATACTCCCTCTCTCTCAGCATGTAACTTCACTCACTCACTCAATTTCCTCATGCATCAGTCAACATATCCCTCTGTGCATGTGAGGTCACTTCACTCTCTCTGACATCATTCATATGTATGTATGATAATTTCACTCAGTCCATAGACACATTCATATTGGTAGGGGGAATCATATAGGAATCATTCATCACACATCCTTCATACTGTCATGTAAGGTGGGTACTTATGTGATTTCCAAATGACAACATAACATGTTTACACCATATGGCATCACAATGAGATCTCACCCATTCATCAGCCACAATCATATCTGTATGGATGACAATCATGCATATGTAGGTGCTTTACACAGAATACATTCACAGATTCACCAAGAATGACATTACAAGGGAATCTCATCCTTCAACCTAACTTGTAGTCATGCATGCTGGTGTGTTTTATCAAATGATACATACACATCTGTTTAACAATGATGAAATCACACATGAATCCTCACAGACATGCTATCAGCAATGACATAGTGATCATTAGACACACTTAGGCAATTCATCCAGGATTTAGCAACAGGAAATCCAGGAGTTTTCACATGTTCTCATAAAATACATATAATTTAGGTGATATATCCAATTCACATTCAGGCATTATGAATTAAAATACTTCTTGCATGGCGGTTGGTTACACACTATTATGATGTGGCACAAACATTAATTCCATATGTTTACAACATTGAAAATACATTTGACTCACTGCATTGGGTGCCTTAACTCAACACACAAAATTATGATACCTGTAGAATCTGGTTCTCATGGATTCATGAATTATAAGAAAACTATTTGGTTGTCCATGTGCTCATGTCACAATTAAATCTACTGACTTATGTGCTCCATCTACTTGACTATACACATTCCACTAAATTCTCTATTAGTGCTGGCACATGTAAACTAGTTTTTAATCTTACCAGTGGGCCATAAACATTATGTCCTTACCACTGTACTAAGAATTCTGAATTTCCTTAAGTCACTCTAATTCATTGTAGATTCAGTTTCATGCTTAAGAAATAAAATGTATAACATGTGTCTAATGTTTTATACATTAACTAAGTTGTTTAGCTGGGAGAAATTAAATTCATTATGGGTATTCTTAATTAATAGTTTATCTATAAACTATAACAATTAAATTAACTCCTTAAGAATTCATCACACGTGTTCACTTAGTCTACTTACCAAATCTTCTTCTAGGAAAAATAGGCTCACATTTAATCTAAGATTTAAACTAAATTATATTCACCTCATCAAAACACGACAGCTTCACAATACGTGTCAACATTTGACATCACCAAGAAGTAAGGTCATAGATTTGGTTGTTTCCAAATACTGGCTGCTGCATGTATGGTCCTTCTTCTCTTTAGACAATTTTCTCACTTAGTCGTGGCGAGTTAAAAGTTACCATTCTGCAGGCACATCTTGGTTTGTGACCAGTCGCTGTTTTGTTGTTACAAATGAGGCCGGAAATCGATTGTAGCTGTTTATATCTCAGCTTTCTCCGTGTTGAAGTTTTACCCCATATCCGCTCTTGATTCCTGAAGTGTGTGTTTTCCAATCCGGGGCGGTGTCGATTTTCCACTATCCCCCAAGTTTTAATGGTACCAGTGGTTTACGTTCTAGTACAATTTAGTTTTAATTTGAGGAGATCTTGACAGCTAGTAACGGCTTGTGAGTCAGTATACCACAATTGATATGGCTTAATTGTTTGACCTTGATCTCATTCAGTAATGCTTTCTACAATTCCAAGATTTGTAATACCTTATTTCTTTCTTTCATAAAATCCCTCCCATTGTCTACATAAAATTACCCCTAACGTGTACATAAAATCCCCCCTTTTGCCTACATATAATCCCTCATATCGTCTACATAAATCCCCTCTATTGTCTACATCACATTCCCTCATATTGTCTACCAAATATCCATCCTATCGGCTACACAACCAAATATGGAAACATTAAGTGTTACACCCACATTGTTTCTTCATTAGCCATGTCTATGCACCATAGAATAATGAAGAGAAAAAGCAAACATTGATCGCATTATACAACAAACACAGTTATGTATTTGATTACAAACAGTACACAGTGACTACATATGCAGATTGTACATTAAGAAAATATAGGGCTATTAATTCCATAGCGCTTCTGCTTATTCTTCATTCATCTACCCATTTGTTATTATGTAACAATGAAGCGGTAATCAGGTTATAAATAAAGTTATATGTACATTCCTACCAATACGCTGTAACCAACCCTGGCATGTATTGGCTCTCATACCATCAAATTTATGCTAAACGATCTGCTTCTACACCACCTAGGTTGATTTGGAACCCTCGACCCGATAAGTCGGGCAATTGTGAAATTGAGTGTCACTAACCCCAAAGCAACATAAATCGACATTAAGAAGGCAACAATGGTATATAGTAACATAGGAAAAGGGGATTATGCAGCACAAATTTAACAGTAAATGAATACAAATGGATACAATTAAATTTGCTCCTTCTGTTCCAGTCAGTAAAATATTAACATTATTAACTTTTATCGTTTCTTTACTTATTCAGTCTCTCGGTAGAGATTTGTTCGCAGCAGACGAGCGCAATCTCCGGCGGGCCTATTCTCGCTGGTCGTGAGAACCGCACAGTGGAAGGATGGGAGACATTGCTCGCAATAGACGAGCAATGTCTCCTGAGGTAGCTCTGGTGGGCCTATTCCCGCGGGTCGCTGGGTCTGCTAAGAGTCAGGTGGAGAGACTAACGATAGTGCACGCTTTACACAGGTCCGGACACTTGTGATTGACAGTAGTGCGTGCTCTTATGGTCCGGTCTCGTACGGGGCCCTCACCTATAGGACATGGCTGAACACCTCTAAGCCGGGTCCCGTGGGTGTCAGGGTCTGGCCATCACTCGCCACCTGCTCGTGGTGGCGAGGTCTCAGAGGATTCGACGCTGTGCCGCCAGCATCTGCAGCCTACCTTGCGCCAGACGTATTGGTTACCCATTCCTCTGGAAAACACAAGATTAGGCCGAGGGAGAGATCATGTCGTTTGGGCATCAAATGTTTCTCTGAAGCTTTGCCCAGGCATTGTGATGGAATATTGGCCACATTCAAACTCACATACGTTAGTCTGTCAAGACTGCAAGGTGCCACTCAATACAGTAGACGTAAAATAATAACTATCAGTAGTTCAAAACCATATTAAGTAACAAATGCGACATTATTTGTGCAAGAAATAACTGTCTATGGTTGAAATAGTACCGAGATCAAAGTGTTCTTTTTTCATGTAATATTATAACATTATCTTTACACCAAAAAAATGTAAGTTACATGTATTATACCCAATAGATTGCTGATAAAATGTATGAAAGCAGCACAGAATGAAGCATAAATCCATCTGCATGTACACACGTGAGCTGAAGACAATAATATATTGGTTTATAATCATCATCATCAAGTGCTCTGCCTGTTGGCGTAGGCTTTCATGTCTCTCTACAGATCTCAGTCTTTGCTGTTCTGGAACAACTCTGCTGATGATATTCCTCCATGCCACCGTTTCAATCCATCCAACATAATTTCTTTTGGTTCTCTTCCCACTGATCTTTCCAGTTGTCACAATGTTTTCCACTGCCTCTCTTCTCATCATATGACCAAAGCAAGCTGTTTGTCTCTTTCTTCTTGTTGAATATACTGTTCTAGTTTCATTAACCTTGTACAGGCAATCGTCGTTAGTTACTCTGGCATTTCAAGGAATTGGCAACAATCATCTCAGGAACCACATTTCTATTGCTTCCAAGTTTTTCCTAATTTCTTCATTTGTTGGTTTATACCAACAATAACAGTTTTATCTTCTGTCTGACCCACTATCCCGTGACTTGAGACATCTGAAGCGGTTTGTGACATACACAGAATAAAGGAACAGTCGCAAGTGCAGGATAAGGTCATTGGTGATACTGGAGATGCAGTTATCAGCACAAGGACCTGAGCCCAGGGCCAGAATGTAGATGGCTTCAGAAAATGACTTCGCAGAATGAAGAAATTCAAATGAGTATGTTCAAGGGAAACATTTCGTACATATAAGTGCTATGAAGTAAGCCATGATCCAGGCAGAACCATAGGCAAACATTCTGTCTTGCTATTGATTTCGATCATTACAATGTCTTCACATATCCCAGGAAGTGATGTCAGCAAGGTGTTTGGTTTCTCACCAACCGACTTTTGATAAAATATATAAAGCTTGTGTCTGTATAGCACACAACCTTTGAGGCGGAAATTAAAGAAGGAGTCCCAGAGTTTTGTGACCACCACAAAGTCTACAGGGGTCGTGTCTGTGCTGAATACCTTCCATAAGGACCCATCCCTATCCAAGATATAAACATTCTCATTGCTGCTGAAACTGATCATATTGTAGGCATATGCACCCATTGCAGTTTTGTATGCATGTATATTGTTGGTTTCTGTATTAAAACAATGAGCAGTTACACTATCCTCAACCTTTTCTGTAATTAAAACTACTACGTACTGATGAAATCTGATGATATTGTTGAATAAAGTTAAATTACATGTCTGCGTCATGCATGTACTATGACCATGGGCAGAAGACCAGCGATTCAGTGTGAATTTATTGTGACCTGTGCATAAATCATAAACATAATTGCCATGTGCTAGCATTTGCGGATTATATATATTCAGGCCAGTGACAGGCACCCAGCTTTTCTGCATTGTCATCCTACTAAATATATTGTGTCTATCAATTCTTTGATAAGCAAAATACAAGCTATTGTCAAAGACTATTATGTTATTACCGCGTGAATAATCTCCAGGCACTTTAGCGAATACATGAACACTGCCTGCGTCCAAACTGTAGGCCTTGAACTGGTTGCCAGATAAAAACACCATGACATGTTTATAAGAACTAGACACTCTGTGCACAGCTGCCTCAGGCCATGCCTCGTGACGCAGCACCACACTTAATGAATATTTCAGCGCATTAAGCACCATGTTGTATGCTCCAATACTGATTAATAAATCTATATGATTCTCCAGTAGATTTTCAAGACAGATTGGTTTTACTATCAACAATCTGCATGCAGAAATCAGTTTTAGAAAATGTTGTTTTCTATTTGTTTCTTTTGAATCTGTCTGGGGGGTGCTATTCTTGTTGCACATTGTTTTACTACCTCCTGACGTTATTATGTTTGATTCAGGATCCACTCTGTTTTCACAACCTTCTGAGATACTGCTGTTCTCGTCATTTCTTATAACAAATGCTGCTGATCGATCAACATTTTCCTTTACTATAACATCAGCGCCATTCTCTTGGTCATCATTTCCCATCTCTTGGTCATCATTTCCTATCTCTTGGTCATCATTTCCCAACTCTTGATCATCCTTTTCATTGTCTTGACTAATATTTTCATTCCCTTGATCGCCATATTTGACCTCTTGGGTCCCTGTGATAGGTAAGCTGTATGTTGAAATATCAGCTACTAGTATCTCATCTGCAGCTTTTGCATCCAAAGTTCCTAAAATTGTGATTACAAACATCTTAGATTATAATATATATCAAAATCAGACGTTTATATAAGTCTCCCTATACAATTATAATACTAAAGCAATAAATAGACATTTGTGGAAAATCACAACACAAAATAACAATCACTGGACAATTGTAGGAAATCTTCAAAACACAATATACACTGTAACCTTTAAAACGTTTGCCAAATAGCACGATATACCAGTAAAATGAAGGTATAGTTAGTTGACATAACAAAAATGAAGAAATCTGTATGAGTACATGAAATGTAATTTCAAAGTACACAATAAATATGTGAGACCTGTAATAATTCTCTGCTATTTAAAGGACGACAATCTCCATGATGGGAATATTGCACCATTTATTTATTAATAACTTTTATACTACATTTTTAAGTACAAATCAAACTACATTTTCCTCACTGCATGGGTTAGGTAAACATGTCAAGAGACGGAGACATTGTCCGACAGTCCTTGATGATAGCACAGTTCTGCAACAAACCTGCTACATGATGATGCTGCTCTAGAGTTGCTAGTGGAAGTCTGAGGAATTTGGCGCTCGGGTCACCAAAGCCCTGAACCAGAATGACCCTGGTATAGAGACCCATCTCCACAGGGAGTTGCAACTGTGTTGCAGAACTATTTCTCTCACAGAGCTAAGAAACCAGGGGACATTTTACATTTGCAGAGATGGACCTTTAACACAGCTCTGGGGACCGAGTATCCACCGGAATAAGTGGACAACTCTGCAGTTGAGCAGAGCAGGGCACTCACTTGTCCTTACAGTCGGAAATGGCTGTCAAAGGCAGAGGTAAAAAGACCACCATGTGAATGTGGAAGGCAAGGGGAAACCACCACATTATCTTCCCATGACTTCATGGCAAAACATATATCAATGTTAGTGAAGGACGTTAATGGCTGTCTTAGGGCATCCTCGTCCGGTAGGGACAGTCATGAGCCACAGGTGACACCAGACCGTCATCCAGCTACTGATGGCAAAATCTTAACTAAAATAAATAAATTTAGAGTAGGAACATGGAATGTTAGGACATTAAATGAGCTAGGAAAGTTGACCAATGTTCTAAGAAAAATGGAAAATATGAAAATGAATATACTAGGCGTTAGTGAGATGAGATGGAAGGGATCGGGCAAAATTATAGCTGACAATCACACAATAATTTATTCTGGAGGGGATACACATGAAAAAGGTGTAGGAATAATATTATACGAAAAAACAGCCAAGTCAATTAATGGATACTGGTGTATTTCAGATAGAGTTATTATGGTAAAAATCAAAGGCAAACCAATAGACATAAATATTATACAAGTATATGCACCAACAGCAAGCAGTAGTGATGAAGAAATACAACACTTTTACGACGAAATAGAAATGGCGATGGCTCAAATTGGATCACAAGAAATAAAGATAATACTTGGTGATTTTAATGCAAAATTAGGAAAGGGAAAAATGGAGGATGTAGTGGGGAATTATGGTTTAGGTACAAGAAATGACAGAGGGGAAAAGCTAATAGAATGGGCAAATATCAATGATATGATAATTGGAAATACATGGTTTAAACACCATAAAAGACGACTGTACACATGGATAAGCCCTGATAAGAAAATACGCAACCAAATTGACTACATACTAATTAATAAAAGATTTAGAAATGCTTTAATGAATGTAAAGACAATGCCTGGTGCTGACTGTAATAGTGATCATGTACCACTATGTGGACAAATAAAAGTAAGATTAAAGAGAGGGAAAAAAATGGTTAAGAACATGCGACTTAATAAAGAGGTTCTGAAAATAGATAAAGAAATGCAAGAACAATACATAGTGACTGTGAAAAATAGGTACAATGCAATAACTAAAATATAGAGTATAGATGAACAATGGGAAATGTTAAGGGACTCCATTCATCAAACTAGCAAAGAAGTATTACCGGAGAGAGGCAAAATAGCTAAGAAAAAATGGATGAATGAAGATATCTTAAAACTGATGGACAAAAGAAAACAGAGTAAAAATGACAAACAAGAATACGCTAAGATAAATAAAGAAATAAAAGATAAATGTGGGAAGGCTAAAGAAAGTTGGTTAAACGAGCAATGCAAAAAAATTGAATTAAATTCCATTAAAGATACAAAAAATATGCACAGACAAATCAGTGAGCTTACAGGAAGAAAAATAAGAATAAATACAGGGTGTTTGAAATCAAAAACAGGAAAGATAATATTAGAGGAAGATGCTATAATGAAGAGGTGGAATGAGTATATAAGAGAATTATATGAAGGAGAAAGGGGAGAATTAACAGAAGATAGTAACTTAGAAGGTCCACCTATTCTGAAAGAAGAAGTCGCTGACGCTATGAAACGTATGAAGAAAGGAAAAACAGCTGGGCCAGATGAAATCACAATAGAAGAATTAGAAGTATTGGGAGAATTTGGAGTAGATATATTAACCAAAATGTTGAATGATATTTACAGCAGTGGATATTTACCCAGTGATATGCTGAAATCTGTATTTATAGCTATACCAAAAAGACCAGGAGCAATTGATTGTGGAGATTTTCATACAATTAACCTTATAAACCATATCACTAAGCTTCTACTCAGAATCATAATGAGAAGAACCAAAAAGAAAATAAAAATGGAAATTAGTGAAGAACAGTATGGATTTGTGGAAGGAAAGGGCACAAACAATGCAATTTATACTTTACGGACACTAATAGAAAGGTCAATAGAGAAACAGAAGGACATATATTTGTGCTTCATAGATTATACTAAGGCATTTGATAAAGTAAAACATGATGAACTGATTAAAATGTTGGAAGATATCAACACTGATGGAAAAAATTTAAGAATAATAAAGAATATTTACTGGAACCAAGTAGCAGCAATCAAAATGGGAAATAAAGAGGGTAGTTACGAACAGATAAAGCTAGGAGTACGACAAGGGTGTGTCTTGTCACCAGATCTTTTCTCCCTTTATAGCGAAGTAATAATGAGAGGGATCAAAGAGATGCCAGGAATACTAGTTGGAGGTTATAATATACGCTATGCAGATGACACAGTATTGGTGGCGGATAATTCAACAGACCTACAACAATTATTAGACATTGTAGTAACAGAGAGTGCAAGGAAAGGACTCTCCTTGAATATCAAGAAAACAGTAACAATGGTAATATCAAAGAAAATGGTGACACCAAAATATGACATAGAAATAGAAGGGAAAATCCTTAACCAAGTTGATAATTTTAGATACCTAGGGGCATTTATAACATCAGATGGAAGATGTACAACAGAGATTAGGAGCAGAATAGGGCAGGCAAAAGCCGCATTTCAGAAAATGAAGAGTATCTTATGCAATAAGTCACTATCACTGAATGTAAGAAAGAGAGTGATGAAATGCTATGTAGAACCAGTTTTGCTGTATGGCAGTGAATCTTGGAATGTAAATGAACAAATTAAGAAGAAATTAGAAGCAACAGAGATGTGGTTCCTGAGACGAATGTTGCGAATTCCTTGGACTGCCAGAGTAACTAACGACGACTGCCTGAAACAGGCTAACGAAACTAGAACATTATATACAACAATAAGACAGAGACAAACAGCTTTCCTCGGTCATGTGATGAGAAGAGAGGCATTGGAGAACATCGTAACAACTGGAAAGATCGAGGGGAAGAGAGGCAGAGGTAGACCAAGAGAAGTGATGCTGGATGGATTGAGACGGTGGCATGGAGGAATATCAGTAGCAGAGTTGATCCAGAAAACCAAAGACCGAGATCTATGGAGAGCCATGAACGCCTACGCCAGCCGGCATGGCACTTGATGATGATGATGATGAGAGATGGACAATAGGATGTCATGAGTGATGACTACAACGAGCCATTGAGGTTTGTGACATTAGCATAGAGTGATGACTAAAACGAGCCATTGAGGTTTGTGACATTAGCATAGAGTGATGACTACAACGAGCCATTGAGGTTTATGATATTAGCATAGAGTGATGACTAAAACGAGCCATTGAGGTTTGTGACATTAGCATAGAGTGATGACTACAACGAGCCATTGAGGTTTATGACATTAGCATAGAGTGATGACTACAACGAGCCATTGAGGTTTGTGACATTAGCATAGAGTGATGACTACAACGAGCCATTGAGGTTTGTGACATTAGCATAGAGTGATGACTAAAACGAGCCATTGAGGTTTGTGACATTAGCATAGAGTGATGACTAAAACGAGCCATTGAGGTTTGTGACATTAGCATAGAGTGATGACTACAACGAGCCATTGAGGTTTATGACATTAGCATAGAGTGATGACTAAAACGAGCCATTGAGGTTTGTGACATTAGCATAGAGTGATGACTAAAACGAGCCATTGAGGTTTATGACATTAGCATAGAGTACATATCCAGGGGCAGATAAAACCCAATACCTTTGATGAAATTGTCTAGAGATAGTAAAAAATGAGATTAGTTGCATGTTCTTTTACAGGATGTCGCATTCAACCCCAGCTGCTTGTTTTTGGCTGTTTAAAATTTACTAGGCAAATATTCGCTCACTAGTTTGCCATTGCTTTCTGAACGACTGAGGCTAACACCATTATATGAAAATCAGCACAATGGAGTCTGCTTCCAAATCGCCTGCAACTGTGTTTCTGCAACGTCTTTCATTCTGTTCCCCTAGTCCATACTTGCCTACTATGCATCCGTCCTGTTGATATCCAACTTTGGCATTCAAGTCACCCAATACAATATTTACTTCAGAATTCTTGCATTTCTTGAAGGCTTTCTCTAAATCATTATAAAATTCATTAATGCTGTCAATACTACTGTCTGCTATTGGTGCATAAACTTGTATGACCTTGACATCAAAAGGTCTTCCACTCAACTTCACCAGTAACACACTGTCTGATACAGTCAAATATCCTTTGATCGATTTTGTTCTCTCTGTAACCATTATAATTGCTACTCCTCGCTGTTGTTTCTCTCCACCAGAATAGATTACTCTATATTCCTCAGATGTTATAATGCCCATTCCTGAACACCTGGTCTCACATATACCTAACAGGTTAATATTTAATCTTCTCATTTCAAACATGTTATCAAATTTTCCATCCCCACTCACAGTTCTTACATTCCAAGTTCCTACTTTCAATATTTTTCTTCTTCTTCTTCTTCTTTCATTCGCTTGAAATATGTCTATAACTGCAATGTTGTCTCTTGTATGAATTTAACTGTCTTTTTTAGTTCACACAGCGGGGCATAGAGTTTTATCTTCCACTGTCGTCTCTCTAGGCCAGGTTTGCCTAGATATGTTATATTTTGGGCAATCTTGGAGTATGTGCTCTGCTGTCTGCGACGCCATTTGCGTAATCTATTGTGTCCTGTTCTGAGGTGCAGAATAATGACTTGTTCTGATCTGTCAATAACGTGGTAGTCATCTTGAGCAGGTTCTGGTGGCTTTCTAACTGATTTGATCATTCTTTTCTTTTGGTGGTATGTAACAGGCACATCAGGCTGTTCTTCTTTGGCTCCTTCACTAGCCAATTGATCAGCTCTGTCGTTTCCGGGTACTCCACAGTGAGATGGTATCCACTGTATGGTGACCTTATGCTGACTGCTAAGTTCAGAAAGTAGTGTCCTTAGTACTGGCAATTCCCCAGACAGGAGCATCTCGAGTACTGATTTTGCATCTGTCAGTAGGTTGTGTACCATTGCTGGTATTTAGTAATTTCTCTGTTGCTATCTTGATTGCCTCAATTTCAGCATCATAGTTATGGCAGTACTTTCCTGTTGGAACTCTGGCTGTGTCCCTAGTATAATTTGGTTATTCAATGTACACCCCCGCTCCTCCATTTCGAACAGCATTTTGTGTTGACCCATCTATGTAGACTTAGATCCAGAGTTCCTGTGGGTATTCTTCATCAAGGAAGCTGAGAGTGGCTGTTCTGCGCTGCACACTGTTCTGTTCTTCCTTGTCAAATATTCCTCTCATTTTTGTCTGGATTTGTAATGATAGTCTATGTTCATCTTTCCATGGAGTTATTGATATTCTTTTGCACTCAGCCGCCTGCTGATGGTCTAGAGCAGTGTTTCCCAACCTTTTTTGTGCCATGCCCCACTTAAGCCTTTCTAAAATTCATATTGCCCCCCCCCCGCCCCCCACCTCCTCAACATATACATTAGTTTTAATATTCAAAAATTGAATGATAGGTTTTAGGAAGAAATCACTAGGTAATTATTGAGCAAACACAGTAAGTAAATTTTCAAAACATATAATGGAGAACTGAAATTCAAGTACAAAATAATTTTAATGAAAGATTTTTCTATATTATTTTAATTATTAGTAATTATTTATTATTTAAATTTAGTGAGATCCTTGCGCTTGATGCTTGCTGCAAAGAGATCTTATGTCAGGTTCCAATTTAGTTAACTTCAGTCTCAAGTCTCCCCGTTTTGTTATATTCAGCCGATTTCTCCCATTTTCGAATTGCCCCCCTTAACAGTCAAATTGCCCCCCTGTGGGGCGTGGGCCCCACGTTGGGAAACACTGGTCTAGAGTCACCTGGTGCATATGACTACCCCTACTGGGCGGGGCTGCTCCTATGAAGCACCCATTTACGTCATTTCTCTGATTATCGATAAGACTGCAGTAATGATATCAGTCAGGTCTTAGTCAGATATGACTGAGCTACCGTATAACAGTAGACGGTACTACCTGGTTTCTGTTAGCGCCGAATGTTGGGCGGCGCTTACCAAACCCGACACCCCACATTGTGCCAACGGCTTTGGGCGGAAGAGCGCAATTGGGAGGGTACAAGCCTTACCCTGGTGTGAGGAAACGCAAGCTAAAGACAAAATGTCATGGCAGGGCAGACCAGGCCCTAAGCCTTGGTTGGCGGCTGGTCTAGGATCGAAGCTCCGACAGGCGGACAGTTAGAGCATTGCTTTGCTGATCCGGCAGCTTCTGCAGCTTGTCTTGTTCCAGATGTAGAGGTGTTACCTTTCCTCTGGAGTGAACTAGCCAGACCAAGAGAGGGATCATGCTGCATGGGCAACACATGATCTCTATATTTTAGCCCGGGCTTTGTGCTATGGAGAGGCAATAACTCCATCCCTGGTCTTAACTGGTCTCGGAATCAAAGCGAGAGGCAACTTTCACGGGTTATAAGTCCTTGTCAGCTGGCGTAGACATGGGGCGCCACGTGTTGCCTCTGACGGTGGGAGACACCTACAGGTGTCACTGATCAGCTACCGCTCGCCTCAAGCAGGGCAGCCCCCGGCCAATTGGGTGCTGATCCGCCACAGCCTGCCTGCTTCAATGGGTGCTTGGGGCTAGGACAAAATCTGAATCGCAGGCTGTAAAACCAATGCACCAGGTACAAACAAAAATAAAAATAGAAACCTCAAGCTACGGCTTGCAACCTGGAACGTGAGAACCATGTGTCCAGGATTTTCCACTGACTTGACCAATATTGACGATGTGAGAAAAACGGCTGTGATTGATGCCGAACTCAATCGTCTTAACATTGATATTGCTGGCCTGCAGGAGACTCGCCTCGCTGAGGAAGGGTTCACTCAGGGAAAACAATTACACCTTTTTCTGGAAGGGTAGAGGGCAGGCAGAAAAAAGGCAACACAGTGTGGGCTTTGCAGTGAAGAATTCGCTACTGGGAATTATTGAAATTCCAGCAGGAGGAAATGAAAGACTATTATCCCTGCGCTTGGCAACCTCTTGTGGGTTTGCCACCATTATTACTTCATATGCACCGACACTCGATTCCTCTGATGATGTGAAGGATTTGTACTCCGTGATCAAGGCAGTTCCAAAATCTGACTACATTTATATGCTCGGTGATTTCAATGCTCGTGTGGGCAAGGACTCGAGTTCATGGCCAGTGTGCCTTGGAAAATACAACATCGGTCGCATGAATGAAAATGGGCAAAGGCTGCTGGAGCATTGCACCAGTAATGACCTATGTATTACAAACTCCTTTTTTAAAACAAAAGAGATGCATAAGGTCACATGGAGACATCCAAGATCCGGCCATTGGCACCAGTTGGACTTCATCATCACACGGAGACATCTGAACCATATATCATTGACTCGAAGTTACCACAGTGCTGACTGTGATACGGATCATTCTTTAGTTGTTGCAAGGGTTAGACTGAGACCAAAGAGAATCTACACAGCTAAACACAAATCTAGCCCCAGGATTAATATTATTCACACTCACGATCCTGAAAAGTGCTTTCAGTTTCAACAGCAACTTGAAGACGCTTTCACTGATACACCAGAAAATTGTACAGTAAATGAAAAGTGGGGTCAAATTATTAAGGAAACTCTTTATAAAACTGCCGTAGGGGTTTACGGCACTGTGGATCATAAGAGGCAGGACTGGTTTGCGGCAAACAGTGAGACTCTGCAGCCCTTGATTGATAAGAAGAAGAAAGCTCTCTTAAGAAACAAGGAAAGACCAACGCGTAACACTCTGAGTGAGCTAAGGCAAGCTAGGAAGGATGTGCAAAAGGCTGCCAGGCAGTGTGCAAATGATTATTGGATCAAGTTATGTGAGTCCATTCAAATTGCAAGTGATAAGGGAAACATAAGAAGCCAAGTATGAAGGAATAAAGAAAGCCTGTGGTCCAGTGATCAAAAGAAGTGCACCTTTGAAAACCTTGACTGGAGAAATCATCACTGATAAGAAACAGCAGATGGACAGATGGGTAGAGCACTATTTGGAGCTTTACTCAAGTGAGACCAAACTAGCGGATGATGCCCTCAACGCCATAGAGGCTCTACCAACTCTTGACCACTTGGACACACTTCCCACCATAACAGAAGTTAAGTGTGCTATAAATGAACTTGCATCTGGCAAGGCTCCAGGTAAGGATGGGATTCCAATAGAGGTTATCAGGAGTGGGCAAGACACACTCACTATACAGATCCACCAGCTAATAGAGCTATGCTGGCGAGAAGGACAAGTCCCACAGGATTACAAAGATTCAAGCATCATAACACTGTACAAGAACAAGGGCGATCGGAGCGACTGCAACAACCATAGGGGTATCTCACTTCTGTGTATTGTTGGAAAAGTATTTGCCAGAATTGTTCTGCACAGACTTCAAGTCCTAGGAGATCAAGTCTACCCCGAATCACAGTGTGGCTTTCGACAGAACCGGTTTACCACTGATATGATATTCTCATTGCGACAAATGCAAGAAAAATGCCGTGAACAGAATCAACCACTGTTTATTGACTTCATCGACCTCACAAAGGCATTTGATTTGGTCAGTCGTGAGGGTCTGTTCAAGGCACTAAAGAAGATTGGCTGCCCACCAACTCTTCTGTCCATTGTGGAATCGTTCCACACAGGCATGAAGGGTATAATCAAGTTTGATGGTGCAACTTCTGAAGAATTTGAAATCAAGAGTGGAGTTAAGCAAGGTTGTGTACTAGCTCCCACCCTCTTTGGAATATACTTTTCACTTCTAATGAAATATGCCTTTCGTGATCAGGATGGTGGTATATACATTCACTCACGCTCAGATGGCGGCCTTCACAATGCTCAGAGATTGAAGGCTAAGACCAAAATTAGGAGGGTACTGATCAGAGAGTTGCTTTTTGCAGATGATGCTGCAGTTACAACATACTCTGAGGAAGAATTGCAATGTCTACTATCTGCATTCTCCAATGCTTGTTCTGAATTTGGTTTAACAATTAGCAAAAAGAAGACACAGATTATGTCACAAGGTGCACATGGGGTGCCATCAATCTTTATTGACAACGCCGAACTAGAGATAGTAGACCATTTTACATATCTAGGATCAGTGGTAAATAGCAAATTATCCCTAGATCAGGAAATCAACATCCGGATTGGTAAGGCGGCAACAACAATGAACAGGTTAAGAAAAAGTGTCTGGGAGAACAGGAAGCTTACTGCCAAAACAAAAGTCCTTGTCTATCAAGCCTGTGTCCTTAGTACTCTTCTCTATGGCAGTGAAACCTGGGCAACTTACTCACACCAAGAGAAAAATTTAAACAGCTTTCATATGCGGTGTCTGCGAAGAATTCTTGGTATTAAGTGGCAAGACAAAATCACAAATACTGAAGTATTGGAAAGATCAGGTTGTGTGACAGTTTATTCCATGCTCAGTCTTCGTAGACTTAGATGGATAGGACATCTTAGGAGGATGGATGATGGTAGAATCTCAGCGACTCACAATCAGCACACATTACACAATTTTCATCTCAACCTATACGACCTTAGCTATTCGGCGAAGGAGAGGAATCAAGTTTCTCACACACTAAAACAAGGCGGACATTTTTCAGGCCAACAATACACACTAGCGCCATCCAGCTAAAATGTATTCCATCCTCTCCCACTCCACCAATGTTCATGACCAAAGAAGAGAAAATCAACAAAGCGCGGGGAAAAGACAAATAAATACATTGACAACTCAACCCCCCCCCCCCTCCCCCCCCCCCCCCCCCCACAATGCTCACACCCCACCACTGGATACTCCCCGGCACCAACCAACTACTATTATTATTATACCTCTGCCCTACCCAGCTACACCTGAACCATCTGATACAAACCGGCACCACCTAGATACTATTGATTACAACCCCGCCCCATCTACCAGTCATCTCCCTTGACCAATCTAATCGATTTTATACTCCTTCCCCACACCAATGACCAGCTGTGAAGTCACAGGTAGTCCATACTACTAGATGTCCATGATTGGTATCAGCACAACTGGCTTGATTCAATATAGCTATTTAGAACACTTTGCCCCAATCGGTACATCGGAGGAGCCAGTATTTAGCATCATAGTTTCAGAATTACTAATCTTATACAGGGGAAATCAATCGATAATTCTACACAGCGATTCCACAATTACTAATCAAAAATGACATTACATGCTACTGGTGACCCCTGACGACTAACATTATACATATCCTAACGAAAACCTGATCAGAGGTCCAATCAACCAATGACACTATAAATGCTTTATATTCTAGTTGAATATCCTCATTAGCCATTTGTGTTAATATGTGTGCTGAGTTGTGGTAGAATTATGAGTTATAAGTCAATCTGAATCATTTACACCAACATCAACTTGTGGGTCAATGGAACAGTGTTGCTGCACCATTCTTTCAAAGACACAATGATTTATCTCCCCCCCCCCCCCCCCCCCCACTAACCACGTGATTCCAATGGACACTAGCCAAATTTGCCTTATCGTGCAACAATACTCAATCCAACAGTCTAGACCCAGCCAATCTGTCCGCCTGCTCATTTCCCAACACACTAACATGCCCCATCTAAATCATCGCATGGATGCTCCATATCTTAGTGTGTGGTTAGTCCTCCAGATAGCGGAATGTTGCAGTGACTGCTTCCCCATCCACTTTCAAACAGGATGATATAGTATCATAAGATATACTTTTCTGCATTAAATACCAAAAATTAACCTTAACTATGAGCCCTAAGAGACATATTTTTTTGGCCCTTAGCACAGAGCTATCCAAGAAGACGATTACATTGCCTAGGCGCTAATTGTCAATCAGTTATTGCACCTCTCATTCAGCACATCCTGTCGGCCAATGTCCTCACTACCATCATTATGACACTGTACAAGACCAACTTTTTTCTGTGGCATTCTGACCCACTCCTCTCATCTTCCAATGTTCTCAAGCATACACACTTCACTGATTGTGTCCTCATCTGGATCCATCCATGATTTTCCGCGTATCAGCCTGTGACCCTCTGAACAGAAGTATAACAATAGTAGAAAGGACATTCTCAAAAGCATTCAGAAATAGTTGTAATTGCAATTGGATAAATACAATATCAGTATTACCTGCATAAAGCCATGAACAGTATTCTGGATCTGGTTTATATTCCATCCATGTCAAGATGGCATCCATCACAGAATCTTCAGAGCTTGTTGCCAGGATATCACTTTCAATAACTTTGTAAAAATAATCAAGAGGAAGCTGGAGAAAACTTTTAGCATTTCTAACTTGCTCAAAGTTTTTACTAATAATAACCAGACATCTATCAATAATTTCTTGAGCTGAATATGTCATGGCCTGATTTAGGAAACAGAAACAATTGTCAACAGATAGATTGTGTATCACAAACTGTTTACAATCCTCAATCAAGTAATCAATCTGTAACATCTCTGTAGCAGACCACACATCTAACACAGTGTCCTCAGTGAGTCCATCTGTACCTGTGTATATCGAGTTGAGGATTATTTCAAATGTCTCTTTTGTCATTGTATCAAGTTTGGCTACCCTTTCAATAGATTCTTTCATTTGTGACCGAAACAGACCTTGGAAAAAACCAGAACAAGCGCTTAGAATAAAGCGGTGACAAGAGAAGGGTGTGCCCTCAACCACAATAGTAAAATCACTGTAATCATCTCTATTCCACCGGTTTCCATCACATTTCCGTAGACCATGGGGTAGCGTTGATTTGACATCCATGCTTGCTAGTTTACAGTTATGCCACACGCTGAAACAAACATAGAAAGTGAATTAATTACATTATGTTGAACATGTTTTTAAATGTGAACTGTTTATTTGTCGCAGCATTTCACAAGATAAAGAGCATATATTGTTTTCCGCTTTCTTTCTTTCTCCCAATATGTATTTTGATGTGTTTCTGGATGTAATTGTGTTTGCCTGTTTACAACAGTTTGCATATTTGTGCCTATGGCTAAACATCCAAAGCCATTTCCACCTGTGTTGTCAGGGTTAGGCTCTCCAGTTAATTTCAGAGGCCTCATAGTGGGGAAATAATCTTCACTCTCCATCTACACGTTTGCTCACACCCTGCCCCCAAGTAAAAACAGGCCAGGTCCATCAAGAACAGTTGCATACATGATGGTCAGCCTTAAGAGAAGGCAGGGGCAGAACATGGGACGTCCACAACTGTAGTGCCAATACTCTGGTAGTGGGCGCACCCAAGGGGCACATTCTGTGTATCGCAGCTTACCTTCATTTGCATGTATTGAGCTTCCTGTTCATGCCCGGCTGCATTATTATAGTTTTGGGGCTTCGATGACCTCTACACAGTTAATGCTTTTTGCAAACTTAATGCCTCGGGGTAAATGTAGCAGTTTAGAGACTTTGATCAACTTTAACGCTTTTTGCCACCTAAATCCTTGAAGCAAACATACGTACGTGCATATCTAAACTCCAGTAAGACACCAGTCTACCCAAGGAAACAAGGTGCTGAAGTAGGAGGCAACCAGCCAGGAGGAGCACCAGTCATCAGGACGGCATGCAAAAATGCAATAGGAAATGTTTATAACTGCAAAACGCTATGAAGTTTGCCCTGTTATAGACTTCTAGGCAGGTGCAGTACGGGGTCCTATGCCTCGAAAGGGTCCAACCATGGTAACTGGAGGTCCTTCCCAGATGCCATGTGGAGCCAAGGTACATGAGAATAGAGAATCTCACCATACAAGACAAAGGCTGAAAATAATGCACTGGAATGCAGAGGGAGTTACTAGCAACAACAACAACAAACAACACAGACCTAGAAAACACCTTGCAATTTGGATGAACAAGTAAATGTATCTTGTTTGCAAGAGCTTGCCTCAATGAAAACATTGCTTTCACAATAAGAGGCAACGTGTGTCAACGATCTGACCGAAAAGACAGTCATAAATGTAGGATACTGACCCTTGTACAGAATATTCAGTTACCAGTTAACAGTTGGGGTATCTACATTGCACTCCGGACAGGTCCATAGGTGCTCAGATCCTCTCCCCAGCATATGCATCAGCGTCCGGTGGCTAATAGTGCCAGTTCTGTGTTGGTTGACAAGGCACCTCGTTTTCCCAATGTACCTCTCGTGTCTGGCCGTGCCGATTCTTACTCCCAAGTCTTTCATCCTGGACAACGATGCAATTAACTGACATCAAAGTCCTCTGTTCTCGCCATATCTTTAAGGACGTTAATAACATCGGCAAGATCCATGGGCTGGCCATCTACATGGGGTGCAGAGCCAGCCAGTTTATCAGCTCGTTCATTTCCCTCGACTCCCGCATGTCCCGGGACGAAGATGAAGGTGACTTTACAGACAACAGACTTCCGCAGCGACTCAGTCCACTGTCTACGTACAGATCCAGCTTCGACCTTCTGAATCATGCTCATTGAGTCACTTAGTACACACACGTTGGTATAATGCTGTGATTCCAGCCATATGAAAGCTTGTAACTGCCATCACCTCCATCGTCATGCTGCTCGTGGTCATAGAGTGGGCACCACTGGATTCTTGAACGGTTTGGCCCGCTGAACGGGCTGTAAATGCCATGCACTTCTCTGCTGCTTTACAACAGATCCATCAGTATAGATGAGCACTTTGGGGCTATCTGAATGTTTTGTAAAGAATAATATCACTGTTCGCCAAGTCCAAGTATATATGAAAGTGGCGGAGTAGAGACCCTTAAAATCAAGATAGACACTACAGATCTATATCTAATCAATTACTACTGTCCAAGCGACTTCCCCCAAGCACTAGTTACAATCCACACACAATGGGAAAAAAAATGACCGGACAGGAAAGAGACTGGAGGCTAGCAGGATGAGAATAGATTTATATTGACTAACAAGCCATTCGTCCCATCTACCTTCTACTCGAGATCATGGCATACTACAACTACACTTGACCTAGCTTTTCATGCAACAGACTTGGAGAGGAACATCATACGACGTGGCAGTGACCACCGGCCAGTCTTTCTAATTGTAGAAAATGTGCTTGAAAGTGAAAGCAGCACCCCCTCTAGGTGGGACTACAAAAAAGCAGACTGAAAAACATTGCAACAGCATACTGGTTAGAAATCTGAACATCAGCACGAGAACCAAATGAGAATCCCAAATTGTGTAGTGAGACATCTATTGAGACATTGAGACCCTATACACATTTTGGGATTCTCAAGTAAGCAGGAACACTTGTTTCTCAAATTTTCATTTTCTCTCCATTGCTCTAATTTTTTCATCTTTTTATTCTTCTCATCCCATCATTACACCTTAATGTAGTCACAGGAGGGTCTTCTCTGTGACTATATGTTGTATTTTGTGTATGTATTTGTTTGGAAGTGGTGGAAAATTTTGAATATCTTGGGTCATTGATTACCAACGACGGTGACACAATGAAAGAAATTAAATGACGACTATCAATTGCTCTTCAAAGACTAAAACAACTGAATAAATTATGGAATGGGACAGACAGAACTACAAAAATTAGATTTTTAAGAGCATGCATCTTTCCCATTGCAACATACGCCTGTGAGACCTGGACACTTACTAGACAAGCTGAACAGCACATAAATGCCTTTGAATATAAATGTTATAGACGAGTTCTAAAAATATCTTGGGTAAAGAAAAGAACAAATGCATCCATACTTCAAGAGCTGAATATTGAAGAAGGTTGGCTATTAAAGACGATAAAACAAAGAAAATTGAAATATTTTGGTCACTTGAAACATCATGAAAGTTTGGAGAGAACAATAATGGAGGGGTATATGCCTGGAAAGAGAGGAAGAGGAAGGCCAAAGAGAAGATGGGTGCAGGATGTGGCGGATGATCTCCAGATGGGTGTATCGGACATGGGACATCTTGCTTATGATCGAGAGGTTTTCCGGAATGTTGTTATGGGAGCGAGGTTCTGCAAAGGACATGCTACTGAATGAATTAATGAATTTGCTGATGAAGGCTAGTCACCGCAACATCCTGTATGTGTCGTAATTCTGTTATGTAAAGCTGCATTACTTTGTGCTATTTTATACAGTTTAAATGAATGAAAGCATACTTGCACAACAGAATAGCTCAAGTACAGATAGACGGACTCAAGAGCTAGAAATTTATCCTGCTTTATGGTGTCCCCCATTGTGAAGTACTGTCCTTAACTTAACACTTTTCTTAATCTGTATTAATTATGTTGTTGCCGACCTACCACATGGAATTAATGTGGCAGTGTAGGCTGGTGATATGGTCATGTGGAGCACAAATGAACATGTATCAGTAGACAGTTTCATCGTGCCACTACCCGAACTGAAAATAGAAGTTGATATACAGCGTCACCCCAGCCTGTTCAGTTGTGTCACCAAAATAGCTGCTGTAAAGTCCATTCATGCTTACAATGTCATTCATTCATTCAAATATCATGTGACAATAGCAGACGTCACCTTAGGTTAAGCAGAAAAGGTTAGCCTAATATTCCGTGCATGGCGATTGGTTGAAATCATTGTGACCTTTTACATAAATTGAATTACTTGGCAAAAAGTAAGTTTATTTTCTAGAGCTTGTTTATTTAATATAAGATATTTTTAGATGGATATTCGGTACTTCAATTTTAATTCACCGCAAACAAAGAGAATTCCAGGGCACACGTCATATCCTGAAGTCCCCTTATTCGCGTTGTATCTCGGTGTGCATGACCTTGACCGGAATAACATTGTCGGTGTGCAGCAAATGGTTGTTATGTGTGTGAGTTGACCTGAATATTTCAGTGGTTGTATACTCTTGTGCACACTTAGGGGCTGTTATTGTGTGCTAATTTGTGACCCTGTAAAGGGCCCGTTCCGTTATGGCATTCTTCTAGTGGCCCTGAAAAGGGCCCATTGCTGGATGATACTGCTGTATGCATGAGTTGACAATCATATTCTGCAGACTAGTGTTGTGGCGGTGGCCAGACTGCAGACTATTGTTGGGGTGGCCAGAATCGAACAATGTCAGCTAGAATGGTGTTGAACACATCTAGGCCAGCACATTTAGTGTGACGACGCCACATGAATTCGCCCATGTAGGAATCGAGTAGATGCCTGTGTTCCATTCTGCCTCTTGGGTTAGGGTTAGGGTTAGGACAGATGCTGTCAGTTCAATAAAATTCATGACTGCAGAAAGCCAACGTAAAAATGTACTACACACACTGTGTTACCGTTCGTCGCTCATTTTTCGCGCCATGTCGCACCATGACACGCACTGAAAAAACCTTTAATTGAACGGTGATCCCCCGCCAGTGCTATATATAGCTGCTAACTATGCTATATATAGCTGCGAAAGCTAAATATAGCCTCGTGACGTCTGTTGCGGTGAATTAAAATTGAAGTACTGGATATTCAAATTCAGAACCCTTTTTTACATATATTTGGAGAGCTTCATCGCTTATATCGCGTTACATGTCGTAAAATAATATGTCTACGAGGTCTTTGTGAATGGAACTCCAAGATGGCGGTTGCCGGCAAAGGAAAGTTTTAACTCAAACTAGCAATTTGAACTACTAAAGTTAAAGAAAATACACATTTAAAGATTATTAATAATTTATTTGTATACTTGTACTATTATTTTTTCATTTAACATGATGGAACATATGGATGAAGTCGGATTTAATATCCATCAGTGGCCCTTCTGAGACAAGCATGTTGGACCGAAGAGGAGATAACATGAACCCACTTTTTCCAGTGTAAAAGTGTGAATCGTATGGCGAAATCTGTATTGAGATTTTGACACTCAGGTGTGAATATCTTCGCTCAGAATTTACATCCAAGCATAATTAAGGTACCATTAGATTTTGTTTTTCAAGGCCTATCTATCTGTCATGGTCTCATTAGTAAATACTCAAATTTAAAATCGTGATCGTACCGCCTAGTATCAGTGGCCACCATTTTGCTACAAAGTGCTATAGATGCATTAATTGTTTGGGAAAATATATGGTGTTTCAATATCAACACTGACAAGTGCTGTGCAGGACCACTCTATTTAACACCCCCCCCCCCCCCAAGCAAAATAAGCAAGCATCATCCACATAAGTGGAATACCCCTAAGAGAATACAAAGAACCCACATATCTTTGAATAACTTTTGATGACAGGCTGAAAGAGCACATAAACGAAGCAGCAACAAAAGCCAGAGGATAGTCATCTTGAGAAAAATAAGTGAATTATATTTGTATCTTTAAGTAAGTGAACTAAGTGAATTAAGTAAGTGAACTAAGTAATCACGTAGAGAGCCAGAAGCCAATACAATACAATACAATACTTAGCAAAGTTTATCAACAGAAAATACACCACACCTTGAAAATGGATTAACTGCATATATATATATATATATATATATATATATATATATATATATATATATATATATATATATATATATATATATATATAATTATAATTATATATAGTGTAACTTTCGGCTCGCATTTGAGAATTCCATCCTCAGAATTATCGATTGATTTCCTTATACATCCTAAGTAAGCTGGTATCGATGGTGCCACAAATTGGCAGCTCATTTAATTTAAGAGGCAGATAACTGTTGTAGGAACTATCGATTTGTTTTTGGCGGTGTATTTGAAAATGTGTAAATTAATACTAAATTACATTACACTGGGAAAAAACGCATTTTGGTAAATACCAATTAGCTGTATATAACATCTAAATGTTTTTCATTGGAACAATCCATGGGGATGGAGTGAAGATTTAATATATTGTTTAGTTTAACAGCACAATCATCTGTTCTAATTGATAATGAATCTGACACTGAAACTTACATTGCCTGATTGCCGTTTCCGCTTTGACGGCGCTTTGTGAAAACTGAATTCCAGTATAAACAGTTCTAAAAACATCACCGTGAAAGAATCGTCAAAAGTTGCACAACTTCTCACAATAAAGTAACATTATAATCACGGCAGATTATCAAGCAAAGTACCATTATTTATCTAGAATCACAGGTAAACATGCCGCTCCACTGTCGATACTTCATATCTGAATGTTTGAACAAAGCCTCGGAAGTGACGTCAGCGCTCTCCTGAACTTTTTGTAATTACACAATATGAAGAGTGTATAAGTAATAAGCACGCGTTCTTTGATCTGTCATCTACTGCCTATATAGAATATTGCAGTGTAGAGCAAGATGGGGGGGGGGGGGGTGTCTTGAGCCTTAGGAATTCAGGCCGCCTGGCTAGTGCAGTTGCCGCGAGCTGTGCAGGTTAAGATTTTCTTTTTGCCCGATATAAAAATAATTCCACAACTTACCGAGGATTTCGTGACAACTGGAGAGATCGAGGGCAAGAGAGGCAGACCAAGAGAAATTATGCTGGATTAATTGAGACGGTGGTATGGAGGAATATCATCAGCAGAGTTGATCCAGATCTTTAGAGAGCCATGAACGCCTACGCCAACTGGCAGAACGCGTGATGGTGACGACCGAGGATTCGAACCCGGGTCTCCCGAAGCAGAATGCAGCGTTCTTAGCCAATCGGCTAGCCATTCCTCACATTCCTTGATGCTGTGGTCAAATTTTTAAAGTTTGGAGACCAGTTCGAAGTCTACTGGGGTCGTGTCTGTGCTGAACGCCTTCCACAAGGTGCCATTCCTCTAGGATGTAAACTTCCTCTCTGTGTCTGAAACTGACCATATCCTGGGACGTTCCAGTCATTGCTGTTGTACATGTATATGAGTTTGCTCCGCAACTGTATTATAGCATTGTGAAGTTATAACATCACTTTTCGTCAACAAAACAAGTATGTACTTTTGAAATCTGACGAGGCAGTTTCCGCAACCTGGCTGCTTCCCACAATTTTACCATTTTCGGCCATGTCCAAGAAGACAGCAAAAACGACAAATGCTGTGATCGTGGTCACATTCTTCTTCATCTTCACATAGGTAACTGTAATAAATATAGTTACCATGTGGTAGCAAAATAATCAAATATGCATTATTTATAATAGTTACTTTTACCCAAGTATTTTGTTTTTAAAGCTTATAGAATTCTTGAGTGTCACCGTTGCTGGATAGAAATACAAAATATTGTCAAAAATAGTAATAGTACAATTACTAGATTCACATCTCACAGGCAATTTAGCAAATTCAGCAATAAGGTCAGTTTTCAAATTATATGCCTCCAGCGCGTTATCAGATAAAAACACCATGGCATGTGTGTGAGAACTGGAAGCTCTGTGCATCGCAGCCTCAGGCCATTCGTCATGACGTCGGCTGACATCTGTGGTGTACATCAAAGCTTCATGCATCAGTGTGTATGCTCCAGTATCAAATAATAATAGGTATGTGTGATTCTTCATTACTTTGTCAAGATCGCATGGCTTTACCGTAAAAAGCCGACAAGCAGACATCAGTTGAACGAGATGCTGTTTTCGATGTTCTCGTTTACTCACATCAATTCCAACATTTTTGTTGGCAGTATTGCGTTCTACAGTCCCCTCTGTGTGTGTATCAGCTTCATCTCTAGTCTTTATGCTTTGTGGACATTTATTTCTGTGGTCAGTCGTAATATTAATATCAAGCTTCGGAGGTCACGGGTGACAAGCATCGTCTGGATTTTTTCCCCGGGGCATGCTGGTGTGCTGGGGAGTGAACAGGCGGACAGATTGGCTGCTCTGCAAAACTTGGTGGAACATTGATGCATGATAAGGCAGACGTGGTTGCGACCTTGTGGGAGCACGTGTACACATCGGAGGAGCAAATGGATCATCATGGTCTGGCAAGAATGCGACAGCGAGGGGTGACGAGGGAATCTGGCCGACGATCGACGCTCAGAGGAAAGGCGAGACGGACATATAATCAGATTGCTACTGGTGCTATTAGTGTTGGAACTCTTCGCTGGCTGCTGAGCATGGGGACGGAGCGCTTATGGGAATGCCCCGAATGCTGTAATGTCAATCAATCTGTCAATTACTGCAATCAATCAAGCGATAAAACCATCTGAGCATCATGTGTGTTCGCCGGGTTGCCAATGGCGGATAAGTAAGTTGTATTTTGAATGATCACAATCTGATTGTTCATCATTCCTATCATTGTCACCATCAGTATTTTTTCCTAAAAATATGACAGACACATTTATATTAAATTGCTAAGGAAGGAGGAGGAGAAGAAAAAGAAGAAGAAGAAGAGGAAGAGGAAGAAGAAGAAGAAGAAGAAGAAGAAGAAGAAGAAGAAGAAGAAGAAGATACGATAGCATTTGTTGCACATTTGCTTTCTACAAACCCACATTATTCCTTACCCTATTTTGAGTTGTATTTTCTACCATGAACACAGGCACTCACATATACATCTTCTTCTTATAGTTCATGCCTAGTGGCATTGGTTAACATATCTTTCCGCCTGTCTGTATTGTGGCACTAGTTATTACATGATTACACGTACATCTTTCCGTCTCTCTGCCTTGTGTCATTGGTTGTCATATCTTATGGCATTAGTTGTCACATCTTTCTGTCTGTATGCCTAACCTTGAGTCATTGGTTGTCATATTTTTCCGTATGTATGCTTTGTGTCATTGGTTGTCATATCTTTCCATCTGTATACCTTGTGGCATTAGTTGTCCTATCTTTCCATCTGTATACCTTGTGTCATTGGATGTCCTATCTTTCCATCTTTATGCTTTGTGTCATTGGTTGTCATATCTTTCCATCTGTATACCTTGTGGCATTAGTTGTCCTATCTTTCCATCTGTATACCTTGTGTCATTGGCTGTCCTATCTTTCCATCTTTATGCTTTGTGTCATTGGTTGTCATATCTTTCCATCTGTATACCTTGTGGCATTGGTTGTCCTAACTTTCCATCTTTATGCTTTGTGTCATTGGTTGTCCTATCTTTCCATCTGTATACCTTGTGTCATTGGTTGTCCTATCTTTCCATCTTTATGCTTTGTGTCATTGGTTGTCCTTATGTAACAGAGGTACGGGTTTTAGGAGTATTTAGGTGGGAAACGCTACAGCACGATTGAGCATCGAGATGGAATGGGAGGGGGGATGCTCAAGTCGTGACGTAGTGGGTGGTCAAGGAAGTTTACATCGGGGCCTGGAAGAGAGTGGACATCCTGTGAGATTCAGAATTTGTCATCAGCCAGAAATAAAGACCATTTGTAAACTACCAATGGACTTCGTTAGTCTTTGAGTTCGCTGCTTCGTTACATAAGCAGAAATGGAGCCGCAGACCAGGATTTCGATCTTTTCCACGGTCACAACGCGAAGAGTACGTAAACTGGCTTGCTGTGGCGGTCTGCTGTGAGATTTCTGAGCAAAGTAATACGATAAATCAACGAGTTTTCTCTGAGTCCTTCAAACCAAAGGTCTAAGGCCGGACCATGCTTTTGTGTTTGAGAAGTCCAAATTTCAAAGTCAAGATTGTGAGATGGAACCAAATATAGTTGCCGGTGAAGGGAAGATGTCTGCTCCACAATTTTTTTGTCATGACGTTCCACAAGCAAGTTAGGATTGTACAGGCTCAAGAACCGAGAACCAGAAATTTACAAACAAATATAAGCAAATAGAGAAGTTGAGACGTTGATATCAGAGAGCAGTTGTCTACTTCTCGTCAGGAATGAACTAAAGGTCGCAGAGTCCTGACCTTGGAGCTTTTAACGAACAACTAGAATGGAGGATCAGCTTCTGCTAGTAGGATGAGCACCACAATAATTCTGGACGATCAGTGAACGTTACCAAATTTTATCCTTGCTCGTTTCCAGAAGGTTGACGCCAATTTGATTTAGACCGAAGCTCCTTATCAAGTTCGGCTGAAGTACTGTTTTTTTTTATCACCATCGTCCAGTGATGGTTTTGATCGCTTTTGGTCGCTATGACTCAGTAACCACCCAAGTCATGGTTACACAGTCCACTTGGTAAAATCTTGCTGGCCGGGTCATTACAGTCGAGCCGTTGTCATCTCGAAGAAATTGTCAAGGTCAACTCCGGACTCTGTTGTGTGGGAGACTCGCTTTATCAAATCGCTCAGCCGCTGCTCTACACTGTCGGTGGTTTTGAGAGGCTGACTAACATTCGTCGCTAATTTCAAGGGGCTGGCCAGTGCTGTCCTCTGGTACATACAATCGTTCATTGCCTTCTTTTCAAGAGCCCGTCCCTGGGTGGCTGATACTTTGTCGTGCCCTATCGAGGCCAGTGAAGCTTTGTCGTGCCCTATCGAGGCCAGTGAAGTTTTGTCGTGCCCTATCGAGGCCAGCGAAGTTTTGTCGTGCCCTATCGAGGCCAGTGAGGCTTTGTCGTGCCCTATCGAGGTCTGTGAAGCTTTGTCGTGCCCTATCGAGGCCAGTGAAGCTTTGTCGTGCCCTATCGAGGTCTGTGAAGCTTTGTCGTGCCCTATCGAGGTCTGTGAAGCTTTGTCGTGCCCTATCGAGGTCTGTGAAGCTTTGTCGTGCCCTATCGAGGTCTGTGAAGCTTTGTTATGTAACGAAGCAGCGAACTCAAAGACTAACGGAATCCATTGGTAGTTTACAAATGGTCTTTATTTCTGGCTGATGACAAATTCTGAATCTCACAAGATGTCTACTCTCTTCCAGGCCCCGATGTAAACTAACTTGACTACCCACTACGTCACGACTTGAGCATCCCCCCTCCCATTCCATCTCGATGCTCAATCGTGCTGTAGCGTTTCCCACCTAAATACTACTAAAACCCGTACCTCTGTTACACCTCCCTTTGTTTTTCTAAAGAATTTTTCCTATAAAGGAAAAATTCTTTACTCCCAACTCTCTTACTCTATTCTCTCTTTTTCCTTAACTCCCACATTTCCTCTAATCTTTCCCAACCAACTCAAATTTGAGTACATATTATATCCTTTAACATATTTGATATTAGATAGAAAATAATTGAATTTCAGGAGGACGATAACATCCATTAGTTAATTAATTTAGATATTAATAGGAAATTACGATTGTAAAGTTGTTTGCTTGCTCTGTTTAAGTATATTTCAGCATAGCAGACCCGTCACAACACAGTGGAGAAACAGGCATAATTTCGGCTGAGTATCAAAGAATATGCAGAAGAAGAAGTAGAAAGATTGTTTCAGGTTGATAGATATTGCAAAGGAAGTTAATATGAATTACTTGTGTGGGGAATTACAACGTGTAAGTACATGGTTAGGAGAATTAAAGGTGTCAATTACGGAAGTAGAGAATTTTCTGGAAACATTGAAGAACAGAACGACTAGACAAGACCCTTATAGATTTATGGTAGACTACAATAGAGTAGGAAAGAATAACAGGAGACAGCCATTGCTAAATAAAGACAGAAGACAATATGCTTATGACGAACCAAGGCCTGATCTATATAGAGTAAAAGACGGTGAGAACAGTCGAAATAGTGAAAGCTCGGACTGGTATAATAGTTATAAATACAAAAATCGGCGTGAGAGAAACCTTTCAAGAAAATCATGGGACTGGCCCTCTCACAGTGCAACTGCTAGAAAACGACGTAACGACTGGTTTGAAAAGAGACAAAGACAATATCTAAACTCAGGTATAAGAGACAGAGTTGAACCTGTAAATAAAATACAAACTAATTCTAAAATGGTTGCGAATGTGACTAGTGGACAGAAAAAGAAAACAATGGTATTAGTGAAGAAAATAAACCGAGAGACACAGACGCAGACAGGTAATACGATAGAAAATAGTACGCAGACTCAGGTAGAAATTGTAGAGAAAAATACCCAAGTGCAACCAACTAAGAAAATAGTAAGGGGAACGCAGACCATTAAGACGGTGGAAATTGCGAAAACACCTCAGGTGAAATTAGAAAAAGGAAACAAGGTTGAAGTTAAGAAAGATAAACAGACAAATGCCAAAGATGTTAAAAAACGGGTGAAGAAAAGTTTTGAGGAGAAGCCAAAGAGGAGAGGTATTGAAAGAGGAAATAACAGTATGATAGTTAATAGAGGTACTGACATCTCAAGTTCCTCAAGGATAGACATGAAACTAATTCCCAAATGGTGTAGGAATATTAGCTGTCGGAGTTCAGATTACGAAGAAGATATTTCCACATGTTATAGTGATTCTGAAACAGATATAAATACTGGTGAGTCGAAGAATGAGAGAAGTACACTACGAACAGATCCTGACTTATGTAATGTTCACTCGTACGGTGTAGTTGATGGTGGACAGACGGACAGAGTTTTAGTTAGTGACTCTAGAGAACTAGATACTATAGATACTAGTTTACAGGACAAGAAAGTAGGGAAAACTAAGAGACGAATACCAAGAAAGAGAAAGAAAGTCAGACGTTTTAAAGATGACTATGGAAATAGGACCGACGTGTTTGCAGTAAACTATAATGAGTCGGATGAAGGAACTATTATTAGTGTGTCATCTGAAGACGAGATGGGAAGGTACAAGCGTTACGTAAGGTACACAGGAAACAGTGAGCAGACTGACGCAAATAAAGGAAATAGAAAGAACTCATTTAAGAAGAAGAAAAATGGTAGACAGATAGCGGGAATTTACGCAACGACAGAAAGTGACTTAAGTAAAATAGAAGACCTTAGGACCTTAAGACCTGAGTACTTTAACAGGTTGACAACAGATAGTGAAGATGACATAATAAGAGAAAGACGGGTTAATATATTGAGAGACAATGAATTATTTAACTTGGACACACTCTATAACGGTTAAAGTTACTTGGAGGAGGAATTCGAAGTTGATAGTTGAAGAATATGAGTTCTTGGTGAGAGAGATGAAGTAAATACGTCATGCTTGCGGAGAGGAAGAGCTGATTAAATATGAGAAACTTGTTGTGTGGAGAAGTATAGAATGATAGTTACGAGGTTAGTGAAATTGGTTATGAGAGGATGAGTGAGAAAAGTAGAAATAAGTAAACAGTTGAATTATGAAAGTACTGTTGAGTGTTGAAGTAGTTTGTCTGAAAGTCCGTTATTCTTGTAGCGGTAAAAATGTAGTCAAACATATGTGCGTCGAGTATGGATAGGGTGTTGGCAAGTGTTAAGTATAGCATACATGTACGAGGTGTTTAGTTCGTACGTGAGTATAGTTCTAGACAAACAGGTGTTCGTCGCGATGAGTGAAGTAGGAGTGAGGTTTGGTGATGTCGCCTGAGCGAAGTACATAGATAAAATGTAATAGTGCACTGATATATCTTGTGTCAAGGTGTGTAGAGGAGGTCGATACGCTTAGATGGCTGGAACGTCGAATTGGCGTCTAAAGTAATTTTTTTTTTGAAGTAATAGTATGGACACGTTAGGTTGTCGAGATGCGAGAGTAGTAGTAAGATGAGAGAGAGGCTGTGTATCATTGTCCGTGTGAATATACGAAGACTGGTTGATAAATGAAAATAGAGTATGCGAAAATTGAGAGATAGAAAGAACGTGATTAGAGAATTGTGATGTCCTTTCGTTAGAATATCTGACGTTGGAAAGAAATTAAGGAAGTTGTGTGACTGGTTGACGGAAACAGTGTTAACATTCTGAATGATGTTTCATAAAATATGTTTAGTATTGTTGACAGGGATGCATCGAAGCAAGAATGCCTAAAAGTGAGCTCTGCTGTCAGTTATAAGTGGAGTGGGTTGCTGTTCTGGAAGAGTCCCGATAAATAGAAAATGGAGTGAAAGGTACAGAGGTAAACAAGGTTGGTTAAATGAATGTTGGAGAATGTGTTCCGACAAGGATGACCAGTTTGATTATCGTCACGGTACAAGAATGCTAGGAGAGACCTGAGGATAGCTTAGAGTAGTCGTGGTGAGATGTTGGAAGATAATGATGTGTTTAAGTAAATTTCGTCGGATAGACGAGAAACTTAAAAAGTAGATTGGTGAGAGACAAAGTTGTGTTGGACGTAAGAGGTTAGAGATACCGTGGTTAACGGTAATAAAAATAGTTAGTTGTAGAAATACTTGGAATAAATCCAAGGGAAATAATTGACCACTGGTACTTTGTGGTAACATTGAGATAGGTGAAATGAGTTGACCTGTAGTTTACAGTGATTGAATTACAAATAATGTGATGTGTAAGGACTTAGTTTGACTTCCAGAAAATGGAACGGTCAATTGTGGAGTAAGGATTGTGGTTGAGGAGAACAAATATTGTTCTAAATTAAAGAAGTTAGTCTGTAGTTAACAGATATACATACGTAGCAGTGAGGTGTTTTGTTTTCTCGGTTATGGGAGGCCAAGGTTGATGGGCCACTATATGTAGTAATTTGAAGGGAGTTGTATTTTTTTGAAAACCTTCTCTGTAGAGAGAAGACAATTGTTTTATCTTGTTTTATGGACTCTGAGTTTTAATGCCTCATATATAATATATTTTTTTGCTTGATTTGGTCCTGTAAAGTGATTGTTATTATTTTAGAATAGGATTATTGTGTTCGTAGACTTTTGAATACAAACTACTGGTCCGTAAAAGAGACCAGTAGTATTAGGTAACAATAGATTAGGATGTATGTTGTATTATTTTAATCATCATCACCATCATCATCACCGTCATCATCATACCTTTAATTAATATGTGGGGAAACATAAATGATGTAAAAAGTTTGGGGGGGGGGGGGTATGATGTTCTGTTTTGATTTTATCTCGTTTAATTTATAATTTAAGTGAATTGTCTTGTGTGTTTGTAAATACATGTTGGAAATTAGTAGGTTTGATTTACATGATTTTGTCTAGAATACATAGGGCTTTATTTTAATCCTTCGTTCAGAATGTAGTAATAAACTACTGGGGACTAGAAGAGAGACATTTGTTTGGAACCCTTCGTTCAGAATGTAGTACTAAACTACTGGGGACTAGAAGAGAGACATTTATGTGGGGTCCTTTGTTCAGAAAATAGTAATAAACTGGAGACTAGAAGAGAGACATATTCTCCTTGTGAATAACAAGTTGATGTATATGCTACTAGCAAGGTTGCTGTGATAATCAGCGTAGAGAGGTTGAGATGGTTATGGGGAAGTTTAGAGTTACACTAAAGTCAGCATTGATTGGAAATATATGGATTAGAAGCCATATGGGGGAAGAAAAAATTAATATAGCAGTGGGGTAAATGAGGAGAAAGTTTTAAACATGGTTTACATGGGGTCAGAAGAACCATGATGTACACAGGATTGCGGGGTTATAGAAAAAGAAGAGGGTAACGGGTTACCCCAGACAAACAGCAAAAACATGAATTGAATCCATGTTTAAATCTGAAGAGTGATTAGACACTGTGGATAACAGTACAATAATAAAGGGGTGTAAGTGTGTAGTCGAGACATAATGACATGGGGTGTTTGAGAGTCCGTAATATATGGGCTGGGATAAAGTTAAAGGCAGGGATAGGATATTGTTGCTGTTAGTAACGGCATGAAGGGAGATTTGAGTAGTTGTGCCCATAATAAATGGACAGTAAGGGGGCAAGAGAGGTATATTATTGGAACAGGTCTTGATTTTTAATTGTGTCCTCGGGACGTATTTTGTGGTTAACATTACATTGAGGTAAGGTTCAGAGACATAAAAGTAGTAGTGTCTGTAATATATAGACAATTGGATGTGAATAATGTTTTTGATGCTGTAGATAACAGCGTAAACGTTTACCATAATGAGTGGTAAAGGTGTGTGATTTAGGTGAGTGTGGTTTTAGACTTTATTACATAAAGTCTCAAATGACATAGGAGGGTAAAGGAGTATGGTTTGGTAAAGGGGGTGTGTGATGTAGCTGAGTGTGGTCTTTGTGTGGAAGAGTTCTACTGCTTCTTTTAAATACCGGTGGCCACCGATTCTTTGTCTTTCTATTGTGTGAGAGGGATTACAGGTTGAAGGTAGCGAATTGGTAGTGTTGTTGAAGAAAATGGGGAGTTGGTACCAGAAAGGTACAGTGTTTGAGTTTTGATATGAAGACGAGGAGGGGTTATTTCAACCATGTGTGTTATGACGTATTGCATATACTTGTTAAGTTGAGTTTTCAATGTTATTATGATATGAGTTATTATGTTATGAAGTGGTATGATATATTGTACAAAGTAGAGTTGAAGAAGAAGTATATAGTGGGTTACTAGTTGACAATATAACCGGGAGAAGGGTTAAAGGATATAATATGTACTCAAATTTGAGTTGGTTGGGGAAGATTAGAGGAAATGTGGGAGTTAAGGAAAAAGAGGGAATAGAGTAAGAGAGTTGGGAGTAAAGAATTTTTCCTTTATAGGAAAAATTCTTTAGAAAAACAAAGGGAGGTGTAACAGAGGTACGGGTTTTAGGAGTATTTAGGTGGGAAACGCTACAGCACGATTGAGCATCGAGATGGAATGGGAGGGGGGATGCTCAAGTCGTGACGTAGTGGGTGGTCAAGGAAGTTTACATCGGGGCCTGGAAGAGAGTGGACATCCTGTGAGATTCAGAATTTGTCATCAGCCAGAAATAAAGACCATTTGTAAACTACCAATGGACTTCGTTAGTCTTTGAGTTCGCTGCTTCGTTACACTTACTTTCCATCTGTATGCTTTGTGGCATTGGTTGTCATATCCTCCCGTCTGTATGCCTTGTGGCATTGGTTATCATATCTTTCCGTTTGTATGCCGTGTGGCATTGGTTATCATATATATCTGACTGTATGCTTTACCTTGTGTCATATCTGTCTGTATGCTTTACCTTGTGTCATATCTTTCTGTCTGTCTACCTTGTAGTAGCATTGGTTATCATATCTTTCCGTCGGTTTGCCTTGTGGCATTGGTTATCATATCTTTCCGTCGGTTTGCCTTGTGGCATTAGTTATCATATATATCTGTCTGTAAGCTTTACCTTGTGTCATATCTTTCTGTCTGTCTACCTTGTAGTAGCATTGGTTATCATATCTTTCCGTCGGTCTGCCTTGTGGCATTGGTTATTATATTTTTCCGCCTGTCCGCCTTGTGTCATTAGTTGTCATATCTAACTGCTTAGTAAAGATATTAGAAATAGTTAGTATAACCAATATATGTGAACAGCCATACGACAAATTCAAATGTTCATTTAACATAAATAATCGAGTCTAGGTTAAAGTTAGTGGCACGTCCTTTATTTTGTGGTTATGTTTGACTACCCAGGCAATTTTTACGTTCATAAGATTTGCGTTTCAAGGTATAACTTTAAAAAAACCTTGGATTCTCTCATGTTTGACGTCTCACTGAGTGTTTAAATACAATATATTTCTAAGATTAAATTATTAATACAGTTAGAAATCATGATTAACATTAGCATGCGTCATTGCGATAATCGTTGGCGATTTCACATGATTACCGGTCTTCGATCAAGTTTGTATTCTCATCTCGATTATGGCATAATTAATATACAAGACGTGTTCAGACATCATTTGGTGGGTATAGTGTAAGTAACCTCACAATACAAACTACTAAGCGTAATCTTGCCAAGAAATCAACATACAGCTGAAAGATGCTGATGTTGACAGCGATGTCCTGTAAAGGATATGCAAAACATTTAAACCTCACAATATATATATATATATATATATATATATATATATATATATATATATATATATATATATATATATATATATATATATATATACACACACACACACATATATAGGGGGGTACGGGGTGTCAGGCATTGGTAGTACCTTTGGTAAGGATGACTCTCATGTCCTTTTCAGCACCCATCCCCAACTGGCCCAAGCCTGACACCCAGCTCACGCCTGTGGCTCATAGTAACTGCAAGCATGCGACAGCCCCTCCCCCCTCCCCGGGCAACAGCTGTGAGAGGCTGGCTAAACCAGGCGTGGGTAGCGATTTGGTGTCAAACCAAGCGGTGAACTAGGGTATGCCTACCCAGCATGTGAAGACAGGATTCGGTAGACCGCGGATGAAATCACTGATGATTCAACGGGCAAGACGGCGTTTATCTGCAAAGCGTTGTGGAACATAACGAGCACGGAAGGCACGTAGAGCGCCCTGGTCATCCACTGCACCTGTATTCGTCTCCAATTGTCTTGACTTGTCTTACCACTGGACTCAGAGGGACTCGGGCGAGAGAGTGAGGTCGACAAATTGCGTAACTCTTCCTCACTTCAATCCAATCCATCACTCAAGTCATTCTTCATCCAACTTTACTGCTATATGCTTGTGAAACATGGACTGTTTATCAGCGATATGCAAGGAAATAAACCACTTCCACACTGTCTGCATTAGGAAGCTATTGATGATTAAATGGCAAGACAAGATCCCTGATACTGAAGTTCTCGAATGAGCGTCCATGCCCAGTAACCACACTTTACTAATGAAGAATCAGATTAGCTGGGCTGGTCACTTAACTCGTATGCCATATCACAGGCTCCCTAAACGAATTTTTTACGGCTTGCTGCGGTGTGGTAAATGCTCCCAAGGCGGCCTGAGGAAACGCTTTAAAGACACTGAAAATCTCACTGAAAGCTTTTGGAATTCATCTTGACACCTGGGAGACTGCTGCTAAAGACCGTAATTCATGGCATGCATCATTATCTAAGGGTGCAGTCACTTGTGAAGCAACCAGGACTGCAAGAGTTATGAAGAAAAGGTTGGACAGAAAAACCACTGCAGGAGATCCTCCTCCTGGAACGTCAAGCATTCTTTGCCCACATTGTCAAAGAACATTTCGAGCCAAAATAGACCTTATCAGCCATTTTAGAGCCCACTGCTCCATACTTTCAACCCCACTGGATGAAATGAATGGTCATCATCATTCTTGATGGACAAACAACAATATATATATATATATATATATATATATATATATATATATATATATATATATATGCTGGCTCCCTGGCCGAGGGGTTAGCAGTTTACTCCGTTAACCCCGAATACTCTCGTGGTTGATGTGAGCGCATGAGAATTAGAAGTGGTTCAAGTCACGCCAGTGACTTATGAGAGTATGGAGCCGGTCGCTCAGAAAGTCGTGGCGTGCTGATGAGCGTAATCTAGCCTAGGCATCAACATACAGCTGAAAGATGCTGGTGTTGACCGCAATATCCTAAAACAGGAAAATGCGTATCTTTGAAACGCGGATATATATATTTGCACTGAAAGTTAAAACATGGATCTTGGTCTGAATAATAGAAAAACAGAAGTTTTTGATGGTTACAAAGACGACATGGCTTCCCAAATGCATCACCCAGCTACCACCATTTCTTGTCTAATCCTCTCTATCCCAAAAGGGTCCATAATAGACAATGTTACAGCTCAGGATTTCTCCAATCATGAGAAGAATTTGAACCACACATGAAGTTGAAACCGCGGCAGACATATAATTTGACCCTGAGTGGCATTTACAATAGCATCCTGTAAAACTTGTAACATTTAGGTTAACAAACACACACACGCAAAAACAATATAACAGGGTGGCTAGATTAATAAAAGACAAACACACCAAATATTTTGAGCAAAAGATTTATCAACTGTTTTGTTTTAAAACTTAACTAGAAAACTTAAACATCACAATTGCATAAATTATCCACGTTTATGAATGAGACAACATAAACAAAACAGTAAGGTCAGGGAATGATAGTGAAACCACTGAGACCCGATGAAGATAGACAATCTGACATGCAGAACCATGAAAGCACACAATGGAGGACATGAGACAATGAAAGCTCAACCACAGAACTAAGTAACCAGGACTGCCACATGAGCACCTGTAAATATTGGAGGATATCGCTCTTTGGCCGGCGCTTTGTGGCAAAGGGCTAGTGAACATGATTCGCAATCCTGTATACAAAATCAGACGCAGGCGATTTGGAAGCAGATCGCCGTATGTTGATTTTTAATGATGGTCATTCAGAAAGCAAAGGCAAACTATTGAGCGTAGAATTTGTCTTGTAAATCACAAACACCCCCCCCCCCCCACACATACAAACGGGTTAATTACGACGTTCTGGAAACATCATGCAACTAATTTATAAATTTCTGAAACTCCATCTGAATGTTTAAGCATCGTTACCCTCTGCAGAGCCACATGGAAGGATAACCTCGCCAACTGTCCAATAGTCCTAGTTGGCCTTAAAGTAAATTAAAGCACGATGTCTGCCTATGGCTCACACATTCATTCATTCAGTAGCATGTCCTTTGCAGAACCTCGCTCCCATAACAACCCTCCGGAAAACCTCACGATCATAAGCAAGATAACCCGCGTCCGACACACCCATCTGGGGATCATCCGCCACATCCTGCACCCATCTTCTCTTTGGCCTTCCTCTTCCTCTCTTCCCAGGCATATACCCCTCCATTATTGTTCTCTCCAAACTTTTGTGACGTTTCAAGTGACCAAAATACTTCAAGTTTCTTTGTTTTATCGACTTTAATAGTTAACCTTCCTCAATATTCAACTCTTGAAGTATGGATGCATTTGTTCTTTTCTTTACCCAAGATATTCTTAGAACTCGTCTATAACATTTATATTCAAAGGCGTTTATGCGCTGTTCAGCTTGTTTAGTAAGTGCCCATGTCTCACAGGCATATGTTGCAATGGGAAAGATGCATGCTCTTAAAAATCTAATTTTTGTAGTTCTGTCTGTCCCACTCCATAATTTATTCAGCTGTTTTAGTCTTTGAAGAGCAATTGATAGTCGCCGTTTAATTTCTTTCATTGTGTCACCGTTGTTGGTAATGAATGACCCAAGATATTCAAAATTTTCCACCACCTCCAATTTTTCCCCATTAATGTATATTTCTTTCTCCATAGTAGTTTTATCTGTATGCATTATGTTTGTTTTTGCTATGTTAAGATATAAGTTGTGATTTTCACTATTCAATTGGGTTGAGGCTGTTAGGTTTTCTATGCCATTCTGTGTTGTGGAGAGTAATACTGCATCATCAGCATATCGAATCTCTGGTATGTCATGACCGCCGATATTTAGGGCATCATATATAGCTCCCTGTTTATATCATCTCTTACATTTCTCATTATTTTTCGGCGTACAGGTTAAACAAATAGGGTGACAGCACGCAGCCCTGACTGACTCCTTATGGCTAACACAGGCCTGGTTTAATGTGTGGTGCTGACAGTAAATTTTTATTAAATAAGAAAAGTTTGGTATACTACCACCCCACCCAACTGACCCTGGGGTTGTGGTTTGAACGTCTAGTCTAGTGATTGTTGTTTGTCGAGACTCCTGTCTTTTCCACTTTTCACATTGGGCAGTGGGGAGCGTTTTGTGTGATATTCACTGGCACAGGAACGGAGCATAATGGGGACGACCCGTTGCTGTGAAGTTGGAACTGTGACTAACTAACTAACTAACTAACTAACGTCTAGCCTTCTCAGACAAGGGCAAACTGAGAAGATCTTTATTCACATTAAGAATTTTTTTTAATTAGACAGGACATCGCAGTCAACCCCAACATTTTGGCTATTCGTGATGTCTTGGCAAGTTTTTGTTCAGTAGTTTGCCATTGCTGTCTGAACAACCGGCACCTATACCATTATTTAAAATAACCAACACCAGGTGGTCTGCTGCCAAATGTCCTGCAGCTGTGATCTGAACGAGGTATGCGGGATTACGATGCTAATGTCCCGCAGTTGTGATCTGAACGAGGTATGCGGGATTTCGATGCCAATGTCCCACAGCTGTGATTTGAACGAGGTATGCCGGATTACGATGCCAATGTCCCACAACTGTGATTTGAACAAGGTATGCGGGATTACGATGCCAATGTCCCACAGCTGTGATTTGAACGAGGTATGCGGGATTACGATGCCAATGTCCCACAGCTGTGATTTGAACGAGGTATGCGGGATTACGATGCCAATGTCCCACAGCTGTGATTTGAAAAAGGTATGCGGGATTACGATGCCAATGAAAGTGTTTCTTCATCACAACTACACCTAAACAAAAAGCTGCGGAAAACTGGGCATCATTAATTAATACTAAATTACATTGCACTAAGTCTAAGGTTGCGGACAAACGCATTTGGGTAAATAACAATTAACTGCATATAACATTTAAATGTTTTTTTTTTTTTTTTTCATTTGAACAATCCCTGGTCTGTGTAAGTGAAAATTTAATACATAGTTTAGTTTAACATCACGGAAAGTTATCATCTGTTCTAATTTGATAATGAAACTTAAATTGCCGCTTTGTGAAAACTGAATTCCAGTAAAAACAGTTCTTATAATTAATCATTGTGAAAGAATCTTCAATAGTTCAACAACTTCTCACACCAAAGTAACATTATAATGACAATAGTTTATAAAGAATATAAAGAGTAAGATATATTGCCATGAAGAAAATGTTGGCAGATCTCACAATGCATGGAAAAGATCTTAAGAGGTATAAAGAACATCTACTGGAAATAAGCAGCTGCCATACAAATTGATAATGAAGTTGGTCAATTCCAGCCTATCAGAAGAGGCTTACAAAAGGGATGTGTAGTGTCTCCAGATCTGTTTTCCCTTCACAGTGAAAATATCATGAGATATATAGCGGGTGTGAAAGGAGTTGCATTCGGGCGATGAAACATCAATAATATAAGATATGTGGACGATACAGTATTGATTGCTGACAGCGAAAAGTTCCAAAACATTTGGTAGATGCGGTTATTATACACGGTGAGAAACTAGGTTTGGAATTGATTTGTAAGAAAACAGAGATCATGGTCATCTCCAAGAAGAAGGACATACCACATTGTAACATCAAAGTGAATAGAAAAATTCTTAAACAGGTGAATCGGTATAACTATCTCAGAACAGCCATAACATATGATGGAAGATGGCTTGCGGAGATTAGATAAAGAATTGTCATGGCAAAGGTGACCTTCTGCAAAATGGAAAAAATACTTACCAACAAAATTGCTTTCAATCGTAGGGAGAAAAAGAGTATTGAAGTGCTATATAGAATCCATATTTTTGTATGCATGTGAAACATGGACAATTAACAGACAACATGAGAAACATCTAATGGCGGTGGAAATGTGGTTTCTGAGAAAAAATGCAAAGAATAGCATGGGTGGCCAGAAAATCAAATAAGACAGTCCTTCAAGAAACAAATGAAAATTGGAGACTGAATGGAGAAATTAGACGTAGACAGACAAGATGTTTTGGACATGTTATGAGGAGAAATGGACTTGAAAATTTTGTGACAACTGGCAAGCTTGATGGGAAGAGAAAAGAGGAAGACAAAGGGATAAAAACCTTGATGGTTTGGCAGCATGACATGGTCAGGACAAGAACAGAGACCTGATTCGAGACACTGGTGACCATGTGAGATGGCGAACCACGACCGCCCATGCCTTTCGGCACAGCACTTGATGATGATGAATTTATAAAGCACACTAAAAATGTTTCTCTAGAATCATAGGAACACATGTCGTCTTTATACCCATGTCACATACTATCCGAATGTTTGTACAAATCCCCGGATGTGACGTCAACGTTGTCCTGAACTGTTCCTGATTACAAAATATGAAGAGTGTCTGTTTATACAGCACACATCCTTTGATGTTGTAGTCAAAGTCCCAAAGTTTGGAGACCAACTCGAAGTCTACTGGGGTCGTGTCATTGCTGAACACCTTCCACAAGGTGCCATTCCTTTGTAGGATGTAAACATCCTCTCTGTGTCTAAAACTGACCATGTCCTGGGACGTTCCACTCATTGCTGTTGTACATGTATGAGTTTCCTCTGTGTCTGTATTATAGCACTGTGCAGTTATGACATCAGTTTTCGTAAAAAATACAAGTATGTACTTTTGAAATCTGACAAGGCAGTTTCCGCAACCTAGAAGCTCCCCACATTTTAACCATTTTCGGCCATGTCCATGAAGACAGCAGAAACGATAAATACTGTGATCGTTGTCACATTCTCCATCTTCAACATTAGTGTTACATAGACAACTGTAGTAAATATAGTTACCATGAGGTAGCAAAATAATTGATGAAGCATTATTGATAGTATTTACATCGACACAGTATTTCTCTTTTGAAAGCATACATAAATTTTGAGTGTTATCTTTGCTGTGTCCAAATAGGCAAAACAAAATACTATCAAAAATCGTCATGGTACAATTAATGGATAAAAATGTCTCAGTCATTTGATTAAGTATCGTAACACGACCAGTATTCAAATTATATGCCTTGAACACGTTATCAGAGAAAAACACCATGGCATGTGTGTGAGAACTGGAAGCTCTGTGCACTGCTGCCTCAGGCCATGCATCATGACGTCGGCTGACATCTGTATAATACATCACAGCTTCGTGCATCAGTGTGTATGCTCCAGTATCAAACAACAGATGTGCATGATTCTTGATTATGTTGTCAAGATAGCTTGGTTTTAACGTAAGAAGCCGACAAGCAGACATCAGTTGAACGAGATACTGTTTTCGATTTTCTCTTTTGCTCACATCTTTGCCAACATCTTTGTTGGGATTATTGCGTTGCAAAGTTCCCCATGTGTGTGTGTCAGCTTCATCTCTGGTCTCTATGCTTTGTGGAAATGTATTTCTGTGGTCAGTTGTAATACCAAGCGATAAAAGCATCTGAGCATCATGTGTGTTCTCTGGATTGCCAGTGGCAGACAAGTTGTGTGCTGACAGATCACCATCTGATGGTTCATCATTCCTGTCATCGTCACCCTCAGTATTTTTTCCTAAAAACATGACAAACACATTTATATTGCAATAGTTCAGAAAAGGTTTACATAAGAATTAGACACCCCTACCCCTTTCCTCGAATTAAGAACACAGCAAGGGAGGAGAAAACAAGAAGAAGAAGAAGGAGGAAAAGAAGAAGAAGAAGAAGAAGAAGAAGAAGAAGAAGAAGAAGAAGAAGAAGAAGAAGAAGAAGAAGAAGAAGAAGAAGAAGAAGAAGAAGGTCAATTCTGCACATTATGTTCATTGTATGAAATAAATACTGTATCAATCGCATAACATATCTCCCTAATGATATGTCCACTCATACCGTCTAACATTCTCATATTTAAACAATACATAGTAAAAAGAATGGAGACATTATGCATCCATGTCGCATGCCTCTCTTGATAGGCTGTGATTTACGTACTTAATTATATTTATTGACAGCTTCTTGTTTCTAATGTATTTTTTCACTAATCTCAGGTATTTCGCGTGAAGTTGTAGATCTTCTAGCATCTTTATCATATCATGAACATCTTAATGTTCTCAGCAAATAAATAGCAATTGTTGTACATTTGGCCATTTGCCTTCTACAAATCCATATTCTTTACCCTATTTCAAGTTAGTTAGTTAGTTAGTTAGTTAGTCGACAGATCATCCTCGCTGCACATCGAACCATTCAGTCCATAAGTGCTCGGATCCCCTCCTCAGCAAATCCCGCAGCGTGTAGCGGCTAACGACGCCAGTTCTGTGTTGGTTTATCAATCTTCTTTGGCTTCCTGCGTAGTGTTCTTGTTTGGCCACACCTCTTTTAATTTGATGCTCTAGCAGTCTGGCCATTGTTGTAGATTCACAGTCATCACTTGGTTCTCGCAAAAGTCTCACATCACGTAGAGCATTCAGAATGTCAGCCTGGTCCATGGCGCGTCCGCCCTCCACAGTAGCCTCACCTGCGAGCTTGTCAGCCCGCTCATTTCCTTGTACTCCCGCATGCCCTGGCACGAAGATGAAACTAATCTTTGCCAGCCGAGACCGCTTCAGAGGCAGCAACCATTCTCTTCGGATCGACCCCTCCTCTATCCTCTTGATCATGTTCATTGAGTCGCTAAGGAAACAAGCCCTGGTGAATGTCTGTGTCTCGAGCCATGTTATTGCTTTACTTACTGCCATGACTTCCATGGTCAGGCTACTTGTGGTTTCAGTGAAAGCACCAGAGTCCTCCTTCACAATTCTCCCTCCGGCCCGAGCTGTAAAGGCCCATGAGCTTCTCACATGTCGGACGACCGACCCATCTGTGTAGATGACCGCGTCACCGTCTAGCGAATTCTCGAAAATCAACGCTTGTACTTCAGCCTCAACAGCAGCCGGATTTTCTTGTCTGCATTTTCTATCTAATTGGATGCAAACTGAAAAGGATGTGCAGAAGTCTGTTGGCACTTGCACCCACTCCTCGCCAGGTTCTAAGTCCTCAAGTGAACACACCTGTTGAAGAATGTCTTCGGCTTGACCCATCCACGACCGTCCTCTTTTTAACCTGCTGCCCTTCACCTTCCTAATTTCACTATGCAGTGGATGTTGTGTGTTTGCGTTAATTCTGAGGTAGGCGCGTGCCCTGCAAACTTGTATTCTCTCTTCAATGGTTGGAAAATCAAGAAGGTAGCGCATCGCCCTGCATGCTGTATCTCTTGTACATCCAAGAATAATGCGCATAGCTTCATTCTGTATCCTTTCCATCCTTTCTATCTGCTTATGGCTGAGAGTCAAGATTGCCATTGCATACTCCAAAACAGACATGACCAGCCCCTCGTACAGAAGACATAGATGGCGCTGCTCACAGTTTGCTGCCGCCATCACCCGCATCGCTGCCAAACCCCGCTTGGCCTTTGTTATCACCTGGTCTATGTGCACATTATAAGCAAGGCTTCGATCAAACCGTATCCCCAGGTAATTCATTGCCTGCGTTCTTTCCACCGTCTCTGAACACAGCATTACAGTTGGTGTTGGATTGTTGACAATATGATTATTCAACGAGAACCAAGTCACTGTTGCCTTTGTTGGGTTAACCATTGCCCCAGCTTCATCACACCAAGTACTTATGCGATTGAGTTCGGTTTGTAGTTCCCCAGCAACCTCCTCTCTATCCTTACCCTGACGATACACTAAAACATCATCGGCATATGACAATGTCCTGCCAGGTCCAGTGATCTGCTCACTGGTGGTTCTCACTGTGTAGGCGTTGAACAGTACCGGAGATAATGGTGATCCCTGTGGTAGGCCAGGATATATTGTTGTTGGTTCCGAAGTCCAACTGCCACATCTAAAAACTACTTTCCGTTGGAAGAGGGCTGCAGCGATCCAACTAAGGAGGAATGGACTTAACGTTTAGTTCAAGAAGCTGAAACATTAAAAAATCCAGTGGTACTCTGTTGTATGCGTCCTCAAGATCAATCGCTGCAGCAACGGTTTCAGTGCCTGAGTGGAAACCTTCATAGACATCCTGGGCAAAGACTGCTGCATTGGTCCAGGTTTCTCTTTTTGGACGGTACCCACCCAGGGTAGGTGGGAAAACACCTTGCCTCTCTAGTTGGCTTGATATTTTCCTGGCAATTACCTTCTCCAGCAGCTTGCCTATTGTATTCTGCATGGATATAATTCGATATCCCTGAATTTTTTTGTGGTCTTTGTCAGGCTTCGGCAAGGGAATCAGATAGCTGTGTAACCATTCCTCCTTGATGCTAGCACTCCCTATACTGTTGTTGTACATGTCTGCTAGTTTCTCTAGCTCATTGTCGGTACACCTATTTATGTCGTCGTATCTTATGCCATCAGGACCTGGAGCACTGTTTTTTGATCGTCGAAGCACAGCCTTGATTTCTTTCACTGTCACTGTGTCTTCATCCGGAGTGTTCTGGGCCTTGCATCTGTCTGAGGTGACCTCCTTGGCCAGATTTCGACCTCCCATGTCTGTCTGGTTGCCCTGCTCAAGGTAGCGTTCAAAGAGGGCTTTGCCCTTGTCTTCGTCAGTCCTCTGCCAGATGAGGTCAGCACCTTGGAAGTCAGAAATGCTCTTATTCTTGACTACACCACTCATGCTTTTATGTAGTCGCCAGAACAATTTCAGTGACTTGTCTGTGCTTACCCTTTGACACACCTCTGCCCATTTTTCCCTTTTAACCACCGTGACCAGTTTTTTGAAATAGCTTACTTTTGTGTGCATCTCTCTTTCTAAGTGCAAGCAGGGACTAGGATGACCAGCTCTGTTCTTCTTGGCATTTTGCCATCTCCTTACAGCACTACGCTTATCCACCCACGCCTTATCCACCTCGAAACTCCACCACGGTGGCTGCTCCCAGCTTTTTTTCCTGCCCTGAAACGTTCTGCGCTTGTCACGTCTTATTTTACTCACCACATCTTGCCCTGTACTGTCATACTGGAACGACTTTACCTTTAGCTTGTGCTGCCTGGTTCTGCCTTTCTCCACCAATATGCTGCAAGGGTGGTGGTCGCTGCCATGGTGTCCTAGGACACCCCATCTACACACTGTAGTGAGTAAAGGTGAAACTAGCGCCAGATCAATAGCACTGTCCTCATCGCCTGGACGGCTTGCTGTCCTGGTGACACAGCCACTGTTGATACAAACCAGGTCGATGGTTTCCAGTGCAGTCTCGAGCTCCTCCCCTTGTGTATTGGAGGAAGTGTTTCCCCATGATCTGCCTTTAGCGTTGAAGTCACCACAGAAAATAACATTCCTCTCGTGGCCTAATATGCCACTTAAGCATTGCCACTTCTGGGCGTCCATACTCCCATTGCGGGCATAAACATTCACCAACACGAATGGTACACTGGAATGAACTCTCAACGCCTGTATTTGTATATCGTCACTGTCCCAACTGGACATGTCTAGCTCTGACGCCACCATGCTGTCGCGAACGAGAATCGCCGTTCCCAGATGTCGTCTGTTGTAGAAACATTTGAAGCCGGCAATTCGGAGTGGCTGATCGCCCAGTCTCGTCTCCTGGAGTGCTACAATGTCGTTCCTGTAAACTAGGGTTTCTAAAATAGAGCCCCGTTGTTTTACACTGGCACAGTTCCAATATAGAATACGGATGTTCCTGAGTCCTAGACGGTGACACTTGAGTCTAAAACGCCTCAAACCACCGCGCTTACCTTGTTTCTTCCTCCCTGCGCGGCTACCATGCCGCTTCGTTATGTTGACTGCTGAACCCTCGGAAAACACACGTTGTTCCGCCATGTTGAAAAAACGTAAACACAGACTGCTGAGAACCACACACGCTGCTGAAAATTCACTCAAGGAAGGCTTCGCTCGATGCACGAACTCCGTAGCACCCGCGCAGATCTTGAGTATAAACTCCTGGTTTTACATCCTGGCACACCAATTACACGCAAGAGATGAATAAATCCATCCCCTACGCGAAAAAGTTAACGAACACAAAACAACACGACCGTCCGTCGCCATCTTGAAACCGGAAGTCTATTTCAAGTTATATTGTCTATCCCTTTTGCATGGCGATTCTTAGCAAAATCTTTTTGAGGTGGGGCCTTATGCTAATTATTTAATGTTGATCCCACTGCAAGGCTTCTGATTTCTCCCAGATTGCTGTAAACATCATCATTTAGTGATTTGCCGTCTGGCGTGGGTGATCATGCTTCTCCACAGATTGTGGTCTCCGACAGCTAGTGTTGACTCCCTACAGTGTCATGACACAAGACTGTCAAGAATTTTCTCTCACTGTCTTCCACTATCCAAAAATCGTTTTGGTTGTCATAACATGTTCCAGTTTTTGTCTTCCCATAACATGCCCAAAAAAATTATGCCTGCCTCTTGTTGATTTTTGTGATTAGTTCTCATGTTTTAAATGTACAGATTACTTTTGTTTTGGCTGTCCAGGGAATTTTCAAAGGCTTCCAGGGTTTTGTTTTCTTGTTTACTAATTGTCAAGGATTTTCAGCCATATGTTAAAGCTGGTTCTTTGTAACATGCAAGAATTATATTTCTATCTGCCAATGACAAGGATTAAGTGCATAAAATGTTCTTCATTTGATAGATTGCAGTTTTTGTTTGTCCTATACTGGTATCTCTGCTTTGCATCTTCAATTTGATGTTATCCATGTGCTTAGATATTTGAATGTTTGCATTTGCCACAAAATAACATAATTTACTTCACTTGTACATTTAGGTACAATTTTCTTCTTCTTTCTTTCGCTTGAAATATGTCTATAACTGCAATGTTGTCTCTTGTATGAATCTGTCTTGTTTAGTTCACTCAGTGGTCCATAGAGTTTATCTTCCACTGTTGTCATTCTAGGCCAGAAGGTTTCACTAGATATGTTGTAGTTTGGGCAGTCTTGGAGTATTGCTCCGCTGTTTGCGATGCCAATCAACATGTGCATATGGCTGATTCACCAGTCATGAATTTTGTTAACATGTGGTTGCGTAATCTATTGTGTCCTGTTCTGAGGCGCAAAATAATGACTTGTTCTGGTCTTTCCATAACATGGTATCGTCTTGAGCAGATTTTGGTGGCTTTCTGACTGATTTGATCATTCTTTTCTTCTAAGTTTAAGTTTAATCGAGGTTAACTCCTGTTGTTTAATCTTTTATTCTGATGCTATGCAATGGGCACATCAGGCTGTTTTTCATTTGCTCTTTCCTTAACCAATCGATCAGCTCTGTCGTTTCCGGATACTCCACAGTGGGATGGTATCCACTGTATGGTGACCTTACACAGACTGCTAAGTTTGGAAAGTAGTGTCCATAGTGCAGGCAATTTCCCAGAGAGGAGCGCCTCGAGTACTGATTTTGCATCTGTAAATAGCACCGCAGGATGTGTACCATGGCTGGTATTTATACATTTCTCTGTTGCTATCCTGATTGCCTCAATTTCAGCATCATAGTTATGGCAGTACTTTTCTGTTGGAACTCTGGCCGTGTCCCTAGTACTATTTGGGTATTCTATGTACACTCTGGCTCCTCAATTTCGGACAGCATTTTGCGCTGACCCATCTGTGTAGACTCTGATCCAGAGGTCCTGTGGGTATTCTTCATCAAGGAAGCTGAGAGTGGTTGCGCTGGACACTGTTCTGTTCTTCCTTGTCAAATATCCCTCTCACTTTTGTCTGGATTTGTAATGATAGTCTACGTTCATCTTTCCATGGAGTTTGCTCTGGAATAGTTGTCAGGGGGGATGCCAACTGTGGGCAGATCGGTGTTTCTCCGCAGAGACGTTTGGCAAGGTGGATAAAACTACTTCTTTTCAACCGCCCCATACGTAAATTTTCAAATCTGTTCTTCATAGGGTGGCCTGGCAAGCTGATGAACTTTTCTGCTTGTATTAGTGTTTTTGTATCTCTGCGCTCTCTCAGTGCTTGTGTCCTCCTCATTTTCTCCATTTCCACTATAGGGGTTGATCTCATCCCTCCTATGATGACTCTAAGTGCTTGATTTTGCACCTTGTCCAGTCTTGTAGTGTGGTTTTTTATGCTGAACACCACGCAGTTGACCCGTATTCCAGGCGAGGTCATATGCTCTGTTGATAAACTTTGCTAAGTATTTTCCCACTGGCTCCCCATGTGGTTCCACTTAGCTTTCTCAGGATGGCTATTTTACTTCTGGCTTTTGCTACTGCTTGTTTGATATGTTTTCTCCATGTCAGCCTGTCAAGAAATCTACAATCTGTTTCTTTGATATCACAATGACTTCTGTCTTCCTGTTATTCAAGATATTCACAATATTCTGTCTTCCTGTTATTTCAAAAAACCACTTGTATGCTTACACATATCTGGTAGATATCTTGTCATAACTATTGTATTATGTGCAATTCAGCCAGTTATTTTCCATTCTTTCATGTTTCTCTCTAAGACTACACCCACCAGTAGCATTTTCATTCCTTTCTTTTGCATTGATATCTTCATGTGCTAAGTTGTTTCATAGTTTTTACATTGTAATATATCCATGATATGTTCATACAAGTTATCAATTTCTTCTTCTGTGTTGTCTGCAGTTGGTGTAAAGTCTTGTATTATGTATATGTCTACTATCTGCCCCTTAACCTAACATAACTCGTTTTGATATAGGCATATATTCTTTTACTGTTTTCGTTCATTCTCTGACCAAGATTATACTCACTCCTTTCATGTTTATGCCCTCCTGAGTAAGTTATTCTATATTCATCTGTGTACATTTATATTCTATCAATCAATCAGGTGCCATCTCCACAATGAAGGTTGGCTGCAATGGATCTCCAACATGGTCTGTCTCTCGCCATGACTGTAAATTCTGCCAGATTGATGTTCACCCATCTCTTGATGTTATCTTCCCACTCGTATCATTGTCTACCTCTTGCTCACTTGCCCTCAACCCTGCCCTCCAGTATGGTTTTTATAAGAGTATTATGTCTGTTAACATGGCCAAAATATTTCACTTGCCTCTTTTTTATTTCTTTCATCACCTCTCTTTTCACCTCTCGTTTTTCTAGAAACTCTGTATTTGATTCTTTAGTTTCTATGAAATATGACATATTCATTTGTATGTCCACATCTCCAGGGCCTCTATTAAACTTTCTGGTTGCTTGTTCAATGTTCATGCTTCCGCGCCATACAGTAGTGTTGAATATACGTTAACATAAGACAATTCCCATTTGTAATGCATTGTTAATCGATCTAGATGTCAATACTAGTTTCATGCTGTTGAAAGCATGTTTGGCCATTCCTATTCTCTTTTTGATTTCTATTTCACTTCTGCCATTATTTGTTATTACATGTCCAAGATAGGAGAAACATGATACTTATTCTAGTATCTCCCTGTTTACTGTGATGTTTATTTGATGACCTTTCTTTTCCGCTGCTTATTATCATAGTTTTTTCTTTGATATCTATCTGCACTACGCCTGTTTACTTATTCCAATAGGTTTGTAACTCTTGTTCGCTTTCTGCTAGTAACACGGTATCATCAGCATACCTGTGATTGTTATGATTCTTCCACTGATGTTAAGTACAGGTAATTTGACATGTTTAAAAATTCTTTCTGTGTATAAGTTGAATAGGCTTGGGATTAACACACATCCCTGCCATATTCCTCTTTTTATCTCTATCGGCAACAAATATTTATTCCCGCATTTTATAGACACCACTTGTTCCCAGTACTAGTTACTAATAAGTCTCATGCCCTTTCCATCTACTCCTATATCTTGAAGGCATGTAAATAGTCGTTCATGTCATACTCTTATCAAAAGCTTTCTTGTATTCTTTAAAACACATGCACATTTTTTCAGAACTTCTATATATTTTTTCAATTAACATAAGATATTACAATTCATTCTTTATATTTCCCTCTTGATGTTTTCCAGCTTGCATCAGTGTTCTCACACCTCATGTCCCAATAACAAAAGCATTATTTGTTTTTAAAATTTACATAGTCAATGAAAGACAGTCTGGTGTCAGCTGTAGTGCATGCTGTTCTGTACCGAAGGATGTGTTCTTGAACAGTACACCTCCTCTCCCCCTTATTCAAAAACGCGCATGTGCACACACACACACACACTCACATAAATACTCATATATCTATGCACACACATACATCTACACACACACACACACAAATACTCATATATCTATGCACACACATACATCTATATACACACACACAAATGCTCATATATCTATACAGACACATACATCTAAACACACACATACACCTAAACACACACATACATCTATACACACACACATAATCTGTACATACACACACACACATATACATCTATACACACACAAACATCTATACACACACATACATTACACACACATACATGTTCAACAAACATTTAATGTAACTTACCAAAATGCAGCAATGTACCTTGTGCAGATCGTGGGGTGTATTTCACCCAGTCCAAGACTGCATCCACTACCAGCTCCTCACAATCTGTTGCTAGAGAATCATGTGCTATTACTTTGTAGAAATTGTCAAAGGATAATTGAAGAAAATTGTCTTGCTCCCTTACATTTTTAAAATGTCCGACAATAAAATCCAGCGAATGATCTATCACATTTTGTGCAGCAAACAAAGTTGCTTGATTGAGGATACCGAAACAGTTGTCAACAGATATTTTTTCCATCGCAAATTTCTGACATTCTTCTTTTAAGTAGTCAATCTGCAGCATTTCTGTGGCAGACCACACATCTAAAAGATTCTCATCGCTGAGTCCTACTTTACATGTATACAAAGCATTAATGATGGTATCAAATGTGCTTGCAGTAATTGCAACAAGATATGCACGATTTTCTAACTGTTCCTTCATGTTTGAATTAAAGAGTCCCCGGAAGAAGCCGGAACATGCGCTGAGAAGGAAGCGATGACACTTGAATGATGTGTCCTCGACAACAACGATGAAGTCACAATCGTTGGTATCAATGCCTTTCCACATGTCCGCGACACACTTCTGTAGGCCATTGGCTAGAGATTGGCTGAATGTCATAGTTATTTGCTATCTGGTGAAGCTCTCTGAAAAATAACAAGGACAATTGATTACACTTCATAGGGGGTAGTATTACATTTAAACTTTTTATGTGAATATATGCAGACTCTGTAACAAAGTGATTATAGACGTAACTCGTAATCCCACACACCGTGTTAGAAACATACCTGTGGATGATTTGGAAGCTGATCACCTTGCATTTGTTTTCATACAATGGTTAAAGTTTATACATAGGGCCCTATGAATAGACACTTCCATGGTTAAATGCCAGTCGTTCACAGAAGCAATGCAAACTACTGAACGTAAACTTGCCAAGAAATCACAAACTGCCAAAGACATTCAGGGGTTGACTGTGACATCCTGTAAAGGATATGCAACATACCTGGATATATAATAGGGTATTCTGAACATGCTGATAGTAAATATATGAGAAACTTTGGCTTCGATCTTTTGTCACAGAATGCATATTGAACTGAAAGGAGTAAAACAAAAGCCTAAGAATTGACGTCATCTGACACAACATTGGCTTGATTACTAAGTATGCTGAAACAGAGTGACTATTCACAACAATTTGTGAATAATACGAGCTTCTATTCACAAAACATTGTGGCTGGTCACATGATTATTCGGCTGGTCACATGATGTCTACTTCCTTTTGACTACATTATTAATATTTGAGGAACTATCATTGTGTGTTGGTAGTGTAGTGATTAGTATCTCTGCCTGTCATGCGGGAGACTAGGATTTGACTCCCCGCCAGCAATTTTTTTTTATTTTAATTTTTATTAAAAAATAAATATTATGAACTAAAATATAGAACTGAGACACTCGAAGCTTGTGAATAAAGTGTGCTCTATGGATATGCAGAAGCAGCCCCCCAGGCAGCGATGGAGTGATCGAGTGTCGGAATCGATGGATCCAATAGATGTCTGTGTTTAATGTGAATGTTATTTGCCAAATAAAATATCACTGTAGTAGAGTGTGTCCTTGTCAACAAATATCGTCTTTGTGAGCTTTGAAGAAAAAGAACTTGCAACAACAAAAGACAGACAAGAAGAGAGAATAATTAGAGTCTTCTTCAAATATTTGTGAATAAGGGCTCGTATTATTCACAAAATTTTGTGAATAGTGGCTGCAATGGATTCTTGAAAGGGATATTTGTTGAGTTGGAGGTTTGTGGACAACGAAGTAATGGAGGCAGCGCAAAATTGGCGCAAGGCCACACCCAAAAACTGTTTATAGATTAAGAAGGGGCAGGTCCTGGATGGCACAGGCGGAAATATCTATACGTCAAGTGTGTGATGTAGGGACCATCAATCGTTAAAAAGAGTGTGTTGAAGTACCGGCAGACATGACGGACTGGCACAATGTAATAGTCACACCGGGTTGTGAGTGTACAGTATAGACAGCGGGCTGCACAGAGTTTGAGATGCAACAACTGATCCAGAGTAACACACATCAAGGTGACACAGTGATTTATAAGGATGGGTCGGTGGTGAGAAACAGAGTGGTTGGGGTTTCATTGTGAAGGCCAATGGACGATTCTTACAAATGGAGAGTCTGGCATATGAGACTACAACATCCAGCATGAGAGTGGAGGGAGAAGCTGTCATAATGGCATTTCGATGGTTAGAGGAGACCACTGCAACACACATTTTCTTCATTAATGACAAAGAGCATGTTTAGTAAGGTGGAGAAAGGAATGTGTTGTGTAAAATGGCTCACCTCACTCAAAGGTCACTAATTGTGAGAACTGTATGGATTTTTTGCTCTGGCCATGCGGGAGTCGGGGTGGGGGTGGGGGGGGGGATGAACAGGGTTATAGGCTGGCAGGGAATGCATGAACTTTTTGCAGATGAATTGCAGGGGATTGGCAGGGGTTCTGGTAGAATCTCAAAACAGTGGGAAGACCAGGAGAACTTTCAATCAGATAGCGGTGGGAACGATTAGTTAGCATGGCTCTTGGCTGGCTGTTGAACAAGGGGACGGAGCGCATATATGACATGGGAATGTCCTGAGTGCAGTGATGACAGTTCTTAGCTCAACTCACCTCAACGATCAGTGTTACAGGGTGTATTTCTGGGAGAAGAGGCAGAAGTAAATCGGAACAAAGATGGAAACAGGGCATGTCAGACACTGGACATGAGGGTGCGGGTGAAATGGAGAGGGATCAAGATACTTTTCAGCGATGAGACCGACGTTCTGCAAATGAACTGCATAAGAATATCAGCTGGAGTCTATATTTACAGAACACAGCAGGCAAGGAAATACTTTAGCAACGAACTGTTCAATAAATAACGGATGTAAACAATGGCTGTTGATGTTTTCGCTTGAGGACGGTTGATGTGATTCACTTCAAGCAGCTACTGTAAATTTCCCTATCGTTTCAAGTAATCATCAATGACATCTTACACAGAGATATAGAAGTGGATGGAAAATTCAATTATTACTAATATTAATAATAATATTAATCTAATAATGACTTTAGCAATGAACTGTTGAATAAACAACCAGTGTAAAAAAAAAAAAAACAAGTTCCATCTGCAAAATATAAAATAAAGTTATAAAGCAAGAATAAGATGAAATGGTTGCCGATTTTTTCGCTTGAGACCGGCCGACAAGATTAACTTCAAACAGCTACTGTAAATCCCCCCAATAGTTTCAAGTAAAAGAAATTTTAAACTAATATATGAAAGTGAATGAAGAATTCAATTATTACTAATAATAAAATATTAATCTAATAATGACTTTAGCAACAATTATGTTAACTTACCTCAATACTTGAAATTACACAGCAATAATAGATTAAAGATAGTCACCTACAAATTAGCCTTCAGAGCACATGAGCTTGAAACTATACATACAAGCATGGCCTATCAATAGCTAGTCACAATCACACCGTTTTCGGAATAAAGAAAACGACCACTATCGGAATTTGGCCGAATTTCGGACACAAGCCAACTTGGTTGCCGGGCCACGTGATCTTGATTTCCCGATTGCGACTGTCACTCGTATTTACTGCTAATATTGTACCTTGCGCTGTATGGCCGGGGGGGGGGGGTGCTCTTGAGCCTGAGGAAGGCTTACCTTAGGATTCGAACCGGATCTTCCGAAGGAGAATCCGGCATTCTAGCTCCTCAGCCAGCCGCTCCTTACATCGCCGCTTTGTGAAAACCGAATTCCATTATAAACAGTTGTAATAAATCACTGCGAAAGAATCTTTAAACGTTGGACAACTGCTCACACCAAAGTAACATTATAAAGACAGTAGTTTATAAAGTAAACTGCTATTATGTATCTAGAATCATAGGTACACGTGATGTAGATGTTTCACTGTTGATACTTAATACTTACTGTCTGAATGTTTGTAGAAATTACCAGAAGTAACGTCAACGTTGTCCTGAGCTTTTCATGATTTTAAGTATGAAGACTGTATGTTCATAGAGCATACATCCTTTGGTGCTGTAGTCAAAGTCCCAAAGTTTGGAGACCAGCTCGAAGTCTACTGGGGTCGTGTCTGTGCTGAACACCTTAATCAAGGTGAGATTTCTCCGTAGGATGTAAACTTTCTCTCTGTGTCTAAAATTGGCCATGTCCTGGGACGCTCCGCTCATTGCTGTTGATTGTTGTGCGTATATGAGCTTGCCTTGTATCTGTAGCATTGTGCAGTTATAATATCATCATTATGATCATCATGTGCCATGCCGATAAGCGTGGTCGGTCTTGTTTTACCATCTCACTCGATCACCAGAGTCATGGATCCGCTCAGTGTTCTTGTTTCCACTACCGTATTTTACGTAGTATAAGACGCACTTTTTTCTTCAAAAAATTGCCTCCAAAATTCAGGTGCGACTTATACTCGAAATTAACTAAATGTTATTTTTTTTTAAATTGCTTAAAAATTAAGGTGCGTCTTATAGTCCGTAAAATACGGTATACGTGGCCATGTTATCCAGGTATTTACTTCTTTGCCCTCCCCTTGCTCTCGTTCCCTCGATCTTGCCACAGAATGTGTCCATGCTCATGGGTGTGTTCAACTGTTTAAGAATACGGTGGAGGGCGGACGCGACATGGACCAGACTGACATTCTGAATGCTCTACGACTAAGACCTTTGCGTGAACCAAGTGATGACTGTGAATCTACAACAATGGCCAGACTGCGAGAACAGCAAATTAAAAGATGGTTGGCCAAACAAGAACACTACGCAGGAAGCCAAAGAAGATTGATAAACCAACACAGAACTGGTGTCGTTAGCCGCTACACGCTGCGGGATTTGCTGAGGAGGAGATCCGAGCACTTATGGACTGAATGGTTCGATGTGCAATGAGGATGATCTGTCGACTAACTAACTGTTTAAGAATGTGCCATGTTCATGGATGTGTTCAACTGTTTAAGAATATGCCCATGCTCGTGAGTGTGTTCAACTGTTTAAGAATGTGCCCATGCTCGTGGGTGTGTTCAACTGATTAAGAATGGGACAGAGTGTGCTAGACACTGCGTTACCTGGTTGCCCTAATGACACTAAGGGGCTCTGAATGCTTGTTGTTCTTACATTGCACGTACATTGTTGGCGTATTAACATATTAATGTCTGCAAAACTAAAACGTAAAAGATCCTTTTTTACACTCATTAGGCCCTTGGGAATATGGCGCTAGTCCCGTGTTCGTATAGATGTGAATTTGAACCCATGTTTACCGTGGCGTCAGGCAAGAGTCCTATCCACATGGCTACGGTGGCTTCTTAACTTAAAATTGAGATATTGGCTCAGAAACTGAAATACTGTGGCGCCTAAACTTAAAACTAGCATACTGGCTCAGAGACTGAAATAATGTGGCCTTGTTAACTGATTCAGTGCCGAAAGATAATTTATCGCCAAGTGTTACCTCTCGTTTAGTCAGAAGGATTCTATATCACCATACTAGGGTCTTGGTATTATTTATTTTGTTTCGTAGTATCTTCCGCAATTTCAATGCTCAATTAATGGAAATATACATTGTAATACTTGTTCATGTAATTGTGTTCTATGTTAGACCCAAACCTACGTTTTGTTTGACACTGAATCAGTCAATAGTCACACTGACTGAAGGAACGCGGTCATAGAAGGCGTGGTTCCTGGAAGAAGAGGTCGGGTTGTCGCCAAGGAGGGAGTGGCAGTAAAGATACTCTAAGCATGCAGATTTATCGGGATTGAGAACTGGCAAACGATCACGAGTCTTTATGGTGGGTCTTCATGAGCGCGATGTTCTGCAAAGATCTCATCATCATCATGTACTATACCGATAAGCTTGGGCGGTCAAGTTTTGCCATCTCGCTCGATTACTATAGTCGTTGATTAGCTCCGTGTTCTAGTCTCGACCGTGCCACATGACTAAGCCATCTATATATTTTCGTCTCTGCCTTCACCTTATTCTGTTACTTTTAAATCTTGCCACGTCAAGAAAGTGTAAACAATGTTGACTCTGTTTAATTTCTGTAATCAGTTTACGGTTCTCATTTGCTTCTTCTAGGACTTGCTCATAGTTTTTCTGTCTGTCCTTGGTATTCTTTACATTTTCCTCAGAAGCCAAATCTCCATTACCATTAGATGTATTTCAGCGCACAGGATCTGTTAGATGAAGATGAATTGTCTACTGCGGTTTGCTATGGAGAAATAATGAATTCTCGTGTTAAGTTAATTATATGTGTTCACCGGGTTGCCAATGGCGGATTGCTTGCTTGTGTTCGTTGGCTTGAGCTCCAACGTGAAGTCCTGTATGTCGGATGAAGGCATCCTGTTGTCCAACATCAGTGTGATGTCATACCGGACCTGAGGTTTGAGTGAGTATCCGTTGTCCCATGTCTGGCTTATTGGTATGCAGACTGGTGGTTCCTCGCGTACAGGCAGACACTCTCCGACTTCGGAGGAATCTGCGATCCTACTGACTTTAGCCAGGACCCCGAAGGGTCCTTTTTCCCAGGACGCCCGACGAGGACGCGTCAATAGGTCTTGGCTAGTAAATAACCTGGCCCTGATGCCTCGGAAACACCTCTGCGTCCCGCCAATGGCGGATAAGTAAGTTGTATTTTGAATGATCACAATCTGATTGTTCATCATTCTTATCAGTATCATTGTCACCATCAGTATTCTTTCCTAAAAATATGACAGACACATTTATATTGCAAAATGCTAAGGAAGGAGGAGGAAAAGCAGAAGAAGAAGAAGACGAAGAAGAAAAAAAAAGAGGAGAAGAAGAAGAAGACGATACGATAGCATTTGTTGCACATTTGTTTTCTACAAACCCACATCATTCTTTACCCTATTTTGAGTTGTATTTTCTACCATGAACACAGGCACTCACATATACATCTTCTTCTTATAGTCCATGCCTAGTGGCATTGGTTAACATATCTTTCCGTCTGTCTGTCTTGTGGCACTGGTTATTACATGATTACATGTATATCTTTCCGTCTCTCTGCCTTGTGTCATTGGTTGTCATATCTTATGGCATTGGTTGTCACATCTTTCTGTCTAAGTGCCTAACCTTGAGTCATTGGTTGTCATATATTTCCATCTATATGTCTTGTGGCAATGGTTGTCCTATCTTTCCATCTGTATACCTTGAGTCATTGGTTGTCATATCTTTCCATCTATATGCTTTGTGGCAATGGTTGTCCTATCTTTCCATCTGTATGCTATGTGGCATTGGTTGTCATATCTTTCCATCTATATGCTTTGTGGCAATGGTTGTCATATCTTTCCGTTTGTATGCCTTGTGGCATTGGTTATCATATCTATCTGTATGCTTTACCTTGTGTCATCGGTTGTCATATCTTTCTGTCTGTCTGCCTTGTGGCATTGGTTATTATATTTTTCCGTCTGTCTGCCTTGTTTCATTAGTTGTCATATCTAACTGCTTAGTAAAGATATTAGAAATAGTTAGTATAACCAATATATGTGAACAGCCATACGGCAAATTCAAATGTTCATTTAACATAAATAACTGTGTCTAGGTTAAAGTTAGTTGCATGTCCATTATTTTGTTGCTATGTTTGACTACCCAGGCAATTTTTACGTTCATAAGATTTGCGTTTCAAGGTATAACTTTTAAAAAAAACCTTGGATTCTCTCATGTTTGACGTCTCACTGAGTGTTTAAATACAATCTATTTCTAAGATTAAATTATTAATACATAGTTAGAAATCATGATTAATATTTTTATGCGTCATTACGATAATCGTTGGCAGTCATTGTTGGCCATTTCACATGATTACCGGCCTTCGATCAAGTTTGTATTCTCATCCCGATTATGGCATAATTAATAAACAAGACGTGTTCGGACATCATTTGGTGGGTATAGTGTAAATAACCTCACAATATATATATATATTCCAATTCAAAAGGCTACTTTTACCATGGCGATTCTTGTTCTAATATCTTCAAGGCATCTCCCATCAGATGTTATTACTGTTCCGAGATAATTGTACCTATTCACTTGTTGAAGAATATTCCCATTTACTTGTATATTACATTGTGGTATTTCGTTCTTCCTAGTGACGACCATAATCTGTGTCTTTTTACAATTTATTTATAACCCTAGTTGTTCACTGTGTGTAACAACCACATCTACTAAATTTTGCAGGTCCTGTTCATTGATTGCAATCAAGACTGTATCATCTGCATATCTAATGTTATTGATGCATCGCCCCCCAATGTTGATTCCTTCCATATCTTCAATATTTCTGAAAATACTTTCACTGTACAGGGAAAACAGATCTGGAGACATTGCACATCCATGACTCACACCTCTCTTAATAGGCTAATATTGGCTTACTTCATTATCAACCCTTATGGCAGCTTGTTGTTTCTAATATATGTTTTTTTACAAGTCTAAGGTCTTTTCCATCAATATGTAGATCTTCAAGCATCCTTATCATGTTGACATGTCTCACTTTATCGAAAGCCTTTGTATAGTCAATAAAGCAAAGGTGTAGATCTTTGTTTACTTCTAGAGAACGTTCGATTACGGTTCTCAGTATATACACAGCATTTACGGTAACCTTGCCTTCTACAAACCCAGTTCTTCTCCTATTTCAGGTTGTATTTTCCTCCTAACTCTTTGCATGATACTTCTTAGCAAAATCTTCGTGATGTGACTCATTATACTAATTGTTCGATGTTGATCACATTCCAAGGCTCCTGTTTCTTTGGGATTGCAATAAATACAGAATTACATAACTCCTGAGGTATATTTCCAGTATCATATATTGTATTAAGCAGACTGGTAACTTTATCTATTTCATATTCTTCTAAAGCATTAATCATTTCTGTTGTGACGCTGTCTGAACCGGGGGTCTTGCCAGATTTCATATGGTTAAGAGCATTTTGAACCTCCATCTTCAAAATTGCTGGTCCTTCATTATTATTTTGAACATCATACTGTTCGTCTCTGTTATCGTCATAAAGGTTTTTCACGTAATCTGACCATTCATGTAAGATCTGATCATATAAGCTCCAGTTCCCGACTATCTGTCTGTCTATCTCTCAGTCTGACCCGGCCCGGCTTCACCCAGTCCCTGGTGGGGAGCATCTCATTTAATTCATATAAAGTCATATAAGCTCCCGTTCCCGACTATCTGTATGTCTATCTATCTGATCCGGCGCGGCTTCGCCCAGCTCCTGGCGGGGAGCGTCTCATTAAATTCATATAACACAAAAAAAAGTATCTTAAGAATGTCCTTCCACACACCATCCATTATTTTTAATGAAAACTGTTTTTAATCACCTACTTGACTGTAGATAACTTCTTTAAACATAAAAAGATGAGTTACAATGGAATGCATTATTTTTATGAAAACTTTGAAAACACCTTAAAGATTTTATCATTATATTTTATAACACATATGCCTGTAAATAACTGTAGACAAACATTTTATAAAGCTTTGATAACAATGCAACAATCTATATATAAAATATATAGAAATGCTATTAAAAGTTATGCCCCTTGAAATAACTTTTCTTAAGTTAAGTCCCCTCGCTATGTATAAATGATAATGAAAAATGAAATATTAAATTTTAGTAAGTAAATAGCTGATTGTACACTAAGAAACTTGACAGTTGGCTGCACGGGAATGAAAAGAAAACATGTAGAAAATTTCATCTCAATCGGATGGACCGTTATCGAACGCATCACATACATCCCCACCCACACATCCTATTTTATATATATATATATATATATATATATATATATATATATATATATATATGCCGGCTCCCTGGCCGAGGGGTCAGCAGCTTTCTCCGTTAACCCCAAATACTCTCGTGGTTGATGTGAGCACACGAGAATTAGAAGTGGTTCAAGTCGCGCCAGTGACTTATGAGAGTATGGAGCTGGTCACTCAGAAAGTCGTGGCGTGCTGATGAGCGTAATCTAGCCTAGGAATCAACATACCGCTGAAAGATGTTGGTGTTGACCGCAATATCCTGAAACTGGAAAACGTGTATCTTTGAAACGCGATATATATATATATATATATCACTGAAAGTTAAAACATGGATCTTGGTCTGAATAATAGAAAAATAGAAGTTTTTGATGGTTACAAAGACAAAATGTCTTCCCAATTGCATCACCCAGCTACCACCATTTCTTGTCTAATCCTCTCTATCCCAAAAGGATCCATAATAGACAATGTTACAGCTCAGGCTTTCTCCAATCATGAGAAGAATTTGAACCACACATGCAGTTGCAACTGCGGCAGACATATAATTTGACCCTGAATGGCATTTACAATAGCATCCTGTAAAACTTGTAACATTTAAGTTAACAAACACACACACACATACAAACAATATAACAGGGTGGCTAGATTAATAAAACACAAACACACCAAATATTTTGAGCAAAAGATTTATAAACTGTTTTGTTTTAAATACTTAACTAGAAAACTTAAACATCACAATTGCATAAATTATCCACGTTTATGAATGAGACAACATAAACAAAACAGTAAGGTCAGGGAATGATAGCGGAACCACTGAGACCCGATGAAGATAGACAATCTGACATGCAGTACCATGAAAGCACACAATGGAGGACATGAGACAATGAAAGCTCAACCACAGAACTAAGTAACAAGGACTGCGACATGAGCACCTGTAAATATTGTAGGATATCACTCTTTGGCCGGCGTTTGTGGCAAAGGGCTAGTGATCATGATTCACAATCCTGTATACAAAATGAGACGCAGGTGATTTGGAAGTAGATCGCCTTATGTTGATTTTTAATGATGGTCATTCAGAAAGCAAAGGCAAACTATTGCGCGTAGAATTTGTCTTGTAAATCACAACCCCCCCCCCCCCAACACACACATACAAACGGGTTAATTACGACGTTCTGGAAACATTATGCAACTAATCTATAACTTTCTGAAACTCAATCTGAATGTTTAAGCAACGTTACTCTCTGCAGAGCCACATGGAAGGATGACCACACCCACTTTCCAAGTCCTAGTGGGCAGTACCCTTTGCCCTTAAAGTAAAATAAAGCACGATGTCTGCCTATGGCTCACACAGGACTGGTTTAATGTGTGGTGTTGACAAGAAAAGTTTGGTATACTACCACCCCACCTAACTGATCCTGGGGTTGTGGTTTGAACGTCTAGCCTTCTCAGACAAGGGCAAACTGAGAACTGTATTCACATTAAGAACAATTTTTAATTAGACAGGTTAGTTATATATAATAACAGGACATCGCAGTCAACCCCAACATTTTTGGCTATTCGTGATTTCTTGGCAAGTTTTTGTTCAGTAGTTTCCATTTCTTTCTGAACAACTGGCACCTATACCATTTTTTAAAATAACCAAGACAAGGTGGTCTGCTGCCAAATGGCCCGCAGCTGTGATTTGAACGAGGTATGCGGGATTACGATGCCAATGTCCCGCAGCTGTGATCTGAACAAGGTATGAGGGATTACGATGCCAATGAAAGTGTTTCTTCATCGCAACTACACCTAAACAAAAAGCTGTGGAAAACTGGGCATCATTAATTAATACTAAATTACATTGCACTAAGTTTAAGGTTGGGGACAAACGCATTTGGGTAAATAATAATTAACTGCACATAACATCTAAATGTTTTTCATTTGAACAATACCTGTGTAAGTGAACATTTAATACATAGGTTAGTTTAACATCACGGAAAGTTATCATATGTTCTAATTTGATAATTAAACTTAAATTGCCACTTTGTGAAAACTGAATTCCAGTAAAAATAGTTCTTATAATTAATCATTGCGAAAGAATCTTCAAAAGTTCAACAGCTTCTCACACCAAAGTAACATTATAATGACAGTAGTTTATAAAGACATAAAGTCAAGAGTAAGACATATTGCCATGATGAAAATTTTGGCAGACCTCACATTGCATGGAAAAGATCTTAGAGTTATAAAGAAAATCTATTGGAAATAAGCAGCTGCCATAAACATCTATAATGAAGTTGGTTAATTCCAGCCTATCAGAAGAGGTGTACAACAGGGATGTGTAATGTCTCCAGATGTGTTTTCCCTTCACAGTGAAAATATCATGAGAAATATTATATAGCGAATATGAAAGGAGTTGCATTCGGGCGATGAAACATCAATAATATAAGATGTGTAGACGATACAGTATTGATTGCTGACAGCGAAATGGTCCCACAACATTTGGTAGATGCGTTTATTATACAGGGTGAGAAAGTAGGTTTGGAATTGAATTGTAAGAAAACAGAGATCCTAGTCATCTCCAAGAAGAAAGACATACCACATTGTAACATCCAAGTGAATATAAAAATGCTTAAACAAGTGAATCGGTATAACTATCTCAGAACAGCCATAACATATGATGGAAGATGGCTTGTCTGGACAATGTACAATTAACAGACAACATGAGAAACATCTAATGGCGGTGGAAATGTGGTTTCTGAGAAAAATGCAAAGAATAGCATGGATGGCCAGAAAATCAAATAAGACAGTCCTTCACGAGACAAATGAAAAATGGAGACTGAATGGAGAATTTAGATGGAGACAGACAAAATGTTCTGGACATGTTATGAGGAGAAATGGACTTGAAAATTTAGTGACAACTGGCAAGCTTGATGGGAAGAGAGAAAGAGGAAGACAAAGGGATAAAAACCTTGATGGTTTGGCAGCATGACATGAACAGAGACCTGACCGCCCATGCCTTTCGGCACAGCACTTGATGATAATGAATTTATAAAGCACATTAATAATGTTTCTCTAGAATCATAGGTACACATGCCGTTTCACTCTCGATACTTATTATTTGAATGTTTGTACAAATTCCCGGAAGTGACGTCAGCGTTGTCCTGAACTGTTCCTGATTACAAAATATGAAGAGTGTCTGTTTAAAGAGCACACATCCTTTGATGCTGTAGTCAAAGTCCCAAAGTTTGGAGACCAGCTCGAAGTCTACTGGGGTCGTGTCTGTGCTGAACACCTTCCACAAGGTGCCATTCCTTTGTAGGATGTAAACTTCCTCTCTGTGGTTGAAACTGACCATGTCCTGGGACGTTCCACTCATTGCTGTTGTACATGTATGAGTTTCCTCTGTATCTGTATTATAGCACTGTGCAGTTATGACATCAGTTTTCGTAAAAAAAACAAGTATGTACTTTTGAAATCTGACGAGGCAGTTTCCGCAACCTGGCAGCTCCCCACATTTTAACCATTCTCGGTCATATCCAAGAAGACAACAGGAACGATAAACACTGTGATCGCGGTCACATTCTTCATCTTCAACACTAGTGTTACATAGGCAACTGTAGTAAACATAGTTACCATGAGGTAGCAAAATAATCGATGCAGTATTACTTATACTGTTTACTTTGAAACCAGTTTTCTTTTTTGAAAGCATACACAACTCTTGAGTATTGTCTTTGCTGTTTTTGAATAGTACATGCAAAATATTGTCAAAAATAGTAACGGTACAATTAAAGGATTCACATGTCTCAGGTTTAATAAGTGTGGTAACAAGGCCAGTATTCAAATCATATGTCTTGAGCGCATTATCAGAGAAAAACACCATGGCATGTGTGTGAGAACTGGAAGCTCTGTGCACCGCTGCCTCAGGCCATGCATCATGACGTCGGCTGACATCTGTGTTATACATCAAAGCTTCATGCATCAGTGTGTATGCTCCAGTATCAAATAATAATAGGTATGTGTGATTCTTCATTACTTTGTCAAGATAGCTTGGCTTTACTGTAAATAGCCGGCAAACAGACATCAGTTGAACAAGATGCTGTTTCCGATTTTCATTTTTACTCACATCTTTGCCAACATCTCTGTTGGCATTATTGCATTCTAAAGGCCCCCTTGTGTGTGTGTCAGCTTCATCTCTCTTCTCTATTTTGTGTGGAGATGTATTTCTTTGGTCAGTTGTAATATCAAGTGATAAAAGCATCTGAGCATCATGTATGTTCTCCAGGTTGCCAATGGCGGACAAGTTGTATGTTGAAGGATCATCATCTGATTGTTCATCATTCCTGTCATCGTCGCCCTCAGTATTATTTCCTAAAAGATAAGACAAACACATTTACAATACAATAGTCGAGAAAGGAGGAGAAGAAAAAAGAAGAAGAAGAAGGTAAATTCTGCAGATCATGTTCATTGTATGCAATAAATACTGTATCAATAGCATATCATATCTTCTTAATGTTATGCCCACTCATATCCTCTAAATCACCTTCTTGTTTCCAAAGTCTTTTTCACTAGTCTCAGGTCTTTCACGTGAATTTGTAGATCTGCTCGCATCTTTATCATATCATGAACTCCTTTATCAAGGCCTCAGCATAATCAGTGAAGCCAATATGTAGGTCTTTGTTTATTTCTATTGAACGCTGCAATGTTCTCAGCAAATAAATAGCAATTGTACATTTGCCTTCTACAAACCCATATTATTCTTCACCCTATGTTGCAATTATAGTGTAGGTGTCATTTAGAAATTTTGTTAATATTCAACTTCCAACATCTCCTAAAGTCTTCGTCTCCAATGCAACATTGTCTGTACCGAGTTCCTTTACTTTGTTCATACAGTGTAGTGCATGTTCAACTTCCACTGTAAATATTGGTGGACCTTTGCCATTGTTTTGAATATTTATTTATTTTATTTAGTTAAAGATTAACCATTCTATGGCACTTTATAAGTTAATACATCTTCGATCTGCCATTATTGAAGAACTTAAATATTTAAGTGCATTGTCTTCTTTCAGATTGCTTCCACTCACTTTGATGTTGCTTGTGGGTATACAATGTATCATTGTAGTAACCATGACTTCTGTTGTTTTCTGTTATTCAGGCTAAGTTTTACCTTTCTGTTGCAATTATATCTATCAATTCATGTAACTGCATTTCATTTTCAGCAAACAAAACTATAACATCAGCATTACGTAGGTTGTTTACATTATGCCTACCAAAATATATTCCTGGCATGTCTTGTATGGATTTCACTATTATTTTTCTGTACAAATTGAACAGACCGGTTGATACTGATAGTTCATAACTTTGTCTAACACCATGTTTAATGTGTTGAAAAGTTTCCAATTGACTGTCAACTCTTGTTTATTGTTGCCAATAAATGTTCTTTATTATTCAGAGATCTTTACCATCAATATAAAATCTCTAACATCTTAATCATATCTTTGTGTTAAACAATATCAAATTACTTAATGTAGTCAGTAAAGGAAAACTATAGATCTCTACTGAAAACTATTAGTGTTGGAACTCTTCGCTGGTTGCTGAGGATGGGGACGGAGCGCTTATGGGAATGTCCCGAATGCTGTGATGTTGGTTCCTAAATCAATCAATCAATCTCTACTGAAATCATTCTTTCTGTTAATGTTACGAAGATGCATATGGTGTTTGTGTGCCTGTACCTTCCACAAATCCACACGGCTCATCTCCAATATCTGGTTTTATCTTATTTCTTATCCTTCTCATTAGTGTTTTAGTCACAAAATTCATCAAACTAATTTTTTGATGGTCTCCACAATCCATTGCACCCGATTTCTTTTGTAGACCTATGAAAACAGATTTAAAGAGATCAATTGATATATATATCCCAAAGAAATCAGGAGCCTTGGAATGTGATCAACATTGAACAATTAGTATAATGAGTCACATCACGAAGATTTTGCTAAGAATTATCATGCAAAGAATTAGGAGGAAAATACAACCTGAAATAGGAGAAGAACAATGTGGGTGTGTAGAAGGAAAGGGTACAGTAAACGCTGTGTATTTACTGAGAACCGTAATTGAACGATCTATAGAAGTAAACAAAGATCTGCACCTTTGCTTTATTGACTACACAAATACTTTCGATAAAGTGAGACATGTCGACATGATAAGGATGCTTGAAGATCTACAAATTGATGGAAAAGACCTTAGACTTGTAAAAAACATATATTGGAAACAACAAGCTGCCATAAGAGTTGATAATGAAGTAGGCCAATATCAGCCTATTAAGAGAGGTGTGAGACAGGGATATGTAATATCTCCAGATCTGTTTTCCTTGTACAGTGAACGTATTTTCAGAAATATTGAAGATATGGAAGGAATCAACATTGGATGACGATGCATCAATAACATTAGATATGCAGACGATACAGTCTTGATTGCAGACAATGAACAGGACCTGCAACATTTAGTAGATGCAGTTGTTACACACAGTGAACAACGAGGGTTAGAATTAAATTGTAAAAAGACACAGATTATGGTCGTCACTAGGAAGAACGAAATACCACAATGTAATATACAAAGTAAATGGGAATATTCTTCAACAAGTGAATAGTACAATTATCTCGGAACAGTAATAACATCTGATGGGAGATGCCTTGAAGAGATTAGAACAAGAATCGCCATGTCTAAGGTAGCCTTTAGCAAGATGAAAAACATACTGACCAATAAAAAGATGTCAATTGAAACGAGAAAAAGAGTGTTGAGGTGCTACATAGAACCTGTACTTTTATATGGATGTGAAGCTTGGACAATGAGCAGTCAAGCTGAAAAACATCTGATGGCTGTAGAAATGTGGTTTCTGAGGAAAATGCAAAGAATACCATGGACAGCCAGAAAGACCAATGAACAGGTCCTTCAAGAAACAAACGAAGATCGTAAACTGATTAGAGACAGACACAGACAGTCAAAAGTTTTTGGGCATGTTATGAGAAGAAATGGATTGGAGAACTTGGTGACAACTGGTAAGATCGAGGAGAACAGACCAAGAGGAAGACCTAGAGGCAAATACCTGGATAGCTTGGCCTCGTGACATGGTCGAGATAGGAACACGGAGCTGATCCACGACTCTGGTGATCGAGTGAGATGGCAAAACATGACCGCCCACGCTTACCGGCATGGCACATGATGGATACATATATATATAATTTCAATATCCAATGCACAAGCAGCTTTAAATTTGTTGACAATGAGGGTACTTGTCACCAACGATTTACCTTTCCTTCTGTGTTCTATAGCATCCTCAAATTCTACTTTTAATATTGGTGGTCATTCACATTCATGGTGATTTTATTTTATTTTTTCCCAAACTACCATTATCATCAATATATATATTCTGTCCATCTTTCAGTTATCATTCTTTTTTAATTAATATTTTGCGTTCTTTTTTTCCGAAGAACTATTTGCTGTATGCTTTAAAATACCCAATAATATATATTTTTGTACACTGATTGTTGTTGTAATATACTTGCACTGACTATCTGGCCAGTCCTTTGCTACCTTTTAGTACTACTTCTCTATGATTGCTGTTATATTCATCTTGATTTTGTTTTATTTTTCTTCTAATATCACACATGTCTACTTTGTAATCTTATTTATTTCTGGTATTATATCCTTTGATATCTGTTGTTTTGACTACTTGTATCATGTATGCCATTGTTCGTCTATCCTGCCTATTTTTTCATTGTACCTATTCTGTACAATAATGTCGTATTCATCTCTCATTTCCTGATTTGATTCAAGCATTGCCAAATCTAGCTTGATATTTTTGTGGGGGTCTGGTCCTCTTAAAGTCTTCAATTTTATTTTTACTTTTCCAATTACTGGTGCATGGCCATTTTTGCAATCTACTCAATTATTTTTACTGACAGTAAACTGTTTCAAAATATATTGTTTATTAGTATGTAATCTATTTGATTATGAACATTGTTATTTGGATTTTTACACGTCAAAAGGCATCTAGGATGGTGCTGAAGGATAGCGTTCCTGACTATCATGTGCACTTAACCAGTCAATCAATTAACCAATTTTTTTTTCCATTCTTTTATTTCTCTCTCCAAGGCCATATCTACCAGCAGCATCTTCATCCCTTTCTTCTCCAACTTTTGCATTGAAATCTCCAAGTGCTAAATTTGTTTCATAGGTTTTACATCGTGATATGGCCATGTTAAGTTCAGAAAAGTGATCACTTTCTTCTTCTGTGCTGCCTGCAGTTGGTATAAAGACTTGTAATATGTAAATGTCTACTATTTGCACATTAACCTAACATAACTCATTCTGATATAGATGTATAGTCTTTTACCGTCTTCGCTCATTCTTTGACCAAGATTGTACTCACATTTCTTTCATGTTTATGCCTTCCTGAAAAAATTGTTCTATACTCATCTGAGTACATTTCTCCTGCTCCTATCTGTCTTGTTTCACATAGTCCCAAGATATTAACATTCATTCTTTACATTTCCCTCTTGATATGTTCCAGGTAAGTATACATTGCCGGTCTCCCTGGTCTAAAGGTTACACGACTTTCTCCATAATCTCGTATACTCTCGTGATGTAACGTCACGTGCGTGAGAAACGGTGGCTCTCCATGTCGGTAACATATGGGGTATGTGAGCCGGTCGCTCAGAAAGCAATGGCAAACTGCTGAGTGTAATCTTGCCTAGTACATCGACAGCAGATGAAAAATGCTGATGTTGACTGCAATGTCCTGTAAGGGATATCAATAAATCAATCATGTGCCATGCCAGAAAGCGTGGGCTGTCATGACTCGCCATTTCACATGTATATATGCAAAATATAGATATGCATATAGATAAATAGATATATATATATAGACATATAGATATGCAACAACAAAAAAAGTATACATTCATACATCAATATGAAGGGTAGTGTGGTCAGTATCAGTATAAAGGGTAGTGTGATCAGTATGAAGGGTAGTGTGGTCAGTATGAAGGGTAGTGTGGTCAGTATGAAGGGTGGTGTGGTCAGTATGAAGGGTAGTGTGGTCAGTATGAAGGGTAGTGTGTTTAGTATGAAGGCTCCTGTGGTATGTATTTTCCTCTTGATATTTTCTAGCTAGGCATACGTACATACATTCAAGAAATAACACTTAGTGTAACAAGAACCACAATGCAACGCTGTACCTTGTGCAGATCGTGGGGTGTATTTCAACTTGTCCAAGACTGAATCCACTACCACCTCCTCACAGTCTGTTGCTAAAGAATCATGTGCTATTATTTGGTAAAAATAGTCACAGGATAATTTATTAAAATAGATTTAAAGAGATCAATTTATATATCTATAAAACAGAGTGTATGTTTGTGGGTTTGTGGGTCTTGGATGCGTTCGATAACGGTACATCCGATTGAGATGAAATTTTCTACACGTCTTCCTTTCATTCCTGTGCAACCGACTATAATAATTTCTTAATGTAAAATCTTCTACTTATTTAATAACATTTACTTTTCAATTTTCATTATATAATGTCTAGGCACTGTTCCGATTGACGGTCCCAAATAGTTCCGCAGTGAATACTAAATCTTAGGTGTAAAACAGGGCCTCATTGGGTGATGCTAAAATACGAAACAGCAGAATGTTGGTTAATATATCACCTTTAGTAATAATCTTGAAGAAATAAAAAAAACAACCAGTAACGCATTTTCGCAGTGTTGGTTCATTCATCATCATCATTATCATAATCATCATCATCATCAGGTGCAATGCCGATAAGCGTGGAAGATCATGGTTCGTGATCTCACACAATCATCAGTCTTTTATCAGGTCAGTGTTCTTGTCCCGATAATGATAGGCGACCAAATCATCCGGCTATTCCTGTCTTTGTCTTCCCTGTGCTCTTTCCCCATCGTCATGCTGCTCGTGATCATAGAGTGGGCACCACTGGATTCTTGAACGGTTCGGCCCGCTGAACGGGCTGTAAATGCTCACGCACTTCTCTGCTGCTTTACAACAGATCCATCTGTATAGATGAGCACTTCGGGGCTATCTGAGTGTTCATAGATGAGCGCGTTGACTTCTGCATTGACAGCGGCAGGGTTCTGCTCTCTGCACCGTCTGTCGGGTGTGATAATGCAGGAGAAAGTGCACTTAAAAGCTGGAGGCATCGGCACCCATTCCTTGCCGGGGTTGATACTGGTAAGACTGCAGAGCTGTCTGACGACATCTTCCGCCCGACCCATCCATGATTTGCCTCTCTTTAGCCTGTCACCCTTTTCTCTGAATATAGCGTCATGCAGAGGGTGCTGCTCATCTGCACTTATTTTTAAGTATGCACGAGCTCTCCAGATCTTGATCCTGTGTTCCATTGTCGGGAAGTCAAGGAGGTATCACATTGCTACACAACTGGTGTCTTTCGTGCAGCCCAAGATGATGCGCATGGCTTCGTTATGTACCTTTTCAATTCTTCCAATCTGTGTAGGGCTGACAGTGAGTATGGCCAGGGCATACTGGATGGGTGAAAGCACCAGTCCTTGGAACAGACGTATTAGCAGTCTTTGCTCGATATTGGCAGTCGCGACATGATAAGTGTAAGTGCACAATTTACATTCTTTGGATGTGTGATAACGAGAAGACAATCTACATTCTTCATGTATGGACGTGTGATGATAAATCGATAATCTCCATTCTTTGGACGTGTGATAATGAGAAGACAATCTACATTCTTCATATTTGGGCAATTTTTCCCCCCGAGTTTCCATCCTGTTTCAGGACATTGCGGTCAACATCAGCATCTTTCAGCTGTATGTTGATTCCTAGGCTAGATTACGCTCATCAGCACGCCACGACTTTTTGAGCGGCCGGCTCCATCCTCTCATAAGTCACTGGCGCGACTCAAACCACTTCCAATTCTCGTGCGCTCACGTCAACCACGAGAGTATTCGGGGTTACGGAGAAAGCTGCTAAATCCTCGGCCAGGGAGACCGGTTCATATTTGGGCATGTGATGATAAATAGATAATCTCCATTCTTTGGACGTATGATAATGAGAAGACAATCTACATTCTTCATGTCTGGACAAGTAATGATAAATAGAGAATCCCCATTTTTAGGACGTGTGACGATACGCTGATAATTTACATTATTTGGACGTGTAATAATAAGTAGGTCTCCGTGGCGAAGGGATTTGCGGACGCGGTTCGTAATCCCGTATACCCGTGTTCGAAACACAGCTCAACGCGATTTGACAGCAGATCGCATTGCGTTGGTTTTGCGTTGGTATCAGTGCCAGTCGTTCAGAAAGCAATGGCAAACTACTGAACGTGGACTTGCCAGGAGATCATAGCGATAGAAATGCTGATGTTGACTGCGATGTCCTGTAAAAAAGGATGCGCAAATTATTTTAAAAAAAATTATAAGTAGACAATTTACATTCTTTGCTTATGTGATGATAATAAGAACATCTTCATTCTTTGGTCATGTGACGATAAGTGCATAGTCTAATTCTTTGGATATTTGATGATAAGTGGATAATCTACATTCTTTGAACATTTGATAATAAGTGGGCAGTTTACATTCTTTGGATATTTGATGATAAGTGAATAATCTACACTATTTGAACATTTGATAATAAGTGGACAGTCTACATTCTGTGTACATTTGATGCTAAGTGGACAATCGACATTCTTTGGTTATGTTATGATAAGTAATCAATCCACATTATCTGGTCATGTGTTGATAAGTACACAGTCTACATTCTTTGGACACTTGTTGAAAAGTGGATCATCTACATTCTTTGGACATTTGATGATAAGTGGACAATCGAAATTCTTTGGACATTTGATGATAAGTGGACAATCGACATCCTTTGGACATTTGATGATAAGTGGACAATCGACATCCTTTGGACATTTGATGATAAGTGGACAGTATACATTATTTAGACGTGTGTTTATAAGTGCCCAGCGGCCATGCGGGTGATCCTGGGGTGCACAAAGAACACACCAATTATATGCATGAGAAATATCCTGGTTGTACCAACAATGGCGGTCCTTCAAGCCAAATGGTACCTGAGAGTTGCTGCAGATAGGGATCACTGCCGGATCACCCCCTGTATGAAGCCACGAATATGGTCAATGGTCATAGACTAAGACGAGGTAGGTCCTGGATGGCACAGGCAGAAATATCTACACGTAAGGTGTGTGATCTAGAGACCATCAATCGTTAAAAAGAGTGGGTTGAAGTACCGAAAGACATGACAGACTGGCACAATGTAATAGTAACACTGGGTGGTGAGTGCAGAGAATGGGCAGCGGGCCGCATAAAGTTTGAGATGCATCACCTGATCCAGAGTAAGACACATCAAGGTGACATAGTGATCTATGCCGATGGGACAATGGTGAGAAATAGACGGAGTAGTTGGGGTTTCATTGACAAGGCTAATGGGCGAGTCTTGAAAAAGAAGTCTGGCATATGAGACTACAACCTCCAGCATTAGAATTGGTCAGTAACAGCGGCACTCCGTTGGTTGGAGGTGGCCATTGCAGCGCACATTGTATTCATTACAGACTCAAGGAGTATGCTTAGTAAGGCGGAGAAAGAAATGTTTCATGTGGAATTGCTCACCTCGCTTCAGAGGTCACGGATTGTGAGAATTTTAAGAATTTCTTTTTGCCCTGGCTATGCGGGAGGGCGGGGGAATGAACAGGCTGATAGGCTGGCAGGGAATGCACCTCTTGGTGGTAGATTACTTATGGACAAGGGAGATGTGGTCCTGCACCTGATTAAAGCAGCCGGCCATCTCCTTCAGGTCCACATCGCTCAAAGCCTTCATGTGGCCATACCTGACACCATCAGGCCCTGGTGCCGTGTCTTTTGCCTTTTGCAAAATATGTTTAACATCTTCAAACAGTATGATGTCTTCGTAAGGCATATTCTCTATTGTGCCAGATAATTCCACTCTAACTGCATCCCTGGTATCCGCATCACTATGATTGGTCTGCTCTAAAAATCTCTGGAGAAACGCCTCCCCTTTCTCTTTGTCTGTTGTCACGCGTACCCCATCCTCTTTATAAATTGTTCCCACTGTCATAGGCAGATCTTTTCTTTGCATTTGTCTGTACAGTTTCCAGAATTTATGCAGTCTTTTATCACCTCCAATCTCCTTCATAAAACATTCCCATTTTACTTTCTTGGCCTCTGCAGCACATCGCTTGAAATCCTCCACCTTGTCTTTCTTGTCATTTTCCGCTATGTCCACTTCTTCTCGTGAGCTTAGGGGTGTCTGTCGCAATTTCCTTAGCTGCTTCACTGCAGCTCTCTTTGCTTTCCACGCATTGTCTACTTCTGGGGTCCACCATGGGGGATGCAAAAAAGGAGTTTTAACAGTCCTGAGGCGTCTAAGAAGGCTGTCGCTCCACTCATACCGGAAGGTCTTGCGCGCTCTCCCAGCCTTGACTTTCCTGGACTTAGAGATCAGGACTGAGCATGGCATGTGATCACCCCCATGGTCATTCAAAACAGTCCACTTTACATCAAGGACTGATGACTGGGAGACAAGTGCAAAATCAATAGCAGTATCTGAATCGCCAGGCCTCATTGCCATTCTAGTCGGACTACCATCATTTATGCAGACCACATCGAAGTCCACCATGGCATCCGCAAGTGCAATTCCTTGTCGACTTTCACCACTACTGTCCCAATCTCTGTTTCTCGCATTGAAGTCTCCACATATGAGTAGCCTATCACCTGGTAAGTCCTCTAATTCCTTAAGCGTATGTGGGGGTATGTGGTGGGTGGGAGATGTGTGCAGGTGGGGTGGTTGTTGGTTTGGGGATGTGTATGGGTGTGGGATGTGTGGGTGGATGGGTGGGGAGTGTGTGTGTGGGTGAATGTGTGTGGTATGTGTGTGGGTTGGGGGATGGGTGCGTGATGGGTGTGGGTGATGGATTTGGGGATGTGTGTGTGGGTAGGGGATATGTCTGGCTGGGTGGGTGTGTGTGTGGCTAGATGGAGGATGTATGTGTGTGTAGTGAGGGTGATTGTAGTTGGGGGATGTGTGGATGGGTAGGAGATGTCTGGGGAGATGTGTGTGTGGGGGAGGGATGTGTCTTTGGGGTGTGTGTGGGTGTGGTGTTGTGTGTGAGGGGAGCTGGGTGTGGATAAAGGATGTATGTGTGGGTGGGTGGGGTGTGATTGGGTGTGCAGGTGGGTGAAGGATGTGTGTGAGGGTGGGGGATGTGTGTTTAGATGGGTGGTTGGGGTGTGTGAGTGTGGGTGGGTAGATAGGAGATGTATGTTTTGATGAGTGGGTGAGGGATGTGTGGGTGTTAGTGGTTGAGGGATAAGTACGTGTGCCTAGGGATGTGTGAGGGGATGAGTGTATGGGTTGGGGATGTGTGTGTGAGTTGTGTGTACGTGGATGGGAGGTGTGTGTTTGTGAATGGGGGATGTGTTGGATGGTGGAAATGCGTGTGAGGGATGTGTGTATGGGCGGTGAGATTGTGCGTGGGTGGGGATGTGTGTGTTTATGGGTAGGGGTGTGTGGTTAAGGGATGTGTGGCTGGGGGATGGGTGGGTGGAGGATGTGTGGTTGGGTAGAGGATGTGTGGGTGGGTGATTGTATATGAGTAAGGGTATGTGGTTAAGGGATGTTTGGTTGGGGGATGGGGGGGGGGGGTAGAGGATGTGTGGGTGGGTAGAGGATATGTGGGTGGGTGAGTGTGTGTAGGTTAGGAGATGGTGGGGGATGTTTGTAGGGGTGGGTTCGGGAACTGTGAGTGGGCTGGGGGAGATGGGAGATTATGTGGCTGGGTGCGGAATTTGTGTATGAGTAGGTGCGGAATATGTGAGTTGACCGGGAGATGTGTGTGTGCATGGGGAATTTGTGGCTGAGGAATGTGTGTTTGGCTGGGTGTGTGGGTGGAGGAGGATATGTGGGTGAGTTATTGTTGGTGGGTAATGGGACGGGTAGAGGATATGTGTGTAGGTGGGTGGATGTGTGGGGGTGGGGGATGTGTGGGTTGGGCTAGATGGGCTAGGTTGGGGTGGATAGACACTTTATTATGTGATGAATGAATCTCATCCCATCTCATCATGTTCCTCTTGTACCTTGCGGTGTCGAGGTGAAGTATAAACTTCGTGAGAGTGCCCGATTATGGGCTTCATATATCGATATTCCCATGGACTCTGCTATTCCCTCCGCCCAACGTTTACGTGGTCGGCCTCTTCCTCTGATTCCATCTGGTCTGTACATCATTGCTTGTTGTGGGATGCTGTTGACTGGTAACCTACTTGCATGGCCAAACCATTTGATTTGCTGCTTTCTTATAAATCTAGTGCTGCTTTAACCCCATCTTTTGTCCTGATTTCTTCATTTCTGATCTAATCTCTTCTTGATACGTTGAGTATTCTTCTCAGGAACCTCATTTATGTTGTGATTTTTCTTTTCTCTTTTTCTGTCACTGTCCAGGTGTGGCATTGGTAGCATAGCGTTGGCAGGAAGATTGTGTTGTAAAGTGCTTTCTTAGTAGTTATTGATACATGTTTGTTCTTTAGTATTGGTGCCATTTGTCCAATGAGTTGATTTGCCTTATTGCACCTATTTTCGATCTCGTCTTCTAATCTGCCATTTGATGATATTATACTGCCCAGGTACTTGAAACTCTTCACTTGTTTCAAGGGATGTTCGTTTAGGTGAATTGTTGTTGTTTGTTCTTCTTTAGTTATGGTCATTACCTCTGTTTTGCTTGTGCTAATTTTCATGTTATGTTCCCTACACATTTCGTTTAGACTATTCATGTGGTCTTGTAATTCAGCTTCTGATTTTGCTATTAGTGCTTGGTCGTCCGCAAACAGGAGTTCTCTAAAGGTTAGATTTGCAGATGGTTCTTCTTCTGTGTTCTCGTCATGCGGTGTCTTGAGAGACACTTATTATCTGATGAATGTATGAATGAATGGATGACAGACACGTTATTATCTGATGAATGAGTGATAGATGTTTTATCATCTGATGAACGAAGGATAAACAATTTATTATTTTATGAATGAATCAAAGACACTTTATTATCTGAATAATGAATGAATGGATGAATGATATACACTTTATTATCTGTGATGGGATTGCCCCTGTCGTCGCTTAAAAGTCGTTTAAAAGTCGACTTCATTGCACCGGATTTTTATACCACATGGCTGAGTCTTTTTCCGCAGCGCTGAAAGCGTCGCACAAAGTACGAACTCCGTAGCTCCAGCTACGACCCTCAGAAGTCTCCGAAAAAATGCACTCATGAACCGAAGGTTGCGGTTGACGGAATCGAACCCACAACTTTCGGAGCCCGAGGCAGATGGTTTGATCACTTCGCCACGGAGACTCCCCTGTGTTGTCATCTACAGCACAATCTTCACAGAAACCTGCCAGTAGGTGGAGGAATCCAGAAAAGAAACCTCAACCGTCGAAGTTGAAAAATGTTGACCAAAATGGAACAAGGGTTGAGAGCGAACATCTACCCACTTCAATGGATGCTGTGCAAACGTTGAAAGAAGAAGAAGAAGAAGAAGAAGAAGAAGAAGAAGAAGAAGAAGAAGAAGAAGAAGAAGAAGAAGAAGACCTTAGCTATAGCTACACTCAAAAAGCGACAACGTGACTTTAAATTACAGAATCCGCATACGTAATTGTCGTATTTGAGAATCGCCATCACTAAGTCGACAAACCTTTGTGGGCCAATAGTTTTAGTGTTTTTGTTACTCTTGCTAGCAAGGCTGTGGCGAATTCGCAATCCTACATACCACGTTTAATGCACAGCTGCAGCCGATTTTGTAGCAGACCACATTGCACTGGTTTCCATACACTCATATAAGCGTAGGCTGTTTAGTAAGCAATATCAAACTAATGAACGCAAAATTGTTTAGCAAATTGCAACAGCCAAAAAGTGCTGAGGTTGTGGAGACGTCATGTAACGGACGTGCAATTAACAAATTATTTCAAAAGCAGTCGACGTGACCGAAAGGACGAGGGCGTTCTAACTTCGAGCTCTTAAACTTTCGGCACGCTGATGGCAAGTTATGACTATATTAGGACATCCTCGTCCGGTAGGGACAGTCATGAGCAACAGGCGACACCAGACCGTCATCCAGCTACTGATGGCGATGCTGGATAGATTGAGGCGGTGGCTTGGAGGAATATCATCAGCAGAGTTGATCCAGAAAATCAATTACCGAGATCTGTGGAGAGTCATGAACGCCTACGCCAGCTGGCATGGCATTTGATGATGATGATGACGATGATGATGATGATGATGATGGCGAGTTCATTCAATACACCGGTCAGTTGAGTTTAAACGTCGATTCTCGCTCAGAAAGCAATAGCTAACTACTGAACGTAAAAGAACATTCTGCTGTGTTTCGTATTTACCGGTACCCAATGAGGCCCTGTAAGGGAGACTGTTTACACCTAAGAGTTATCATTCACTGCGGAACTATTTGGGACCGTCAATCGGAACAGTGCCTATATTTCTTTCTCCATATTAGTTTTATCTGTATGCATTATCTTTGTTTTTGCTATGTTCAGATATACGTTTTGATTTTCACTATTCCTTTGGGTTGAGGTTACTAGGTTTTCTATACCATTCTGTGATGTTGATAATAATATTATTACTGTATTATCAACATGTCGAATCTCTGGTATTTTATGAATACCTATTTACGGCAACGTATTGCTCCTAGGCAATAAGTATAACATCTCTGACGCTTCTCATTATAAGATCATGATGGGTGTTAAGGAAGTATTGCACAAAACCATTTTTCTCAGGAGCTGTTTATTCAAAAAGCATGAAATTTAAACACAGTATTCATGGATATGCCATGTAAACATTGATATGTTTCGACAGACTGCCAATCAAATTTTACGGCTTTATACCATCACGAAAATAGTCCATGTAATCACAGCCCGTACCAGATTATGTAGCCATTTCTTCATTGCATCAATCACTCCTTCATCATCTTCAAACCTTGTTCCACGGAGTGCATCTTAAAGTGGGCTAAATACATGAAAATCAGAGGGTGCTAAATCGGGACTATAAGACGGATGGGTTAGTACAGTCCAATCCAGTTTGTTGATTGCCTCCCGTGATGCCAGACTTGTGTGAGAGCTCGCATTGTGAAGGAGAAGCAGGTCTAATGGATTCTTGTGCGGTCAAACTCTGCGAATGCATTGATTGAGTTTCTTCATTGTCTTAATGTAAACTTGCGAATTGATTGTCTTTCCTCTAGGCATAACATCCACAAGAATCAATCTTCAATGGCCTAATAGACAGTGATCATGACTTTTCCAGTTGAAGGAGTTGTCTTAAATTTCTGTCTTCGTGGTGATTGCGGATGATGCCACTCGATTAACTGTCGTTTTGTCGGAAGTTCAAAATGATGTGCCCATGTTTCGTCATCTGTAACGATATTAGCCAAATGTTTTCTCCATCAGCGTTGAAACGCTCCAACAATTCAGAAGAAACTGCTTTCCTTTGCAATCGATGGTCATTTGTTAGACTTCGAGGAACCCTTCTTGCGATAAACTTATACAATCTTAGCGTTGTTAATAACTGCATTTGCACTACCATTGCTGACTGACAGCTGTAAGGCCAATTGTTGACAGTACACTTCAACATTTCTGCATTGGGGGTTGTGACAGGACGTCCACAGAGCGGCCGATCATGTAGCTCAGTATCTCTATTTCTAGATTGTTTGATTCTCTGAACCCAGCAACTGAATGTACTCCTGTCGACTGCAAACCATCCATAGACATGACATAGATGCTTGTGAATGTTCACAACAGTTTTCTTCTCTGCAACGAGAAACTCGTATCACAATTTGCTGCTTATAACGCAAGTTGCTAACACGCTCCATTTAAACGGCTCAGGGCAGCCATATTATTTGGCCGGTTGGGTTACAATTTAATTCACAATTGGCACAAGCCATATTTGAAGTGTACACAATATCATGCTTCTATCTTCATTATTAGCTGGGGGAAAAGATGTGGTGCACTACTTTATGAACGCCTCTCGTATTTTTGGCGTATAGATTAAATAAATAGGGGGACAGCAAACAGCCCTGACGGACTCCTTGCTTGATGTCAAACCAATCTGGCATCTCGCCATCTGTTCTAACCGCTGCTTGTTGGTCCAGACAGATCATTTTTATGAGTTGTACTGCATGTGATGAAAAGCTCATTTTCCTCATGATTTCCCAAAGCTTTTGATGTTGTACACATTCAAATGCTTTTGAATAATCAACAAAATATGAGAATAGGTTTACATTAAATTATCTACACTTCACTAGTGCCAAACGCATATTGAGTACATGATCTTTTGTTCCTCTTTCTTGTCTAAATCCATCTTGAACCACGTTAAATCTCTTCTTCCATTTTCTTACGACGTCTTCCCATTATGATGCTTAGTAGAATTTTACTTGCATGACTGATTAGGGCAACAGTTCTATAGTTGGTGCATAATAAACAAAGAGAAATGAACACGAACATTATTTTAACAAGCAGCATATCTTTAATTCACCAAAGCCAAATTATTAGTTAGGTGTACACAGGCAATGACAAATCAAATGTTGAAAAATGAAAACATATAATTGTAATAATCAAACAACAAGTTGTGTCAAATGTGTTTTTCTACTTGTCCTTGAATAGAAAATCAATCAATGACTATCACAAACAGATATGTTTGCTAGGGCAGCAACAAACTATGTCTAGTTTGTCTGGCCAATATGTACTCGCCAATCAGTCTGTCTCTGTTCCATAGTTTCATTTCAACGTCCAGAGTTCTTTACAATTGGCTTTGACAGCAACTCTCTCTCTCTCTTTCTTTCTTGGCTATGAATCGAATACTGCATGTCAATCATCCACTTTGTTTCATTACAACCCCCATAGCCTTGTCTGAATCTCCAGTTTCATCCCAACCTCCACAGCCCCGTCTCAACCTCCATAGTTTCATCCCAACCTCCATAGCTTCACCCCAGCCTTCATAGTTTTGGTCTCAACCCCCATAGCTTCATCTCATCCTCCGTAGTCTTTTCTCAATCTTCATAGTTTTATTCTAATCTTCATAATCTTATCTCAACCTCCATAGTATCTTTTTGACCTCCATAGTTTTGTCTCAATATTCATAGTGTTATTCTAACCTCCATAATCTTGTCTCAACCTCCATAGTTTATTTATAACCGCCATAGTGCTACTTACGCACAGACTGGGTCCCCACTCAAAGACTCACCAACACTTTCACATGTCAAGTTCGCCACTGAGCTGTTTTCTGAGCATGGAGAGGGGGAGGAGAGTTCTGCAAAACACTTCCTGTGGAGATCGTAATTCTGTACTGGGTCGGGAGGAGAGTCTCTACACCAACATCACTCTGATAGATGCAAGACCTGGCAAGGGACTAGACTACCTGAATATGAGTGTATTGAACTTTTTCTTCCAACACCTTAAATCTGAGCACAACTAGTGGCAGTTTCACCTTTCTTCAAACATTTGATAATTGCAGGTTTCTGGTTAAAACTTATCACTACATGTTTCCGCTTTTCTGCCAATTTTGAAAGATGATGACGGATAACATAAATTGATGGTTAAACGAGTGACGATTAATTTAAGTTTCACTGTAAATACAACCCATGGCGGTAGCGAACGTGACTGATAAGACCCATTCGAGTGGTAAATGTTCGTCCACAATGGATGCATGTTAACACATGGTCATTCCACCATCGTCATATAAAGAGAAACAGGGGGGAAAAAACAACAATCATGCATTTCTCAATAATGAAAAAAGTTAAGATAACATGACTGTTAACAGACTCAGTACCAAACAAAATTGGATGCCAGAAATGGGAAGTAGGGGTGTGAAACATGTATGACTTAAAAGTTGCAATATGGTAGCAGGCATGTTGCAGTATATATCAAATTAAAGGGGGTTGTAAAGGGAAAACTTATGCTTTACATTTGAACTATAGTTTGATTTATAAGCCCATGGTTGTTACGGGAAGTTTGAATACAACGATTTATCACCCCATGGCAATTAATCAGTTAATGTTACAGTTAAATTGTTGAGGTTGTCGATATGTTGTATTCTAAAATTTATAATCCTGATGGAATGTGTGGCGTTGACAAAAGACACAGATGGGGGAAAAAGACAAACAGGAGGAAACCAAACATACAGAGTGTACTGGAAAACCAGGAACTTCTTGGGTGTAGGAGCAGGAGGGAAGGAGTGTAAGATGTATATCACAAACAGCCCCCCACCCCTTCCCCTCATACACACACAAACATGTTAATTACTATGTAAAAGATATAGAATTTATAACTTTCTGAAACACCATTTGAGTGTTTAAGCAATATTACCCTCTACTGAGCCACACGGAAGGATGACCATGCCAACTGTCCAACAGTCCTAGTGGGCAGCCCCTTTGCCCTTAAAGTAAATGAAAGCACGATGTCTGCCTATGGCTCATGCAGGCATGGTTTAATTTGTGGTATTGATGGTGAATTTCCATTAAGTAAGAACAGTTTGGTATACTCCCCCCTCCCCACCAATCGATCCTGGGGTTGTGGTTTGAATGTCTAGCCTTCTCAGATAAATGGCAAACTCAGAAAGCCTGTATTCACATTAAGAAAAATTTCAAATTAGAAAGGATAGTTGCATATCCATTCAGGATGTCGGAGTGAACCCCAGAATTGTTTGCCAATTAGTGATTTCTTGACAAGTTTACGTTCAGTAGTTTGCCATTGCTTTCTGAATGACTGGCATCTATACCATTTTTAAAACTAACCAACGCAAGGTAGTCTGCTGCCAAATCGCCCGCAGCTGTGATTATGAACTGCGCCTGTAACCCCTTCGCCTCAGAGCACAGAAAATTAGAAAACGTACCCAAAAAAGATTATATCATTTCACATTCTGGCACACACACACACACTGTGGATCCTCCCCAAAGCCACAGAGTTTGTGCACAGTGAAGAGATTGCCATTGTGTGATTTATGAGAGGAGAGTTAGCATTTATGGTGATATCCGTGAGCAATGAAAGTGTTTCTTCACCAAAATCACACCTGATCAAAAAGCTGTGGAAAACTGGGCACCAATAATTAATACTAAATTACATTACATTAAGTCTAAGGTTGACAACAAACGCATTTGGGTAGATAACAATTAACTATTCATAACTTCTAAATGTTTTTCATTTGAGCAATCCAAGGTCTGTGAGAGTGAACTTTTAATATATAGTTAAGTTTAACATCACGGAAAGCTATCATCTGTTCTAATTTAATAATTATTAACTTAAATTGAAACTTGTATTGCCGCTTTGTGAAAAACTGAATTCCAGTATAAACAGTTCTCATAATTAATCATTGGGAAAGAATCTTCAAAAGTTCAACAACTTCTCACACCAAAGTAACATTATAATGACAGTAGTTTATAAAGACATATTGCCATGAAGAAATGCTTGTAGACCTCAAATTGCATGGGAAAGATCTTAGAGTTATAAAGAACATCTACTGGAAATAAGCAGCTACCATACAAATTTATAATGAAGTTGGCCAATTCCAGTCTTTCAGGAGAGGTGTACAACAGGGATGTGTAATGTCTCCAGATATGTTCTCCCTTCATAGTGAAAATGTCATGAGAAATATAGCAGATATAAAAGAAGTTGCATTTGGGTGGCGAAACATCAATAATATAAAATATGTGGATGATACAGTATTTATTGCTGACAGTGAAAAGGATCCATAACATTTGGTGGATGCGGTTATTATACATGGTGAGAAAAAAGTAGGTTTGGAATTGAATTGTAAGAAAACAGAGATCACGGTCATCTCCAAGAAGAAAGACATACCACATTGTAACATCCAAGTGAAAGGAATTATTCTTAAACAGGTGAGTCGGTATAACTATCACAGAACAGCTGTAACATCTGATGGAAGATGCCTTGCAGAGATTAGATAAAGAATTGTCATGGCAAAGGTGACCTGCAAAATGGAAAACATACCAATAAAAAAGTTGTCAGTTGCATTTAGAAAAAAAGTGTAGAAGTGCTATATAGAACCCATATTGTTGTATGTGTGTGAAACATGGACAACTAACAGACAAGCTGAGAAAAATCTAATGGCAGTGAAAATGTGGTTTTTGATAAAATGCAAAGAATACCATGAGAGAAAGAAATTCAAATGAGACTGCCCTTCAAGAGACAACTGAAAAATGGAGATCGATAGGAGAAATTAGACGTAGGCAGTCAAGATTTTTTGGACATGTCATGAAGAGGAATGGACATGTCATGAAGAGGAATGGAATTGAAAATTTAGTGATTACTGGCAAGCTTGATGAGGAGAGAGAAAGAGGAAAACAAAGGGATAAATACCTTGATGGTTTGGCAGCATGGCATGGTTGAGGCAAGAACACCGACCTGATTCGAGACTCTGGTGACCATGCGACATGGCGAACCATGACCGCCCATGCCTTTTGGCATGGTAATTGATGATGATGAGTTTATCAAGCAAACTAAAAAATCATAGGTACACATGCCTTTATACCCATGTTACTTACTATCTGAATGTTTGTACAAATTCCTGGAAGTGACGTCAACGCTGTCTTGAACTTTTCATCATTACAAAATATGAAGAGTGTCTTTTTAAAGAGCAGACATCCTTTGATGCTGTGGTCAAAGTCCCAAAGTTTGGAGACCATCTCAAAGTCTACTGGGGTCGTGTCTGTGCCGTTCACCTTCCACAAGGAACCATTCCTCTGTAGGATGTAAACTTCTTCTCTGTGTTTGAAACTAACTATGTCTTTGGATGTCCCCCTCATTGCTGTTGTACATGTGTGAGTTTGTTCTGTATCTGTGTTATAGCATTGCACAGTTATGGCATCATTTTTCGTCCAAAAAACAAGTATGTACTTTTGAAATCTGACAAGACAGTCTCCGCAACCTGGCAGCTCCCCACATTTTGACCATTTTCGGTCATGTCCATGAAGACAGCAGGAACGATAAACACTGTGATCGCGGTCACATTCTCCATCTTCAACACTAGTGTTACATAGACAACTGTAGTAAATATAGTTACCATGGGGTAGCAAAATAATCGGTGCAGCATTATTTATACTATCTACTGTTACACCAGTTTTCTCTTTTGAAATCATATTTAACACTTGAGTGTTACCTTTGCTGTGTTTGAACAGTAAATACAAAATATTGTCAAATGTAGTAATGGCACAATTAATGAATTTACATGTCTCAGACATTTGCGAATGGATGGTAACAAGGCCAGTATTAAAATCATATGCCTTGAGCTTGTTATCAGATAAAAACGCCATGACATGTTTGTGAGAACTGGAAGCTCTGTGCACCGCTGCCTCGGGCCATGCTTCATGACGTCGGCTGACATCTGTGGTATACATCACAGCTTCGAGCATCAGTGTATATGCTCCAGTATCAAACAATATGTGAGCATGATTCTTGATTATGTTTTCAAAATAGCTTGGCTTTACCGTAAAAAGCCGACAAGCAGACATCAGTTGAACGAGATACTGTTTTCGATGTTCTCTTTTACTCACATCTTTACCAATATGTGTGATGGCATTAGTGCATTCTAAAGTCCCCCATGTGTGTGTGTCAGCTTCATCTCTGGTCTCTATGCTTTGTGGAAATGTATTTCTTTGGTCAGTTGTAATATCAAGCGATAAAAACATCAGAGCATCATGTGTGTTCTCCGGATTGCCAGTGGCGGACAAGTTGTATGTTGAAGGATCACCATCTGATTGTTCATCATTCCTGTCATCGTCGCCCTCAGTATTTTTTCCTAAAAGCATGACAAACACATTTATATTGCAATAGTTAAGAAAAGAGGAGGAGGAGATTAAGAATAATAATAATAATAATAATAATAATAATAAGAAAAAGAAGAAGATAATATATTATCATAATTATTCTCAGTAACAGCTTCGACATGTAACTCACAAGACTTATTGTGCGATAGTCTTCGCATTCTAATGTGCCCTGTTTTTTTTCTAAAAGTTATAAAGGTGGATTTTATGAGGTCACTAGGAGTGTACCCAGTAGTGTATGTGTCATTTAGAAATTTTGCTAATATTCCACTTCCAACATCTCCTAAAGTATCATTCTCCAATGTAACATTGGACCGAGTACCTTTGCTTTATTCATACAGTGTAGTGCATGTTCAACTTTCACTGTAAATATTGGTGGACCTTTGCCATTGGTTTGAATATTTACATCCGGTCTCCTATACAGAGATTCTCCCAGATATTCCATCCATCTATCGACATAATAAATAAAGATTAATCATTCCATGGCACTTTATAAGTTAATACATCTTCAATCTGCCGTTATTGAAGAACTTAAGTATTTAAGTGCATTGTCTTGTTTCAGATTGTTTCCACTCACTTTGATGTTGCTTTTGGGTATACAATGTATCTTTGTAGTAACCACGACTTCTGTTGTTTTCTGTTTTTCAGGCTAATTTTTGCCTTTCTGTTGCAGTTATATCTATCAGTTCTTGTAACTCCATTTCATTTTCAGCAAACAAAACCATAACATCAGCATAATGCAGGTTGTTTACATTATGCCCACCAACCGATATTCCTGGCATGTCTTGTATGGATCTCACTATTATTTTTCTGTACAAACTGAACAGATTGGGTGATAGTTCATAACTCTGTCTAACACCATGTTTAATGTGTTGAAAAGTTTCCAAATGATTGTGAATTCTTGTGGTTGCTGTTTGTTGTCAATACATGTTCTTTACTGCTCTGAGATCTTTACCAATCAATCAATCAATCATGTGCCATGCCGGAAAGCATGGGCGGTCATGACTTGCCATTTCACTCACCACCAAAGTCGTGAATCAGCTGAGTGTTCCCGTCTCATCCTTGCCATTACAATTTTCATTTGTCTTCTGTAGTACTTGTTCATTGGTTTTTCTGTCTGTACATGGTATTCTTTGCATTTTCCTCAGAAACCACATTTCTGCAGCCATCAGATGTTTTTCAGCTTGACTGCCCATTGTCCAAGTTTCACATCCATACAAAAGAACAGGCTCTATGTAGCACCTCAACACTTTTTCTCGTTTCAATTGACATCTTTTTATTGGTCAGAAATTTTTTCATCTTGCTAAAGGCTACTTTCACCATGGTAATTCTTGTTCTAATCTCTTCGAGGCATCTCCCATCAGATGTTATGACTGTTCCGAGATAATTGTACCGATTCACTTGTTGAAGAATATTCCCATTTACTTGTATATTACATTGTGGTATTTCGTTCTTCCTAGTGACGACCATAACCTGTGTCTTGTTGCAATTTAATTCTAACCCCAGTTGCTCACTGTGTACAACAACCGCATCTACTAATTGTTGCAGATCCTGCTGATTGTCTGCAATCAATACTTTATCATCTGCATATCTAATGTTATTGATGTTTCATCCTCCAATGCTGATTCCATTTATATCTTCTACATTTCTGAAAATATTTTCACTGTATAGGGAAAAAGATCTGGAGATATTACACATCCCTGCCTAACACCTCTCTTAATAGGCTGATATTGTCCCACTTCATTATCAATCCTTATGGCAGCTTGCTGTTTCCAATATATGTTTTTATAAGTCTAATGTCTTTCCCATCAATTTGTAGATCTGCAAGAATATCCACCATGTTGACATGTCTAACTCTATCAAAAGCCTTTGTGTAGTCAATAAAGCAAAGATGTATATCCTTGTTTACTTCTATAGCACGTTCAATAACTGTTCGCAGCATATACACAGCATTTACTGTACCCTTTCCTTCTACAAACCCACATTGTTCTTCCCTATTTCAGGTTGTATTTTCTTCCTCACTCTCATCATGGTCCTCTTGTACCTTGCGCTATCGAGGTGAAGTATAAACATCGTGAGAGTGCCCAATTATGGGCTTCATATATAGCGATATTCCCATGGACTCTGCTATTCCCTCCTTCCAAAGTTTACATGGTCGGCCTCTTCCTCTGTCTCTATCTGGTCTGTACATCATTGCTTGTTGTGGTACGCTGTTGACTGGTAACCTACTTGCATGGCCAAACCATTTGACTTGCTGCTTTCTAATAAAATCTAGTGCTGCTTTTACCCCCACTTTAGTCCTGATTTCTTCATTTCTGATCTTTCTCACTCTTTGCATGATAATTCGTAGCAAAATCTTTGTGATGTGGCTCATTATACTAATTGTTCTATGTTGATCACATTCCAAGGCTCCTGATTTCTTTGGGATTGCAATAAAAAGAGACTTACATATATCAGAAGGTAAACGTAAAGGAAACCGCCAATCCTGTGACAACCACCGAGGCATCTCCTTGCTTTCAATTGCAGGGAAGATACTCGCCAGAATTCTTCTCAATCGCCTCACGGCCCATCTCGATCAAGGTCTTCTTCCTGAGAGTCAATGTGGCTTCAGAAAAGAACGTGGAACTGTTGACATGATTTTCGCTGCAAGGCAGCTGCAAGAGAAATGTCAGGAACAGAACTGCGAAATGTTCTCCACTTTCATTGACCTTACCAAGGCTTTTGATACAGTCAGCAGAGATGGATTGTGGAAGATTATGGCAAAATATGGCTGTCCACGAAAGTTTGTCCAAATAGTGCGGCTATTTCATGACGGCATGCAGGCAAGAGTACAGGAAAATGGTGAACTGTCTGAACCCTTTCCTGTCACCAATGGAGTGAAGCAAGGATGTGTCCTGGCACCAACACTGTTCAGCCTCATGTTTTCAGCCATGTTGATGAATGCCTTCGAGAAAGACGACATTGGAATAGACATCAACTACCGTATGGATGGAAAGTTATTCAATCTCAGAAGGCTGAAAGCTAAAACCAAAATTGACAGCGGCACCGTCAGAGAGCTCCTGTTTGCTGATGATTGCGCTCTATACGCCAACTCAGAGGCGGACATGCAACATAATGTTTCAGCTTTCTCACATGCCTGTGCCAAATTTGGGCTCAATATCAACTTGGAGAAGACTGTAGTTATGTACCAGCCAGCTCCAGGGAATAATCACACTGTGCCGAATATCAAAGTGAATGATCATAGACTAAGTGTTGTGGACAAATTCACCTATCTTGGCAGCACTGTGTCACAAGCTGCCACAATTGATGACGAAGTGAATGCAAGAATCTCCAAGGCCAGTGCAGCCTTTGGCAGACTACAAGAATGTATGGGACAGAACTGGAATAAGCCTGCAAACAAGGCTAAAAGTCTACAAAGCAGTTGTATTATCCACACTGCTATATGCTTGTGAAACCTGGACTGTTTATCAGCGACACGCTAGGAAATTAAACCACTTCCACACAGTCTGCCTAAGGAAGCTACTGAAGATTAAATGGCAAGACAAGATTCCAGACACTGAAGTCCTAGAAAGAGCATCCATGCCCAGTATCCACACTCTACTGATGAAGAATCAGATTCGCTGGGCTGGTCACTTGACCCGCATGCCAGATCACAGGCTCCCTAAACGAATTTTCTACAGCGAACTGCGTTGTGGTAAACGCTCCCAAGGTGGCCAGAGGAAACGTTTTAAAGACACTCTGAAAATTTCACTGAATGCTTTTGGAATTCATCATGACACCTGGGAGGCTGCAGCCAGAGACCGAAATTCGTGGCGTGCATCATTGCGCAAAGGTGCAGTCATATGTGAGGCAACCAGGACTGCAAGAGCTGTGAAGAAAAGGCAGGACAGAAAAACCACTGCAGGAAATCCTCCTCCAGAGACGTCAAGCATTCTTTGCCCACATTGTCAAAGAACATTTCGAGCCAAAATAGGCCTTATCAGCCATCTTAGAACCCACGGCTCCACACCTTCAACCCCACTGGATGAAATGAATGGTCATCATCATTCTTGATGGACAAACAACATATCTCCATATAATGTGTTTAGCAGTCTGGTGACTTGATCTATTCCATATTCTTCTAAAGCTTTAATCATTTCTGTTGTGATGTTATTTGCACAGGGGGCCTTGCCAGCTTTCATATGCTTAAGAACATTTAAAACCTCCATCTTCAAAATTGGTGGTCCTTCATTATTAAATCTAATATCATACTGTTCCTCTCTGTTATCATCATAAAGGTATTTCACATAATCTGTCCATACATGTAGAATCTGATCTTTTTCTATTATGATTTTGCCATCTTTAGTTTGTAGACAGCCTGCTGATGTACTTGTTCTTTTATTACTAAGTTCCTGAATTCTTTTGTGCATTAATTTGGTATTTTGACTGTTGTGTTGTTTTTCAATTTCTAAGCACTTTTTCTCCAGCCATGCTTCTTTTGCCTCCTTACAAAATATTCTGACTTGTCTGTGAATTTCTTCATATTTGGCAGAATTATTTTAGTTGAGTCTTCTTGTTTCCATTAGGTGTAAAATTTCTTCAGTCATCCATTTCACCCACGACCCACCTTCTTTAATTTTGGAATAGTTGTTTCTGCAACCAAACTGATTGAATTCTTCAACATTTCACATTGATCATCTACATCCTGGAATAGGATCTCTAAATCAGACAAGATATCAAATCTGTTCAGTACTTCTATGTTGAATTTGTTTTGTATTTCCTTGTCATTACTCAATGCACACAAATCATATTTAGTGTTTCCTGTTATATACTTGACTTTCTTCAACTTTATCCTCAATGTTCCTGTAAGTAATCTGTGGTCACTATAACAATCAGCACTGGGAACTGTTTTTGCTATTGTTAACGTGTTTCTAAATCTTCTGCTAATCATTGGCACCTTGCCGTCTTGACAGACGATAGTTTGTAAGGGATGGAGTTATTGCCTCTCCATAGCACAAAGCCTGGGCTAAAATATAGAGATCATGTTTTGCCGATGCAGCATGATCCCTCTCTCGGCCTGCCTAGTTCACTCCAGAGGAAAGGTAACACCCCTACATCTGGAACAAGACAAGCTGCAGAAGCTGCCGGATCAGCAAAGCAACGCTCTAATTGTCCGCCTGTCAGAGCTTCGATCCTAGACCAGCCGCCAACCAAGGCTTAGGGCCTGGTCTGCCCTGCCATGACACTTTGTCTTTAGGTTGCATTTCCTCGCACCAGGGTAAGGCTTGTACCCTCCCAATTGCGCTCTTCCGCCTGAAGCCGTTGGCACAATGTGGGGTGTCGGGTTTGGTAAGCGCCGCCCAACGTTCGGCGCTAACAGAAAGCAGGTAGTACCGTCTACTGTTATACGGTAGCTCAGTCATATCTGACTAAGACCTGACACAAATCAGAATGCTCTCTGCTAATCAGAATGTAGTCAATCTGGTGTCTAATTCTGCTATCAGGACTCCTCCATGTCCATAATCTTCTAGGGTGTTGCTTAAACCAGATGTTTCCTAAAATCATTTCCTGTTCTTTTGCCCACTCTAAGAGTCTGTATCCTATTTCATTTCTCTCTCCTAAACCATAGTTTCCTAATGTGTATCTATCACCTTGATTTCCTACTTTTGCATTAAGTCCCCTATTATGATGTTTATTTCTGAATTTTCACATTTCTTTAAGGCAGACTCTATGTCATTATAAAATTCCTCTACACTATCTTCACTGAATTCTCCTGTAGTGGCATATACTTGAATAACATTTATGTTATAAGGTCTGCCACTTAATTTAACTAGTAGAACTCTGTCCGACATAGCCCAACATCCTAATCATTTCTTCGTGTTTAACAATATCAAATTCCTTAATATAGTCAGTAAAGCACAACTATAGATCTCTTTTCACATCATTCTTCCTGTTAATGTAAGAAGATGTATATAGTATTGTGTGTGCCATCACCTTTCACAAACCCACACTGCTCATCTCTAGTTTCTGGTTTTAATTTATTTCCTATTCATCTCATTATAATTCTCATTAGCATTTTTGTCACAAGACTCATTAAACAAATTTTTCCACAATCTGTTGCACCCGATTTCTTTTGTAGACCTATGAAAAGAGATGTCAAGAGATCAATTGTTATAGATAATTTTTAACAATATTGTTACCACTTGAATATCCAATGCACAAAAAGCTCTGAATTTTTTTGACAATGCAATTACTTGGCACTGACGATTTATCTTTCCTTATGTGTTATATAGTATCCTTAACTTCTGCTTTTAATATTGGTAGTCCTTCACATTGATCATATATTTTTCCCTGATCATCATCATATAAATGATATATATAACCTGTTCATCTTTCAATTATCTTTCTTTTTCAATTACTATTTTACCTTCCTTTTTTTTTTCAAAACTACTTGTATGCTTACTAATACCCGGTAGATATCTTGTCATAACTATTGTATTATATGCAAGTCAACTAGTTAACCAGTTTTTTTCCCCTTCTTTCATGTTTCTCTCCAAGACTATATCCACCAATAGCATCTTCATCCCTTTCTTCTCCAAGTTTTGTATTGAAATCTCCATGTGATATAGGTGTTTCATAGTTTTTACATTGTGATATAGCCATGATATGTTCATACAAGTTATCAATTTCTTCTTCTGTGCTGTCTGCAGTTGGTGTATAGACTTGTATTATGTAAATGGCTACTATTTGTCCCTTAACCTAACATAACTCGTTCTGTTATAGATATATATTCTTTTACTGTCTTTGCTCATTCTCTGACCAAGATTATACTCACACTCCTTTCATGTTTATGCCCTCCTGAGTAAGTTATTCTATATTCATCTGAGTACATTTATCCTGCTCCTCTGTCTTGTCTCACATATTCAATCAATCAACCAGGTGATGTCTCCACAATGAAGGTTGGCTGCAATGAATCTCCAACAGACTGTCTCTTGCCCTGACTGTAAATTCTGTCACATTGATGTTTGTCCATCTCTTGATGTTATCTTCCCACTTGTATCATTGTCTACCTTTTGCTCGCTTGCCCTGAACCTTGCCCTCCAGTATGGTTTTTATAAGTGCAATATGTCTTTTAACATGGCCAAAATATTTCACTTGACTGTTTTATTTCTTTCATCAACTCTCTCTTCATTCCTAGTTTTTCTAGAACCTCTGTATTTGATTGCTTCCCCCCCCCCCACCCCATGAAATACAACATATTCGTCTGTATATCCACATCTCCAGGGCCTCTATACAACTTTCTAGTTGCTTGTTCAATGTCTTATCTTCAGCACCATACAGTAGTGTTGAATATAAGTAATATAAGACAATTCTCCTTTTTAATTCTTTGCTAATCTCTCTAGATGTTAATACTGATTTTATGCTGTTGAAAGCATTTTTGGCCATTCCTATTCTTTTTGATTTCTATTTCACTTCTGCCATCATCTGTTATCTTTATTACATGTCCAAGATAGGAGAAACTTGTTACTTGTTCTAGTATCTCCCTGTTTACTGTGATGTTCATTGATGACCTTTACTTTCCACTGCTAATTATCATAGTTTTCATTTTTTGGATGTTAAATATCTAAGCCGCATTCTGCACTATGCCTGTTTACTTGTTCCACTATGTTTTTTAACTCTTGCTCACTTTCTGCTAGTAACATGATATCGTCAGCGTACCTAAGATTGTTTATGATTCTTCCATTGATGTTAAGTCCAGGAAGTTCGACTTGTTTAACAATTCTGTCTGTGTATATGTTGAATAGGCTTGGTGACAACACACATCCCTAGTACTGCTCTTTTTATTTCTATCCTCAACAAATAATTATTTCCGCATTTAATAGACGCCAGTTGTTCCCAGTACAAGTTACTAATAAGTCTGATGTCCTTTCCATCTATTCCTATATCTTGAAGACATGTAATTAGTCACTCACATTATACTCTATCAAAAGCTTTCTTGTAGTCTATAAATGTATACAGTTATTGAAAGACCATTTGGTGTCCAACTGTAGCGCATGCTGTTCTCTACTGGACGATGTGTTCTTGAACAACACACCCCCTCCCCCCTTTCTTTCATGAACGTCATTAACTTAGTTGAATATATTGCAAATACGGTCAGTCTGCAATATATTCAATAAGCATACACACATACATCTATACACACACATACATCTATACACACACATACATCTATATACACACACATACATCCGTTATATTGCAAGCAAACATTTCTGTTCAACAAACAACTTAGTGTAACTATTACCAGAATGCAGCGATGTACTTTGTGCAGATCGTGGGGTGTATTTCACCCAGTCCAAGACTGCATCCACTACCAGCTCCTCACAATCTGTTGCTAGAGAATCATGTGCTATTACTTTGTAGAAATTGTCAAAGGATAATTGAAGAAAATTGTCTTGCTCCCTTACATTTTTAAAATGTCTGACAATAAAATCCAGTGAATGATCTATCACATTTTGTGCAGAAAACAAAGTTGCTTGGTCAAGGATACCGAAACAGTTGTCAACAGATATGTTTTCCATCGCAAATTTCTGACACTCTTCTTTTAAGTAGCCAATCTGCAGCATTTCTGTAGCAGACCACACGTCTAAAAGATTCTCATCGTTGAGTCCATCTTTACATGTATACAAAGCATTAATGATGGTATCAAATGTACTTGCAGAAATTGCAACAAGTACAGCACGACTTTCTAGCTGCTCCTTCATGTTTGAATTAAAGAGTCCCTGGAAGAAGCCAGAGCATGCGCTGAGAATGAAGCGATGACACTTGAATGATGTGTTCTCCACAACAACGGTGAAGTCTGAATCGTTGGTATCACTGTCCTTCCACTTGTTCGCGACACACTTCTGTAGGCCACGGGCTAGAGATTGGCTGAATGTCATGGTTATTTGTTATCTGGTGAAGCTCTCTGAAAAATAACAAGGACAATTGATTACACTTTATCGGAGGTAGTATTACATTTAAACTTTCTACGTGGGTATATGCTGTCTCTGTGGCGAAGTGGTTATAGACTCAACTCGTAATCCCACACACCACATTAAAAACATACCCACGGATGATTAAAAAAGCAGACTATTTTGCATTTCTTTTCATACAATGGTATAAACGCCAGTCGTTCAGAAAGCAATGGCAAACTACTGAATGTAAACTTGCCAAGAAATCACAAACTGTCAGAATCATGCTGGGGTTGAGTGCGACATCCTGTAAAGGATATACAACTAACCTGGGTATATAATAGGGCATTCTGAACATGCTGAGGTTTAGTGCGACATCCTGTAAAGGATATACAACTAACCTGGGTATATAATAGGACATTCTGAACATGCTGGGGTTGAGTGCGACATCCTGTAAAGGATATACAACTAACCTGGGTATATAATAGGGCATTCTGAACATGCTGGGGTTGAGTGCGACACCCTGTAAAGGATATGCAACTAACCTGGGTATATAATAGGGCATTCTGAACATGCTGGGGTTGAATGCGACACCCTGTAAAGGATATGCAACTAACCTGGGTATATAATAGGGCATTCTGAACATGCTGGGGTTGAGTGCGACATCCTGTAAAGGATATGCAACTAACCTGGGTATATAATAGGGCATTCTGAACATGCTGGGGTTGAATGCGACACCCTGTAAAGGATATGCAACTAACCTGGGTATATAATAGGGCATTCTGAACATGCTGGGGTTGAGTGCGACATCCTGTAAAGGATATGTAACTAACCTGGGTATATAATAGGGCATTCTGAACATGCTGGGGTTGAGTGCGACATCCTGTAAAGGATATACAACTAACCTGGGTATATAATAGGGCATTCTAAACATGCTGGGGTTGAGTGCGACATCCTGTAAAGAATATACAACTAACCTGGGTATATAATAGGGCATTCTGAACATGCTGATAGCAAAGATATGAGAAACTTTGGCTTTGATTTTCTGAATTATAGAATACATATTGTACTGAAAGCAGTAAAACAAAAACGTAAGAATTTATCACGCCATCTGACACAACATTGGGTTGATTACTAAGTATGTTCAAATTATTAAACAGTATTACATTTGTACATGAATATTGCCATCATTATCATCTTCCTCTTTTGTCATCAAGCACCTTGTGGATGAAGAGTTGACTTTCAAGCGCCAGATGGTGGAAGTGGATAATGTAATTCCATGTGATGATATGTCAAATGTCTTTTATATCGCTAATCCATTTATTTTCTTGGGTGTCCTCTTTCTTTCATATCAGATCTTTGATGTAGTGCCAGTGCTGGTAGTTGATGGTGTTGCATTCTAACTAGATAGCCGAACCATTTGATCTTCTGCCTTTCAAAATATGTGGCACAAAATACTGATCACACTATCTGTCTGATAACATCATTTCTTATTCGGTCTCGGATAGTTAAGTTGGCAGCTATCTGCACGCATCTCATCTCACATATGTTGATTTTGCATAAATGAGATGGGGATTTTATGTTTGTTTCATACTATAGCTGTTGTGCACTCGTTTGATGTGTTTCCCATGTGGGCGCTGATAGAAACACTTTTTTCTGTCAATTTCCTCCATGATTCTTCAACAATAGTACATTAACAGTGTATTTCCAGGAAAAGAGTGAAACTGTGATTAGTGTTCAATACAGTGAGATGCTAGTGAATAATATGAAGCCTGCAATTCAACTGAAAAAAAGCCGGGGGACTTCTCTCAAAAAAGAGTATTGTTCTTTCATGATAATACCCAAACTCACACGGCTGTGCATAGTGGATACACTACATGTTCTGAAATGTAGGGGTTTAAAACATCCAGCATATAGTCCAGACTGAGGTGACATTGTACTTTCACTTAGTTGGATCCTTGAAAGAGCTATTTGTTGAATTGGAGGTTTGTGGATAACAATGAGATAATGGAGGCAGCGCAAATTTGGCATAAGGCCACGCCCAAAAACTGTTTATAGACTAAGAAGGGGCAAGTCTTAGATGGCACAGGTGGAAATATCTATACGTCAAGTGTGTGATGTAGAGACCATTAATCATGAAAAAGAGTGTGTTTAAGTATCAGCAGACATGACGGATTGGTGCAATTTAATAGTCACACTTGGTCGTGCAGAGTATAGGCAGCGGGCTGCACAGAGTTTGAGGTGCAACAACTGATCCAGAGTAACACACATCAATGTGACATAGTGATCTATACAGATGGGTCAGTGGTGAGAAACAGAGTGGTTGGGGTTTCATTGTGAAGGCTGATAGATGATTCTTGAAAAAGAGGAGTCTGGCATATGAGACTACAACCTCCAGCATGAGAGTGGAGGGAGAAGCAGTCACAGTGGCATTCTGATGGTAAAAGAAGACCACTGCAACACATTGTCTTCATTACGGGCACAAGGAGTATGCTTAGTAAGGTGGAGAAGGGAATGTTTCGTGTGAAATGGCTTACCTCGCTCAGAGGTCACAAACTGTGAGAATTGTATGGATTTTCTGCCCTGGCCATGCGGAGGTGTGGAGGAATGAACAGGTTGATTGGCTAGCAGGGAATTGGGAATGCACCTCTTGGTGGTAGATTACCCATGGACAAGAGAGAGGTGGTCGTACGCCTGTGGGACCAGGTGGAGAAGGTGGGGAGACAGTTTGAGAACTCATATGTGGGAAGGACGAGGTTGCGGGGTATTGGCATGGGTTCTCATAGAATCTCAAAACTGAGAGGGAAGACCAGGAGAACTTTCAATCAGATAGCGATGGGAGCGATTAATAGTATGGCTCTTGGCTGGCATTCAACGAGGGAACGGAGCGTGTATGGAAATGTCCTGAGTGCAGTGATGACAGTTCTTAGCTCAACTCAATGATCAGTGTTACAGGGCACGTTTCTGGGAGAAGAGGCAGGGATAAATTGGAACGAAGATAGAAACAGGGCATGTCAGACACCTTGGATATGAGGGTGCATGCGCCAGGAGAAATGGTGAGGGATCGAGATACCTTTCAGTGATAAGACCGACCGTTCTGCAAAAAACTGCATAAGAATATCAGCTGGAGTCTCTATTTAAAGAACACAACAGGACAAGGAAAGAGCGTGTGTTTAAGATGAAGAACGTATTAAAAGTTCATACTTTACAGTTATGTACGTCTCATCCTTCTAAAATTCATTTTATAAAGTAAGTAGACCCACAAATCATGTTTTATGTGGATGTCTAGACTTGTTTTAGTATATGCTATTAAATTTACATTCCATTTTTACGTATACTGTGTAGGGGTGGGGGGATTTTTAGATAGGAAATATGAGGGTGGGGGGGGGAGAATGACATTCTGAAACTACGGTGAAGGGGGATACGGGCCAAATTCTTGATAGGAAGGGGGGAATGACGTTATGAAAATATGGTGAAGGGGGGCATGGGCCAAAAAAAGGTTGAGAACCACTGGACTATGGATTTGTGGAAGGAAAAGGTACAAGCAATGCAATATGCACATTACGAACACTATTACTATTAGAAAGATCAGTAGAGACAAAGAAAGCCATATATTTGTGCTTCATAGATTATACTAAGGCATTTGATAAAGTAAAACATGATGAACTTATTAATATTATTAAAATGTAGGAAGATATATTAACATTGATGGAAAAGATCTAAGAATAATAAAAAAAAAATATTTACTGGAACCAAACAGCAGCAATTAAAATGGGAAATAAAGAAGGAAATTATGAAATCACCTTCCAAATTATGAACACATAAATAAAGTTGGGTGTAAGAAATATTAATCTAATAATGAGTTTAGCAACAACCTGTGACATACGTGGACTTACCCCAATACTAAAAAAAAAAAAACACAGTACAGCAATTATTGAATTATTATAGTCACCAACAAATTACTTGAAATTAGCCTTCAGAGCACATGTGCTTGAAACTACAAGCATGGCTTCACAGTACTGGCCTATTTATACCCAGAAAATATCACACTGTTTTCGGAATTTAAAAACAAAAACAAAAACGACCACAGTCGGAATTTGGCCAAATTTCGGACACAGGCCAAAATTTTTGCCGGGTCACGTGATCTTTACCACGAATTCCCGATCGCGAATTCCCAACGGTCATCTACTGCCAATATGTGTATGGCACGGGAGGGGGGAGGAGTGGGGGGGGAGAGGGGGTGGGGTCTTGAGCCTGAGGAATTAAGGCAGCCTGGCGAGTGCAGTCGCCACGAACTGTCCAGGTTAGAGTTTTCTTTTTGTCCCCTACAGTAAAAAATTCCACACCTTACTGAGGATTCGAAAACGAGTCTCCCGAATGAGAATCCGGCATTCTAGCTTCTCGGCCAGCCGCTCCTCTCGGAAAGCCGCTCCTCTTACATCGCCGCTTTGTGAAAACTGAATTCCGGTATAAACAGTTCTAATAAATCACTGCGGTAGAATCGTCAAAAGGTTGGACAACTTATCACACCAAAGTAACATTATAAAGACAGTAATTGATAAACTAAACTGATATTATTTATCTAGAATCATCATCATTAAGTGTCCTGCCAGCTGGAGTAGGCGTTCATGGATCTCCACAGATCTCGGTCGTTGGTGTTCTGGATCAACTCTGCTGATGGTATTCCTCCATGCCATCGTCTCAATCCATCAAGCATCATTTCTCTTGGTCTGCCTCTCTTCCCCTCGATCTTTCGAGTTGTCACGAATTAAGGCAGCCTGGCGAGTGCAGTCGCCACGAACTGTCCAGGTTAGAGTTTTCTTTTTGTCCCCTACAGTAAAAAATTCCACACCTTACTGAGGATTCGAAAACGAGTCTCCCGAATGAGAATCCGGCATTCTAGCTTCTCGGCCAGCCGCTCCTCTCGGAAAGCCGCTCCTCTTACATCGCCGCTTTGTGAAAACTGAATTCCGGTATAAACAGTTCTAATAAATCACTGCGGTAGAATCGTCAAAAGGTTGGACAACTTATCACACCAAAGTAACATTATAAAGACAGTAATTGATAAACTAAACTGATATTATTTATCTAGAATCATCATCATTAAGTGTCCTGCCAGCTGGAGTAGGCGTTCATGGATCTCCACAGATCTCGGTCGTTGGTGTTCTGGATCAACTCTGCTGATGGTATTCCTCCATGCCATCGTCTCAATCCATCAAGCATCATTTCTCTTGGTCTGCCTCTCTTCCCCTCGATCTTTCGAGTTGTCACGATGTTCTCCAATACCGTAGCTGTCTCGCCCCTCCGCCTTGCTTCCTTGAATGGTGTCTTTGTGGTAATTGCGATCTTTAAGGCGTATCTGTGTCGTTACAGGTACGGACAGCCCAAGTATCTTGTTACATGCTTGCCTAGGCAGTTGGCGCACTTTCGTTTGTTGTTGGGTGCTCGGAAGTACGTGTCCAGCTTGGCCAGCGGACACTCCTTGAAGGCGTGGTGATCGGCGCAGTACTGGCATATTTCCGTCTTACTGCGACATGCTGCTCTGCTGTGACCGGCCTTCTGACATCTGGAACATTGGGTGATTCTTGGGATGAATCTCTCTGGCTGCTGAATTCTTTTGTTGATTGATACTGTGATATGCATCTCGCTGCCCTCTGTCGTCACCACTGCCAAGATTGTGGGAATCTTGGAGTAGGAGAGGAGCCGCTCCGCCTTCAAGAATCAGTTGTGTAGATTCTCTTCTCGTAGCTGCTTCAGGATTTCTTCGTCTGTTAGCTCTACTTGGATACGCTTGATAACCCACTTGATTGTCGGTGAGTCGGTGTTTCCGACTCTGGTGTCTTTCTCCTCTCTCTGCTTCTCTCTCTAGCTTTGGCTCTTGTCTGTGGTGGACTGTCGACGGTCTCCCTCGTGGTATCTGTAGTTTCAGGTCCTTTGTTACAGCTCGCAGGCATGCTCTCCACGTTCTTCTTCATGTCGGCTCCCACGCTGCACATCTTGGATACCGCGTCTTTTGGTGTTCTTGCAACGTGTCATCCCTCCTCCCCCGTATCAGGCTTCTTGACTTGTTCAGGTGACTGCGACGCGACTCCTAGATGCCTTCGGCATGTGGTTTTATAGAATAATGCTGAATGAAGACCCCCCCCCCCCAAAAAAAAAAAAAACAAAAAAAAAACGGACAGGTTTGTGAAAAGAGAGGTATAGGATGGCAGAATGAGAAAATTCTTGAGTCTTGTGTCATGGCGCGGAAGGGAGTCAACCCATGAATTGATCCATGCAGTCAGAGATCACAAATTGTGAGAAGCACGGTCACCAACGCCAGTCGGCAAGGACTGGGAAATGATGATGATTATGTGCGTGTTCCGTTCAGAAAGTAAGGACCACAATTTCTTACTTAACTTAGCGAAGTAACAATTGTTAATTTGGATTTTATTAAAGAAAACTACAGTAAGCTCTGATTTTGTCGGATGTGTTTTAGATGTTACTAGCTGACCCGGCCCGGCTTCGCCCAGGCCCTGGAGGGGATCTATCTATCTATCAGTCTGTCTGTCTGCTTGTTTGTCTGTCTGGCTGACCCGGCCCGGCTTCACCCAGTCCCTGGTGGGGAGCATCTAATTTAATTCATATAAGTAGTCATATAAGCTCTCCCGTTCCCGACTATCTGTCTGTCTGTCTGACCTGGCCCGGCTTCACCCAGTCCCTGGTGAGGAGCATGTCATTTAATTCATATACGTAGTCATATAAGCTCTCCCGTTCCCGACTGTCTATCTGTCTGACCCGGCCCGGCATCACCCAGTCACTGGTGGGGAGCATGTCATTTAATTCATATAAGTAGTCAAATAAGCTTCCGTTCCCGACTATCTGTCTGTCTGTCTATCTATCTGACCCGGCGTGGTTTCGCCCAGCTCCTGGCGCACAGTAACTTAAAAGAATGTCCTTCCACACACCATTCATTATTTTTAATGAAAACTGTTTTTAATCACCGACATGACAGTTTATAAGTTCTTTAAGCAGATAAAGATGGGTTACAATGTTATGCATTATTTTTATGAAAACTTTGAAAATGCCTTAAAGATTATATCATTATTTATTATAACTCATATGCCTCAAAATAACTATAGACAAAGAGTTTAACAATAGTGCAAGTCCAACAATATGACTATAAAGTATATAGAAATGTTATTAAAAGTTATGCCCCTTGAAATAACTTTTCTAGAGTGAAGTCCCCCTGCTATATAGAAATTATATAATGAAAATGAAAAAGTAAATGTTATTAAATAAGTAGAAGATTTTACACTAAGAAACTATTATAGTCGGTTGCACAGGAATGAAAGGAAGACGTGTAGAAAATTTCATCTCAATCGGATGTACCGTTATCGAACGCATCCAATACATAGCTAGCTGACCACAAACATAGCCACATAGGCCTACACTCTGTTTTATAGATATAGATGTTCGTGTGTTTAGTTCAAGCCTGTAGGTGTGACGAGGCAACCTGTTGAAATGTTGATACATTTGTTGGTGTTATTGTGAGTGCATTGCCCGACGTTGACTTTATATAGGTGCCAGCTGCAGACATTTCGTGACACCGCCACATAGTAAGCCAAAATGGGTGGCCAGCATGGCCGAATGGATAAGAGCGTGAGCTCTTAAAAACTCTCGGTGTGCTAATGGCGAGGTAGCAGGTTCAACAACTAACAAGTTGACTTCTTGTCTTGATTTAATATAAACATAAATTACACGTACTCCAGAAGTTGGAGTGGGTGAGTTCGCCTGATGGCCACGAATACAGGTAATACAGAAACTAGCCCATCCACAAAAATCATTCCAGCATGGAGTACGCTCGAGTTCTTAGTGAGCTAGGAAAGAAAAGCCAAGATTTATACAGAACCAAAGGCAAATAGTGTGTCCTACAGTTGATGTGTATTATTTTAATGTTTTTGCACATCCCAGAAAGTTTTGTTCGCATTGAACGACAATGTTAATTGCAGGAACAATTCTCTGTTTGTTGATTTCTTGGCAAGATTACGCTCGGTAGGTTGCCATTGCTTTCTGAGCGACCGGCTCAAGTACCCCGTAAGTTACAGACGCAGAGGGAACCGCTACCAATTCTCTCGCAACATCACGTTACTTATGAGAGTATACGAGATTACGGAGAAAGTCGTGTAATCTATAGACCAGAGACACCGGCGGTAGAGATATACCTCACTAAAATTAGAAATAAGCACACACTTAAATGTTAGCAATATATCTCCCTAAAAGTAGGAAGACACCAACACTTATATGGTAGGAATAAACTCAAACTTAGACATGCTAGGAATAAACTCACACTAACATGGTAAGAAGTTAAAACAACTCACCATTAAACATTTGAAAGGGACCCACAATTAAATGTTGGAAATAAGCTGTCATTTCAACATCAATGCTAGGCATCAACCCACATTTAAATGTTGGGAATAAAACCAAATTTAAAAGTTAGGTATAAACACACATTTAAAAGTTAGATATAAACCAAAACTTAACAGTTTCAGTGCCAAACAAAATGTAAGTTTTCCAACAAACATAAATGAATGGCGGAAAGTGAAAAGTAGGCGTGTGTCACAGTTATGACTTAAAAGTTGTTAATATGGTAGCAGACATGTTGTTTTATATATACAATTAAAGGGGGTTGTATGGGAAAAAACTACTGTATTGATATTTTAACTATAGTTTGAATTATAAGCCCGTGGCAGTTACGGGAAGTTTGAATAAGACTATTTATCATACCATGGCATTGAATCAGTTAAATGGTAGGAATAAAACCAGTTAACCAGTAAGGGTAAAACCACATTTAAACGGTAGGAACAAAACCACACTTTAACGTTTGGTAAAAAAAAAAAACCACACATAGGTTGGCAAAGTCTCCAGAAGCAAACAGACAAACAGCAATGATTTATCAGCTGTTACCTCTACTCAAACATCCAAAGATTACAATGCTAGTCAAGCGACAAAGGTACACATTTATCTTCTACTACTTTGCCATCAATATCAAACCTTGGCTCTATCAACATCCCAGCAGAATATTCATCTCATGTGAGATGAAAAGCTTGAGAACAGACAGACACTTAATCAGACTTTGATGGGTAGCCTTCTTATTGGGACTCTTTGCTGGCTGTTGAAGATGAGATCAGAGTACGTATGGGAATGTCACGAGTGCTGCGATGTTGGTTCTTAACTCAGCTCATGTTTGGAAGAAGAAAAAAACTGCTGGAGCTGTCAGAAGTGACAGTGTGTGAAACAGCATCAGAAATGTGATATGCATGATATAATGATGCTGTTTCATCATGTTAAGTTAGTTGGATATCCCCTACAGGAGGTCGAAATCAATCCCAGCATTTTTTGGTTTTTGGACAAGTTTACGTTCAGTAGTTGCCATTGCTTTCTAAATGACGTGCACTCACACCATTGTATAAAAACCAGCGCAAGGCGGTCAGCTTCCAAATCACCCAGAGCTGTGTTTCAAACGTGGTATGTGAGATTTAGAATGGCGTTCGTAACACCTTTGCCACAGCACCAATTTCATCATGAGACAACTCATTTTTTGGGACATCTTATGAGCATAACATATTATTAATACAGATAAGAGCACACAAGAAAACAGATCTGGATTTAGAGCCGCTGGAAGACCAAGAAGACATCAAGGCTACCATAAGCAGACACATATTCAATGCAATACAAGGCAACAGGGCTGGTCTTAGAAATCAAGCTTAGGCCTTCTCAAACTCCTATGGTTAACATCAACTACGGAGCAGAACACACACTTCATCCTCCCGGGGCTAGACACCAGTCAATCAACAAGAAAACTGAATACGAACATTATTTTAAAGGACTGCGTATTTTTTTATTCATCAAAGCCAAATTATGAGTCAGCTGTATTACTACACAGGCAATGACAAATCAAAAGTTGAACAATGAATAAATAATTTCAAAAACTAAACAATAAGTTGTGAAACATATGTTTGTCCTCTTTGCTTTGTTCTTGAATAGCAAAACAATTAATGACTATCACACACAGAGATGTCTGGTAGGGCAGTAACACACTCTCTCTAGTTTGTCTGGCCAATAGGTACTCTTCAGACAGTCTGCCTCTGTCCCGAGGATTCATTTCAGCGTCTATAGATCTTACCTTCTTTATATTTGGCTAGAGCAGTAACAAACTACCTTTTTCTCTCTCTCTCTCTTGGTTGTGAGTCAAATACTACCTGTAAATCACCCAATTTGCTTCATTTCAACCACCATAGCTTCATTGCAAACAGTTTCATCCCAACTTCCATAGTTTTGTGTCAACCATCACAGCATCATGTCAACCCCCATAGCATCATCTCACCGCTAATAGGTTGCTGTCAACCTCCACAGTTCTTACCTTGTTTAGCATGCATTGATCTACTTGACAGACGATAGTCTGTAGCCTTGTGCTTTAAAAAAGGCAGAACAGACAGACAAATACATCCTTCAAGATTGCCATATGTAGTGTCATCAACAGCAGCTTAAATCGATCATCATTTGATGGGCAGATCAGAACAAATAATTATTCTGTGCCTCAGAATGGGACACAATCGATTAAGCAACCACATATATACAAACATAGTTTAACATTGGCAAATCAGCCGCATGCATATGTGGATTGGCGCAGCAGATAGTAGATCACATAATATAAGATTGCCTCAAATACAACAAATCTAGGCATAACTATCTGGCCTAGAGAAACAACAGTGGAGGATGAATTTCACGGACCATTGAGTGAACTAACAAGACTGGAAAGTTTATACAAGAAAAAGCAATGCGTTTACAGACAATCAGTTTCAGTTTCCAGGCGAACGAAAAAAAACCAAGAACTGCATCATGTTTCATCAATCACATGACAGAACATTGGCCCACAAATATGGACATTATCCCACAAAGGCAAACATTCACACGAAACTATTTGACAGTCGCCACTAACTCTTATCTGCAACATACATCCTGAACATGAGAAGTGTGCTGTCACTGCTTAAACAATAGTGAATGATAAGGAAAAGTAGGAGGAACCATATGTTGATAATTTGGTCTTCCCTCATTTTCCTGTCACTCTTCCAATAAATATGGTGTTGGACAACCTGATTGATCCTGAAACACCACATACCACAGTTTGCATGATTGTACAGCCGTTCAGTGATCTTCATAATGTTCCACAATAAAAGTGAAGTAATGCCTACCATATAATACATCTTTTTTTGTTTTGTTCACATATCCTTTACAGGACATTGCAGTCAAGACCAGCATTTTTCAGCTGCTGTTGATGTCTTGGCAAGTTTTATGTTCAGTAGTTTGCCACTGCTTTCTGCACGACTGGCTCACATACCTCCGAAGCGAATTATGAAAGCAGTTCTAGAAATACTAAAAACAGTAGTGTAAGCATATATGCAAATATTAAAACACAGCGATGCGGAGATGTATGGCAAATTTGAGGATATTTTAGATGCAAAAAACACAATCAGACAAAGATGACTGGAATGTGACAACTTCAGAAGGCTGTGAAGGCGATGTGAATGGATACAAGCAATGAAAAAAAAAAAAAAGACAATAACTTATAAAACAAGAAAATGATACATTGTCTAATACTTGGTATTACGTGCCAAAAATTATAAGATACAAAAAGGCAATCTCCCATACCATTATAACATATAGCAATGCAGAGATGTATAGCAAATTTCAGATGCAAAAACATAATCAGACAAAGGCATAATGATGGGTGATTGGAATGTAACAGCTAGAGAAGGCTGTAACGGCTTTAGGAGTGGACACAAGCAATGAAAAACGATGGTTCATTGTCTAATAATTAGGCCTTAAGTTCCCAGTTTTATAAGGTAGAAAAGGACAAACACATTGTATTCATTACAGATTCTTGGTGGCAGATTGCCTATGGACAAGGGGGAGGTGATCAGTGCTTGTGGGACCAGGTGGAGAAGGTGGAAGAACAGATTGAGAACCCATATGTGGAAAAAATTAGATTGCAGGGGATTGGTAGGGGTTCTTGAAGAATCTCAAAACTGAGAGGGAAGACCAGGAGAATTTTTAATCAGATAGTGGTGGGAACGATTAGTAGTATGACTCTTCGCTGGCTGTTGAACATGGGGACGGAGCACGTATGGGAATGCCCTGAGTGCAGTGATGTCGGTTCTTAACTGAACTGAACTGAACTCAAAGGACAAGCCTCTCAGACAATGCATGATTTCAAGTTACATAATAGTAAATTTGTGCCAACATATTTCTTAATAGTGATGTATGCAGTTATAATATTTCACAACAACTATCGTCATCATATTTTTATCTCCGTAATGTATAATAATTACAATAGTTGAGTTGAGTTGAGCCAAGAACCGACATCAATGAACTCAGGACATTCCGACACATGCTCTTTCCCCTTGTTCAACAACCAGTGAAGAGTCAAACTGCTAACCATTCCAACTGCCCTCTGATTGAAAGTTCTCTTGGTCTTCCCTCTCAGATTAGAGATTCGTCCCAAACCCCTTGTGTGTGCTCTGTGTTCGATACCTTTCACAACAATAATTACAATAATGATTTGCCTGTTGTGGAATTGTCATACATTAGGGACACAACATGTTGCAGGCCTGAATGCACAGCGGAAGAGGTGGCAAATTTTTCTTTTCCTTAGCAGGCGATGAGCCCAAGCGTCATACCCTTGCCCGACTGTGCTCATCACATCATCATTAGTTCCATATCGACTTCACTAACGCGCTAACTGCTAATCATTCCAACTGCCCTCTGATTGAAAGTTCTCCCGGTCTTCCCTCTCAATTTGGAGATTCTTCCCAAACCCTTGTGTGTGCTCTGTGCTCGATACTTTTTACAAGAATAATTACAATAATGATTTGCCTGTTACGGGGTTGTCATACGATAGGGACACAACATGTTGTAGCCTGAATGCACAGAGGACAAGGTCATCAATCTTTCCTTCCCTTAGCAGGCGATGAGCCCAGGCATCAAAGCCTTGCCCGAGCATGCTCATGATATCATCAGTACAGTTCCATATCCATTTTGCTAACACGTCACCTCAGCATTGAAGGTCACCTGTAATGATTCTTCAATACTGTCTATCCTGTGTCTTCAAAGTGAACTTGTACAGAATTCTTCTAGTGCATCTGTTGATGTGTGCCCACATGTAATGTGTTTACTTCTTACATGCTTCCCATCTAGCATATCCTTTAGCTGCGTATTGATATGGCTTAATTGTTTGACCTTGATCTCATTCAGTAATGCTTTCTACAATTCCAGGATTTGTAATACCTTATTTCTTTCTTTCATAAAATCCCTCCCATTGTCTACATAAAATTACCCCTAATGTGTACATAAAATCCCCCCTTTTGCCTACATATAATCCCCCATAACGTCTACATAAATCCCCTCTATTGTCTACATCAAATTCCCTCATATCGCCTACCAAATATCCATCCTATCGGCTACACAACCAAATATGGAAACATTAAGTGTTACACCCACATTGTTTCTTCATTAGCCATGTCTATGCACCATAGAATAATGAAGAGAAAAAGCAAACATTGATCGCATTATACAACAAACACAGTTATGTATTTGATTACAAACAGTACACAGTGACTACATATGCAGATTCTACATTAAGAAAATACAGGGCTATTAACTCCATAGCGCTTCTGCTTATTCTTCATTCATCTACCCACCTGTTATTATGTAACAATGAAGCGGTAATCAGGTTATAAATAAAGTTATATGTACATTCCTACCAATACGCTGTAACCAACCCTGGCATGTATTGGCTCTCATACCATCAAATTTATGCTAAACGATCCGCCTCTACACCACCCAGGTTGATATTGAACCCTCGACCCGATAAGTCGGGCAATTGTGAAATTGAGTGTCACTAACCCCAAAGCAACATAGATCGACATTAAGAAGGCAACAATGGTATATTGTAACATAGCAAAAGGGGATTACGCAGCACAAATTTAACAGTAAATGAATACAAATGGATACAATTAAATTTACTCCTTCTGTTCCAGTCAGTTGCTACTGTACAATATTAACATTATTAAATTTTATCGTTTCTTTACTTATTCAGTCTCTCGGTAGAGATTTGTTCGCAGCAGACGAGCACAATCTCCGGTGGGCCTATTCTCGCTAGTCGCGAGAGCCGCACAGTGGAAGGATGGGAGACATTGCTCGCAATAAACAAGCAATGTCTCCTGAGGTAGCTCTGGCGGGCCTATTCCCGCGGGTCGCGGGGTCCGCTAAAAGTCAGGTGGAGAGTCTAACGATAGTGCACGATTTACACAGGTCCGGACACTTGTGATTGACAGTAGTGCGCGCCCTTATGGTCCGGTCTCGTACGGGGCCATCACCTATAGGACTTGGCTGAACGCCTCTAAGCCGGGTCCCGTGGGTGTCAGGGTCTGGCCATCACTCGCCACCTGCTCGTGGTGGTGAGGTCTCTGAGGATTCGACGCTGTGCCGCCAGCGTCTGCAGCCTACCTTGTGCCAGACGTATTGGTTACCCATTCCTCTGGAATACACAAGACTAGGCCGAGGGAGAGATCATGTCGTTTGGGCATCACATGATCCTCTGAAACTCTACCCAGGCATTGTGATGGAATATTGGCCACCTTCCAACTCACATATGTTAGTCTGTCAAGACTGCAAGGTGCCACTCAATACAGTAGACGTAAAATAATAACTATCAGTAGTTCAAAACCATATTAAGTTACAAATGCGACATTATTTGTGCAAGAAATAACTGTCTGTGGTTGAAATAGTACCAAAATAAAAGTGTTCTTTTTTAATGTAATATTATAACGTTATCTTTACAAAAAAAATGTAAGTTACATGTATTATACCCAATAGATTGCTGATAAAATGCATGAAAGCAGCACAGAATGAAGCATAAATCCATCTGCATATACACACGTGAGCTGAAGACAATAGTATATTGGTTTATAATCATCATCATCAAGTGCTCTGCCTGTTGGCGTAGGCTTTCATGTCTCTCTACAGATCTCAGTCTTTGCTGTTCTGGAACAACCTGCTGATGATATTCCTCCATGCCACCATCTCAATCCATCCAACATCATTTCTTTTGGTTCTCTTCCCACTGATCTTTCCAGTTGTCACAATGTTTTCCACTGCCTCTCTTCTCATCATATGACCAAAGCAAGCTGTTTGTCTCTTTCTTCTTGTTGAATATACTGTTCTAGTTTCATTAGCCTTGTTGTTCAGGTAATCGTCGTTAGTTACTCTGGCATTTCAAGGAATTGGCAACAATCATCTCAGGAACCACATTTCTATTGCTTCCAAGTTGTTCCTAATTTCTTCATTTGTTGGTTTATACCAACAATAACAGTTGTATTTTCTGTCAGACCCACTATCCCGTGACTTGAGACATCTGAAGCGGTTTGTGACATACACAGAATAAAGGAACAGTCGCAAGTGCAGGATAAGGTCATTGGTGATACTGGAGATGCAGTTATCAGCACAAGGACCTGAGCCCAGGGCCAGAATGTAGATGGCTTCAGAAAACGACTTCGCAGAATGAAGAAATTCAAAAGAGTATGTTCAAGGGAAACATTTCGTACATATAAGTGCTATGAAGTAAGCCATGATCCAGGCAGAACCATAGGCAAACATTCTGTCTTGCTATTGATTTCGATCATTACAATGTCTTCACATATCCCAGGAAGTGATGTCAACAAGGTGTTTGGTTTCTCACCAACCGACTTTTGATAAAATATATAAAGCTTGTGTCTGTATAGCACACAACCTTTGAGGCGGAAATTAAAGAAGGAGTCCCAGAGTTTTGTGACCACCACAAAGTCTACAGGGGTCATGTCTGTGCTGAATACCTTCCATAAGGACCCATCCCCATCCAAGATATAAACATTCTCATTGCTGCTGAAACTGATCATATTGTAGGCATATGCACCCATTGCAGTTTTGTATGCATGTATATTGTTGGTTTCTGTATTAAAACAATGAGCAGTTACACTATCCTCAACCTTTTCTGTAATTAAAACTACTACGTACTGATGAAATCTGATGATATTGTTGAATAAAGTTAAATTACATGTCTGCGTCATGCATTTACTATGACCATGGGTAGAAGACCAGCGATTCAGTGTGAATTTATTGTGACCTGTGTATAAATCATAAACATAATTGCCATGTGCTAGCATTTGCGGATTATATATATTCAGGCCAGTGACAGGCACCCAGCTTTTCTGCATTGTCATCCTACTAAATATATTGTGTTTATCAATTCTTTGATAAGCAAAATACAAGCTATTGTCAAAGACTATTATGTTATTACCGCGTGAATAATCTCCAGGCACTTTAGCGAATACATGAACACTGCCAGCGTCCAAACTGTAGGCCTTGAACTGGTTGCCAGATAAAAACACCATGACATGTTTATAAGAACTAGACACTCTGTGCACAGCTGCCTCAGGCCATGCCTCGTGACGCAGCGCCACACTTAATGAATATTTCAGCGCATTAAGCACCATGTTGTATGCTCCAATACTGATTAATAAATCTATATGATTCTCCAGTAGATTTTCAAGACAGATTGGTTTTACTATGAACAATCTGCATGCAGAAATCAGTTTTAGAAAATGTTGTTTTCTATTTGTTTCTTTTGAATCTGTCTGGGGGGTGCTATTCTTGTTGCACATTGTTTTACTACCTCCTGACGTTATTATGTTTGATTCAGGATCCACTCTGTTTTCACAACCTTCTGAGATACTGCTGTTCTCGTCATTTCTTATAACAAATGCTGCTGATCGATCAACATTTTCCTTTACTATAACATCAGCGCCATTCTCTTGGTCATCATTTCCTGTCTCTTGGTCATCATTTCCCATCTCTTGGTCATCATTTCCTATCTTTTGGTCATCATTTGCCATCTCTTGATCATCCTTTTCATTGTCTTGACTAATATTTTCATTCCCTTGATCGCCATATTTGACCTCTTGGGTCCCTGTGATAGGTAAGCTGTATGTTGAAATATCAGCTACTAGTATCTCATCTGCAGCTTTTGCATCCAAAGTTCCTAAAATTGTGATTACAAACATCATAGATTATAATATATATATCAAAATCAGACGTTTATATAAGTCTCCCTATACAATTATAATACTAAAGCAATAAATAGACATTTAAATATTGAGCACAACCCACTACTGGCAACGCCGATCGCACTCTGGTATGAACCTAAGGCCTATCCACATCAATATGTCAGGGATATGCACTACTGACGAGCTCAAATGAGGGCGAAACTCGAGTATAGTGCTTCCATATTGATGTGGATAGGCCTTAGGTTCATACCAGAGTGCGATCGGCGTTGCCAGTAGTGGGTTGTGCTCAATATTTAAATTTCAAATCCCGAAACAACCACATAATCAAATAGACATTTGTGGAAAATCACAACACAAAATAACAATCACTTGACAATTGTAGGAAATCTTCAAAACACAATATACACTGTAACCTTTAAAACGTTTGCCAAATAGCACGATATACCAGTAAAATAAAGGTATAGTTAGTTGACATAACAAAAATGAAGAAATCTGTATGAGTACATGAAATGTAATTTCAAAGTACACAATAAATATGTGAGACCTGTAATAATTCTCTGCTATTTAAAGGACGACAATCTCCATGATGGGAATATTGCACCATTTATTTATTAATAACTTTTATACTACATTTTTAAGTACAAATCAAACTACATTTTCCTCACTGCATGGGTTAGGTAAACATGTCAAGAGACGGAGACATTGTCCGACAGTCCTTGATGATAGCACAGTTCTGCAACAAACCTGCTACATGATGATGCTGCTCTAGAGTTGCTAGTGGAAGTCTGAGGAATTTGGCGCTCGGGTCACCAAAGCCCTGAACCAGAATGACCCTGGTATAGAGACCCATCTCCACAGGGAGTTGCAACTGTGTTGGCAGAACTATTTCTCTCACAGAGCTAAGAAACCTGGGGCACATTTTACATTTGCAGAGATGGACCTTTAACACAGCTCTGGGGACCGAGTATCCACCGGAATAAGTGGACAACTCTGCAGTTGAGCAGAGCAGGGCACTCACTTGTCCTTACAGTCGGAAATGGCTGTCAAAGGCAGAGGTAAAAAGACCACCATGTGAATGTGGAAGGCAAGGGGAAACCACCACATTATCTTCCCAAGACTTCATGGCAAAACATATATCAAAGTTAGTGAAGGACGTTAATGGCATTCTTAGGGCATCCTCGTCCGGTAGGGACAGTCATGAGCCACAGGTGACACCAGACCGTCATCCAGCTACTGATGGCAAAATCTTAACTAAAATAAATAAATTTAGAGTAGGAACATGGAATGTTAGGACATTAAATGAGCTAGGAAAGTTGACCAATGTTCTAAGAGAGATGGATAGCATGAAAATGAATATACTAGGCGTTAGTGAGATGAGATGGAAGGGATCGGGCAAAATTATAGCTGACAATCACACAATAATTTATTCTGGAGGGGATACACATGAAAAAGGTGTAGGAATAATATTAGACGAAAAAACAGCCAAGTTAATTAATGGATACTGGTGTATTTCAGATAGAGTTATTATGGTAAAAATCAAAGGCAAACCAATAGACATAAATATTATACAAGTATATGCACCAACAGCAAGCAGTAGTGATGAAGAAATACAACACTTTTACGGCGAAATAGAAATGGCGATGGCTCAAATTGGATCACAAGAAATAAAGATAATACTTGGTGATTTTAATGCAAAAGTAGGAAAGGGAAAAATGGAGGATGTAGTGGGGAATTATGGTTTAGGTACAAGAAATGACAGAGGGGAAAAGCTAATAGAATGGGCAAATATCAATGATATGATAATTGGAAACACATGGTTTAAACACCATAAAAGACGACTGTACACATGGATAAGCCCTGATAAGAAAATACGCAACCAAATTGACTACATACTAATTAATAAAAGATTTAGAAATGCTTTAATGAATGTAAAGACAATGCCTGGTGCTGACTGTAATAGTGATCATGTACCACTATGTGGACAAATAAAAGTAAGATTAAAGAGAGGGAAAAAAATGGTTAAGAACATGCGACTTAATAAAGAGGTTCTGAAAATAGATAAAGAAATGCAAGAACAATACATAGTGACTGTGAAAAATAGGTACAATGCAATAACTAAAATATAGAGTATAGATGAACAATGGGAAATGTTAAGGGACTACATTCATCAAACTAGCAAAGAAGTATTACCGGAGAGAGGCAAAATAGCTAAGAAAAAATGGATGAATGAAGATATCTTAAAACTGATGGACAAAAGAAAACAGAGTAAAAATGACAAACAAGAATACGCTAAGATAAATAAAGAAATAAAAGATAAATGTGGGAAGGCTAAAGAAAGTTGGTTAAACGAGCAATGCAAAAAAATTGAATTAAATTCCATTAAAGATACAAAAAATATGCACAGACAAATCAGTGAGCTTACAGGAAGAAAAATAAGAATAAATACAGGGTGTTTGAAATCAAAAACAGGAAAGATAATATTAGAGGAAGATGCTATAATGAAGAGGTGGAATGAGTATATAAGAGAATTATATGAAGGAGAAAGGGGAGAATTAACAGAAGATAGTAACTTAGAAGGTCCACCTATTCTGAAAGAAGAAGTCGCTGACGCTATGAAACGTATGAAGAAAGGAAAAACAGCTGGGCCAGATGAAATCACAATAGAAGAATTAGAAGTATTGGGAGAATTTGGAGTAGATATATTAACCAAAATGTTGAATGATATTTACAGCAGTGGATATTTACCCAGTGATATGCTGAAATCTGTATTTATAGCTATACCAAAAAGACCAGGAGCAATTGATTGTGAAGATTTTCATACAATTAACCTTATAAACCATATCACTAAGCTTCTACTCAGAATCATAATGAGAAGAACCAAAAAGAAAATAAAAATGGAAATTAGTGAAGAACAGTATGGATTTGTGGAAGGAAAGGGCACAAACAATGCAATTTATACTTTACGGACACTAATAGAAAGGTCAATAGAGAAACAGAAGGACATATATTTGTGCTTCATAGATTATACTAAGGCATTTGATAAAGTAAAACATGATGAACTGATTAAAATGTTGGAAGATATCAACACTGATGGAAAAAATTTAAGAATAATAAAGAATATTTACTGGAACCAAGTAGCAGCAATCAAAATGCGAAATAAAGAGGGTAGTTACGAACAGATAAAGCTAGGAGTACGACAAGGGTGTGTCTTGTCACCAGATCTTTTCTCCCTTTATAGCGAAGTAATAATGAGAGGGATCAAAGAGATGCCAGGAATACTAGTTGGAGGTTATAATATAAATAATATACGCTATGCAGATGACACAGTATTGGTGGCGGATAATTCAACAGACCTACAACAATTATTAGACATTGTAGTAACAGAGAGTGCAAGGAAAGGACTCTCCTTGAATATCAAGAAAACAGTAACAATGGTAATATCAAAGAAAATGGTGACACCAAAATATGACATAGAAATAGAAGGGAAAATCCTTAACCATGTTGATAATTTTAGATACCTAGGGGCATTTATAACATCAGATGGAAGATGTACAACAGAGATTAGGAGCAGAATAGGGCAGGCAAAAGCCGCATTTCAGAAAATGAAGAGTATCTTATGCAATAAGTCACTATCACTGAATGTAAGAAAGAGAGTGATGAAATGCTATGTAGAACCAGTTTTGCTGTATGGCAGTGAATCTTGGAATGTAAATGAACAAATTAAGAAGAAATTAGAAGCAACAGAGATGTGGTTCCTGAGACGAATGTTGCGAATTCCTTGGACTGCCAGAGTAACTAACGACGACTGCCTGAAACAGGCTAACGAAACTAGAACATTATATACAACAATAAGACAGAGACAAACAGCTTTCCTCGGTCATGTGATGAGAAGAGAGGCATTGGAGAACATCGTAACAACTGGAAAGATCGAGGGGAAGAGAGGCAGAGGTAGACCAAGAGAAGTGATGCTGGATGGATTGAGACGGTGGCATGGAGGAATATCAGCAGCAGAGTTGATCCAGAAAACCAAAGACCGAGATCTATGGAGAGCCATGAACGCCTACGCCAGCCGGCATGGCACTTGATGATGATGATGATGAGAGATGGACAATAGGATGTCATGAGTGATGACTACAACGAGCCATTGAGGTTTGTGACATTAGCATAGAGTGATGACTACAACGAGCCATTGAGGTTTATGATATTAGCATAAAGTGATGACTACAACGAGCCATTGAGGTTTGTGACATTAGCATAGAGTGATGACTAAAACGAGCCATTGAGGTTTGTGACATTAGCATAGAGTGATGACTACAACGAGCCATTGAGGTTTGTGACATTAGCATAGAGTGATGACTAAAACGAGCCATTGAGGTTTATGATAATAGCATAGAGTGATGACTAAAACGAGCCATTGAGGTTTGTGACATTAGCATAGAGTGATGACTACAACGAGCCATTGAGGTTTATGATATTAGCATAGAGTGATGACTAAAACGAGCCATTGAGGTTTGTGACATTAGCATAGAGTGATGACTACAACGAGCCATTGAGGTTTGTGACATTAGCATAGAGTGATGACTACAACGAGCCATTGAGGTTTGTGACATTAGCATAGAGTGATGACTACAACGAGCCATTGAGGTTTGTGACATTAGCATAGAGTGATGACTACAACGAGCCATTGAGGTTTGTGACATTAGCATAGAGTGATGACTACAACGAGCCATTGAGGTTTGTGACATTAGCATAGAGTGATGACTACAACGAGCCATTGAGGTTTGTGACATTAGCATAGAGTGATGACTACAACGAGCCATTGAGGTTTATGACATTAGCATAGAGTGATGACTAAAACGAGCCATTGAGGTTTGTGACATTAGCATAGAGTGATGACTACAACGAGCCATTGAGGTTTGTGACATTAGCATAGAGTGATGACTACAACGAGCCATTGAGGTTTGTGACATTAGCATAGAGTGATGACTAAAACGAGCCATTGAGGTTTGTGACATTAGCATAGAGTGATGACTACAACGAGCCATTGAGGTTTGTGACATTAGCATAGAGTGATGACTACAACGAGCCATTGAGGTTTATGACATTAGCATAGAGTGATGACTAAAACGAGCCATTGAGGTTTGTGACATTAGCATAGAGTGATGACTACAACGAGCCATTGAGGTTTGTGACATTAGCATAGAGTGATGACTACAACGAGCCATTGAGGTTTGTGACATTAGCATAGAGTGATGACTAAAACGAGCCATTGAGGTTTGTGACATTAGCATAGAGTGATGACTAAAATGAGCCATTGAGGTTTGTGACATTAGCATAGAGTGATGACTAAAACGAGCCATTGAGGTTTGTGACATTAGCATAGAGTGATGACTAAAACGAGCCATTGAGGTTTATGACATTAGCATAGAGTACATATCCAGGGGCAGATAAAACCCAATACCTTTGATGAAATTGTCTAGAGATAGTAAAAAATGAGATTAGTTGCATGTTCTTTTACAGGATGTCGCATTCAACCCCAGCTGCTTGTTTTTGGCTGTTTAAAATTTACTAGACAAATATTCGCTCACTAGTTTGCCATTGCTTTCTGAACGACTGAGGCTAACACCATTATATGAAAATCAGCACAATGGAGTCTGCTTCCAAATCGCCTGCAACTGTGTTTCTGCAATGTCTTTCATTCTGTTCCCCTAGTCCATACTTGCCTACTATGCATCCGTCCTGTTGATATCCAACTTTGGCATTCAAGTCACCCAATACAATATTTACTTCAGAATTCTTGCATTTCTTGAAGGCTTTCTCTAAATCATTATAAAATTCATTAATGCTGTCAATACTACTGTCTGCTGTTGGTGCATAAACTTGTATGACGTTGACATCAAAATGTCTTCCACTCAACTTCACCAGTAACACTCTGTCTGATACAGTCCAATATCCTTTGATCGATTTTGTTCTCTCTGTAACCATTATAATTGCTACTCCTCGCTGTTGTTTCTCTCCACCAGAATAGATTACTCTATATTCCTCAGATGTTATAATGCCCATTCCTGAACACCTGGTCTCACATATACCTAACAGGTTAATATTTAATCTTCTCATTTCAAACATGTTATCAAATTTTCCATCCCCACTCACAGTTCTTACATTCCAAGTTCCTACTTTCAATATTTTTCTTCTTCTTCTTCTTCTTTCATTTGCTTGAAATATGTCTATAACTGCAATGTTGTCTCTTGTATGAATTTAACTGTCTTTTTTAGTTCACACAGCGGGGCATAGAGTTTTATCTTCCACTGTCGTCTCTCTAGGCCAGGTTTGCCTAGATATGTTATATTTTGGGCAATCTTGGAGTATGTGCTCTGCTGTCTGCGACGCCATTTGCGTAATCTATTGTGTCCTGTTCTGAGGTGCAGAATAATGACTTGTTCTGGTCTGTCAATAACGTGGTAGTCATCTTGAGCAGGTTCTGGTGGCTTTCTAACTGATTTGATCATTCTTTTCTTTTGGTGGTATGTAACAGGCACATCAGGCTGTTCTTCTTTGGCTCCTTCAATAGCCAATTGATCAGCTCTGTCGTTTCCGGGTACTCCACAGTGAGATGGTATCCACTGTATGGTGACCTTATGCTGACTGCTAAGTTCAGAAAGTAGTGTCCTTAGTACTGGCAATTCCCCAGACAGGAGCATCTCGAGTACTGATTTTGCATCTGTCAGTAGGTTGTGTACCATTGCTGGTATTTAGTAATTTCTCTGTTGCTATCTTGATTGCCTCAATTTCAGCATCATAGTTATGGCAGTACTTTCCTGTTGGAACTCTGGCTGTGTCCCTAGTATAATTTGGTTATTCAATGTACACCCCCGCTCCTCCATTTCGAACAACATTTTGTGTTGACCCATCTATGTAGACTTAGATCCAGAGTTCCTGTGGGTATTCTTCATCAAGGAAGCTGAGAGTGGCTGTTCTGCGCTGCACACTGTTCTGTTCTTCCTTGTCAAATATTCCTCTCATTTTTGTCTGGATTTGTAATGATAGTCTATGTTCATCTTTCCATGGAGTTATTGATATTCTTTTGCACTCAGTCGCCTGCTGATGGTCTAGAGCAGTGTTTCCCAACCTTTTTTGTGCCATGCCCCACTTAAGCCTTTCTAAAATGCATATTGCCCCCCCCCCCCCCCCCAACATATACATTAGTTTTAATATTCAAAAATTGAAATGTTCACTAAAGAAACTTGAATGATAGGTTTTAGGAAGAAATCACTAGGTAATTATTGAGCAAACACAGTAAGTAAATTTTCAAAACATATAATGGAGAACTGAAATTCAAGTACAAAATAATTTTAATGAAAGATTTTTCTATATTATTTTAATTATTAGTAATTATTTATTATTTAAATTTAGGAGATCCTTGCGCTTGATGCTTGCTGCAAAGAGATCTTATGTCAGGTTCCAATTTAGTTAACTTCAGTCTCAAGTCTCCCCGTTTTGTTATATTCAGCCGATTTCTTCCATTTTCGAATTGCCCCCCTTAACAGTCAAATTGCCCCCCTGTGGGGCGTGGGCCCCACGTTGGGAAACACTGGTCTAGAGTCACCTGGTGCATATGACTACCCCTACTGGGCGGGGCTGCTCCTATGAAGCACCCATTTACGTCATTTCTCTGATTATCGATAAGACTGCAGTAATTATATCAGTCAGGTCTTAGTCAGATATGACTGAGCTACCGTATAACAGTAGACGGTACTACCTGGTTTCTGTTAGCGCCGAATGTTGGGCGGCGCTTACCAAACCCGACACCCCACATTGTGCCAACGGCTTTGGGCGGAAGAGCGCAATTGGGAGGGTACAAGCCTTACCCTGGTGTGAGGAAACGCAAGCTAAAGACAAAATGTCATGGCAGGGCAGACCAGGCCCTAAGCCTTGGTTGGCGGCTGGTCTAGGATCGAAGCTCCGACAGGCGGACAGTTAGAGCATTGCTTTGCTGATCCGGCAGCTTCTGCAGCTTGTCTTGTTCCAGATGTAGAGGTGTTACCTTTCCTCTGGAGTGAACTAGCCAGACCAAGAGAGGGATCATGCTGCATGGGCAACACATGATCTCTATATTTTAGCCCGTGCTTTGTGCTATGGAGAGGCAATAACTCCATCCCTGGTCTTAACTGGTCTCGGAATCAAAGCGAGAGGCAACTGTTACGGGTTATAAGTCCTTGTCAGCTGGCGTAGACATGGGGCGCCACGTGTTGCCTCTGACGGTGGGAGACACCTACAGGTGTCACTGATCAGCTACCGCTCGCCTCAAGCAGGGCAGCCCCCGGCCAATTGGGTGCTGATCCGCCACAGCCTGCCTGCTTCAATGGGTGCTTGGGGCTAGGACAAAATCTGAATCGCAGGCTGTAAAACCAATGCACCAGGTACAAACAAAAATAAAAATAGAAACCTCAAGCTACGGCTTGCAACCTGGAACGTGAGAACCATGTGTCCAGGATTTTCCACTGACTTGACCAATATTGACGATGTGAGAAAAACGGCTGTGATTGATGCCGAACTCAATCGTCTTAACATTGATATTGCTGGCCTGCAGGAGACTCGCCTCGCTGAGGAAGGGTCACTCAGGGAAAACAATTACACCTTTTTCTGGAAGGGTAGAGGGCAGGCAGAAAAAAGGCAACACGGTGTGGGCTTTGCAGTGAAGAATTCGCTACTGGGAATTATTTAAATTCCAGCAGGAGGAAATGAAAGACTATTATCCCTGCGCTTGGCAACCTCTTGTGGGTTTGTCACCATTATTACTTCATATGCACCGACACTCGATTCCTCTGATGATGTGAAGGATTTGTACTCCGTGATCAAGGCAGTTCCAAAATCTGACTACATTTATATGCTCGGTGATTTCAATGCTCGTGTGGGCAAGGACTCGAGTTCATGGCCAGTGTGCCTTGGAAAATACAACATCGGTCGCATGAATGAAAATGGGCAAAGGCTGCTGGAGCATTGCACCAGTAATGACCTATGTATTACAAACTCCTTTTTTAAAACAAAAGAGATGCATAAGGTCACATGGAGACATCCAAAATCCGGCCATTGGCACCAGTTGGACTTCATCATCACACGGAGACATCTGAACCATATATCATTGACTCGAAGTTACCACAGTGCTGACTGTGATACGGATCATTCTTTAGTTGTTGCAAGGGTTAGACTGAGACCAAAGAGAATCTACACAGCTAAACACAAATCTAGCCCCAGGATTAATATTATTAACACTCACGATCCTGAAAAGTGCTTTCAGTTTCAACAGCAACTTGAAGACGCTTTCACTGATACACCAGAAAATTGTACAGTAAATGAAAAGTGGGGTCAAATTATTAAGGAAACTCTTTATAAAACTGCCGTAGGGGTTTACGGCACTGTGGATCATAAGAGGCAGGACTGGTTTGCGGCAAACAGTGAGACTCTGCAGCCCTTGATTGATAAGAAGAAGAAAGCTCTCTTAAGAAACAAGGAAAGACCAACGCGTAACACTCTGAGTGAGCTAAGGCAAGCTAGGAAGTATGTGCAAAAGGCTGCCAGGCAGTGTGCAAATGATTATTGGATCAAGTTATGTGAGTCCATTCAAATTGCAAGTGATAAGGGAAACATAAGAAGCCAAGTATGAAGGAATAAAGAAAGCCTGTGGTCCAGTGATCAAAAGAAGTGCACCTTTGAAAACCTTGACTGGAGATGGACAGATGGGTAGAGCACTATTTGGAGCTTTACTCAAGTGAGACCAAACTAGCGGATGATGCCCTCAACGCCATAGAGGCTCTACCAACTCTTGACCACCTGGACACACTTCCCACCATAACAGAAGTTAAGTGTGCTATAAATGAACTTGCATCTGGCAAGGCTCCAGGTAAGGATGGGATTCCAATAGAGGTTATCAGGAGTGGGCAAGACACACTCACTATACAGATCCACCAGCTAATAGAGCTATGCTGGCGAGAAGGACAAGTCCCACAGGATTACAAAGATTCAAGCATCATAACACTGTACAAGAACAAGGGCGATCGGAGCGACTGCAACAACCATAGGGGTATCTCACTTCTGTGTATTGTTGGAAAAGTATTTGCCAGAATTGTTCTGCGCAGACTTCAAGTCCTAGGAGATCAAGTCTACCCCGAATCACAGTGTGGCTTTCGACAGAACCGGTTTACCACTGATATGATATTCTCATTGCGACAAATGCAAGAAAAATGCCATGAACAGAATCAACCACTGTTTATTGACTTCATCGACCTCACAAAGGCATTTGATTTGGTCAGTCGTGAGGGTCTGTTCAAGGCACTAAAGAAGATTGGCTGCCCACCAACTCTTCTGTCCATTGTGGAATCGTTCCACACAGGCATGAAGGGTATAATCAAGTTTGATGGTGCAACTTCTGAAGAATTTGAAATCAAGAGTGGAGTTAAGCAAGGTTGTGTACTAGCTCCCACCCTCTTTGGAATATACTTTTCACTTCTAATGAAATATGCCTTTCGTGATCAGGATGGTGGTATATACATTCACTCACGCTCAGATGGCGGCCTTTACAATGCTCAGAGATTGAAGGCTAAGACCAAAATTAGGAGGGTACTGATCAGAGAGTTGCTTTTTGCAGATGATGCTGCAGTTACGACATACTCTGAGGAAGAATTGCAATGTCTACTATCTGCATTCTCCAATGCTTGTTCTGAATTTGGTTTAACAATTAGCAAAAAGAAGACACAGATTATGTCACAAGGTGCACATGGGGTGCCATCAATCTTTATTGACAACGCCGAACTAGAGATAGTAGACCATTTTACATATCTAGGATCAGTGGTAAATAGCAAATTATCCCTAGATCAGGAAATCAACATCCGGATTGGTAAGGCAGCAACAACAATGAACAGGTTAAGAAAAAGTGTCTGGGAGAACAGGAAGCTTACTGCCAAAACAAAAGTCCTTGTCTATCAAGCCTGTGTCCTTAGTACTCTTCTCTATGGCAGTGAAACCTGGACAACTTACTCACACCAAGAGAAAAATTTAAACAGCTTTCATATGCGGTGTCTGCGAAGAATTCTTGGTATTAAGTGGCAAGACAAAATCACAAATACTGAAGTATTGGAAAGATCAGGTTGTGTGACAGTTTATTCCATGCTCAGTCTTCGTAGACTTAGATGGATAGGACATCTTAGGAGGATGGATGATGGTAGAATCTCAGCGACTCACAATCAGCACACATTACACAATTTTCATCTCAACCTATACGACCTTAGCTAATCGGCGAAGGAGAGGAATCAAGTTTCTCACACACTAAAACAAGGCGGACATTTTTCAGGCCAACAATACACACTAGCGCCATCCAGCTAAAATTGATTCCATCCTCTCCCACTCCACCAATGTTCATGACCAAAGAAGAGAAAAATCAACAAAGCGCGGGGAAAAGACAAATAAATACATTGACAACTCACCCCCCCCCCCCCCCCCCCACAATGCTCACACCCCACCACTGGATACGACCCGGCACCAACCAACTACTATTGATTATACCTCTGCCCTACCCAGCTACACCTGAACCATCTGATACAAACTGGCACCACCTAGATACTATTGATTACAACCCCGCCCCATCTACCAGTCATCTCCCTTGACCAATCTAATCGATTTTATACTCCTTCCCCACACCAATGACCAGCTGTGAAGTCACAGGTAGTCCATATTACTAGATGTCCATGATTGGTATCAGCACAACTGGCTTGATTCAATATAGCTATTTAGAACACTTTGCCCCAATCGGTACATCGGAGGAGCCAGTATTTAGCATCATAGTTTCAGAATTACTAATCTTATACAGGGGAAATCAATCGATAATTCTACACAGCGATTCCACAATTACTAATCAAAAATGACATTACATGCTACTGGTGACCCCTGACGACTAACATTATACATATCCTAACGAAAACCTGATCAGAGGTCCAATCAACCAATGACACTATATATGCTTTATATTCTAGTTGAATATCCTCATTAGCCATTTGTGTTAATATGTGTGCTGAGTTGTGGTAGAATTATGAGTTATAAGTCAATCTGAATCATTTACACCAACATCAACTGTGCTCTTGTGGGTCAATGGAACAGTGTTGCTGCACCATTCTTTCAAAGACACGATGATTTATCTCTCCCCCCCCCCCCCCCCCCCCCCCCACTAACCACGTGATCCCAATGGACACTGGCCAAATTTGCCTTATCGTGCAACAATACTCAATCCAACAGTCTAGACCCAGCCAATCTGTCCGCCTGCTCATTTCCCAACACACTAACATGCCCCATCTAAATCATCACATGGATGCTCCATATCTTAGTGTGTGGTTAGTCCTCCAGATAGCGGAATGGTGCAGTGACTGCTTCCCCATCCACTTTCAAACAGGATGATATAGTATCATAAGATATACTTTTCTGCATTAAATACCAAAAATTAACTATGAGCCCTAAGAGACATATTTTTATGGCCCTTAGCACAGAGCTATCCAAGAAGACGATTACATTGCCTAGGCGCTAATTGTCAATCAGTTATTGCACCTCCCATTCAGCACATCCTGTCGGCCAATGTCCTCACTACCATCATTATGACACTGTACAAGACCGACTTTTTTCTGTGGCATTCTGACCCACTCCTCTCATCTTCCAATGTTCTCAAGCATACACACTTCACTGATTGTGTCCTCATCTGGATCCATCCATGATTTTCCGCGTATCAGCCTGTGACCCTCTGAACAGAAGTATAACAATAGTAGAAAGGACATTCTCAAAAGCATTCAGAAATAGTTGTAATTGCAATTGGATAAATACAATATCAGTATTACCTGCATAAAGCCATGAACAGTATTCTGGATCTGGTTTATATTCCATCCATGTCAAGATGGCATCCATCACAGAATCTTCAGAGCTTGTTGCCAGGATATCACTTTCAATAACTTTGTAAAAATAATCAAGAGGAAGCTGGAGAAAACTTTTAGCATTTCTAACTTGCTCAAAGTTTTTACTAATAATAACCAGACATCTATCAATAATTTCTTGAGCTGAATATGTCATGGCCTGATTTAGGAAACAGAAACAATTGTCAACAGATAGATTGTGTATCACAAACTGTTTACAATCCTCAATCAAGTAATCAATCTGTAACATCTCTGTAGCAGACCACACATCTAACACAGTGTCCTCAGTGAGTCCATCTGTACCTGTGTATATCGAGTTGAGGATTATTTCAAATGTCTCTTTTGTCATTGTATCAAGTTTGGCTACCCTTTCAATAGATTCTTTCATTTGTGACCGAAACAGACCTTGGAAAAAACCAGAACAAGCGCTTAGAATAAAGCGGTGACAAGAGAAGGGTGTGCCCTCAACCACAATAGTAAAATCACTGTAATCATCTCTATTCCACCGGTTTCCATCACATTTCCGTAGACCATGGGGTAGCGTTGATTTGACATCCATGCTTGCTAGTTTACAGTTATGCCACACGCTGAAACAAACATAGAAAGTGAATTAATTACATTATGTTGAACATGTTTTTAAATGTGAACTGTTTATTTGTCGCAGCATTTCACAAGATAAAGAGCATATATTGTTTTTCGCTTTCTTTCTGTCTCCCAATATGTATTTTGATGTGTTTCTGGATGTAATTGTGTTTGCCTGTTTACAACAGTTTGCATATTTGTGCCTATGGCTAAACATCCAAAGCCATTTCCACCTGTGTTGTCAGGGTTAGGCCCTCCAGTTAATTTCAGAGGCCTCATAGTGGGGAAATAATCTTCACTCTCCATCTACACGTTTGCTCACACCCTGCCCCCAAGTAAAAACAGGCCAGGTCCATCAAGAACAGTTGCATACATGATGGTCAGCCTTAAGAGAAGGCAGGGGCAGAACATGGGACGTCCACAACTGTAGTGCCAATACTCTGGTAGTGGGCGCACCCAAGGGGCACATTCTGTGTATCGCAGCTTACCTTCACTTGCATGTATTGAGCTTCCTGTTCATGCCCGGCTGCATTATTATAGTTTTGGGGCTTCGATGACCTCTACACAGTTAATGCTTTTTGCAAACTTAATGCCTCGGGGTAAATGTAGCAGTTTAGAGACTTTGATCAACTTTAACGCTTTTTGCCACCTAAATCCTTGAAGCAAACATATGTACGTACATATCTAAAATCCAGTAAGACCCCAGTCTACCCAAGGAAACAAGGTGCTGAAGTAGGAGGCAACCAGCCAGGAGGAGCACCAGTCATCAGGACGGCATGCAAAAATGCAATAGGAAATGTTTATAACTGCAAAACGCTATGAAGTTTGCCCTGTTATAGACTTCTAGGCAGGTGCAGTACGGGGTCCTATGCCTCGAAAGGGTCCAACCATGGTAACTGGAGATCCTTCCCAGATGCCATGTGGAGCCAAGGTACATGAGAATAGAGAATCTCACCATACAAGACAAAGGCTGAAAATAATGCACTGGAATGCAGAGGGAGTTACTAGCAACAACAACAACAAACAACACAGACCTAGAAAACACCTTGCAATTTGGATGAACAAGTAAATGTATCTTGTTTGCAAGAGCTTGCCTCAATGAAAACATTGCTTTCACAATAAGAGGCAACGTGTGTCAACGATCTGACCGAAAAGACAGTCATAAATGTAGGATACTGACCCTTGTACAGAATATTCAGTTACCAGTTAACAGTTGGGGTATCTACATTGCACTCCGGACAGGTCCATAGGTGCTCAGATCCTCCCCCCAGCATATGCATCAGCGTCCGGTGGCTAATAGTGCCAGTTCTGTGTTGGTTGACAAGGCACCTCGTTTTCCCAATGTACCTCTCGTGTCTGGCCGTGCCGATTCTTACTCCCAAGTCTTTCATCCTGGACAACGATGTGGATTAACTGACATCAAAGTCCTCTGTTCTCGCCATATCTTTAAGGACGTTAATAACATCGGCAAGATCCATGGGCTGGCCATCTACATGGGGTGCAGAGCCAGCCAGTTTATCAGCTCGTTCATTTCCCTCGACTCCCGCATGTCCCGGGACGAAGATGAAGGTGACTTTACAGACAACAGACTTCCGCAGCGACTCAGTCCACTGTCTACGTACAGATCCAGCTTCGACCTTCTGAATCATGCTCATTGAGTCACTTAGTACACACACGTTGGTATAATGCTGTGATTCCAGCCATATGAAAGCTTGTAACTGCCATCACCTCCATCGTCATGCTGCTCGTGGTCATAGAGTGGGCACCACTGGATTCTTGAACGGTTTGGCCCGCTGAACGGGCTGTAAATGCCATGCACTTCTCTGCTGCTTTACAACAGATCCATCAGTATAGATGAGCACTTTGGGGCTATCTGAATGTTTTGTAAAGAATAATATCACTGTTCGCCAAGTCCAAGTATATATGAAAGTGGCGGAGTAGAGACCCTTAAACTCAAGATAGACAATACAGATCTATATCTAATCAATTACTACTGTCCAAGCGACTTCCCCCAGGCACTAGTTACAATCCACACACAATGGGAAAAAAAATGACCGGACAGGAAAGAGACTGGAGGCTAGCAGGATGAGAATAGATTTATATTGACTAACAAGCCATTCGTCCCATCTACCTTCTACTCGAGATCATGGCATACTACAACTACACTTGACCTAGCTTTTCATGCAACAGACTTGGAGAGGAACATCATACGACGTGGCAGTGACCACCGGCCAGTCTTTCTAATTGTAGAAAATGTGCTTGAAAGTGAAAGCAGCACCCCCTCTAGGTGGGACTACAAAAAAGCAGACTGAAAAACATTGCAACAGCATACTGGTTAGAAATCTGAACATCAGCACGAGAACCAAATGAGAATCCCAAATTGTGTAGTGAGACATCTATTGAGACCCTATACACATTTTGGGATTCTCAAGTAAGCAGGAACACTTGTTTCTCAAATTTTCATTTTCTCTCCATTGCTCTAATTTTTTCATCTTTTTATTCTTCTCATCCCATCATTACACCTTAATGTAGTCACAGGAGGGTCTTCTCTGTGACTATATGTTGTATTTTGTGTATGTATTTGTTTGGAAGTGGTGGAAAATTTAGAATATCTTGGGTCATTGATTACCAACGACGGTGACACAAAGAAAGAAATTAAATGACGACTATCAATTGCTCTTCAAAGACTAAAACAACTGAATAAATTATGGAATGGGACAGACAGAACTACACAAATTAGATTTTTAAGAGCATGCATCTTTCCCATTGCAACATACGCCTGTGAGACCTGGACACTTACTAAACAAGCTGAACAGCGCATAAATGCCTTTGAATATAAATGTTATAGACGAGTTCTAAAAATATCTTGGGTAAAGAAAAGAACAAATGCATCCATACTTCAAGAGCTGAATATTGAAGAAGGTTGGCTATTAAAGACGATAAAACAAAGAAAATTGAAATATTTTGGTCACTTGAAACATCATGAAAGTTTGGAGAGAACAATAATGGAGGGGTATATGCCTGGAAAGAGAGGAAGAGGAAGGCCAAAGAGAAGATGGGTGCAGGATGTGGCGGATGATCTCCAGATGGGTGTATCGGACGTGGGACATCTTGCTTATGATCGAGAGGTTTTCCGGAATGTTGTTATGGGAGCGAGGTTCTGCAAAGGACATGCTACTGAATGAATTAATGAATTTGCTGATGAAGGCTAGTCACCGCAACATCCTGTATGTGTCGTAATTCTGTTATGTAAAGCTGCATTACTTTGTGCTATTTTATACAGTTTAAATGAATGAAAGCATACTTGCACAACAGAATAGCTCAAGTACAGATAGACGGACTCAAGAGCTAGAAATTTATCCTGCTTTATGGTGTCCCCCATTGTGAAGTACTGTTCTTAACTTAACACTTTTCTTAATCTGTATTAATTATGTTGTTGCCGACCTACCACATGGAATTAATGTGGCAGTGTAGGCTGGTGATATGGTCATGTGGAGCACAAATGAACATGTATCAGTAGACAGTTTCATCGTGCCACTACCCGAACTGAAAATAGAAGTTGATATACAGCGTCACCCCAGCCTGTTCAGTTGTGTCACCAAAATAGCTGCTGTAAAGTCCATTCATGCTTACAATGTCATTCATTCATTCAAATATCATGTGACAATAGCAGACGTCACCTTAGGTTAAGCAGAAAAGGTTAGCCTAATATTCCGTGCATGGCGATTGGTTGAAATCATTGTGACCTTTTACATAAATTGAATTACTTGGCAAAAAGTAAGTTTATTTTCTAGAGCTTGTTTATTTAATATAAGATATTTTTAGATGGATATTCGGTACTTCAATTTTAATTCACCGCAAACAAAGAGAATTCCAGGGCACACGTCATATCCTGAAGTCCCCTTATTCGCGTTGTATCTCGGTGTGCATGACCTTGACCGGAATAACATTGTCGGTGTGCAGCAAATGGTTATGTGTGTGAGTTGACCTGAATATTTCAGTGGTTGTATACTCTTGTGCACACTTAGGGGCTGTTATTGTGTGCTAATTTGTGACCCTGAAAAGGGCCCGTTCCGTTATGGCATTCTTCTAGTGGCCCTGAAAAGGGCCCATTGCTGGATGATACTGCTGTATGCATGAGTTGACAATCATATTCTGCAGACTAGTGTTGTGGCGGTGGCCAGACTGCAGACTATTGTTGGGGTGGCCAGAATCGAACAATGTCAGCTAGAATGGTGTTGAACACATCTAGGCCAGCACATTTAGTGTGACGACGCCACATGAATTCGCCCATGTAGGAATCGAGTAGATGCCTGTGTTCCATTCTGCCTCTTGGGTTAGGGTTAGGGTTAGGACAGATGCTGTCAGTTCAATAAAATTCATGACTGCAGAAAGCCAACGTAAAAATGTACTACACACACTGTGTTACCGTTCGTCGCTCATTTTTCGCGCCATGTCGCACCATGACACACACTGAAAAAACCTTTAATTGAACGGTGATCCCCCGCCAGTGCTATATTTAGCTGCTAACTATGCTATATATAGCTGCGAAAGCTAAATATAGCCTCGTGATGTCTGTTGCGGTGAATTAAAATTGAAGTACTGGATATTCAAATTCAGAACCCTTTTTTACATATATTTGGAGAGCTTCATCGCTTATATCGCGTTACATGTCGTAAAATAATATGTCTACGAGGTCTTTGTGAATGGAACTCCAAGATGGCGGTTGCCGGCAAAGGAAAGTTTTAACTCACAATTTGAACTACTAAAGTTAAAGAAAATACACATTTAAAGATTATTAATAATTTATTTGTATACTTGTACTATTATTTTTTCATTTAACATGATGGAACATATGGATGAAGTCGGATTTAATATCCATCAGTGGCCCTTCTGAGACAAGCATGTTGGACCGAAGAGGAGATAACATGAACCCACTTTTTCCAGTGTAAAAGTGTGAATCGTATGGCGAAATCTGTATTGAGATTTTGACACTCAGGTGTGAATATCTTCGCTCAGAATTTACATCCAAGCATAATTAAGGTACCATTAGATTTTGTTTTTCAAGGCCTATCTATCTGTCATGGTCTCATTAGTAAATACTCAAATTTAAAATCGTGATCGTACCGCCTAGTATCAGTGGCCACCATTTTGCTACAAAGTGCTATAGATGCATTAATTGTTTGGGAAAATATATGGTGTTTCAATATCAACACTGACAAGTGCTGTGCAGGACCACTCTATTTAACCCCCCCCCCCCCCACCAAGCAAAATAAGCAAGCATCATCCACATAAGTGGAATACCCCTAAGAGAATACAAAGAACCCACATATCTTTGAATAACTTTTGATGACAGGCTGAAAGAGCACATCAACGAAGCAGCAACAAAAGCCAGAGGATAGTCATCTTGAGAAAAATAAGTGAATTATATTTGTATCTTTAAGTAAGTGAACTAAGTGAATTAAGTAAGTGAACTAAGTAATCACGTAGAGAGCCAGAAGCCAATACAATACAATACAATACTTAGCAAAGTTTATCGACAGAAAATACACCACACCTTGAAAATGGATTAACTGCATATATATATATATATATATATATATATATATATATATATATATATATATATAATTATAATTATATATAGTGTAACTTTCGGCTCGCATTTGAGAATTCCATCCTCAGAATTATCGATTGATTTCCTTATACATCCTAAGTAAGCTGGTATCGATGGTGCCACAAATTGGCAGCTCATTTAATTTAAGAGGCAGATAACTGTTGTAGGAACTATCGATTTGTTTTTGGCGGTGTATTTGAAAATGTGTAAATTAATAGTAAATTACATTACACTAAGTCTAAGACTGGGGAAAAAACGCATTTTGGTAAATACCAATTAGCTGTATATAACTTTTCATTGGAACAATCCATGGTGGATGGAGTGAAGATTTAATATATTGCTTAGTTTAACAGCACAATCATCTGTTCTAATTTGATAATGAATCTGACACTGAAACTTACATTGCCTGATTGCCGTTTCCGTTTTGTGAAAACTGACGTCCAGTATAAACAGTTCTAAAAACATCACCGCGAAAGAATCGTCAAAAGTTGCACAACTTCTCACAATAAAGTAACATTATAATCACGGCAGATTATCAAGCAAAGTACCATTATTTATCTAGAATCACAGGTAAACATGCCGCTCCACTGTCGATACTTCATATCTGAATGTTTGAACAAAGCCTCGGAAGTGACGTCAGCGCTGTCCTGAACTTTTTGTAATTACACAATATGAAGAGTGTATAAGTAATAAGCACGCATTCTTTGATCTGTCATCTACTGCCTATATAGAATATTGCAGTGTAGAGCAAGATGGGGGGGGGGGGGGGGGTGTCTTGAGCCTTAGGAATTCAGGCCGCCTGGCTAGTGCAGTTGCCGCGAGCTGTGCAGGTTAAGATTTTCTTTTTGCCCGATATAAAAATAATTCCACAACTTACCGAGGATTTCGTGACAACTGGAGAGATCGAGGGCAAGAGAGGCAGACCAAGAGAAATTATGCTGGATTAATTGAGACGGTGGTATGGAGGAATATCATCAGCAGAGTTGATCCAGATCTTTAGAGAGCCATGAACGCCTACGCCAACTGGCAGAACGCGTGATGGTGACGACCGAGGATTCGAACCCGGGTCTCCCGAAGCAGAATGCAGCGTTCTTAGCCAATCGGCTAGCCATTCCTCACATTCCTTGATGCTGTGGTCAAATTTTTAAAGTTTGGAGACCAGTTCGAAGTCTACTGGGGTCGTGTCTGTGCTGAACGCCTTCCACAAGGTGCCATTCCTCTAGGATGTAAACTTCCTCTCTGTGTCTGAAACTGACCATATCCTGGGACGTTCCAGTCATTGCTGTTGTACATGTATATGAGTTTGCTCCGCAACTGTATTATAGCATTGTGAAGTTATAACATCACTTTTCGTCAACAAAACAAGTATGTACTTTTGAAATCTGACGAGGCAGTTTCCGCAACCTGGCTGCTTCCCACGATTTTACCATTTTCGGCCATGTCCAAGAAGACAGCAAAAACGACAAATGCTGTGATCGTGGTCACATTCTTCTTCATCTTCACATAGGTAACTGTAATAAATATAGTTACCATGTGGTAGCAAAATAATCAAATATGCATTATTTATAATAGTTACTTTTACCCAAGTATTTTGTTTTTAAAGCTTATAGAATTCTTGAGTGTCACCGTTGCTGGATAGAAATACAAAATATTGTCAAAAATAGTAATAGTACAATTACTAGATTCACATCTCACAGGCAATTTAGCAAATTCAGCAATAAGGTCAGTTTTCAAATTATATGCCTTCAGCGCGTTATCAGATAAAAACACCATGGCATGTGTGTGAGAACTGGAAGCTCTGTGCATCGCAGCCTCAGGCCATTCGTCATGACGTCGGCTGACATCTGTGGTGTACATCAAAGCTTCATGCATCAGTGTGTATGCTCCAGTATCAAATAATAATAGGTATGTGTGATTCTTCATTACTTTGTCAAGATAGCTTGGCTTTACCGTAAAAAGCCGACAAGCAGACATCAGTGGAACGAGATGCTGTTTTCGATGTTCTCGTTTACTCACATCAATTCCAACATTTTTGTTGGCAGTATTGCGTTCTACAGTCCCCTCTGTGTGTGTATCAGCTTCATCTCTAGTCTTTATGCTTTGTGGACATTTATTTCTGTGGTCAGTCGTAATATCAAGCTTCGGAGGTCACGGGTGACAAGCATCGTCTGGATTTTTTCCCCGGGGCATGCTGGTGTGCTGGGGAGTGAACAGGCGGACAGATTGGCTGGCTCTGCAAAACTTGGTGGAACATTGATGCATGATAAGGCAGACGTGGTTGCGACCTTGTGGGAGCACGTGTACACATCGGAGGAGCAAATGGATCACCATGGTCTGGCAAGAATGCGACAGCGAGGGGTGAAGAGGGGATCTGGCCGACGATCGATGCTCAGAGGAAAGGCGAGACGGACATATAATCAGATTGCTACTGGTGCTATTAGTGTTGGAACTCTTCGCTGGCTGCTGAGCATGGGGACGGAGTGCTTATGGGAATGCCCCGAATGCTGTAATGTCGGTTCCTAAATCAATCAATCAAGCGATAAAACCATCAGAGCATCATGTGTGTTCGTCGGGTTGCCAATGGCGGATAAGTAAGTTGTATTTTGAATGATCACAATCTGATTGTTCATCATTCCTATCATTGTCACCATCAGTATTCTTTCCTAAAAATATGACAGACACATTTATATTGCAAATTGCTAAGGAAGGAGGAGGAGAAGAAAAAGAAGAAGAAGAAGAGGAAGAGGAAGAAGAAGAAGAAGAAGAAGAAGAAGAAGAAGAAGAAGAAGAAGAAGAAGAAGAAGAAGAAGAAGAAGAAGATACGATAGCATTTGTTGCACATTTGCTTTCTACAAACCCACATTATTCTTTACCCTATTTTGAGTTGTATTTTCTACCATGAACACAGGCACTCACATATACATCTTCTTCTTATAGTTCATGCCTAGTGGCATTGGTTAACATATCTTTCCGTCTGTCTGTATTGTGGCACTAGTTATTACATGATTACATGTACATCTTTCCGTCTCTCTGCCTTGTGTCATTGGTTGTCATATCTTATGGCATTGGTTGTCACATCTTTCTGTCTGTATGCCTAACCTTGAGTCATTAGTTGCCATATTTTTCCGTATGTATGCTTTGTGTCATTGGTTGTCATATCTTTCCATCTGTATACCTTGTGGCATTAGTTGTCCTATCTTTCCATCTGTATACCTTGTGTCATTGGCTGTCCTATCTTTACATCTTTATGCTTTGTGTCATTGGTTGTCATATCTTTCCATCTGTATACCTTGTGGCATTAGTTGTCCTATCTTTCCATCTGTATACCTTGTGTCATTGGTTGTCCTATCTTTCCATCTTTATGCTTTGTGTCATTGGTTGTCCTAACTTTCCATCTGTATGCTTTGTGGCATTGGTTGTCCTATCTTTCCATCTGTATACCTTGTGTCATTGGTTGTCCTATCTTTCCATCTTTATGCTTTGTGTCATTGGTTGTCCTAACTTTCCATCTGTATGCTTTGTGGCATTGGTTGTCCTAACTTTCCATCTTTATGCTTTGTGTCATTGGTTGTCCTAACTTTCCATCTGTATGCTTTGTGGCATTGGTTGTCCTACCTTTCCATCTGTATGCTTTGTGGCATTGGTTGTCCTAACTTTCCATCTTTATGCTTTGTGTCATTGGTTGTCCTAACTTTCCATCTTTATGCTTTGTGTCATTGGTTGTCCTAACTTTCCATCTGTATGCTTTGTGGCATTGGTTGTCATATCCTCCCGTCTGTATGCCTTGTGGCATTGGTTATCATATCTTTCCGTTTGTATGCCGTGTGGCATTGGTTATCATATATATCTGACTGTATGCTTTACCTTGTGTCATATCTGTCTGTATGCTTTACCTTGTGTCATATCTTTCTGTCTGTCTACCTTGTAGTAGCATTGGTTATCATATCTTTCCGTCGGTTTGCCTTGTGGCATTGGTTATCATATCTTTCCGTCGGTTTGCCTTGTGGCATTAGTTATCATATATATCTGACTGTATGCTTTACCTTGTGTCATATCTATCTGTCTGTAAGCTTTACCTTGTGTCATATCTTTCTGTCTGTCTACCTTGTAGTAGCATTGGTTATCATATCTTTCCGTCGGTTTGCCTTGTGGCATTGGTTATCATATCTTTCCGTCGGTTTGCCTTGTGGCATTGGTTATCATATATATCTGACTGTATGCTTTACCTTGTGTCATATCTATCTGTCTGTATGCTTTACCTTGTGTCATATCTTTCTGTCTGTCTACCTTGTAGTAGCATTGGTTATCATATCTCCGTCGGTCTGCCTTGTGGCATTGGTTATTATATTTTTCCGCCTGTCTGCCTTGTGTCATTAGTTGTCATATCTAACTGCTTAGTAAAGATATTAGAAATAGTTAGTATAACCAATATATGTGAACAGCCATACGACAAATTCAAATGTTCATTTAACATAAATAATCGAGTCTAGGTTAAAGTTAGTGGCACGTCCTTTATTTTGTGGCTATGTTTGACTACCCAGGCAATTTTTACGTTCATAAGATTTGCGTTTCAAGGTATAACTTTAAAAAAACCTTGGATTCTCTCATGTTTGACGTCTCACTGAGTGTTTAAATACAATATATTTCTAAGATTAAATTATTAATACAGTTAGAAATCATGATTAACATTATCATGCGTCATTGCGATAATCGTTGGCGATTTCACATGATTACCGGTCTTCGATCAAGTTTGTATTCTCATCTCGATTATGGCATAATTAATATACAAGACGTGTTCAGACATTTGGTGGGTATAGTGTAAGTAACCTCACAATACAAACTACTGAGCGTAATCTTGCCAAGAAATCAACATACAGCTGAAAGATGCTGATGTTGACAGCGATGTCCTGTAAAGGATATGCAAAACATTTAAACCTCACAATATATATATATATATATATATATATATATATATATATATATATATATATATATATATATATATATATATATATATATATATAACCGGCTCCGTGGCCGAGGAGTTAGCAGCTTTCTCCGCTAACTCCGAATACTCTCGTCACGTGACGCGACGAGAATTAGCAGTGGTTCGAATCGCAAAAGTGACTTATGAGAGTATGGAGCCGGTCAAGTCGTGGCGTGCTGATGAGCGTAATCTAGCCTAGGAATCAACATACAGCTGAAAGATGCTGGTGTTGACCGCAATATCCTGAAACAGGATGGAAACGCGGAAAAAAAAAATAAAAATATATATATACTATATATATATATACACACACATATATAGGGGGGTACGGGGTGTCAGGCATTGGTAGTACCTGTGGTAAGGATGACTCTCATGTCCTTTTCAGCACCCATCCCCCACTGGCCCAAGCCTGACATCCAGACACCCAGCTCACGCCTGTGGCTCATAGTAACTGCAAGCATGCGACAGCCCCTCCCCCCTCCCCGGGCAACAGCTGTGAGAGGCTGGCTAAACCAGGCGTGGGTAGCGATTTGGTGTCAAACCAAGCGGTGAACTAGGGTATGCCTACCCAGCATGTGAAGACAGGATTCGGTAGACCGCGGATGAAATCACTGATGATTCAACGGGCAAGACGGCGTTTATCTGCAAAGCGTTGTGGAACATAACGAGCACGGAAGGCACGTAGAGCGCCCTGGTCATCCACTGAACCTGTATTCGTATCCAGTTGTCTTGACTTGTCTTACCACTGGACTCAGAGGGACTCGGGCGAGAGAGTGAGGTCGACAAATTGCGTAACTCTTCCTCACTTCAATCCAATCCATCACTCAAGTCATTCTTCATCCAACTTTACTGCTATATGCTTGTGAAACATGGACTGTTTATCAGCGATATGCAAGGAAATAAACCACTTCCACACAGTCTGCCTTAGGAAGCTATTGATGATTAAATGGCAAGACAAGATCCCTGATACTGAAGTTCTCGAATGAGCGTCCATGCCCAGTAACCACACTTTACTAATGAAGAATCAGATTAGCTGGGCTGGTCACTTAACTCGTATGCCATATCACAGGCTCCCTAAACGAATTTTTTACGGCTTGCTGCGGTGTGGTAAATGCTCCCAAGGTGGCCTGAGGAAACGCTTTAAAGACACTGAAAATCTCACTGAAAGCTTTTGGAATTCATCTTGACACCTGGGAGACTGCTGCTAAAGACCGTAATTCATGGCGTGCATCATTATCTAAGGGTGCAGTCACTTGTGAAGCAACCAGGACTGCAAGAGCTATGAAGAAAAGGTTGGACAGAAAAACCACTGCAGGAGATCCTCCTCCTGGAACGTCAAGCATTCTTTGCCCACATTGTCAAAGAACATTTCGAGCCAAAATAGACCTTATCAGCCATTTTAGAGCCCACTGCTCCATACTTTCAACCCCACTGGATGAAATGAATGGTCATCATCATTCTTGATGGACAAACAACGATATATATATATATATATATATATATATATATATATATATATATATATATATGCCGGCTCCCTGGCCGAGGGGTTAGCAGTTTTCTCCGTTAATCCCGAATACTCTCGTGGTTGATGTGAGCGCATGAGAATTAGAAGTGGTTCAAGTCACGCCAGTGACTTATGAGAATATGGAGCCGGTCGCTCAGAAAGTCGTGGCGTGCTGATGAGCGTAATCTAGCCTAGGCATCAACATACAGCTGAAAGATGCTGGTGTTGACCGCAATATCCTAAAACACGAAAATGCGTATCTTTGAAACGCAGATATATATATTTGCACTGAAAGTTAAAACATGGATCTTGGTC
>OY992895.1:71130456-71177956 GCA_963921405.1 Cepaea hortensis
ATGGCAAACTCTATTCCATTGCAAGTTGGCGAACTTGTCAGAAAAAGAATCCACTATAAGGAGAGGGCGAAAATACAAGACATGTGGTCGGAAGACATGTACGTAGTTGTTAGGGCACCCACCATGTCTGGAGGACCGTATGTGATCAAAAAGGTTGGAGGAGATGGATCGCTAATTAGGATAGCCGGCCACGAAATGCGGCGTTGCGAAGACGGAGCAGAAGAAGAGGACATAGGGACGGCGTTGGGGCTACCAGCACAACCGGATGTCCCAGCGGCTGTCGAAGTTTACCAAGACATTCCAGGCAAACCAGAATGGTACGCGTTCGAGTCTGGGGACCTGAGTAGACGGAGGTCTGAGAGGATCGGACGTCGTAAAAGGGAGTGATAGAACTTCGACGTGTGGGTAGGAGATATTTTAATAGTTAGCAAGGTATGACGTGGTTGCTTCATGTGGAATGTAGTTCGAATTGTCTCTGCGGCTGTCTAAAAAACGAAGTGTTCCCCATGAATAGGGGGCTTACTTGTTATAATGTTTTTCAGGCGCTAGCATGGTTGTGTACCTTGATTTTTTTTCTACAGTGGGAAGTAGCGCTGTAAGGAGTTGATGTTGTTGATATTGTTTTCATTTTTGATGTTCCTATGTGCAACCATTGATTAATGATTTTGTTGTCTGGGGAAATCCCCTGCGTGAAAGGGATTGGACTGTTTTATTGATGATATTATTTGATTACTATGTTGTTACGAGGCACGCCAGAAGACGAGCAAGATGTAACTGCCTTATGCACTGGGAGAGCAGGGGAAGCAGCCAGTATTTTTTTTATTATTATTATTATTTGGGGTGGAAGTTCCAAAAAGAGTTTTCCCCTTAGGCATCCAATATTGTTTATGAGGAATGTCAGATGCGGAGCCAGGGCTTCGATCTCAAGGAGGAATGACGCTATATTGATGGTGGGACCCATCAACTTTTGGTAGGTGGGTATGAGACAGTATGCTTTCATTGTCTCTAGGCGCCTGAGTTTACTGGAAAGCATTAACTGGGATATTTTTGGTTCGACAAAGAGTTCACCGACCAGTAAGTTCAAAATTAGTAGTGAGTGGCCGGGCAATGACTCTAGTGCAGCCCGCTGACCGACAGCTTACCTCTCGTTGTTAGTAGAATAAGAAATTCAGGAAACATGAAGCCGAACTTAGCATAGGAGCTGTCAAATGAGCAAGAAATACAACGGATTAGACTAGATATATGGGAACGGACACGCCCAATGAACCAAACCAGGCGAAGGCAGAAAAGGTAAGGTCTTCGACCTCAAGCTATAACCTAGTGGTGTCAAGGGATCTAGAATAAAGCGGATTAAGTAGAATTAATTATGTGGTCCAGCTAGAAAATCTGATTGGGTAGCCCTTCGCGGCAAGGAGGAGCTATGTCACGTGATGCCAGAAAGAACCGCCAAATTAAGCGGTATATATATACGCGGGACAGAGAAGCATTTGAGGAGATAAGCCAGTTCTAGACAGCCGAGTGCAGATACTCGAAAGGCTGTTGAGACCAATAAGACTGTGGTCGGGCAGATAAACCCGAGGACCATAGAAAGCACGGACTTAAGTGTTGGAAAAAGAACCGCCCTAAAGAAACTATTGATTGCTACGGGCAATTGCAATCATTAAGGAAGGTCGCACAAGACTAGAGTGGGCTAAGAGGACACACGTTTGATGGGATCATCCAGAGGACTGCGTCGAACAAAGTTGGAAGGAGCCTGACTTTATTGGAAAGTGGCGAAATCATTCTGACACGGGCGGTGATCAGACAAAAGCACCCGTAGGCAGGCGAGCAATTATCCACGGGACAGGACTCCTACGTTGTCGCTTGATCGATTGCCTGGGTAAACTAGTGGGCGGTCATTTGACGGTGGAAGTTGGTTGTGTGCATCTTTAGTGGATTTATATACTTTCTTGTCAGATTTGCGTACTTTATTATTATATTTCCCTGATTGATATGTGACTAGTTATTGGTTTAATTGCGTGCAATTCCTTAGTTTGATGGTATTATCTTGATGCTAGCTACCTGACTGCATTCTTCCATAATTGTTTGAATTGTTTTCACACGATACTTTGTATACTTTGTAATTTCTTTTAAGAAGCAAATAAATTTGATTCAGTGTTAGCTTATTCTTCTTATGATTACCTGTACTATTGTCGGTTAGGATAGTGTTGTATTCGTGACCTGCGTACCTGTATACTTGTGAGGTTGGTAGATAAAACCAAGGGTAATCACAAATCAGTGGTTATCTCTACAACCGGAAGACGGACAATCTTTATCTTTCAATTCCTTATTCTCTCCTCCACACTTCTCTCTCTCATCTCTCATCTTCGTGCTATCACAAAACGGCGACCGCAAGCTCTTCGCATCGGTTACCGGCATCACCCATACTGAAATATCTAAATATACATATCTCCGCAACATGACAGATAATAATAGCATACTCACACGCCAACCCTAATATCAAACTTGGACATTATCCAAATCACACTTACGCAAAACGAAACACCTGCGAGATAAGATGCTTGAGAATCAACTTTCCGAGACCGAGTAAGAAAGTACGCTATCAGACAGACTGTGGGATCAACACCATCAGCTACGTATATTGAAAGGAAGAAGATCAGATGTTTCGGTGATCTCGTTAGAATACAATTCTATCAACTACCAGCACTGGCTCTGCATAAAAGGAGAGCTGATACAAGAGCAAGAGAAAGCATGAGAAGAAAATTGCCATTTATTTATTTTTGCATGATCTTTGCGAGAAGACGTGGACACGTAAAGAAATATATGTGCGCATTGAAAGTGCTTTTTCGTACACCAGACTTTTAAATAAATATTCCGATTTCTTTTATAGTCAGTGGTAATGACACACAATTCTTTAAGGCCTCCTTTATATCTATAATCTCTTGTAATAGTATATCTATCATCTCTTGAAATAGTATATCTGTCAGCTCTTTGTAATATTATATCCATAATCTCTTGTAATAGTGCCGGTCTCCGTGGCTAAAGTGTTGCAGAAGCGGTTCGTAATCCCGCATACTCGCGTTCGAAACACAGCTACGCGCGATTTGGCAGCAGACCTATTAGCGCTGGCTTTTTACGAAATGGTATAGGTGTCGTACGTTCAGAAACCAATGGCAAACTACTGAAAGTAAACTTGCCAAGACATCAACAACAGCAAACAATGCTGGTGTTGACTGCAAAAGTCCTGTAAAGAATATGCAACTAACCAACTTGTAATATTATACTTACTAAAAAGTCGACTTAAAAGTCAACAGGGTCGACTTCATTGCACCGGGTTTAACCCATATGGCTCGGTCTCTTTCCGCAGCGCGGAAAGCGTCGCACAGCGCACGAACTCCGTATTTTTATACTTATTATCTCCTGTAACATATCTATCATCTCTTGAAATATTACAGCTTTCATTTCTTATAACTACCTTCTATTTTCAGCGATCAAAACTTTACATCCGCTAGAAATTAAGAGACCCAACCCGTTGCAAAACCAACACCCAGGCGCAACATGCATTTTTCTTTCCCCTGCAATCCGAGCAAACTGTCATTCCGGTCTGCTAGCAAACTGTCATTCCGGTCTGCTAGCTGTGGATCGAAATTGGACAGGTCTCTCAGAACCGCGAATTCGACCCTGACCTCAGCAATACACAGATGGATCGAAATTTAAGACCAGATCTTGACCTAGATAAACTGCGAAGACAACCGAACGCGCGGGATTTGCCAAATAGAACAACAAGGTGCATTTCTCACATGGAAAAACGTATGCATGTTTGCAGATATGAGTAATTGATAATTTACCGAACTGGAAAACATATGCAGGGTTTTTATTTTATTTATTTTTTTTTTATTTTGCGGATGAGAAAATATATTTGTCACATGCAAATGGAAAATCGAGTCGATGAAATATGGAAAATGTGAGCACATTCATACATTCATTCATTCAGTAGCATGCCCTTGCAGAACCTCGCTCCCATAACAACCTCCCGGGAAACTTCTCGGTCATAAATAAGATGTCCCGCGTCCGATACACTCATCTGGAGATCATCCGCCACATCCTGCCTCAATCTTCTCTTTGGCCTTCCTCTTCTCACTTCCAGGGCATATACACCTCCATTATTGTTCTTTCTCCAAACATTCATGACGTTTCAAGTGACAAAAATATTTCACTTGACTTTGTTTTATCTTTCTTTTATGTGAGCACAAGTAGGTCAAATAGTAAGTCAAGGACCCGGATCCTGGCCTTCATGTGCACAGGATAGATGATGCTAGCCAAATATTTTCAGAATCATCGACTCACAATGAGTAATGAGGTCAATACTACACCGCCGCCTTTGCTCCCCATAACACTTCCTGATACGCATCGTAAGGCTGAATCGACCCGGAAGCACTCGTAGGGAAGATTTGACTCGTAGGGAATCGAACACATGACCATGGATCATCAGACGTGCGTTCTGGCCGCCGTGCTACAGCCACAGCTGCCACCTTTGGGCACTTTAGGCGAACTGTTTATTTATTTACGCGGGCTATTTCAAAATCAACCACCGATTGACTGGTAAAACTAAACCAGTTGCCATAGTGACACCGTTCATTGCTGATGTCATTTAGTAGTCTTTTAGCTCACTACACATCAGCCTACAGTCACATTTGTTCAGTGGTTTACGAATAATCATGGACACTGTTATTTAGCCGGCGTCTGTGGAGAAGGGGTAGAGAGCGAAATTCGCCATCCCGCATACAGCGTTCGAGATCAGCTGCAGACGATTTGGAATCAGACTGCCGTGTGCTGATTTTTTAAAATTTGTATGAGCGTCAGTCGTTCAGAAAGTATTGGCAAACTACTAAGTGTAAACTTGTCTTGTAAATCTGAAACAGACAAACGATGCTGGGGTTGATAGCGACATCTTGTATGCATATGTACGGTTAGTTGTGTGCCTTCTAATCCATCTACAATGTTGAAATACTACAGCACAATCTCGAATTACACATCCAATTTGCTGCAGTGAACCGAGAAATAACTCGATATAGAGAAAAACAGGAAGATGGTAGTGAGAGAGAGTGAGAGAGAGAGAGAGAGAGAGAGAGAGAGAGAGAGAGAGAGAGAGAGAGAGAGAGAGAGAGAGAGAGAGAGAGAGAGAGAGAATAGAGAGAAGCAATTAATTTATTTGTTTGTTTGTTTACGTATATTTTACTGACTGAGGGGCACTTTGCCGATTTGACACACCATAGTTTGTAAAATGGAGTTATACCTTTCCACAGCACAACGCCCGGACTGAATTGTAAGAGACTATGTCTTGCCCATGCAGCATGGTCCCTCAGTCGGCCTGCCTAGTTTACTCCAATGGAAAGGTATCACCAATAAATCTGGAACAAGGCAAGATGCAGAAGTTGCCGGATTAGCAAAGCAATGCTCTAACTGTCCGCCTATTGGAGCTTCCATCCTAGACCAGTTGCCTATTTATTTCCTTAGTTATATATGTATATATTTATTTATTTATTTATTTATTTATTTATTTATTTATTTATTTAGAGGACGTCTGAAATTGGGATGCTTATGCTCAAGCTCTGTATTGAGGTTAGCTGGTCTTTTCTTGTCGTGTTCACTTGCCTAACATAATGTACATGTTACTCACTCTTGGGCGTCTATAGATTGTCTGCCGGTACGAGTGTCTGTCTATCTGTCTGTCTCTGCACCCACCTATCGATTGTCTCCTTGTCTTTCTGCTTGCCTGTCGGTCCATCAGTACCTGTCTGTGTATTTATCTATACTATATGTATGTGTATGTCTGTAGGTTTGGCAGTGTGTATGTATGTCTGTAAATATGCCTTGTCAGTCTGTCTGTCGGTAGGCTTGTCTATCTGTGTGTATATATGTCTGTAGGTAGGTCTGTCTGACTGATCGTCTATCTGTTAGTAGTTACCTCTGTCAGTCTGTCTGACCGTGTGTCTGACCGACTGTATGTCTTTAGGTACGTCTGTCCGTCTGTCTGACAGCCTGTCTAGTTTAGTTTAGTTTAGTCGATGGATCAACATCACGGCACACGGGTGTAACCCATAAGTGCTCCGTTCTACTGCTAACTCAAGCCTGAGTCAGGAGAATCTCAGCTCAATGCACGAACTCCGTAGTACCGGCGAGGATTCTGAAATACTTTAGGTAGACTTTTAACTAGAAATTGTACCCGGGCAGCTCCATTAGTCTACTCTTTTTCGATTTCCAACTGCTAAGGAATTTTTTACGTGCGCAAAAAATATACAAGGGCGTCCGATCTCACTACCCAGAGACCAGGGGATATTTTGTTACTAGAAGTCCACATGAAAAGATCTCGGTCCTCACCGGGGCTTGATCCCGGAACCTCCAGCACTCGAGGCAGACACCATACCTCGAGGCCACTCAGCCCACCCCCCCCCCCCTCCCCCGACAGTCTGTCAGTTTGTCTGACCATTTGCTTCTTTGTAGGTACGTCTGTCCGTCTGTCTGGCCGTCTGTCTATAGGTATGTATGTCTGTATGTCTTTAGGTATGTGAGTAGGTAATTATATAGGTTTGCCTATCGACTGTCTGTAGTGCACTGCAGGTATGTCTATAGGTATGTCTATAGGTATGTCTTCCCGTCTATCTGTCTGTAGGGGTGTCTATAGGTATGTTTATAGGTGATTATGTGGGTATGTCTATAGACTGTCTGTAGGTATGTATGTCGGTATGTCTGTGGGTATGTTCGGACATCTGTGTATTCCGTCAAGCACTCTGTGTATGTGTGTGTGTGTGTGTGTGTGTGTGTGTGTGTGTGCGAGTGCGTGTGACTGACTGTATGTCTGTATATGTGTATGTGTATCTATATTATGTATACATGTATGTATGCGTGTATGCATGCATGTATGCGTGTATGTATAGATACGATTAGTTGTATGCCTTCTAATCAATCTATGACAATGAAATATTGCATCACTATCTCGAATTACACATCCAATTTGCTGCAGTGAACCGAGCAATAAATAACTCGACCTAGAGAGAGACAGGGGGGGGGGGGTGGGACTGAGAGAGAATAGAGAGGGGGAAGTACGATAGAGAGATTGAGAGAAACAGAAAGATAGAGCGATACGGAGAGCTAGAGAGGAAGAGAAAGCTAGAGAGGGAAAGAGAAAGATATTGAGCGGAAATAAAATATAGAGAGATTGAAATAAATGAGGGAGAGAGAGAGAGAGAGAGAGAGAGAGAGAGAGAGAGAGAGAGAGAGAGAGAGAGAGAGAGAGAAGGATGAGAGATAAAAATAGACATAGTGAACAAGAAGGATAGAGAGAGATGGGAAGAGACAGACAGAGTAAGATTGGGAGAAATAGAAAGAGAGGGAAGAAATATATAGTGAGAGTATATAACGAGGGATAGAGAGACAGATGTGATAGAGAGAGCTTATGTATGACTCAACTGTCAACGCCCAGTCTCCAGACAGTATGACAGCAACATAAAGAATCGGAGTGAATACAGCTTGGAAAATGCCAGTCTAAAAATGCCGATGACGACACAATAAGGAGAGCACTTCAGGTAAATAAATCACTGTCCACTGACACGGATCATCCTTCTTTCCTCGTTCCCTCTATTGTACTTATCTGATGACAGAATGTCGATTTATAGACCGCACATAAGCTGTTTATTGAATGTCATTGAAAACGTTATGAATAAATGTGTGTCGATGTGCGTGCATGCTTGAACATTTTTGCAGAGAGTCTAAGAGTCATACAGACAAGCAAATACAGATATAGACAGACATGCATGCAGACATGTATGTAGAAAGACAGACTGTCTTACAGTCACACAGATGCCGATACAGACGGGCAGACATTCATTCATAAAATCAGATATGAGTACAGACAGACAGACATTCATACAACCAGTAGATACCAATATACACAGACAGACATTCATACAACCAGTAGATACCAATATACACAGACAGACATTCGTACAGTTATATCAGGTACCCATATAGATAGGCATTCATACAGCCATATAAATATACAGACAGTCACACATTCATACAGACAGGCAGACATTCATACAGATAGATACCCATATGAACAGACATTCATGCAAACAGGCAGACATTCACAGAGACATATATCCATATAGATTATCACATATTCATACAAACAGACAAACATTCATGCAAATAAACAAACATTCATACAGACAAAGAGATGCCCATGTAAACCGACTGACGTTCATAAAAACAAACAAACAGACACAGGTATAGACATACATTAAGAGAGATAAACAGATACTCAAATAGACAGACTTACAAACAGATATCAATATAGACAAACAGACACCTATATAGATACACATTAATATAGAAAAACATATACCCAGATAGACAGATATTCATAAGACAGACAGACACAATAAAATTATCAATAGACACCAAAACAAGCAGACAGAGCAGCTTAATGCATTGACCGACGACAAGACGGTTAAAAAGACAGACAAGCAGAATAACAGAAAGACTGACAGGCAGGCGGTAGAAAATTCAGACGGGTATACTGAAAAATAAACACACAAACAAACACAGCATACACAGACACACAAAGCTGGCACAGACACACATTAGAGGACGAGTTCTGACACTTGTAATTACAGCTCTAATTTTGTGGACCAGGAAACAGGAAGCGACTACCATCGCTTCATCTCTCCTCGGACCGTACCAGGAGAGCTGTTGTCTGTGTGGCTAGGAATATGGCCGTCAATGGTCGGATCAGATTCTCTCAGTTCTTTATTTGACGCCATCCATTCGTTTCTTTTCCTTGTCAGGATATGGACTTGATATCAATGTGTGTTGTCATGTGTGTGTGTGTGTGTGTGTGAGAGAGAGAGAGAGAGAGAGAGAGAGAGAGAGAGAGTAGGGGTGTGGTTTGTGATTTGGGGTGCATGTGTGGTATGTGTGTGAGTAGAGGTGTGATTGAGTGAGTGTGTGTGTGTGTAATTTAGGGAGTGGGAAGAAGGGTTGGAGGGTGAGGTGTGGTTGGTGTAAGTGTGAGTGCATGTGTGAGTGGGGTGTGAGTGTATGTTCTGGGTGTAAGTGGGGGTGCTAGTGTGTGTGTGTGGTTGGGGTGTGAGTGGGGGTGGGGATGGAGGTAATGAGTGAGAGTATGCTAGTATGTATGGTGGGGTGTAAGTCTGTGTGCAGTGGCGATGTGAGTGTGTGTGCGTGTGTGTGTGTGTGTGTGTGTATGTGTGTGTGGAAAAATGGAGGGGGGATATGAGTGAGGGTGTTAGTGTGTATGTGTGAGGGGGGTATGAGTGATGGTGTGAGTATGTGTGTGGTGTGGTGGATGTCTGTGGGGTTGTAAGCGGAGGTGTGAGTGTGAGAGATTGTGGTGGGTTGTGAGTGTGTTTGAGTGCGTGTGTATATGTGTATGTCTGTATGTGTATGTGTATGTGTGTATGTATGTACGTGTGTGTATGTGTATGTGTGTATGTGAACTTGTATGTGTATGTGTGTTATGTGTATGTGTGTTATGTGTATGTGTATGTGTATGTGTGTGAATGTGTGTATGTATATGTGTGTATGTGTGTATGTGCGTGTGTCTATATGTATGTGTACGTGTATGTGTGTTATGTGTATCTGTGTTATGTGTATGTGTGTTATGTGTATGTGTGTTATGTGTATGTATGTGTGTGTGTTTGTTGTATGATTATGTGTGGCAGGCAGGCAGGCAGAAAGACAGGCAGCTAGCAAGCTAGCTGGCTGGCCGGGCGGGCGGGCGGGCGGGCCGACCGACAGACAGACAGACAGACAGACAGACAGACAGAAAGACAGACAGACAGACAGACAGACAGACAGACAGACAGGGGCAGCCAGCCAGCCAGCCAGACAGACAGACAGACAGACAGGCAGGCAGGCAGGCAGGTAGATAGATAGATAGATAGATAGATAGATAGATAGATAGATAGATAGATAGATAGATAGATAGATAGATAGATAGATAGATAGATAGATAGATAGATAGATAGATAGATAGATAGATAGATAGATAGATAGATAGATAGATAGATAGATAGATAGATAGATAGATAGATAGATAGATAGATAGATAGATAATACAATAATGGGGGAAGGAAACCTTCAATGTGTAAAAGAAATAACAGCAATCTGAAAGCCAAAACAAGAATACTTAATCAAAAGCAAAAAGACACAATTGCGAGTGCATTCTGTTGTTTGAAGATGCTGCGCACGGAAAATAAGCTCCAAGATCCATGTAGCCATCTGGCAAACACAACCTAAGAGAAACATGGAAGGCGGCGTTGTTTGCTTGTTTCCATCTTGCCTTACTGCAGGCTCTCGACTTAATTAGCATGTTCAATTCCATCATTCTGAGCCCAAGATGCAACATAATTAGCTGCTCAGGGTTAAAACGACCTGGCCACAATTCACATGCGCAGAGAAAGATATGCCAGAGAATAGCCACATTGGCTCCTGGTTTCCAAAACAAAAGCTAATTCCATTTGGTATAATTACGTGCATGCATGCACGTGAGATCATATCAGCTACTGGCTACATATTAATGCGTATGTTTTGCTACGTGTGGCAACTTTTCTTATAGGCATTATTTTGAAGCTCATTTTAAAAATTAAGGATCGCGAAGGGAAACGCACTGGAGACGAATAAGGCTAATGATTGGTTGAGCTGAAACGGGATGACTGTTCGATGGTTCGTTGTTAAATTATTTCGGCATTTCTCTTTTATATTATTATGGAATCATTATTGTTCTGTACTCCAGCCACGTCTCTCTTCGTTGTGATGTTTATGGCTTAGGTTATGGGAGATTGGAGAGATAGAGAGAGAGAATGAAATGGAAAGTGAAGGAAGCAGACAGAGATAAAGAAACAGCTGCTGTTTATAGTTTAGTTCATGGAAGATGGGAAAAGAGAGAGAGGAGGAGAGGAGAGAGAGGAGGTTAGGAGAGAATGAGAGAGAAAGAGAGAGAAAGAGAGAGAGAGAGAGAGAGAGAGAGAGAGAGAGAGAGAGAGAGAGAAAATGTTATACAACCTTCATCTTGTATTCTGTGCGTGTTTTTGCGACAAGCAAGCATAAATCTCCGCATCTTCTATCAACTAATTTATTTCTTTATTGAAGTTAGTTGCATGTCATTTACAAGACGTACCAATCAACCCCAACATATTAAGTTAACGTTCAGTAGTATGCCATTGCTTTCTAAACTTATACCATTGTATGGAAACCAACGCAAGGCGGTCTGCTGCCACATCGCCAGCAGTGGTGTTTCGAACGCGGTATGCGGGATTACGAATTGCATTTGTAACTCCTTCGCCACAAAGCCGGCGAACAATACAAAAGCGCCAGAAAAAAAGGGGGAGGGGGATTTCCCAAAGTATGAACCTTTTTTTATCCATCGTCAACTCTGCCCATCACAGTATGGCTAAATGACTTGCCGAAATTCTTACACCAGTGCCACAATCACTCGACCCCTTAATAATACTAAAAGATTCATTTAAGCTGGTCAAACTACTGGACACCATTGATCTTAATCAAAAGTACAAGGCGTCAACGGACATTGCCTCTCTTTTCACTAAAGTCCCCCTGGAAGAAACAGTGAAGATCATCTGTGATAACATGAAAGTGAAGAAACTAAAGTTAGGCATACCGACATACAAACTTGAGAAAGCACTACTGCTGTGAACATTGAATACTAACTGATTCATTGCCAAACAAATAGAAGGTTCGAGCCGCACAATCAAATTAACAAGTTTTATATTGTAAATTTTCATTCACTAGGTATTAACATTGGGGAAGATACCACGATACGAAACAAATAACGCGTCTAGTATAATGATATATCGTCCTTCTGTCTAAACTGGGGGTCACACTTGGCAATGTGCAATCTGTCGGCATTGAATCAATTAAATTCAATTTTATAAAAACAGCCAAATAGACAGAGTGGTCATGGGGTGTTCAGGTTACCTTTCGAGGAGACAATGTAGTAAAACGATTACAGGATCGACTTAAAACAGCTGTAAACTGCACATTCTTTACTGCTGAACCAATGATCAGATATTACACAACTCAATACCTAATCCAATTGTGGAGGAACAATTCTCTCCGTACACTAAATGAAACTGCACTTATCAATTCCAATTTAAGTGCCAAGCACATTACATAGGTAGAACGGAAAGACAATTAGCATATCGAGTAACCGAACACATACCAATGTGGGTGGGAAAGAGAGTTAATCAATCTTCAGGAATTCTCGTGCAGTCTACAGGTTATAAAACGTTGAATTTGGCCATAACCGAGCATTTGCTTATTAGCAATCATAGATTTAATCAACAAGACACATTTCGCAAACTGCATTCAACGAACAATAATCGATTGCTCAAATATATCGAGGTATGATTGGTTAGGCGATTCCAGCCGTTGCTATGCAAACTTTCTTTTAAATCTGAGATTACCGTGGGAATAACGTCCCCCACATTCGAACAATATCAGCTACTGTGTATTTAGTATTTTAGAAAAAGTATTATTCATTTATTCTCTTCATATGGTATACAACTGCAATATGCACCCGACGAGATGCAGCGATATCTGCCAAGCAAGAAATCCTGCAATATATTAGCAATGACCAAGTCATATAAGAAACAAATGAAAACCGTAAACTGATAAAAGAAATTAGACGTAGACCGTCACAATTTTTGGCGACGTTATGAGAAGAAATAATCTGGAGAATTTGGTGACAACAGGCAAGATCGAGGGGAAGAGAACAAGAGGAAGGCAGAGAAGTAAATATCTGGATGGCTTGGCCACATTGTATGGTCAAGACAAGATCACTGAGCTGATCCACGACTCTGGTGATCCTGTGAGATGGCGACAGATGACCGCCCACGCTTATAGACATGGCACATGATGATGAAGGGATTATATTGTTGTGAACGTGCTATGTGACTGTGATGTCCTAGGATCACACATTATATGGGGCTGAGTGCACGGGGGAATAGGTAACCAGTCTTTCCCTCTCGTACAGTATCAAAGAGCCAGCTTGAAAGGTTGGAGAGTATACAAAATGCGGCCATGAGGGTAATTATGTGGTACGCAGAAGATTCAAAAATTATATTCATGAGGCATATCCTGGCGCTACCAACAATCGCGGATAGGCATAGGGTCCTTCGGGTCAAATACTACCAGAGAGTTGCTGCATACAGAAATCACCCTCTGCATGAAGCCGTGGATATGGTCAAGGGTCATAGACTAAGACGAAGCAGGCCCTGGATGGCACAGGCGGTAATATCTACACGTCAGATTTGTGATCTGAAACCACCAATCGTGAAAAAGAGTGGGTTGAAGTACCGGCAGACAGGACGGACTGACACAATGTAATACTAACACTGGATAGTGAATGCAGAGAAAAGACAGCGGGTGGCACAGAGTTTGACGTGCAACAAATGATCCAGAGTAATACACATCAAGGTTACATAGTGATCTATACTGATGGGTCAGTGGTGAGAAACAGATGGAGTGGTTGGGGTTTCATTGCGATGGCTAATGATCGATTCTTAAAAAAGGAAAGTCTGGCATATGAGGCTACGACCTCCAGCATGAGAATGGGGGTGGAAGCAGTCACAGCAGCTTTCCGTTGGTTAGAGGAGACCAATGCAACACACATTGTCTTCATCACGGACTCAAGAAATATGCTTAGTCAAGTTATGAAAGGAGTGTTTCGTGTGGAATTGCTCACCTCTCTTCAGAGGTCACAGATTGTAAGAATTGTATGGATTTTTTGCCCTGGCCATGCGGGAGTGCGGGGGAATGAACAGGCTGAGATAATGGAAGGGAATTCACCTCTTAGTGATCGATTACCGATGGACAAGAGAGAGGTGGTCGTGCGCCTGGTGGGACCAGGTGAAGAACAGATTGAGAATCCGTATGTAGAAAGGATGAGATTGCGGGGAATTGGCAGGGGTTCTAGTAGAATCTCAAAACTGAGAGGAAGACCACGAGAGCGTTCAATCAGATAGCGCTGGGAACGATTAGTAGTGTGGCTCTTCGCTGGCTGTTGAACGAGGAGACGGAGCTCATATGGGAATGTTCTGAGTGCAGTGATGTCGGTTCTTAGCTCAATTCAGCTTAACTCAACCCCCTCTAGTAGCGAGCGACGAGCCTAGATACCGAACTTTCTACCAACCCTGCTTTTGTCATTGTGTGCGGCTTTCCTGCTCATGATTAGCGGTTGTTTAGAGGGCGAACTCAATCAATCAATCATGTGCCATGCCGGAAAGCGTGGGCGGTCATGACTCGCCATTTCACTCGATCACCAGTGTCGTGGGTCAGCTCATTGTTCCTGTCTCGTCCATGCCATGTAGCCAAGCCATCCAGGTATTTTCCTCTCGGTCTTCCTCTTGGTCTGTTCCCCTCGATCTTGCCAGTTGTCACCAAGTTCTCCAATCCATTTCTTCTCATAACATGTCCAAAAAATTTTGACTGTCTACGTCTAATTTCTCTAATCAGTTTACGATGTTCATTTGTCTCCTGTAGTACTTGGTCATTGGTTTTTCTGTCTGTCCATGGTATTCTTTGCATTTTCCTCAGAAACCACATTTCTGCAGCCATCAGATGCTTTTCAGCTTGACTGCTCATTGTCCAAGTTTCACATCCATACAAAAGAACAGGCTCTATGTATCCCCTCAACACTCTTTTTCTCGTTTCAGTTGACATCTTCTTATTGGTCAGAATGTTTTTCATCTTGCTAAAGGCTACTTTCGCCATGGCGATTCTTGTTCTAATCTCTTCAATGCATCTCCCATCAGATGTTATAACTGTTCCAAGATAATTGTACCGATTCACTTGTTGAAGAATATTTCCATTTACTTGTATATTACATTGTGGCACTTGGGCGAACTGCATGTTCAGAAAAATGGCGGCCGACAGGTCCCTGAACTACCTGGGTCTCCTTATGCAATAATGTGTGGCTGCTGATTTTCTAGTGACTGCCACTTCCATCGACAATGAACTGCATTTTTCGTGGTGGAATTTTGTGTTGGCATTCTGGTAGCGGAATTATGCATAGCATACCTGTACAGACTGTTGGTTTGTCGAGACTCCTGCCTGTTCCACTTTTCTCATGGAGCTGCGAGGAGCATTTTATGTGATATTCACTGGTACAGGAACGGGGCATTATGGGGTGACCCTTTGCTGTGAAGTTGGAACAGCGACTAACTACCTAATAATATCGCAGAGAACATGTACGGCCTGTGAAGCAGGAACAGTAGGACCGCAGAGAATGGCGAGTACATAAATTAATGTTGTATGAGGTTTAATTCTAGGTCTCCCCTTTGGGGGTATGAATTATTCAATGCAGGTATAGAATGCACTGATGACCTGGAGTCAGTCGTAAAATATGGATCAAAGGGAATCGGTGACATGTACTCAATTTATGATTACGGAAACCCCTCCTCTCCCTTCCTTGTGCTTCTGCTTGCTCTTTTTTTTTTTTTTTTTGGTGCTTTCGCTAGCTTTGAAGTTAAGCGTAGTTCTTACACATCCTACTAATTCTAGTGCAGTTATTTGCTTTTTGCGTGTGGGTCAGCCTACCCTATTACCAGTGTCTCTAGTAGTAGTAGTAGTAGTAGTAGTAGTAGTAGTAGTAGTAGTAGTAGTAGTAGTAGTAGTAGTAGTAGTAGTAGTGGCAGCAGCAGCAGCAGGAGTAGTATTAGTAATAGTAGTAGTAGTAGTAGTAGTAGTTGTAGTAGTAGTAGTAGTAGTAGTAGTAGTAGTAGTAGTAGTAGTAGTAGTAGTAGTAGTAGTGGTGGTGGTGGTAGTAGGAGGAGGAGGAGGGAAGGAGGAGCAGAAGCAGCAGTAGCAGCAGGTTTGTGGACTACGCTGGATTTCCAAGAGAATGAACGAAAATTTTAAACAACCACATACGCTGACGGAGTTTATGGGCGTTACCCGTATCAACCTATAACACACACACCCATATATATACACACACGCGCACGCGCGTACACGCACACACACACACACACAATGCATCTTTGTGCCGCGTCTGATCACCCACCATCTCAACTGGTGATGTGCTCACACTAGGCTGTAAGACAAATATCTCTTACAGAAAGCCAAATAATGGACTCCAATGAAAAGTTAGAGTGTAACAACGAAAACTACTGCTTTTCTCTCAGCATTTACTCTTCTTAAGGCTAGAATGGGAAACTGGGTCGATACCACTCAACGACTATTATTACCTGTAAGTTCAGCATGGTTTATGTCTGCAATGAAATTATCTATCAATATCTGGAACGAATCTTCTTATTCCGTTTGTAGTCCTTGCTGTGTGGCGTAGGTGATCATGTATGTCCACCTCTTTCTGTCTCTTGTACTGCGAATCATTTCTTGATACCGTGTTACTCCGTGTGATAATGTCCAATTGTCCAGGATCTTCTCTCTTGATCTTCCCCTACCTCTCTTCCCCTCCATCCTCTCGTTGTGGCGACACATTCCAACTTTCCCTCTTCTCCTGACAAGCCCAAAGAGTGTGGACTGTTTTCTTCTGATGCGAGTAACCAATTCTCTTTACGAGCTAACTTCTTTCAAGATATCTTTATTTGTCTTTTTATCCGTCCAGGATGTTCTCATCATTCTTCTATAAAAGCACATACTCGCAGCTTGCGCATAATTCCTCACTTGTCAGCTAAATATCCATGATTGGCTAGCTGACATTGACAGAGTCGCTGGCTAACACTGACAGAGTCGCTGGCTGACATTGACAGAGTCACTGGCTAACACTGACAGAGTCGCTAGCTGACATTGACAGAGTCGCTGGCTAACACTGACAGAGTCGCTGGCTAACACTGACAGAGTCGCTAGCTGATATTGACTGAGTCGCTAGCTGACATTGACAGAGTCTCTGGCTAACACTGACAGAGTCGCTAGCTAACATTGACAGAGTCGCTGGCTAACACTAACAGAGTCGCTAGCTGATATTGACAGAGTCGCTGGCTAACACTGACAGAGTCGCTAGCTGACATTGACAGAGTCACTGGCTAACACTGACAGAGTCGCTAGCTGACATTGACAGAGTCGCTGGCTAACACTGACAGAGTCGCTGGCTAACACTGACAGAGTCGCTAGCTGATATTGACTGAGTCGCTAGCTGACATTGACAGAGTCGCTGGGTAACACTGACATAGTCGCTGGCTAACACTGACAGAGTCGCTAGCTGACATTGACAGCGTCACTGGCTAACACTGACAGAGTCGCTAGCTGACAATGACAGAGTCACTGGTTGATATTGACAGAGTCGCTAGCTGACATTGACAGAGTCGCTAGCTGATATTGACAGAGTCGCTAGCTGACTTTGACAGAGATGCTAGCTGACATTGACAGAGGGGCTAGCTGACATTGACAGAGTCGCTAGCTGACACTGAGTCGCTAGCTGACATTGACAGAGTCGCTGGCTAACACTGACAGAGTCGTCAGCTGACATTGACAGAGTCACTGGTTGACATTGACAGCGTCGCTAGCTGACATTGACAGAGTCACTGGTTGATATTGACAGAGTCGCTAGCTGACATTGACAGAGTCACTGGTTGATATTGACAGAGTCGCTGGCTGACACTGACAGAGTCGCTGGCTAACACTGACAGAGTCACTGGCTAACACTGACAGAGTCGCTGGCTAACACTGACTGAGTCGCTGGCTGACACTGACAGAGTCGCTGGCTGACACTGACAGAGTTGCTGGCTAACACTGACAGAGTCGCTAGCTGACACTGGCAGAGTCGCTGGCTAACACTGACAGAGTCGCTAGCTGACATTGACAGCGTCGCTGGCTAACACTGACAGAGTCGCTAGCTGACATTGACAGCGTCGCTGGCTAACACTGACAGAGTCGCTAGCTGACATTGACAGAGTCGCTGGCTAACACTGACAGAGTCGCTAGCTGACATTGACAGAGTCGCTGGCTAACACTGACAGATTCGCTAGCTGACATTGACAGCGTCGCTGGCTAACACTGACAGAGTCGCTAGCTGACATTGACAGCTTCGCTGGCTAACACTGACAGAGTCGCTAGCTGACATTGACAGAGTCGCTGGCTAACACTGACAGAGTCGCTAGCTGACATTGAGAGTCGCTGGCTAACACTGACAGAGTCGCTAGCTGACATTGACAGCGTCGCTGGCTAACATTGACAGAGACGCTAGCTGACATTGACAGAGTCGCTGTCTAACACTGACAGAGTCGCTAGCTGACATTGACAGCGTCGCTGGCTAACAATGACAGAGTCGCTAGCTGACATTGACAGCGTCGCTGGCTAACACTGACAGAGTCGCTAGCTGACATTGACAGCGTCGCTGGCTAACACTGACAGAGTCGCTAGCTGACATTGACAGAGTCGCTGGCTAACACTGACAAAGTCGCTGGCTAACACAGACAGAGTCGCTAGCTGATATTGACAGCGTCGCTGGCTAACACTGACAGAGTCGCTGGCTAACACTGACAGAGTTGCTAGCTGATATTGACAGCGTCGCTGGCTAACACTGACAGAGTCGCTAGCTGATATTGACAGCGTCGCTGGCTAACACTGACAGAGTCGCTAGCTGATATTGACAGCGTCGCTGGCTAACACTGACAGAGTCGCTAGCTGACATTGACAGAGTCACTGGCTAACACTGACAGAGTCGCTAGCTGACATTGACAGAGTCGCTGGCTAACACTGACAGAGTCGCTAGCTGACATTGACAGCGTCGCTGGCTAACATTGACAGAGTCGCTAGCTGACATTGACAGAGTCGCTGGCTAACACTGACAGAGTCGCTAGCTGACATTGACAGAGTCGCTGGCTAACACTGACAGAGTCGCTAGCTGACATTGACAGCGTCGCTGGCTAACACTGACAGAGTCGCTAGCTGACATTGACAGAGTCACTGGTTGGTATTGACAGAGTCGCTAGCTGACATTGACAGAGTCGCTAGCTGATATTGACAGAGTCGCTATCTGACTTTGACAGAGATGCTAGCTGACATTGACAGAGACGCTAGCTGACATTGACAGAGTCGCTGGCTAACACTGACAGAGTCGCTAGCTGACATTGACAGAGTCGCTGGCTAACACTGACAAAGTCGCTGGCTAACACTGACAGAGTCGCTAGCTGATATTGACAGCGTCGCTGGCTAACACTGACAGAGTCGCTGGCTAACACTGACAGAGTCGCTAGCTGATATTGACAGCGTCGCTGGCTAACACTGACAGAGTCGCTAGCTGATATTGACAGCGTCGCTGGCTAACACTGACAGAGTCGCTAGCTGATATTGACAGCGTCGCTGGCTAACACTGACAGAGTCGCTAGCTGACATTGACAGAGTCACTGGCTAACACTGACAGAGTCGCTAGCTGACATTGACAGAGTCGCTGGCTAACACTGACAGAGTCGCTAGCTGACATTGACAGCGTCGCTGGCTAACATTGACAGAGTCGCTAGCTGACATTGACAGAGTCGCTGGCTAACACTGACAGAGTCGCTAGCTGACATTGACAGAGTCGCTGGCTAACACTGACAGAGTCGCTAGCTGACATTGACAGCGTCGCTGGCTAACACTGACAGAGTCGCTAGCTGACATTGACAGAGTCACTGGTTGGTATTGACAGAGTCGCTAGCTGACATTGACAGAGTCGCTAGCTGATATTGACAGAGTCGCTATCTGACTTTGACAGAGATGCTAGCTGACATTGACAGAGGGGATAGCTGAAATTGACAGAGTCGCTAGCTGACACTGAGTCGCTAGCTGACATTGACAGTGTCGCTGGCTAACACTGACAGAGATGCTAGCTGACATTGACAGAGTCAAGGTTGATATTGACTGCGTCGCTAGCTGACATTGACAGAGTCACTGGTTGATATTGACAGAGTCGCTAGCTGACATTGACAGAGTCACTGGTTGATATTGACAGCGTCGCTAGCTGACATTGACAGAGTCACTGGTTGATATTGACAGAGTCGCTAGCTGACATTGACAGAGTCACTGGTTGATATTGACAGAGTCGCTAGCTGATATTGACCGAGTCACTGGTTGATATTGACAGAGTCGCTAGCTGACATTGACACTGATATTGATGTCACACATCTCTCAGTTCCGTGTCACACTGAATACAGAAATGTTTCACTAGTCTTGAAAAGCCGCTGTTGTCCTTATGAAATCCAGTACGTGTGAAGTAATCAATGCCTTAGCAGAGTATGGAATAGATCAGATCACCTTTGGAGAATCCCTATAGACATAGTCACTTTAATAGAATATGAAGTAGGCAAGGTCAGTTTAGAAGAATGGCCTGGGGAGAATCGTGCGGAAAGGGGGTAACCAGAGAATCTCCGTCCTCATATTCAACAGCCAGCGAAGATTCCCATTACTAAATTCCAGTTTCCGTCTAATTATATGTTAGTCGGACTTTATCTCGGAATACTGTGTTTAGACCCCACAAAGTATGATGAGAAAGGTGAAGACGGACATGCTTCGGGAAGAGTGGCAGGCTTCCATTTAACAATCAAACATAGAAAGCATTTGTTGGATTTTTTTCTCCCAGGACATGCTGGTGTGGAGGGAAACGAGCAGGCGGACAGATTGGCTGGGTCTGCCCCGCTGGGTGGGGTATTGATGCATGATAAGGCAGACGTGGTCGGTGCCCTTTGAGAATCATGTATATAGTGCAGAAGAACAGATAGATCATCAGGACTGGAGAGAATCGAGCTACAAAGGAGTGAGCAGAGGATCTAGCCGACACTCAGGATCTCGAGCAAGGGCCAGGCGAACACATAATCAGACTGCTACTAGTACTATTAGTACTGGGTCTCTTCGCTGCATGTTGAAGATGAGGGTGGGGCACGAATAGGAATGTCCCAAATGATATATGTTATTGACTCAGTTAAACTCAATTGTGTTTCGCTTGGATCCTCCGGTCACGCTCTGTCGCATCATTCTCTCCAGGCAACTAATCATCTCATTTCTGTGAGACGTTTCATGTATACAGCCCGCACACTGGACCTCCAATCTTTTTGTCCTTATCAGATCATGCTAGGCATCCAATATCACTACTCAAGGACTTATGCTGTCATGATGGGAGATGTCTTGATGACATTACAACAAGAATAACCATGGCCAAGATAGCCTTTTGCATGATGAAAAACACACTTACCAATAAAAAGATGTCAATTGCCGCGAGAAAAACTGTTGAAGTGCAACATCAAACCTGTGCTTTTGTACGGACAATGAGCAGACAAGCTGAAAAGCATATGATGGCTGTGGAAATATGGAATCTGGAGGACATGCAAAGAATACCTTGGACAGACAGAAAAACCAATGACCAAGTCCTACAAGAAACAAATGAAAACGGTAAACTGATTAGAGAAATTAAACGGAGACAGTCACAATTTTTTGGTCACGCTATGAGAAGAAATAAATTGGAGAACTTGGTGACAACTGACAAGATTGGTGGGGGGGGGGGGCGAGCAAGAACAAGGAAAAGGCAGAGAAGTAAATACTTGGATGTCTTGGCTTCATTGTATGGTCGAGACAAGAACACAGAGCTGATCCACGACTCTGGTGACCGAGTGAGATAGCGAAATATGACCACCCACGTTTATCGGCATCGTACATGAAGATGATGATGATGATGTCACCATTCCCAGCTCTATGCTGCGATCCGAACCCAGTCACTTCAGAGCCAACGGCGGACGCGTTGACCTCTCAGCTACGCCTCTCGTTATGAATATGCAATACAGGGATACAAGAATAGCAGATGAAATAATTCGATAAATTAACAATGAAATGTCCAATCATGAAGTTGTATTGGTTGCTTCTCAGATATGTCTGAAAATGGCATCTATTAATTTTAAAGTCACTTAACACTGCAACTTGTGAATTGTTGCCTACACAGAAATACCAGTTTATGGTAAACCATATCATTTTTTTTACACACGCACGCACGCACGCACGCAAACACACAGACACACATACACACAAAACAGTACCAATCTTTTCCGATAGTTACATTTTTTCAGTTTATGCCGAAAATGTTGTATTTTTGTCCACAGGAATACACGTGCGTATATATTTTTACGCACTTGTCTATGTCGAAAGGTGTTAACTTTTGCCAATCGAGAACCGCCAGTATATGCCAATTTGCCAAAACATGTGTATTATAACCCACATAAATAATACCATTCTACGCTAAAAGATGTGTATCTTTTACCGACACAAAAACACCATTCTGTGCCAGTAGATGTATATTTACCCACCATAAAACACCATTCTACGCCAAACAGTGTGTAATTTTACCCACATAAAAACACCATTTTAAGCCAAAAGTGATGTGTCCTCCCCCATGCAACAAACACCATTTTACACCAAAAGATGTGTATTTTTATCGACACAAAAACACCATTCTACGCCAAAAGATGGAGATTTTAACTGACACAAAAAACACCATTCTACGCCAAAAGATGCGTATTTTCGTCCACACAAAATCTCCAGTCTAAGCCGAAAGGTGTGTATTTTTTGCCAACGCAGACACACAACCTCGCTCACAATCCTTCGTTTTTGGAGTATTCTTCTGATTTCGCAACCTCCAATTCCGAAGTTTCCGGTTGAGATCTTCGCTATTATGAAATCCCACGAGCTGGCATTATCCAGGGATTGGAACTGTGAAATCAATAAACAAATGGAAGTATTGCCGTGTCCCAACTCTGTTGTTGTGTGGTTTGCTAAAAATATAGTTATATATAATATATCGGATTAAACGGTAAGTCTCTGGAAGCTAATGTTACTGGATGTGAAGTGGAATGGTTGTTAGTTAAACTAGGTTACTGTACACAAGTGTATAGACACGGACAGGTAGGCAGGCAGACAGGCAGATAGACAGGCAGGCAAGCAGGCAGGCAGACAAGCAGGCAGAGAAGCAGGCACGCAGATAGACAGGCAGCCAGGCAGGCAGGCAAGACTTTAGGAATGCAGATAAACAGACAAACCGACATACAAATAGAAGGATTAGACAGGCAGGTAGGTATCAGACAGACAACCATACAGCTGATTCTCTGCAGAACGTCGCTCTCATCCCGAAAAGTGTCTCGATCTCTGGCCAAGTCTCATGTCTCATTCACCCTCATGCCCCAGGTGTCTCCAATGTCCATGTTCGTGATGATCGACCGCTGCGCCTGAAGCAAGTCTCCCATCACTGTTATTTCCAAGTCATAGGTCAAAGCCACTCGCAAATACCAAAGTATTTCAGTTTCCAGGGACATGAGGCTATTTATGAGCGAGTTGTCTTCCATGTTCAGATCTTGTAGTTGTAGAACAGTGGTTCTCAAACTTTTTTTGGCCCGTTCCCCCCTTCACCATATTTTCAGAACGTCATCCCCCCCCCCCTACCTTTTTTTCGTATTTCCTACTTAAACATTTGGCCCGTGCCCTCCTTCACCATATTTTCAGAACGTCATTCCCCCCTTTCGTATTTCCCACCTAAAGATCTCTCCCCCCACCCCTACACAGTATACGTAATAATGGAAGCTAAATTTAATAGCACAGGCTACAACAAGTCTAGACGCCCACATAAAACGTGATTTGTGGGTCTACTTACTTTATAAAATGAATTTTAGAAGGGTGAGACGTACCGAACCTGAACAGTATGAAGCGAAAAACAATATCAAGTAATCGGTTCTTGAAATAATCTAAATTCCCCCCCCCCCTTGGAAACCCTAAAATTCCCCCGGGGGGGGGGGGGGGGGGGATTCCCCACCGGTTGAGAACCACTGTTGTAGAATGTCTGTATTTTTCTTCTTCCTGGTTCAGGATATTCTAAGAATGTTTCTGTAGTCCACGAGACCTAATTTTCTTCTGTCTTGATTGCGAAATGATATACATTACATATATACGTGTGTTGGCACGGGACCGATGCCTGTTCTTGAAATGTGCTTTACTCCGTGTGCTGTTGTTGTGCCGTAGATTGTTACAGTGTTTAACCTCTGTATTTGCTATGGCTCGCCTGAGCCTGTGTTCTTTTAAACAGTCTCCAATGTTGTTGTTTAGTTTAGTTTGTTTAGTTTAGTTTAGTTTAGTTTGGTCGGCGGATCAACATCACAGCATACGGGTGTAACCTATAAGTGCTCCGTTCTACTCCTAACTAAAGCCTGAGTCTGGGGAATGTCAGCTCAGTGCACGAACTCCGTAGCACCGGCAAGGGTCCTGAAATACTTTAGGTAGATTTTTAACTCGAAATTTTGCCCAGGCAGCGACGTTAGACTACGCTTTTTCGATTTCCAACTGCCAAGGGATTTTTTACGTGTGCAACAATACACACGGGCGTCCGATCTCACTACCCAGGGTCCAGGGGAAATTTTGTTACTATAAGTCCACGTGAGAAAATCCCAGCCCTCACCGGGACTTGAAGCCGGGACCTCCAGCACTCCAGGCGGAGACCATACCTCGAGACCTCTGTCCCCTAACAGTCAGGCAGACAGGCATGCATTGTCTTAAGCAGGCAGACAGGCAGCCAGGGTTGTTGAATATAGTGCAAAGGTAATAAAAATGTGTGATATTTTCAGTTTCCTCATTGATAGTTTTTTTTTTTCTTTTTCAGACAGGATTGTGAATACATAGACGCTCAGACAAGCAGACAGAAGATCAGAACAAACGAACTGAATTGATTTTCATTGAGTAAAGAATTTTTCAGGCAAGTCGGAATTACATTCTGCCTTTCCTCACTTTTATATTTAACACTCTATTTTCGCCTGTTATTGTTCATGTTGAATCGATTTAGCAGTAAATATCCAAACAGGCAGACACAGACAGACAGACAGACAGACAGACAGACGGACGGACGGACGGACGGACGGACGGACAGACAGACAGACAGACAGACAGACAGACAGACAGACAGACAGACAGACAGACGGACGGACGGACAGACAGACAGACAGACAGACAGACAGACAGAGGGGGGGGGGGGGCAAACAAGCGAGCGAATAGATTTATAGATCGAAACAGACAGAGAGGCAAACAAGCGAGTGAATAGATTTATAGATCGACACAGACAGAGAGGCAAACAAGCGAGTGAATAGATTTATAGATCGACACAGACAGAGAGGCAAACAAGCGAGTGAATAGATTTATAGATCGACACAGACAGAGAGGCAAAGAAGCGAGTGAATAGATTTATAGATCGACCCAGGCAGATAGAGGCAAACAAGCGAGTGAATAGATTTATAGATCGACACAGACAGAGAGACAAAGAAGCGAGTGAATAGATTTATAGATCGACCCAGACAGAAAGAGAGGCAGATCTGGTTTCTCTGTACAGTGAAAATATTTTCAGAAATATAGATGATACGGAAGGAATCAACATTGGGGGACGATACATCAATAACATTAGATATGCAGATGGTACAGTCTTGATTGCAGACAATGAACAGGACCTGCAACATTTAGTAGATGCGGTTGTTGCACACATTGAACAACTAGGGTTAGAACTGAATAGTAAGAAGACACAGATTATGGTCGTCACTGGGAAGAAGTAAATAAATACAACAATGTGATACACGATTAAATGGGCATATTCTTAAGCAATGAATCGATACAATTATCTCGGCTCAGTCATAACATCTGATGGGAGATGCCTTGAAGAGATTAGAATAAGAATTGCCATTGCGAAGATAGCCTTTTGCAAGATGAAAAACATCAATCAATCAATCATGTGCCATGCCAGAAAGCGTGGACGGTCATGACTCGCCATTTCACTCGATCACCAGTGTCGTGGATCAGCTCAGTGTTCCTGTCTCGTCCATGCCATGTGGCCAAGCCATCCAGGTAATTTCCTCTCGGTCTGCCTCTTGGTCTGTTTCCTTCGATCTTGCCAGTTGTCACCAAGTTCTCCAATCCATTTCTTCTCATAACATGTCCAAAAAATTTTGACTGGCTACGTCTAATTTCTCTAATCAGTTTACGATGTTCATTTGTCTCCTGTAGTACTTGGTCATTGGTTTTTCTGTCTGTCCATGGTATTCTTTGCATTTTCCTCAGAAACCACATTTCTGCAGCCATCAGATGTTTTTCAGCTTGACTGCTCATTGTCCAAGTTTCACATCCATACAAAAGAACAGGCTCTATGTATCCCCTCAACACTCTTTTTCTCGTTTCAATTGACATCTTTTTATTGGTCAGTATGTTTTTCATCTTGCTAAAGGCTACTTTCGCCATGGCGAGTCTTGTTCTAATCGCTTCAAGGCATCTCCCATCAGATGTTATGATTGTTCCAAGATAATTGTACCGATTCACTTGTTGAAGAATATTTCCATTTACTTGTATATTAGATTGTGGCACTTCTTCCTTCCTAGTGACGACCATAACCTGAGTCTTTTTACAATTTAATTCTAACCCCAGTTGCTCACTGTGTACAACAACCGCATCTACTAATTGTTGCAGGTCCTGCGCATTGTCTGCAATTAATACTGTATCATCTGCATATCTAATGTTATTGATGTTTCGTCCTCCAATGCTGATTCCATTTATATCCTCTACATTTCTGAAAATATTTTCACTGTATAGGGAAAAAAGATCTGGAGACATCACACATCCCTGCCTAACACATGAAAAACATACTGACCAATAAAAAGATATCAATTGAAACGAGAAAAAGAGTATTGAAGTGCCACATAGAATCTATACTTTTGTATGGGTGTAAAGCGTGGACAATAAGCAGTTAAGCTGAAAACAGCTGATGACTGTGGAAATGTGGTTTCTGAGGAAAATGCAAAGAATACCATGGACAGACAGAGAAACCAATGACCAAGTACTATAGGAGACAAATGAAGATCGTAAACTTATTAGAGACATTAGACGTAGACAGTCAACATTTTTTGGACATGTTATGAGAAGAAATGACTTGGAGAACTTGGTGACAACCGGCAACATTGAAGGGAAGAGACCAAGAGGCAGACCGAGAAGTAAATACCTGGATGGTTTGACCATGTGGCATGGTCGAGACAGGAACACGGAGTTGATCCACGACTCTGGTGATAGAGTGAGATAGCAGAACATGACCGCCCACGCTTATTGGAATGACACATGATGGATGGATGGATTGCTGTCCACGAAAGTTTGTCTAAATAGTGCGACTATTTCATGTTGGTATGCAGGCAAGAAAGAGTTCAGGAAAATGGTGAACTGTCTGAGCATTTTCCTGTCACCAGGGCAATGAAGCGAGGCTGTGTCCTGGCACCAACACTGTTCAGCCTCATGTTTTCAGCTATGCTGACGAATACTTTCGAAAACAACGACATTGGAATAGACATCAACTACTGAATGGATTGAAAGTTGTTCAATCTCAGAAGGCTGATAGCCAAATCCAAAACTACCAGCGACACCGTCAGAGTGCCCTGTGTTAACTGATGATTGCGCTCTATATGCTAACTCAGAGGCAGACAAGCAACATAATGTTTCAGCTTTCTCTTATGTCTGTGCCAACTTTGGGCTCAATTTCAAACCTGGAGAAGACTAGTTATCTACCAGCTCCAGGGATTAATCACACCGTGCCGAATATCAATGTCGGATAGCCGCTCAAGCAAGGATACAGATAAATAACTTTACTATTTTCATATAGTGTCTTTCGTGTATTTGGTTGTCTGTTTTTGATGGTTTGTTTGTTTGTTCTGTGCTGACGAAGGCTTTGGTTGCAACGTCCATTTTGTTTCTTGTAATAGTGCTCTAGTAAAGCTCACAATCTACTTCTCGTTTTTCGGTGATTCATTCATTGCGAATATCAAAATGAATTGTCATAGATTAAGTGTTGTGGACAAATTCACCCATCTTGGCAGCACTGTGTCACATGCCACAATTAATGACGAAATCAATGCAAGAATCTCCAAGGCCAGCGCAGCCTTTGGCAGACTGAACAAGAATGTTTGGGACAGAAATGGAATAAGTTTGCAAACAAGGCTTAAAGTCTACAAAGCAGTCGTATTATCCACACTACTATATGCTTGTGACATCTGTGTACCAGCGACATTCTAGGAAATTAAACCACTTCCACACAGTCTGCCTTAGGAAGTTACTGAAGATTAAATGGCAAGACAAGATCCCAGACATAGAAGTCCTGGAAAGAATGTCTATGCCCAGTATCCACACTATACTAATGAAGAATCAGATTCGTTGGGCTGGTCACTTGACTCGCATGCCAGATTACAGGCTCCCTAAATGAATTGTTTACGGGGAGCTGAGTTGTGGTAAACGTTCCCAAGGGGGTCAGAGGAAACGCTTTAAAGACACTCTGAAGATCTCACTGAAAGCTTTTGGAATTCATCACGACACTTGGGAGACTGCTGCAAAAGACCGAAATTCGTGGCGTACATCATTACGCAAGGGTGCAGTCATTTGTGAAGCAAACAGGACCGCAAGAGCTGTGACAAAACGGCTGGACAGAAAAACCATTGCAGGAGAACCTCCTCCTGGAACGTCAAGCATTCTTTACCCACATTGTCAAAGAACATTTTGAGCCAAAATAGGCCTTATCAGCCATCTTAGAACTCACGGCTTCATACTTTCAACCCCACTGGATGAAATGAATGGTCATCATCATTCTTGATGGAGAAACAACAATATAGTGGAGGATTAGAATACTATACTTTACTGTTGAGTTGAGTTAAGAACCGACATCTCAGCGGTCGGGAGATTCCCATTTGCGTTACTTCTCATTCCCACATACTCCAAGATTGCCCAAAATACGACATTAAGCAAGCCTTCTGCTTTAGAAGAGATAACACTGGAATATAAGCTATATGGACCACTGCTAAAAGTTAGTTGCTTATCCTTTACAGGACGTCGCAGCCAAACCCATAATTTTGGGCTGTTTGTAATTGATTGATTGATTGATTGATTTAAGAACCGACATCACAGCATTCGGGGCATTCGCATAAGCGCTCCGTCCCCATCCTCAGAAGCCAGCGAAGAGTTCCAACCCCAATAGTACCAGTAGCAATCTGATTATATGTTCGTCTCACCTTTCCTCTAAGCGTCGAGCATCGGCCAGATCCCCTCGTCACTCCTAGCTGTCGCATTCTTGCCAAACCATGGTGATCCTTTTGTTCCTCCGAGGTGTACACGTACTCCCACAAGGCGGCAACCACGTCTGCCTTATTGGGCTGTTTGTGATTTCCTGGCAAGTATTTAGTCAGTAGTTTGCCATTGCTTTCTAAACGACCGGTACTCATCCCATTTTCTTTCAAAACCAACGCAAGGCGGTCTGCTGCCAAATCGCCCTCAGCTGTGTTTCGAACGCGGTATGCGGGATTATGAAGTGAGCCCATAAATCCTTCGCCACAAGAACCGGCTATGACCTACCACAGAGTGAACTATAAAAAGACAGTCAAGTTGATACAAGAGACAGCAATGCAGATATAGAAAATAAATATCAAGCAAACCAAAGAAGAAGTTCCTACCTTCGACAACCAACGAAGAGTTCCCGGATTAAGGTACTGGGTGCAGTCTGATGATGTGTCCGCCTGGCCTGTCTTGGTGTATTGAGTGTCTCCGTCTGGCCTGTCCTGGTGTACTGAGTGTCTCCGTCTGGCCTGTCCTGGTACTGAGTGTTTCCGCCTGGCCTGTCCTGGTGTACTGAGTGTCTCCGCCTGTCCTGGTGTACTGAGTGTCTCCGCCTGGCCTGTCCTGGTGTATTGAGTGTCTCCGTCTGGCCTGCCCTGGTGTACTGAGTGTCTCCGCCTGGCCTGTCCTGGTACTGAGTGTATCCGCCTGGCCTTTCCTGGTGTACTGAGTGTCAGCCACATCACCTGGTCACTCTCCGCCGCGCTCTTCTCTCCAGGTCATAATAGTTTAATTTTTCCGGAAACAATTTACTCGTGCTGCGAATGTCGCAGTCCATAGAAGAAAACTAAGACCGTCAGAACGCCAGGCAGACAACTTCACCACTGCGCCACTCTTCTGTACAACCAAATCTCTGAAATTCGTAGGTATATGTTTGCTTGTGCACTTCAGTATGGTGATGAATGCATACGAGACTAGCAAGTGTATGTGTGCTGTAGGAAGTTTAAAAACGGTGTGACTTCTCAACTCCAACTGCAACCGCAAACCAAACTACAACTCAACTCAATTAATATCCCGCCGCAGTCCACATCGTTCAACATCTGTGGTCTATCTTGTGACAGAGTTAATAATATGTTAATAAGGTACTTTACAGCCAGTAACTGAGTAATTATGAATGTATTATTCTTAGTCCTTCAATCGCGGTGTCTTTCTGAATTCCTTTCGCTTCACAGCGTGATAGATGAGGTTTCTCTTAGGTTAGTCTTACTTCCTGGAAGACATCATATTCTATGTCCGATAACGTGATTGAGTTTGACAAGGCGGACTCCAGACAAGGCGGTCAAGCCCCATGTCGCAACCATACTGGACAGCCCAATTAATCGACCCGTCAGTCAACCGAACTACCAGCTGACCAGCCGGCTGATCAACAGGCAAGTAGTACATCCCATACGATTCGACCGGTTCACCGAGCTACCAACCGACCGGACGATCAGCCATACAACAAGCCAGCCAATCGACCAATTAACCAACTTTTCTTCCAACCCCCCCCCCCCCCTCCCCCCGCATATCCTGTAGGACATCACTGTCAACGCCAGCATTTTACCGTTGTCGTTGATTTCTTGGCAAGATTACTGTCAGCAGTTTGCCATTGCTTTCTGAGCTGTCGGCTCACTTATCCCGTAAGTTACCAACGTGGCGAGAACCGCTTACAATTCTCGCGCGCTGCGTTACCCTACGGGATAAAAAAAATAAACTGGATTACGGAGAACGTCGCTTAACTCCTAGGCCAGGGAGACGGGCAATAAACCAACTACTCAACCAAAAAGTATCAATCTACCAACCTATTATTCTGTCAGCCTTTCTGCCTGCCTGCATACCTACCCACCTACCTACCTGCCTACCTACCTACCTACCTACCTATCTACCTATCTACCTACCTGCCTATCTACCTACCTACCTACTACCTACCTAACAACCTACCTACCAACCAACCTGATTGCCTGCCTGCCTGCCTGCCAATCAAGTGATTGGAAGGGCCGAATATAAGAGAGGCCTGGTGTCCAATTTGTGACTTTTTGAAAGTAAAGTTCGTTAGTTAGTTATTTCAACCTACCTACATACCTACCTACCTACCTACCTATCTACCTACCTACCTACCTACCTACCTACCTACCTGCCTGCCTGTCTGTCTGCCTGCCTGTCTACCTACCTACCTACCTACCTACCTGTCTATCTACTACCTACCTAACAACCTACCTACCAACCAACCTGATTGCCTGCCTGCCTGCCTGCAATCAAGTGATTGGAAGGGCCGAATGTAAGAGAGGGCCGGTGTCCAATTTGTGACTTTTTGAAAGTAAAGTTCGTTCGTTCGTTCTTTCAACCTACCTACCTACCTACTTACCTACCTACCTGCCTGCCTGCCTGTCTGCCTGGCTGCCTGTTTGATTGTCTGCCTACCTACCTGTTCGTTGTCTACCTAACTGCCTACCTACATACCTACTTACCTACCTATCAATCAACATACCTACCTACCTGTCTCCCTGCCTACCTGTCTACTTATTCGCTGTCTGTTTGTCTGCTTGCCTGTATATCTATCTGTATGTCTGTTCCGCATATCTGTTATCTGTGCTATTTATCTGTATGTCTATTTGTATGTCCTGCCAGTCTGTCTGCCATATCTGTGTGCCTGCTAAATAAGCAATAATCAATGTTATTATGCACAGCTTCAGCTTCCAGTGTATGATAAAAACAGACTTGAGAGATGACACCAATCGTGTAGTCTCTGTCTTCAGTCGCTTGCTTACAATGCTTTCCGTTGTCTGCATGCCTATCTGTCTGCCTATTAACCTGCTTGTCTGTCTGTCTATCTGTCTAGTTGTTTGTCCTGGCCGCCTACCTGCTCGCCTACCTGACTATCGATCTACCTAACTGCCTCCATAATTACTTACTTTTACGCCTGCCTGCCTGCCTGCATGGCTGTAGAAAAATAACTAAATATGATAACAACTTGGAACCAGTTTATTTGTATACATACATTGTCCCTTTATTTCTCAACATAATTTCTACCAACATTGATGCACTTATCCCATCGTTTTATCAGTTCTCTAAGTTCTCTCAGTTTTCTAAGACACGTCTTCACTTCACATTCAACTTCGGCGTCAGTCGCGAAATCTCTCCCGCCAAGGTGGGTTTTCAGTGGACTTAGGCCCCTAGCGATTTTCCGTAAAGCGGTGCAAAGCTGGGTAGAAAACGTTACGGGGCAGAGTCATTAAGTAAATCATACAGTTCTGTGGGTTGGCAGGTAAATGAAAACAGGGCACACAGATTTATGCAGTCAGTTTGGAAAAACTGATAAAACTTTGGGATAAGTGCATCAATGTTGATGGAAACAACATTGATGCACTGTAGACATTACACATCCCTGTCTCACAGCAACATTTCGCCATAATCTTCCACAGTCCTTCTCTGCTGACTGTATCAAAAGCCTTGATAAGATCAGTGAAAGTGGAGAACATTGCGGAGTTCTGTTCTTGACATTTCTCTTGCAAATGCCTTGCAGCGAAAATCATGTCAACCATTCCTCGTTATTTTCTTAAGCCACACTGACTCTCAGAAAGAAGATCTTGGTCGAGATGGAGTGTGAGGCGATTGATCTGGCGAGTATCTTACCTGCAATTGAGAGCAAGGAGATACCTTTGTGGTTGTCACAGGATTGGCGATTTTCTTTATGTTTGTAAAGGTGGACTATTGACGCGTCCTTGAAATCTTGTGACATGGTCTCGTTCACCCATATGTTTGTAAAGACTTTGTGAAGCTGCTCTATTAGAACCGTCCCACCTGCCTTGTATATCTCTGCTGGTGGAGTCATGACCAGGTGCCTTGCCGCTGGAGAGTTGCTGGATGGCTTTGTTTACTTCCACTATGGTTGGCAGGTCATCAAGAGTATCATTAGTGGGGACTTGAGGAAGGCAGTTGATGGCGTCATCATTGTTGGAGGAGGTTGCATTTAAGATTATGCTAACATGCTCTGCCCAGCGTTGAAGGATTTCTTTCTTATCGGTGACCAATGTTTCCCCCATCTGCACTAAGGAGGAGAACTATGCCTGGTGATGTAGGACCATAGACAGCCTTCAGTTAGTGTTAGAAGTTTTTCATATCATGTCTGTCAGCAAAGCCTTGAATCTCATCAACTTTGTTGCTCAGCCAGGAGTCCCGCATGCGCCGAAGTTTCCGTTGCACTACTCTCCGGATGTTATTGAAGGCATATTGTTTTTTTATGTTGACCTTGGGTCGTTCATATATGTCTTGTGGAGAAGGTGTTTCTCGGCCAGCAATTGATTTATGTCTTCGGAATTTTCATCGAACCAGTCTTTATTCTTCCGAGTGGGGCTGGACCCAGGATTTCCATAGCAGTGTTGTAAATTTTGTCCTTTAAGGATCTGCACTCTGCGGCATTGAGCTTGGGGCTGTCATCCAGCATATTTTGCATGTTTATACTGTTTTGGCGGGTGACATTGCACTATTACCCCTTGAGGACGCCGTGGTGGTTTGATGCGCATGTTTATTTTTGAGATAATCAGAATATGTTCTGTCCGACATTCGGCACCACACATGGATTTTGCCACCCGACCGTCTTGTCTGTCACTCCTCCTGACGATGATATAGTCAATGAGGTGCCAGTGTTTCGAGCGAGGGTGCATCCACGATGTCCTATTTCTCATGGGAAGATGGAAATTGTGTTGGTGATCAGGAGATCGTGTTCGGCACATGTCTGAAGGAGGAGGATTCCATTGCTGTTACAATTTCCGACTCCGTGCTTTCCAGTGGTGCCACTCCAAGAGGCGGTGTCCTTGCCTACTCTGGCATTAAAGTCCCCAAGGAATATAAGTGTGTCTCCTTTGGAGACAGATGTTAATACATTGTGCAGGTCCTTATAGAACTTGTTTTTGACGTCATCTTCATTGGTCATGGTTGGTGCATAGACACTCACGATGGTTGCATGATTGCTTCCTTTCAGCAGGGGTAACTGAATGGTCATAAGCCTGTTGTTTATAGCTTTGGAAATCCAGCTAGTTTGCCAACCAGGGCCGAATTGATGGCAAATCCCACACTGGACTGGCGTCTTTCCTCGCTTTTCCTGCCACTCCAGAAGAATGTTTAGCCGGTTTAACTTCACAGATTTGGCCTTCTTCTGCAAGTCGTGTCTCGCTAAATGCTGCAATGCCGATGTTGTACCTGCCCAACTTTCTCCCAATCAGTGCTGTTCGTCTCTCTGGGCCCAACGTACCTTCTCTGTCAAGTAGAATGCGTACAATGATGGTTAAGGGAATATGGTATGCTTACTTTGCTTTTCCTGTTATTTGTTTAGTTGTGTGCAGTGTAGCGTACCTACCAATCGCGGTTAACTGGTTAGCTAATGATGGAGCACATAATATTTAGGGCACCTATCTAACCCCTTCCTCATGCTATGGATGTGAGCGGTGCTTTCCTTTAGAGGGCTGTTTCAGGAGGTTGCCGAATCCCACTGCTGCTCCGGCCAGTAGAAGACGACCATATGGCCTGAGCCGCCTGTGTGCAGGTCTGCGACTACGACTGCCAACTTACCCACGCCTGCCGCTTCGCCGCTCGCCCAACGCCTCAGGGCTTGAAGGTGATATATGAAGTTGGATGAAGAATGACTTGCGCGATGAATTGGATTAAAGTGAGGAAGAGTTGCGCAATTCGTCGACCACACTCTCTCGCCTGAGCCAAAGACGACTGGAGACGAATACAGGTGCAGTGGGTGACCAGGGCGTTCTACGTGCCTTGCCGTGCTCATTACGTTCCACAACGCTTTGCAGGTAAATGCCGTCTTGCCCGTTGAATAATCAATGATTTCTTCCGCGCAGTCTGTCGAATCCTATCTTCACATGCTGGGTAGGTATACACTAGTTTACCGATTGGTTTTAGGCCGAATCGGCTACCCACGCCTGGTTTAGCCAACCTGTCACAGCTGTTGCCCAGGTAGTGGCCGCTGTCGCATGCTGACAGCTACTAGGAGCCACAAGCGTGAGCTGAATGTCAGGCTTGGACCAGTGGGGAATGGTCCCTGAAAAGGGCGTGACAGCCATCCTTACAAAAGGTACTACCAATGCCTGACATCCCAGATCCCCCAGTCCTTTACTAATTTCACAGGGAGAACAAACGTTATCTGTACTGCAATCCTCTATTACGTTCGCAGGGGAGAAAAATCGTTGCATGTACTGCAGTCCACTCATTTCACATGGGAGAACACATGTAACATGTATTGCAGCCCACTAATTTCACAAAGGAGAACAAACACTATATTTCAGTCCACTCATTTCACAGCGAGAACAAATGTTACATGTATTTCAGTCCACTAATGGCAAATGAGAAAACACGTGTGCGAGTTTTGCAATAGTCCACTATTTTACAAGGGAGAACGAAATGTTACGAATTTGTTTGTTTTGTTTTGTTGGATAGCGGACGTATGAAATGGGTGTAATGTTGCTAACAACCTTGTGTTAGACTGCAGTGTCCCGGTTTATTGTTTGAATCCCATGCAAATAAACATGACTATTTGCATAATTGACTGCTGATTATTTCCCGCCTTTTGCCAGGACCCCGTCAAGATAGTCTGCTGAATAACAAATTAGCCACTGATAGGCTAAAACTGTATAATGTGGGAGGTTGGTTGTTCATGTGGTATGACAGATTACAACCTTGGAGGAATGTGTGTGTTTTACAGCGATAGGAAAATCGTTTGGCCATATTGTTTTCTCGTGGAACTAAGGACCAGGAAAGAGACTCACACAGAGGGTAGATGAGGAAGATACAGAGAGAGAGAGAGAGAGAGAGAGAGAGAGAGAGAGAGAGAGAGAGAGAGAGAGAGAGAGAGAGAGAGTAAAAGAGATTTCAAATACCAAAAGAAACAGACCGACAGAGTGAGATAAAGAGAGAGAGTGAGAGAGAAAGAGAGCGAGAGAGGGGGGGGGGTCGATAAGAACACGATGTCTCATATTAATTATTTCTCCCTAAATTACTCGTGAAAACGTCCTATATGGCAGAATGTAGCGAGAGGACAGCGAGACCACTAGATGAAACCTGCGTCTTTACTCTTGCCCGCCCAGTTCTCTCCCCCTCTCGGGGTGGCTTTTAGGAACGACGTCTAACTTGGGAAAGTACCCAGTTTCTGGGCAAGACAGTGTGTGGTAGGTATGGACATCCAGATATCACACAATGGACATCACGGTTAACTGTTCATATCATCATCATCATTTAGAACTTCCTTTACCACACGCTACACTCACGCCAGTCGTCTTACACTCTCTCAAGACTCAAGAGAGTCAAGAGAGAGATGGAGTGAGTGAGTGAGTGAGTGAGTGAGTGAGTGGGTGGGTGGGTGGGTGAGTGAGTGAGTGAGTGAGTGAGTGAGTGAGTGAGTGAGTGAGGGAGGGAGGGAGGGAGGGAGCGAGCGAGCGAGCGAGCGAGCGAGCGAGTGAGTGAGTGAGTGAGTGAGTGAGTGAGTGAGTGAGTGAGTGAGTGAGTGAGTGAGTGAGTGAGTGAGTCTTCTGTATGACTGTCTGTCTGTCTGTAGGTAGGTTGTAAAGTAGGTAGTAAGGTAGTAAGGTAGGTAGGTAGGTAGGTAGGTAGGCAGGTAGGCAGGCAGTCAGGCAGGTGTGTGTGTATGTGTGTGTATGTGTGTGTGGGTGTGTGGGTGTGTGTGAGTAAGCTTTTGTTAGTGAGTCTGTGATTGTGAGTGAGTACATGTGTTTGCTAGTTAGAGTGTAGTCGTGTGTTATTGGGTAGATGCATAATTGTGAGAGTGTGCGTAAATGATGTCTGTATGTAGACGGGAATGTGTCTATGTGTTTATGTATGTGCATGTATGTGTGCTTGGTTGACTGCCTGTCTCATAGCATATATTGTTGATGTTTACAACATTTATTTTTTTTCCCATGTGAATGTAACATACACAGCAGATAACTGATGTGAGAAAGATAAGTGATTGGAAGGGCCGAATGTAAGGCGGGTGGTCTTTGTGCCCAATTTGTGACCCTTTAAAAATAAAGTTCGTTCGTTCTTTCGTTCAATCTCTAGCTACTTCTTCGTATCATTTTATCTCTCTTTCCTCCTCCTCCATCCCTTTTATTTTCTTCATGTCACCTTCATCGTTTCTGTAAGGTCTCTATCCTCCACTGTCTTGTTAATCTTCTGTCTGGCCTTCTATAAACCATATCTTTCATTACTGCCATATCTGAACCAGCCAAAAGGACGTTTTATGTGGCCAAAGTATTACAGTGTCCGAGACACGGTCAATGTTTATGAGCCTGTTTTCCCTCAACATCCAAGTGGTGTAGACTGTTCGTATTTTCACGCTAATACAAAGATCCTTCTTAGCTTTAGAAGATACACTTTAATTATGTAATGTCGTCATCGTTGTCTTCTTCTTCTTCTTCTTCTTCTTCTTCTTCTTCTTCTTCTTCTTCTTCTTCTTCTTCTTCTTCTTCTTCTTCTTCTTCTTCTTCTTCTTCCTCTTCCTCCTCCTCTTCCTCTTCCTCATCCTCTTACTCTTGCTCTTCCTCTTCTTCTTCCTCATACTCTTCTTCTTCTTCTTCTTCTTCTTCTTCGTCTTCTTCTTCCTTCTGCCTCCTGCCTCCTGCCTCCTCCTCATCCTTCTTCTTTTCTCTTCTTCTTCTTCTTCTTCTTCTTCGTCGTCGTCGTCTTCTTCTTCTTCTTCTTCTTATGTCTTTCAAGGTGAGCACGTGAAACCTAGCTATGTACCTTGTTGGTCACTATGTCCGACCGCGCCATGCATGTGTGTTGGTTGTACTTCCTCTAGACAGATTGCCTCACTGCCAGCAGCCCCACCTAGCCATGGCCTAACAGTCTTACCATGGCAGTGACCCAGTTGTTACGATTCTCAACTGCCATGAGAGTTGTCGCATACACAATATGCACACGGGATCTCGGTGGCCGCGCTTATGTTAGAAGGTTAGCTATCCGATCACACTACCCAAGAGATCAGGGGGTAGGGTATCAATAGACACCAATGGTTCTTGTACAAGAGACCAGAGGGACGGGTGGTATCAGCAGGCACCAATGGTTCTTGTAAAAATGTCCAGCCCTATGCTAAGATTCGAACTAGGTAGCTTCTATAAAAGATCGAGGGGAAGAGAGGCAGACCAAGAGAAATGATGCTAGATGGATTGAGACGGTGGCATGGGGGAATATCATCAACAGACTTGATCCAGAACACCAAAGACCGAGATCTGTGGAGAATCGTGGACGCCTGCGTCAGCTGGCATGGCACTTGATGATGATGATGATGATGATGATGATGATGATGATGATGATGATGATGATGATGATGATGAGCTTCTGAGTCTGAGGCCTGCGACATAACCTATCAGTCACGCCCCCCCCCCCTCTCTCTCTCTCTCGTATTCGGTTTTTGACAAAGTTGGGTCTGCAATGCGGCCTGGGGTATTGGTGCGTTATAAGGGAGGCGTTGTCGGGGCTTTTGGTATCGAGTGTATAGTGCAGAAGAACAGACAGACCATAACGGCCTGGAGAGAATTGTGCTGCACTCCCTCCTCAAGCAGAGACGCCTCCGATGGCTGGGCGCGCATCTCGAATGGAGGATGAACGTATTCCCAAAGATCTCCTATCCGGAGAACTAACTGCAGGGAAGAGACCAGCCGGAAGACCCACATGCGATGTAAGGATGTCTGTAAGCAAGATATGAAAACCCTCGGCATAGATCCAGGATCAAGGGATAGAGTTGCAGCAGACAGTTGTTCCTGGAGAAAAGATGTACGAAACGGACTGGTGATTTTTGATCGCAATCTGATCCAATAAACTGAGAATATGAGGCACAGGCACAAAATGCAGTCACTTACTGCGAGACTTGCCTGGTCATACAGATGCGGAAACTGTGACAGAGATTGTCACCAGGGTGACCAGGTTGGCTTTTTTGAAGCCAAATTTGATAAATTTGGCTTTTTTAAAACGGGTTTGGCGTCAGAAAATCAGTTTGGCTTTTTGGCTTTTTCTTGGCTTTTTGGAATTTTTGTAATGGCATATGCCTCTTTTTGAATTTTTCAAGTTAATTGTTGTCTTTTCTTACTAATTTTTAGCTAAAAACAAATGCAAAACGATAAGCTTGGCGTATATTTTTCGTACTGGTCATGTTCTATGCGCACTGACGCACTGCGCAGCTTACTGTTTAGTTCAGTTTTCAAATTAATTATACTTTCATCGCAATCGCAAGTCGCAAGTATTTCTTATTATTGACTGAGCCTATTATCATGCCAAAGTGGAAACCATCTTATGATACTAATCGGAAATATAATGATCAAAGGGAAAAGACATTTGTGTGGCTCAAGAAATCCACTAACGGTTCTGAACAGGCATATTGCCAATTGTGCCATTGTAATATTGTTCCAAGATTTTCAAATCTCGCAAATCATGCAACAACAGAAAAACACAAGCGGAGCGCGCCATCTTCTTCACAAAAAACACTTTCAGTGGTGACAATAAGCAAGAAAATTGATGATAAAGTCAAATTAGCAGAGTTACAAATTGCTGTTCACATGGCCTGCCATAGTGCCATAAGCACCATCGGTCACTTAGGTGAAATGGTAGCCCATGGATGTGGTAGCACTTTTGGTCAGATACAATTGCACCGAACGAAGTGCATATCACTAATAAAAAATGTTGTTTCACCGTCTTTAAGATCTGATCTAATTCTAGATCTGCAAAACAAGAAGTATGCACTCATCATTGATGAGTCCACTGATGTCTGGACCCAAAAGTATTTGTGCATTTTAGTTAGATACCTCAGCGATAAAAGAAATGAAATTACTACTAGTTTTCTAGGTTTGATTCCAGTTCTGGAGGCAACATGTGAGAATATATTTAATGTGATTAACACTGAAATTGGAAATCATTTTTTACTGGACAATGGTTGGCTTTATTTTGGCTTTTTTATTTCGTGACTTGGCTTCTTTTGATCACGGCGATCTGGTCACCCTGATTGTCACTCTCGCATTGGACTATACAGCGGCTCTGTCAGGGACCTCCCAATCGGCACAACTCTATAGTCCTGAAAGAGGCCCACTACTACTACTACTACTATCTGGCCTACAATCAGTGCTCCGAGGAAAGACCAGACGGATGCATAGTTAGATTACAACAAATATTGTTAGTACTGGGACTCTTTGCTGATTGCTGTAAATTAGGACGGGCGCGTATGGGAACGTCTTGAGTGCGGTGATGTCTATTTTTGATTCAGCTCCTCTCAACCACACCTTCATTCAAATTCCAGCATCCTTAAACACGTTTCTTCATCAGTTATTATATCTTAAAACAGCATTCGTTCAGAGATTGTCTCCATAATGTCTACGTATCCATTCTGAGTGTTCCAAGGCATTCCTGAAGCCACCAAATATGCACGCTCGCTAACTGTCACTCCTGGCATAGCCCTGACAGTACATCCATGCGAGTCTTTGTAAAGAGAAGCCTCTATACTAGTCACCCATCCTTGCCACTTGTGTCCGTTTTGAACTTTGCGCAACGCGGACAGAGAACCAGACGCTATGATTACTCCGGTGTCGCGTGCACCCACTGGCCACCTCAAAGTTGCATTGATCGCTCCACTTCTATCTTGACAATGAGCTTGTAGACTTACAGGCTCCATTTTACCCATGCTGTCATAAAGATAGTTCTAACATAACTGGAATCTGCGGGGACAATGCTCCGGGATTATTTTTTTTTTCGCTCCCTCGCGTTGAACTTAAGCGTTGTCCATACACGTGCTACTTCTGGTTCTTCTTCTTCTTCTTCTTCTTCGTTCATCCGGAGTTTTTTTTTCGGATGTGATTGCGTTGTGCCTGTTTACAGCAGAGCTGCGTTCTTGCGCCGTTAGGCCGACACATCCGACTTCTGCGGGCATTTGTTGACCGGGTTAACCTTCCCGGACTTCTGGTTCAATGGACTGGTTTTTGTGTGTGAATTAGCTTTCCCTATTACCAGCGTCCCTCGACATCAGGCAAACCCACTCCGGCTTTAAAGGTACTTGTAATTTACATCCCTAAGTCATGGAAGAGATGTCAACATTTAAGTCCAACTGACCGATGTAGGGGTTGAACCCGCTACCTCGAAAACAGCACACCGGGAGTTTAAGATAGAGCGTTTTTCTCTTTGGACCAAATACTCCGGGGTGATAGATAAAGGCCTGTTGCCAGGACAGCCGACACGCTGTATACAGGTCAGGATTTATAACTCACTCCACAATAAATTAACTCTCTATATACCATACGCCATGTGGGGTGCTCCAAATCTCCGTGAATTTTACAAACTCCGTTTAGAATGGGGTCGGCCCAGCCTTATAAACATAAAAAGTAGAGAAACATATTACGAGGGTAAGTTAATAAGTAAGTCACAAATGGCTGTGAACAAAATAACTAAATATGATAACCACTTGAAACCAGTTTATTTTTATACATACATTGTCCCTTTATTTCTCAACATAATTTCCATCAACATTGATGCACTTATCCCATCGTTTTATCAGTCCTCCCAAACGGGCTGCATAGAACTGCTTACTCTGTTTTCTAAACCACGTTTTCACTTCACATTCAATTTCGGCGTCATTCGCGAAATGTCTCCCGCCAAGGTTGGGCTTCAGTGGAACTTAGCTGCTAACGATTTCCCGTAAAACAGTGCATAGCTTGGTAGAAAATGTTATGAGGGCAAGTTAATAAGTAAGTCACACAGTTCTGTGGGATGGCAGGTAAATGAAAACAAAGCACGCAGTTCTATGCAGCCGGCTTGGGAGGACTGATAAAACTAAGGGATAAGTGCATCAATGTTGGTGGAAATTATGTTGAGAAATAAAGGGACAATGTATGTATAAAAATAAACTAGTTTCAAGTTGTTATCGTAGATAGTTATTGTTATACAGCCATTTGTGACTTACTTACTGACTTCCCCTCGTATAAGCATCAAGCCGCACTTGGTATATGTTATTGCACCCATATTTTCAAAAACCTCCACATATTTGTTTTAAAATTTTTAGTTGCATATCCTTTTAGGAAGTCGCAGTCAACCCCAGCATTTCTACTGTTTGTGATCTCTTGGCAAGTATACGTTCAGTAGTTTGCCATTGGTTTCTGAACAAACGGCACCCATACCATTTCATAAATAAACCAACGTAAGCCGATCTGCTGCCAAATCGCCCGCAGATATGTTTTGAACGCGGTATGGGGGATTACGAACTGAGGCCGCAATGACTTCGCCACGAAGCCGGCGATGTATTGAGTAGGCATGGCGATGAGACTGGTTTCTGGAGACCTGTTTTCTCTCGTTAAATAATTAATCAGCTTAAACATTTTTATTTACATTCATCGTGGTACAAAAACAGGCAAGGTATTTCCACGGGCCGGACATTGTATGTCAAAGGGCTGCATGTGGCTCGGGGGCCGCAGTTTGGCCAACTCATGATCTAGCCATGTAAACAAAAGACTCGTTTATCTGAAGGTGTAAGCGCTAGACCCGTATTTGTATCGACCTATCTGCACTTGATGGGTGATGGTGTTTGTCCATCAAGAATGAATTTTTTTTTGCTCTCGCTCGCTTTGAACTCAGGCGTAGTCCATACACACTACTTCTAGTAATGCTGGACTGAATGTTGCGTGTGAATTAGCTTTCCCAATTAACAATGTCCCTCGCCATCAGGCGAACCCCTCCGACTTCAGAGATACTTGTAATTTACGTCCTCAAGTCAAAAACGACATGTCAACATGTTCGTCCAACTGTCTGGTGTAGGGGTTGATCCCTTATCTCGGCATCAGCACATCGGATGTTTAAGAACACTCGTTCTTATTCATTCGGCCATGCTGACCTACATCAAGAATGATGACGATGATTCAGTTCATCCAGTGGGGTTGAAAGTATGGAGCCGTAAGTTCTAAGATGGCTGATAAGGCCTATTTTGGTTCGACATGTTCTTTGACAATGTTGGCGTAGAATGCTTGACGTTCCAGGAAGTGAATCTCCTGCAGCGATTTTTTTTCAGCCTATTTTATTCACAGCTCTAGCAATCATGTTTGCTTCTCAAATGACTACATCCTTGCGTAATGATGCCCACCAAGAATTTCGGTCTTCGGAAGCAGTCTCCATAGTGTCGTGATGAATTCCACAAGCGTTTAGTGAGATCTTCAGAGTATCTTTAATAAAACGTTTCCTCTGGCCGCCTTGGGAGCGTTTATCACAACTCAGCTCGCTGTAAACAATTTGTTTAGGAAGCCTGTAATCTGACATGTGAGTCAAGTGACCAGCCCAGCAAAGATTATTCTTCATTAGTAGAGTGTGTTTACTGGGCAAAGACACTCTAAGACTTCAATGTCTGGGATCTTGTCTTGCCATTTAATCTTCAATAACTTCCTAGAGAAGACTGTGGAAGTGGTTTAATTTCCTGGCGTGTCGCCGGTAGACAGTCCAGTTTTCACAAGCATATAGCATACATTACATTGGCACCTTTCCGTCTTGACAGACGATAGTTTGGTACATTGTGCTTCAAAAGGGCTTAATAACTGTCATATCGCAATAACTACGATCCATGGCGGTGGCGAGTGTGGCTGGTAAGGCCAATTCTTGCTGCAAATGTTTGCCCACAGTAGGTGCATGTGAAAACATGGTCATTTCCACCATTTTGCACCATCTTACTTCTCTCACGCTCTGTGTGTGCTTTATCTGCAATCATTTTCTCCTTTGTCTTTATTCCATTTCTGATAGTTGCCCTCCATGCAACACGTTCAGCGGCGACGTGCTCCCATTGTGCATTATCAATGCCTGTATCAATCATGTCCCGCTTACACACATCTTTGTATCGTAGTAGAGGCCGACCCTGAGATCTCCTATCCGTCTGTAATTCACCAAAAAAGATGTCCTTTGGTATTCTACCATCATCCATCCTCCTAACGTGTCCTATCCATCTAAGTCTACGAAGATAGTAGAAGATAGTATTTTTAATTGTTTGAAAATATTGCCGGTCCAAGTTTTCAATTCACCCTCTCTAAAGTTCATGCAACATACTAGGTAAATACAAAACTTGGACCGGCAATATTTTCAAACACTGCACAGTCATTAAAAATACACCCTGTACTTTCTAGACTTTCAGCTTTGTGGTGAGTGATGTTGTCAGGATCACAACCTCCGCCCTTTCCTCACATTTCCTGTCACCCATTTTAGGCTAGGTCGACCTGGGAGCCCAGGCGAATTTTAAAAGTCCACCCCGATGCCGATTCGAACTTATAACTACCCGACCCACCGGCTTGTGTCTAGCCACTACACTACAGCGACTCTTGACACAAGGCAACATGGAAACCCCATCTGCTTCAACCGTGGGACGCCCCTGTTGACCTATACACGCCAGCACGTGACGTTCACGTCTGCTGGAATTATAAATAATATTTCCAGAATTGTCTGCAGAACGCAGTCCAGCCCGCAATTTAAGTAGACATGCATTGAATCATACAACCGTGGATCGGATATCAATATGTGTATGAACAGATGTCAATTAACTCCACATTGACAGCACACGTTACATGTATTGCAATCCAATCATTTGACATGGGATAACAAATGTATGAGTTTGATAATAGTCAATTATTTCAAAACGGAAGACAAAATGTTTCGAGTTTTTCCCATATTTGCTCTAATTTCACAATGGAGAATAAATGTTAAAATATTTGCAGTATTACGCTATTTGATCATCGTGAATGTAATTTGCAAACAATATACGTGATCATTTACTCTAACCATACTTTTTTTTTCTTTAAACATAGAAGCCATGAACAATATGTTGTTAGATTTATTGCCTGGCACATTTCGCTGCCATTTCGAAGCCAGTAAGTGCATGCATGCCTTGACTGTACCATATTACTTCATGCTTCGTCTTCCCTCCACCCCTTCCTCCTGCTCACCCCCCCCCCTCGTCTCCCTACCTACTGCCTTCCTCTTCTTCTTCTTCTTCTTCTTCTTCTTCTTCTTCTTCTTCTTCTTCTTCTTCTTCTTCTTCTTCTTCTTCTTCCTTCAACTCTTCGTTTACTTATTTTTATTCTTCCCCCCTCTATTCTTCCTACTCCTCTTCCTCTTCCTCTTCGTCATCATCTTCTTCTTCTTCTTCTTCTTCTTCTTCTTCTACTTCTACTTCTTCTTCTTCTTCTTCTTCTTCTTCTTCTTCTTCCTTCTCCTCATCCTTTTAATCTCTTTCTCTTCGTCTTCCTTTTATCCTTACCCTCCTCCTCTTTCTTTTTCTTCTACTTCTTCTACCTCTATTTCTCTTCCTTCTCCACATCTTCTTCCTTCCTCTTTCAAGAGGAGTGCATCACATAAATTATGCACCATAAAGTTGAGTGTGCCCGACTTCCGACCTGCATTGATGTCAGGTGTGTTTCGTCTAGACAGATTCCATCCAAGGTAAAGAACTCTATCTACCCGTAGGTACTTTTCGTGCGCAACTTCTACACTGGACCACCCGTTTTTCACACTTATCTGTAAAGGTTATGTATCCTATCTCACTACCAAAGAGATCGTAGCATTGCGATATCAATTGAGTTGAGTTGATTTGAGTTAAGAACCGACGTCACTGCACTCGGAACATTCCCATACCCGCTTCGTCCCCTCGTTCAACATCCAGCGAAGAGTCACACTATTAATCGTTCCCACCGCTATCTGATTGAAAGTTCTCCTGGTCTTCCCTCTCAGTTTTCAGATTCTACCAGAACCCCTGCCAATCCCTTGCAATTCATACCTTCCACATACGGGTTCTCAGTCTATTCATTCGCCTTCTCCGCCTGGTCCCACAGGTGCACGACCACCTGTCCCTTGTCCATAGGTAATCTACACCAAGAGGTGCATTCGCTGCCAGCTTATCAGCCTGCTCATTTCCCCGCACTCATTAAATACATATGGTTCTCGCAAAAATGCCCAGCCTTGTGATGGGAACGATCCATATTCCTTCAGTGTCTAAGGTAAATACTACAACCTCTCAGCCACAGGGTCCCCTCCCTCCCCTCCCCCTTGATCAGATACACATATTATGATGTTTGCAATCGCAACGATGAAGATGGTGATATTTACACCCTAATAATCACCCATGAATATTTAAATTGATGTTTCTCTCGCGTCTCGAACTCTGAGATAAAATGCCAGATCGTATTGAGCGAAAATGTTCGCTCTAACGAGCAGAAAATGTGGACCCAGAGAAAACCGCGCACTAAGGATAAATGTAATCGTTTCAAATAGACGACTAAAGTAATATCACCAACCACGGGGAGGAGAAAATTGAATAAACTCTCTCTACAGTTCACACATCGGTCTGTTTGAAATTACCTGTCGGGCCGGATGGTGTTCAAGATGGTGCGGCGAGTTCAATATGGATGTTGGTGTTTCTTGATACGGGAGACGTAGAGATTTGCGCTAAAAGACTAATACAATTGATACCCAATTCTATATATATAAAACAAAGTGTATGTATGTAAATATATATGTATGTCCTTTATTTGTTCGCGAACGGCCCATCCGATTGAGATGAAATTTTCTACACGTCTTCCTTTCATTCCATAGCTGCCAACTGTCGTATTTATTTTTCTTCTTCCTCCTCCTTCCTCCTCCCCCTCCCAAAATACGTACGTAAATATATGATGATGATGATGATGAAAGAATCCCCGAACCAAAACGCTAGGGAAAGCGAAGAAAATGACGTGACTACACAGAATCGTCACACGGCAATCATCATCATCATCAAGTGCCGTGCCGGCTGGCGTAGGCATTCATGGCTCTCCATAGATCTCGGTCATTGGTTTTCTGGATCAACTCTGCTGCTGATATTCCTCCATGCCACGGCAATATCAATAACAATTCATCTTTTTATGTGTAAGGAAGTTATCTACAGTCATGTAGAAGGGAAGAACAATCAATGGAAGGACCGAAATCACAGAACCTAGACGAGTATGAATTCGGAATGGCGAACTCCCTCCTCCTCTCTTCTCTTACTCCCTCTACCTCCTCCCCCTCCTACTCCTCCTTCTCCCTCTTCCTCTCCCTTCCTCCTCCATCCTTCTCCCTCCTACTCCTTCCTCCTTCTCCCTCCGCCTCCTCCTTCTTCCCTCCTCCTCCTGCCTCCTTCTCCCTCTCCTCCTCCTCCCTTCTCCCTCTTCCTCCTCCATCCTACTCCCTCCTCCTCCCTTCTCATCCTCCCTCCTCCTTCTCCCTCTACCTCCTCCCTCCTCCTCCTTCTACCTCCTCTCTCCACCCTCCTGCTCCTCCTCCCTTTCCTTCCTCCTCCTCCTCCCTCTACCTCCTTCCT
>OY992895.1:71182956-71314134 GCA_963921405.1 Cepaea hortensis
GTGGTACCATACTCGCGTGTGTGTGAAATAGCTACAGGACGGTTGGATACGGCACGATGCATCAAGAAGGCGGAACTTCTTGTGCAGACGTCACTATCTAAATCATATTAGAATTAACTGTAATGCAGGAAATAACTAGGTGCCACAGTAAAACCTGTCTGCTGGGAAAGAAGCCCGGAAAGTCCAGAAACTATCCATACTACTGGTGTTGCCAGATGGTGCGACTAGTAGTAACCAAATAAGTGCTACATAGAACCTGAACTTTTCTATGGATGTGAAACGTGGAACAATTAACAGACAAGCTGAAAAATATATGATGGTTGTGGAGATGTGGTTTCTGAGGAAAATGCAAATGTGCGAACATGTGTGTATTTCAGCTTGAATGATTCATCTAGTTATTTTATTTTACGTCGTGTGAATTCTGCAGTATGGGCCTGAAGAAGAAGAAGAAGAAGAAGAAGAAGAAGAAGAATATGCCAGACAATACATCGTGATATCTATTGTTTGTGTCTTCCAAATTAGGTTTTCTGTCCGTCCATTTCATTGGGAAACTACGACTTCTGAGTTACGTGTAGTTTAAGTCCCTGAGTCAAAGACGAGAAGTCAACATTTTAGTCCAACTGTCCATAGGAGGGGTTGAACCCGCTACCTCAGCATCAGCACACCGGAAATTTAAAAGCGAGTGCTCTTATCCATTCAGCCTTTCTGACATCCTGCCTTAAAATATAGGTGTTAAGAGGAGTATAAACATTTGATGGGGATGGACAATGGGAGCAAGCAGGTCTATCCTATAACAATACATTGTATTTAATTACCTTCTATTGACAACAATCCCTTTCTAATTAATATTCGAAAATTTAGCTGATTCGATAACATGATTATTAATCTGAGGTAGCCATGGGCCCTAATTATAACTTCTCTTCTGGGGTTAAACGGGGTATGGGTAATGGAAAAACGACGATTGGTACGTTAAGTTAAAGTTTAAGCCCAACCATTACAATGGACTCTCTTCCGCGCCATAAGGTATGTTTTGTGCCTGCCCCATATTTGTAATGGAACAATCAGTTCTCTGTTGGTGATGTGATCAATATAAAGTCGGTGGCGTTTACTTCCCCGGGCGAGTTCTGGTAGCTATTGTATGCTTGGGCGACCTGTGAGTCCAAAGTGGTCTGTGTATCCCAGCAAAGAGAGTTATAAATCCCCTGTCCTGTCACAGAAAGACTTCCAAAGCTCAAACGGCGATCATCGTTCACCTACAAGGAAACTGTGTAGAGGCGCACAAAAGTCTTTCTGTCTCAGGAGGAGGGGGGGGAGGGGGGAGGAGATATACTGGGAAAGGGAGGGGAATAGGGTGTCAGTACTCACTCTGAGGGAATATTTTGTAGAAATACAGAAAATCCCAGGCAGGACAGGGGAGGGAGGGGGATTAAATTGATAGATGAATAGGGAGGGAGGGGGAAGGGAGGGAGGGAGGAAGGAAGGAAGGAAGGAAGGAAGGAAGGGAGGGAGGGAGGAAGGAAGGAAGGACTGGAGGGAGGAAGGACTGGAGGGAGGAAGGAAGGAAGGGAGGGAGGAAGGAAGGAAGGAAGGAAGGGAGGGAGGGAGGGAGGGAGGGGGGAGATACACTGGGAAATGGAGGGGAGTAGGGTGTCAGTACTCACTCTGAGGGAATATTTTGTAGAAATACAGAAAATCTCAGGCAGGACGGGGGAGGGAGGGGGGTTAAATAGATAGATGAATAGGGAGGAAGGAAGGAAGGAAGGAAGGAAGGGAGGAAGGGAGGGAGGGGGAGATACACTGGGAAAGGGAGGGGAGTAGGGTGTCATTACTCACTCTGAGGGAATATTTTGTAGAAATACAGAAAATCTCAGGCAGGACGGGGGAGGGAGGGGGGTTAAATAGATAGATGAATAGGGAGGAAGGAAGGAAGGAAGGAAGGAAGGAAGGAAGGAAGGAAGGAAGGAAGGAAGGAAGGAAGGAAGGAAGGAAGGGGGAGGAAGGAAGGGAGAAAGGAAGGAAGGAAGGAAGGGGGGAAGGAAGGAAGGAAGGAAGGAAGGAAGGAAGGAAAGCAGACATGCAGGCAAGCAGGTATGTAGGTAGGTAAGTAGGTAGGCAGGCGGGCAGGAGGTAGGTAGGTAGTTAGGCAGGCAGGCAGGCAGACAGACAGGCAGGAGTTAGGTAAGTAGGTAGGCAGATAGGTAGGTAAGTATAGCGGTAAGGAGCTAGGTAGATGGGTGGATGGGTAGGTAGTTAACTATGTAGGTAGTTAGGCAGGCAGACGGACAGACAAATGGAAAGACTTGCCGATTTCCCAATTTAAGTTGAACAGATAATCTGTCTGAGCAGGCTTATTGAACGCACGCTATCTCCAAGTACATAATGCATGTACAGACTGTCGCAAACTGTACAGACAAGCGCCCATGCTACAGACAGATGACCTCCGTGTATATAATGCGTGTACAGACTGTCGCAAACTGTACAGACAAGCGCCCATGCTACAGACAGATGACCTCCGTGTATATAATGCATGTACAGACTGTCGCAAACTGTACAGACAAGCGCCCATGCTACAGACAGATGACCTCCGTGTATATAATGCGTGTACAGACTGTCGCAAACTGTACAGACAAGCGCCCATGCTACAGACAGATGACCTCCGTGTATATAATGCGTGTACAGACTGTCGCAAACTGTACAGACAAGCGCCCATGCTACAGACTGCACCGTCGACGCTGCAATGTTAAAGTGCGTGAGCGCGCGTGACGTCTAAGTCGTTAACGTGTGATAGACATGTCAGGAGCTGAGTACTGAAGTCGCCGAGGTCTGGCGCGTTCCGCCCTTTATCCCTGTCAGATGTTGAAACGAAGCTCCGGGGCACATGTGTCGTGTCCGTGGAGCATTTATGCCAAGTATTCTTCCCATGGAAGGATGTATATTTCAAGTACAATAGGCTACGGTGAAAGAATCGTGATGCTAAAATAAAAAATTGAAAAATGACAGGCAGTTGCGTCTGTATCCTAGGGGTAGGTGAAACGCAGTTTCAGAATGTTCACAATTCCTCCACATACAGAGTGAGGGCTCGAAATTAGCCGCGGGAGATTCAGAAGCAAATGGCTTTGCGTTGATTTTCATAGTAAGAGGCTTCGGCGGTTCAAAAAGCAATGGCAAAATAGTGAACGTAAGATTGCCTAGAAAATCACAACCAATAAATGCTGGGATCGACTGTGACGTCCTGTAAATGACGTGCAACTACTTAATATGTCTGCCTATCAGTGCCCATCATTTATTTGTGCCATTATCCATCGCCATATATTTGCTGAATTCGTCGTCATATCTCGTCACTATATTATTACAATCTCCCATACCGCGTTCGAAACACAGCTGCTTGTGATTTGGAAGCAGACCGCCCTGCGCTGGTTTTTATGCAATGGTATAAGTTCCGGTCGATTCAGAAAGCAATGATAAACTACTGAAAGTGACCTTGCTAAGAAATCATAAACATCCAAAACAATGCTGGGGTTGACTGCAGAGTCTTGTAAAGGATATGCAAATAACTTTAAAGTAAAATATGACTGAACTATGAGGCTCAACAAAAGAATACCACATACATTATCACACGTTTTCGATTGGATATCAGCATGGCCGAATGGCTAAACACGCCCGTACTTAAACGTCCAGTGTGCTGATGCCGAGGTAGGGGGTTCAATCCTTAGACTGGACAGTTAGACTAAAATGTTGACTTCTCGTCCTTGACTTTGGGACTAAATTACAAGCACCTCTGAAGTCGGAGTGGATTCGCCTGGTGGCGAAGAACACTGGTAATTGGGAAAGCTAATCTACGCGCAAAATTCAGTCCAGTGCTAAGTAATGCGTATGGACTACGCTTTATTTCAAAACGAGAGAGCGCCAAAAGAAAAAACGTTTCAACCTAGAGCTTAGTACCTCCAACCATCTTGAAGTAGCTCCGGTAGGTAATCTATAAGTCATGGTGTAAAATGTAGACTGGTATTTCGTTCCAGCAGTACTTCTTTTGTCCTGCTGCGTTTGTCGTGAAGCGTCACATAGAGGTGGCAATTTGTGTGTGTTTCGCTTGTCTTGTTGCTTGTACTAACGTCGGATTGGATTTCTTTAATGTGTCTTTTACTCCATCTAACCAACTCTTCCAGGGTCGTCCTCTCGTTGGAGAGACAGTCGCGTAGATACATTACTTTGTCATGTGGAACGGAACACAGCGAAACCCATGGATGGCTCAGGCAGAGAACACAATGAGAGAAATGTTCATGCTTGTGAACATTAGGAGAGGAGTGAGTCAGAATGCCAGTGGGAGAAGTCAGACCTCTGCAGGGTCATAATAACATTGGTTCGGGAATGAGGGAATTGGCCGGCAGGCTGCACTGAATGGGAGGTGCAAAAATTGATCCACGACAATTCGTGACCAGGTGATAAACATTTCTTCACGGATGGCTCTGTGCTAAGAGGTACAAGGAGTGTCTGGAAGTTCGTGGCGAAGGTTGGCAGGCGGTGTTTAGTGCAGGAGAACCTGGCATAGGATACAACAACATCTAGTCTGAAAATGGAGGTGGAGGGAGTCACGGTGGCGTTCCGCTGGTTGGAGAAGAGCATACACGTGTAGTTGTAACGGACTCACAAAGTATGATGAGAAATGTAAAGACATGCATGCTTCGGGCAGAGTGGCAGACTTCCATTCAACAATCAAAAATGACAGCTTCTGTTGGTGTTTTTCCCAGGACATGCTGGTGTGATAGGGAAACGAGCAGGCAGACAGACTGGCTGGACCTGCACCACTGGGTGGGTTTATGGTACATGATAAGGCAGACATGATCGGGGCACTTTGGAATCGTGTGTTATAGTGCAGAAGAACCGTTAGATAATCACAGTGTGGAGAGAATGGTGCTGCAGGGAGTGACTAGAGGATCTGACCGACACTCAATACTCTGAAGAAAGGCTAGACGTATACATAATCAGACTGTTATAGGTACCATTAGTATTGGGACTCTTCGCTGGCTGTTGTAGATGAGGACGGAGCACGTATGCGAAGGTCCTGAGTGCTGTGATGTTGGTTCTTGACTCAACTCAACGCAGCGAGAACAAACTTGGTCTAACTTCTCGGACGAGTTAACTTCTTATAGTCTATGCCGTATGGCGTTGGTGATCATAACTATTCACAAATCTCTATCTCGCGTACGGTCAAAACTGTAATTTCCTGCCAATATAGTAAGTAACCTTGCTATGTATGGCAGGGGGGAGGGGGGCGCGCCTTGAGCTTGAGGAATTAAGGCCACCTGGATAGTGCAGTCGCCGCGAACTGTGCAGGTTAGAGTTTTCTTTTATATTTAGTGATGTTCCTGCATGCCATGATGACAAACTGTCAAGTATTTTCTCATTTGACCTCTCCCAGTCTCTTCTCGTCTTTGACTTTCCCGTTGTCACGACGTACTCCATCTGTCCCCTTCTCATGACATGATTGTTTTCTTCTGGTGCGAGTGAATAGTTCTCTTTGTGGGTTAACTTCTTTCAAGATTTCATTACTCTATCTATCCGTCTACAGTCTTATCATTCCTCTATAAAACCATAGCGGACTCTATGTCTGTGTTTTTTTCTTACTGTGTCCCTACATTTATATTTCTGCGCTCTCTCTCTCTCTCTCTCTCTCTCTCTCTCTCTCTCTCTCTCTCTCTCTCTCTCTCTCTCTCTCTCTCTCTCGCTCTCTCTCTCTCTTTCTCTCTCTCTCTCTATCTCTCTCTCTCTAGCTCTCGACCACCACCCCCCCCCCACAAACCCACCCTCCCTCTCTCGAGTCCCCTCAACTACCTCTCTCTCTCAAGGGATGTGTGGCTGGGGGATGGGTGGTTGGGTAGAGAATGTGTGGCTGGGTGATTGTATATGAGTAAGGGTGTGTGGTTAAGGGATGTTTGATTGGGGGATGGGTGGGTAGAGGATGTGTGGGTGGGTAGAGGATATGTGGGTGGGTGAGTGTGTGTAGGTTAGGAGATGGTGGTGGGTGTTTGTAGGGGTGGGCTCGGGATCTGTGAGTGGGCTGGGTTAGATGGGAGATTATGTGGCTGGGTGCGGAATTTGTGTGTGGGTAGGTGCGGAATATGTGAGTTGACGGGGAGATGTGTGTGGGGGGGGGGGGGGAATGTGTAGCTGAGGAATGTGTGTTCGGCTGTGTGATTGGAGGTGTGTGGGTGGAGGAGGATATGTGGGTGAGTGCTTGTTGGTGGGTAATAGGACGGGTAGAGGATATGTGTGTAGGTGGGTGGATGTGTGTGGTGGGGGATGTGTGGGTTGGGGATTGTATGTGTGCTTGGGGTGTGGGTGGATGGGGTGTGTGGTGGGTGAGAGGTGTGTGTGGGTGGGGAGATGTGTAGGTGTAGGGATGTGGTGGATGGGTAGGGACATGTATGTGTGTGTGGGTTATGTGTGTGGTTGAGTGGTGGAGTTGGAGTGAATGGGAGATGTGTGGGTGGGTGGTTGATGTGTCTCATAACATAGTAATATGCATTGTTTATGTTTACAAAATTCATATGACAATGTTTTTTTCCTATGCATTGTTGATGAAAGAAAGATGAGTGATTGGAAGGGCCGAATGTAAGACGGGCCTGCGTGCCCAATTTGTTACCCTTTGAAAATAAAGTCTGTTCGTTCGTTCGTTCGTTCTCTCTCTCTCTTCCCCCCCCCCCCCCCCCCCCCCGTCTCTCTAACGGGAAATCAAACCACTCGACTACCCAATTAGAACCCTGCACAACAAATACTGGTCTTCTCTCTATAGAGATCGGCTGGACTTTCAGTCAGCCTATGTACATTTACCCTCTCCCACCCCCACCCCACCCCACCCCACTCCATCACTCTCTAAACCTACTTCTGCTGGCCCTTCATGTGGCTACAGACAGGTGGCCCTGGAGTGGAAGTGGCAAACTAGGAGGAGGGGCACAATATATTTTAGGAGTAGACTTACGAGTACCGTTCTTTAGGTGTTCTCATTTGGCTGAATATGTGTGTGGTAGTCATGGTTGTAGTAGTCGTCGTAATTGTAATTGTAGTAGAAGTGGTAGTAACAGTGGTAGTCGTCGTCGTTACAGTAGTAGTCTTCGTCGCCGTCGTCGCCGTCGCCGCGTCGTCGTCGTCGTAGTCGTAGTAGTAGTAGTAGTAGTAGTAGTAGTAGTAGTAGTAGTAGTAGTAGTAGTAGTAGTAGTAGTAGTAGTAGTAGTGATGGCTGAATTGTGGTGGTGGTATGGTGTTGATGATGGTGGTGGTAGTAGTAGTAGTAGTAGTAGTCGTAGTAGTAGTAGTAGTAGTAGTAGTAGTAGTAGTAGTAGTAGTAGTAGTAGTAGTAGTAGTAGTAGTAGTAGTAGTAGTGATGGTGGTGGTGGTGATGGTGGTGGTGATGGTGGTGATGGTGATGGTGGTAGTGGTAGTGGTGGTAGTGGTGGTGGTAGAGATGGTGGTGGTGGTGGTGGTGGTGGTGGTGGTGGTGGTGGTGGTGGTAGTAGTAGTAGGAAAAGGATGAGCATGAAGTAGCGGAGGAGAACGTGGAGGAGGAGGTGAAGATGGACTCGTTCTAATACCACCTTAATTGTATTGTTACAATGGTAGAAGCAACAGCTATTCAAGTAGCAAGAAATCGTTTTGTTGTTGTTGTTGTTGTTGTTGTTGTTGTTGTTGTTGTTGTTGTTGTTGTTGTTGTTGCTGATGCTGCTGCTGCTGTTGTTGTTGTTGTTGTTGTTGTTGTTGTTTTTGTGCTTAGTATATGAACAGATTAATAATAACAGACCATAATAACAGACCACACCGATGTGCAAAATAATGATCACGAATTCTCATATAACAGCACGAAGACCTAAATAACAAACGGTATGATCAACAATAACAGTTTTACACGCACACAAAATCTACTCACCAACATAAGTGTACATAATCACAACAAACACGGAGATGAGCAGAGCCACGCCAATGGTCACGAAGATGATGTTCAAGACTCGCTTGAGAACCCTGTATTCCTCCGGGTGAGGCCTCAGTGCTCGCTCCGAGTCTGGTCTTCCGGCCACTCGGTTGTCCAGCAAGATCATCCACACTCGGCGGAGCATCGCTCTGTTCCCAGAGTGCACTGTGGACACACGAGTGTCATTTTCATCGGAGACAATGATTTCAATGCCCCGACCGTCCATTTTGGCATCTGTTTTGAGAATGCAGATGTGGACGGTCAGATATGGATTCTCCCTTGTACCGGCGTGTACTGTTCAATGTTGGCCAGGTTGGCGCGAAAGTTGACTTTGAAGCAGTTGTAGAAGACTCGACAATAATAGCGATGCAGCTGAGTGGCTAGTACAGGCTGTTGTTTGGCTGTGAGAAATTAGCTTGGTCAAAAGAGGTGTGCTGGCAATTAAGGCTAAATAGGGAAGGGCTTCTGCAATTTATTATACAAGAGGTGTTGTTGTTGTTGTTGTTGTTGTTGTTGTTGTTGTTGTTGTTGTCTTCCACTTATGCCATTAGGCGTTGGGTGGAGGCGTTGAGTCCTAGTTCCTGAGACTAGTGCCTCCAATTTTCGTTACCAGTATTTTCCTAGGATCAAGTAAATTCCCTACGGATTTGCAAGACCTGACGCAGGTTCCTTATCTAATACACAGCTCTAATAGTCCTATATCAAAGCACACTTTGCGCCTGCAGTGAGGCGATGTTGCCATTTGGACGTGACAAGCGTGATTCTGGGTTCAGTAACTACAGCTTTCAGTTTGTATGTTGTCTAGTGTGTGCTCTAGTTTGTATGTTGTCTAGTGTGTGCTCTAGTGTGTATGTTGTCTAGCGTGTGCTCTAGTCTCTACTTCTTTCCTCTACTTCTATGATTGCCAGCCACATTTTTGTTTCGATTCGACTACCCCTACCCCGATCAACCTCAGAGAGAAGTTATATAAGGGTCCATCACCGGCTCAGATTAATAATCCTATTAACATTATATTAATTTGAAGGTAATTGTTGTCAGAAGAGGGTAATGATAAATTAAATCAACACTTGCGAATTTGTATATAACTGTTCCATGCGAAGTTGACTGACCAATGAACTGACGACGCAGGCCAGCAGACTTACCGCCCTTGGCACATCGATGATGTTTCCTCACCAGATTCAATTTCCGGTGTGAACATGAATGGGTTAATACAATCGTATCAGCACAAGCGGCCGCTTCGCCTGTTTTGGTGGAATTAGTTAGATTTGATGATGTCAACTAATTCATCAATTTGTTTACATTCCTACCGCTGCCTGTCACCAAGAAGATTTATGTGTCAGGAGCTGTTGTCGCCCACAACGTTACGCTGCAGACGTCATGAGTGCGGGCGGACAAGGATTCAATGCCAGTACTGGTCGTCTGCTACTGGAGGGAATGACTGGCCCAACTATTCCTCGGTGTGCTCGGCCTACAAAGATGTGACGGTCCTAACATTTCGCATACAGCAGTTTTCTTTAGAATTAGAAGACTGCGTTTTTATTAATACGTCTAGAATGGAACGGAGAGCAGTAAGCGTCAGAAAAACACTGCACGGCGTTCTCTGTGCTCTTATTGTCTGTTTCTGTGTACTGTATTATACTGTATAACTGGCATTTTGCTGCAGAATCTTCTAAATATCGTTTACATGTACCACTGTCAAGGCTGAAGTAACTTTCAGAATTTATCTACAAACAATTATATAATCATAATGCTTTCGCCTGGTGCCTTGATAAACAAGCTCAGTGTTATTTTGAACCGATTTGTAATTTCTAACACAATCCTTACCGACTTTGCCATAACAATGATCCTGGGAGAAACACTCACAAAGTCTGCTATCCATGAATGGTTTCTACAGCTACCATTGTCATCCACTACAACTATGTAACTATCACAGCACACCTAAGCTCCGGAATCCAATCTGCAGCCAAAGAGCGGCGGCTTTTTTTCTGTTTCTAGTCTTGCCTCCCTAAATAGCCGATTTACGAGTGGCGTATTGATTCTGAGAGTAGAAACTTCCTGGAAAGCTGCTACCACCAGCTATACATTGTTGTCGCAGCAGCACACAGCTCCGAGTGATAGCTCTCGGAACTCCCTCGAGGTATGTGTGATTAATAATGCGGAATTTTTCTCTTTCTCTCTCTCTTCCTCTCTTGCTGAAACTGCCACTCAGAACGAGATTCCGACGAGTTGATGTATCGCTCACGAAGGTGGAATCACGTGGACGGCACGTCTGCCGTGGTGCTGTTATCTCTCACACTCGGCGTATCGCTGTGACAGATCTTACGTCACGGTTCCCGTGATTCGCCGGGTCTGAGAAGTCGCTGCTACTGCCTGCTGTCCTTGGGCCAGATTTCCAGGAATTCCTATAAAACAGTTGAACTCAATCAGAACACGTCTGTTAAACAGAGTTTGGCCAGCTGGTGCATCTGTTGTCGGATGACCTTTTACCTTTGTGACAGGTGCTGTCACAAAGGTAAAAAGGTCATCCGACAACAGATACTAGTTTATTTGTTTGTTTCATATATTGTGAGGTACTGTTGCCGAGTTGGCGGGTTCAACCCCTACACCGGTCAGATGAACTAAAATGTTGACTTCTAGTCCCTGACTTTGGGACGTAAATTATAAGTACCTCGGAGGTCGGAGTGAGCTCTCCTATGGCGAGGGAAACTGGTAATAGGGAAAACTAATCCACACGCAAACATCAGTTCAGTGCACTAGAAGTAGTCGCATGTGTATGGACTACGTTTGAGTTCAAAGCGAGCAAATACCAACCCAAAAAAAAACAGAATGTAGGCCAAGAAATTGTCAGGTGGAGTTGGCCAGTTCCCTTTTGCGACGCCTTGAATTCCAAGACGATTCTGAAAATTGTATTTTGTTATGAGGCTTGATCGACCACAGATCCGTCCTGGTAGGAAATAAGTTATCCTGGCTTTCCTGGGATTTAAACCTGGACTCTCAGCTTGGCAGTCAAGCGCACTAAACACAATGCCACCGTCTGTACATGAAATAGTTTGTGCATTCTTGAAGTAATTGCTTAGATAGTCTCGACAGATCACTAAGTTCACCTCATGTTTGGTAGCTGGTGCATTCTTGAAGAATGTGCCCCAATACTTTCAATAGACCACTAAGTTCACCTCATGTATGGCAGCTAGTTAGGGCATTCTTCAAGCATGTACCGTGATATTTGCTACACTTTATCATGTATGGTAGCTATCGCATTCTAGTAGGATGTGCCTTGATAGTTTGTTCACTGCGCCACGAAGACACCCTTACGAACTACGTTGTTGTTAAAACATGATAAGATACTGCTTGATTGAAACCCCACTATGTCACCAGCTGTACACCAATAAACGGTAAAAAGCCAAGCCATCAGCACATCCTCAAATCATGGATGAATGATGTCCATTGAATGCCCACACTATTAATTTGACAACTTGGTTGTAATGTCCGCCCAATGTGATTCCTTGACAATATTTTCAGAAATATGGAAGATATTACAGGAATCGTCATTGTGAGACTAAACATCAACAACATTAGATATGCAGATGATACAGTATTGATTGCAGACAATGAACAGGATCTGCAACAATTAGTAGATGCGGTTGTTGCACACAATGAACAATTAGGGTTAGAATTGACGTGTAAGAAGACACAGATTATTGTCGCACTAGGATGAAGGAAATACCACAATGTAATATATAAGTAAATGAGAATATTCTTAAACAAGTGTATGGTACAATTATCACGAAATAGTCATAACATCTGATGGGAGATGCCTTGCAGAGATTAGGACAAGAATCGCCATGGCAAAGGTAGCCTTTTGCAAGATGAAAAACATACTGACCAATAAAAAGATGTCAATTGTTACGAGAAAAGGAGTGTTGAGGTGATACATGAAGCCTGTACTTTTCTGTGGATGTGAAGCGTAGACAATGAGCAGTCAAGCTGAAAAACATCTGATGGCTGTGGAAATGTGGTTTCTGAGGAGATTGCAAAGAATAATACGGACAGACAGAAAAACCAATGACCAAGTCCTACAAGAGACAAATGAAAAGCGTAAACTGATTAGAGAAATTAGACGTAGACAGTCAAAATTGTTTGGTCACATTATGAGAAGAAATAAATTGGAGAACTTGGTGACAACTGGTAATATTGAAGGGAAGAGAACAAGGGGAAGACAGAGAAGTAAATACCTGGATAGCTTGACCACGTTGCATGGTCGTGACAAGAACACTGAGCTGATTCACGACTTTGGTGATCGAGTGAAATGCTTGTCGGTATGACACATGATGAATGAATGAATGTGACTCCTACTACTACATAATAATTATTATTATTAAAAATATTATTATTATTATTATTATTATTATTATTATTATTATTATTATAAATTATACGTGCCCCGAAGAAGGATCTGATGTAAATTATAAAACCTACCCAAAGTAAAGAGGGCTTTAGCGTGCATTATCTCGAAGGAGGAACCTGCTATAAATTATAAATCATAAATTATAAAATCCGCCCGTAGCAAAAAGAGCATTATCTCGAAGCAGAACTTGCCATAAATTATAAAACCTACCTGCAACAAAAAGAGCTTTGGCATGCATTATCTCAAAGCAGAAACTTGCCATAAGTTATAAAACCTACCTGCAACAAAAGGAGCTTTAGCATGCATTATCTCAAAGCAGAAACTTGCCATAAATTATAAAACCTACCTGCAACAAAAAGAGCTTTAGCATGCATTATCTCAAAGCAGAACTTGCCATAAATTATAAAACCTACCTGCAACAAAAAGAGCTTTAGCATGCATTATCTCAAAGCAGAAACTTGCCATAAATTATAAAACCTACCTGCAACAAAAAGAGCTTTAGCATGCATTATCTCAAAGCAGAAACTTGCCATAAATTATAAAACCTACCTGCAACAAAAAGAGCTTTAGCATGCATTATCTCAAAGCAGAAACTTGCCATAAATTATAAAACCTACCTGCAACAAAAAGAGCTTTAGCATGCATTATCTCAAAGCAGAAACTTGAAATAAATTATAAAACCTACCTGCAACAAAAAGAGCTTTAGCATGCATTATATCACAGCAGAAACTTGCCATACGATATAAGACCTACCTGCAACAAAAAGAGCTTTAGCATGCATTATCTCAAAGCAGAAACTTTCCATAAATTATAAAACCTACCTGCAACAAAAAGAGCTTTAGCATGCATTATCTCAAAGCAGAAACATGTCAAAAGGTATAAAACCTAACGCAACAAAAAAGAGCCTTAGCATGCATTATCTCAAAGCAGGAAATTGCCATAAGTTATAAAACCTACCTGCAACAAAAAGAGCTTTAGCATGCATTATCTCAAAGCAGAACTTGCCATAAATTATAAAACCTACCTGCAACAAAAAGAGCTTTAGCATGCATTATCTCAAAGCAGGATCTTGCCATAAATTATAACACCTACCTGCAACAAAAAGAGCTTTAGCATGCATTATCTCGAAGCAGAACTTGCCATAAGTTATAAAACCTACCTGCAACAAAAAGAGCTTTAGCATGCATTATCTCAAAGCAGGATCTTGCCATAAATTATAACACCTACCTGCAACAAAAAGAGCTTTGTCATGTATTATCTCAAAGCAGAAACTTGCCATAAGTTATAAAACCTACCTGCAACAAAAAGAGCTTTAGCATGCATTATCTCGAAGCAGGAACATGCCATAAGTTATGAAACCTACCTGCAACAAAAAGAGCTTTGCCATGCATTATCTCAAAGCAGAAACTTGCCATAAATTATAAAACCTACCTGCAACAAAAAGAGCTTTAGCATGCATTATCTCAAAGCAGGATCTTGCCATAAATTATAAAACCTACCTGCAACAAAAAGAGCTTTAGCATGCATTATCTCGAAGCAGGAACATGCCATAAGTTATGAAACCTACCAGCAACAAAAAGAGCTTTGGCATGCATTATCTCAAAGCAGAAACTTGCCATAAATTATAAAACCTACCTGCAACAAAAAGAGCTTTAGCATGCATTATCTCAAAGCAGAAACTTGCCATAAATTATAAAACCTACCTGCAACAAAAAGAGCTTTAGCATGCATTATCTCGAAGCAGAACTTGCCATAAGTTATAAAATCTACCTGCAACAAAAGGAGCGTTACATGCATTATCTCAAAGCAGGAGCTTGCCATAAATTATAAAACCTACCTGCAACAAAAAGAGCTTTAGCATGCATTATATCACAGCAGAAACTTGCCATACGATATAAGACCTACCTGCAACAAAAAGAGCTTTAGCATGCATTATCTCAAAGCAGAAACTTTCCATAAATTATAAAACCTACCTGCAACAAAAAGAGCTTTAGCATGCATTATCTCAAAGCAGAAACATGTCAAAAGGTATAAAACCTAACGCAACAAAAAAGAGCCTTAGCATGCATTATCTCAAAGCAGGAAATTGCCATAAGTTATAAAACCTACCTGCAACAAAAAGAGCTTTAGCATGCATTATCTCAAAGCAGAACTTGCCATAAATTATAAAACCTACCTGCAACAAAAAGAGCTTTAGCATGCATTATCTCAAAGCAGAACTTGCCATAAATTATAAAACCTATCTGCAACAAAAAGAGCTTTAGCATGCATTATCTCAAAGCAGGATCTTGCCATAAATTATAAAACCTACCTGCAACAAAAAGAGCTTTAGCATGCATTATCTCGAAGCAGAACTTGCCATAAGTTATAAAACCTACCTGCAACAAAAAGAGCTTTAGCATGCATTATCTCAAAGCAGGATCTTGCCATAAATTATAAAACCTACCTGCAACAAAAAGAGCTTTGTCATGTATTATCTCAAAGCAGAAACTTGCCATAAGTTATAAAACCTACCTGCAACAAAAAGAGCTTTAGCATGCATTATCTCGAAGCAGGAACATGCCATAAGTTATGAAACCTACCTGCAACAAAAAGAGCTTTGGCATGCATTATCTCAAAGCAGAAACTTGCCATAAGTTATAAAACCTACCTGCAACAAAAAGAGCTTTAGCATGCATTATCTCAAAGCAGAAACTTGCCATAAATTATAAAACCTACCTGCAACAAAAAGAGCTTTAGCATGCATTATCTCAAAGCAGGATCTTGCCATAAATTATAAAACCTACCTGCAACAAAAAGAGCTTTGGCATGCATTATCTCAAAGCAGAAACTTGCCATAAGTTATAAAACCTACCTGCAACAAAAAGAGCTTTAGCATGCATTATCTCGAAGCAGGAACATGCCATAAGTTATGAAACCTACCTGCAACAAAAAGAGCTTTGGCATGCATTATCTCAAAGCAGAAACTTGCCATAAGTTATAAAACCTACCTGCAACAAAAAGAGCTTTAGCATGCATTATCTCAAAGCAGAAACTTGCCATACATTATAAAACCTACCTGCAACAAAAAGAGCTTTAGCATGCATTATCTCAAAGCAGAAACTTGCCATAAGTTATAAAACCTACCTGCAACAAAAAGAGCTTTGGCATGCATTACCTCAAAGCAGGAACTTGCCATAAATTATAAAACCTACCTGCAACAAAAAGAGCTTTAGCATGCATTATCTCAAAGCAGAAACTTGCCATAAGTTATAAAACCTACCTGCAACAAAAAGAGCTTTGGCATGCATTATCTCAAAGCAGGAACTTGCCATAAGTTATAAAACCTACCTGCAACAAAAAGAGCTTTAGCATGCATTATCTCAAAGCAGAACTTGCCATAAATTATAAAACCTACCTGCAACAAAAAGAGCTTTAGCATGCATTATCTCAAAGCAGAAACTTGCCATAAGTTATAAAACCTACCTGCAACAAAAAGAGCTTTAGCATGCATTATCTCGAAACAGGAACATGCCGTAAGTTATGAAACCTACCTGCAACAAAAAGAGCTTTAGCATGCATTATCTCAAAGCAGAAACTTGCCATAAATTATAAAACCTACCTGCAACAAAAAGAGCTTTAGCATGCATTATCTCAAAGCAGAAACTTGCCATAAGTTATAACACCTACCTGCAACAAAAAGCGCTTTGGCATGCATTATCTCAAAGCAGGAACTTGCCATAAATTATAAAACCTACCTGCAACAAAAAGAGCTTTAGCATGCATTATCTCAAAGCAGAAACTTGCCATAAGTTATAAAACCTACCTGCAACAAAAAGAGCTTTGGCATGCATTATCTCAAAGCAGGAACTTGCCATAAGTTATAAAACCTACCTGCAACAAAAAGAGCTTTGGCATGTATTATCTCAAAGCAGAAACTTGCCATAAGTTATAAAACCTACCTGCAACAAAAAGAGCTTTAGCATGCATTATCTCAAAGCAGAACTTGCCATAAATTATAAAACCTACCTGCAACAAAAAGAGCTTTAGCATGCATTATCTCAAAGCAGAAACTTGACATAAGTTATAAAACCTACCTGCAACAAAAAGAGCTTTAGCATGCATTATCTCAAAGCAGAACTTGCCATAAATTATAAAACCTACCTGCAACAAAAAGAGCTTTAGCATGCATTATCTCAAAGCAGAAACTTGCCATAAGTTATAAAACCTACCTGCAACAAAAAGAGCTTTAGCATGCATTATCTCGAAACAGGAACATGCCGTAAGTTATGAAACCTACCTGCAACAAAAAGAGCTTTGGCATGCATTATCTCAAAGCAGGAACTTGCCATAAGTTATAAAACCTACCTGCAACAAAAAGAGCTTTGGCATGTATTATCTCAAAGCAGAAACTTGCCATAAGTTATAAAACCTACCTGCAACAAAAAGAGCTTTAGCATGCATTATCTCAAAGCAGAACTTGCCATAAATTATAAAACCTACCTGCAACAAAAAGAGCTTTAGCATGCATTATCTCAAAGCAGAAACTTGACATAAGTTATAAAACCTACCTGCAACAAAAAGAGCTTTAGCATGCATTATCTCAAAGCAGAACTTGCCATAAATTATAAAACCTACCTGCAACAAAAAGAGCTTTAGCATGCATTATCTCAAAGCAGAAACTTGCCATAAGTTATAAAACCTACCTGCAACAAAAAGAGCTTTAGCATGCATTATCTCGAAACAGGAACATGCCGTAAGTTATGAAACCTACCTGCAACAAAAAGAGCTTTGGCATGCATTATCTCAAAGCAGAAACTTGCCATAAGTTATAAAACCTACCTGCAACAAAAAGAGCTTTAGCATGCATTATCTCAAAGCAGAAACTTGCCATAAGTTATAAAACCTACCTGCAACAAAAAGAGCTTTAGCATGCATTATCTCGAAACAGGAACATGCCGTAAGTTATGAAACCTACCTGCAACAAAAAGAGCTTTGGCATGCATTATCTCAAAGCAGAAACTTGCCATAAGTTATAAAACCTACCTGCAACAAAAAGAGCTTTAGCATGCATTATCTCAAAGCAGAAACTTGCCATAAATTATAAACCCTACCTGCAACAAAAAGAGCTTTAGCATGCATTATCTCAAAGCAGAAACTTGCCATAAATTATAAAACCTACCTGCAACAAAAAGAGCTTTAGCATGCATTATCTCAAAGCAGAAACTTGCCATAAGTTATAAAACCTACCTGCAACAAAAAGAGCTTTGGCATGCATTACCTCAAAGCAGGAACTTGCCATAAATTATAAAACCTACCTGCAACAAAAAGAGCTTTAGCATGCATTATCTCAAAGCAGAAACTTGCCATAAGTTATAAAACCTACCTGCAACAAAAAGAGCTTTGGCATGCATTATCTCAAAGCAGGAACTTGCCATAAGTTATAAAACCTACCTGCAACAAAAAGAGCTTTGGCATGCATTATCTCAAAGCAGGAACTTGCCATAAATTATAAAACCTACCTGCAACAAAAAGAGCTTTGGCATGCATTATCTCAAAGCAGAAACTTGCCATAAGCTATGAAACCTACCTGCAACAAAAAGAGCTTTGGCATGCATTATCTCAAAGCAGAAACTTGCCATAAATTATAAAACCTACCTGCAACAAAAAGAGGTTTGGCATGTATTATCTCAAAGCAGAAACTTGCCATAAGTTATAAAACCTACCTGCAACAAAAAGAGCTTTAGCATGCATTATCTCAAAGCAGAAACTTGCCATAAGTTATAAAACCTACCTGCAACAAAAAGAGCTTTAGCATGCATTATCTCAAAGCAGAACTTGCCATAAATTATAACACCTACCTGCAACAAAAAGAGCTTTAGCATGCATTATCTCAAAGCAGAAACTTGCCATAAGTTATAAAACCTACCTGCAACAAAAAGAGCTTTAGCATGCATTATCTCGAAACAGGAACATGCCATAAGTTATGAAACCTACCTGCAACAAAAAGAGCTTTGGCATGCATTATCTCAAAGCAGAAACTTGCCATAAATTATAAAACCTACCTGCAACAAAAGGAGCGTTACATGCATTATCTCAAAGCAGGAACTTGCCATAAATTATAAAACCTACCTGCAACAAAAAGAGCTTTAGCATGCATTATATCACAGCAGAAACTTGCCATACGATATACGACCTACCTGCAACAAAAAGAGCTTTAGCATGCATTATCTCAAAGCAGAAACTTTCCATAAATTATAAAACCTACCTGCAACAAAAAGAGCTTTAGCATGCATTATCTCAAAGCAGAAACATGTCAAAAGGTATAAACCTAACGCAACAAAAAAGAGCCTTAGCATGCATTATCTCAAAGCAGGAAATTGCCATAAGTTATAAAAACCTACCTGCAACAAAAAGAGCTTTAGCATGCATTATCTCAAAGCAGAACTTGCCATAAATTATAAAACCTACCTGCAACAAAAAGAGCTTTAGCATGCATTATCTCAAAGCAGAACTTGCCATAAATTATAAAACCTATCTGCAACAAAAAGAGCTTTAGCATGCATTATCTCAAAGCAGAAACTTGCCATAAGTTATAAAACCTACCTGCAACAAAAAGAGCTTTAGCATGCATTATCTCGAAACAGGAACATGCCGTAAGTTATGAAACCTACCTGCAACAAAAAGAGCTTTGGCATGCATTATCTCAAAGCAGAAACTTGCCATAAGTTATAAAACCTACCTGCAACAAAAAGAGCTTTAGCATGCATTATCTCAAAGCAGAATCTTGCCATAAATTATAAACCCTACCTGCAACAAAAAGAGCTTTAGCATGCATTATCTCAAAGCAGAAACTTGCCATAAATTATAAAACCTACCTGCAACAAAAAGAGCTTTAGCATGCATTATCTCAAAGCAGAAACTTGCCATAAGTTATAAAACCTACCTGCAACAAAAAGAGCTTTGGCATGCATTACCTCAAAGCAGGAACTTGCCATAAATTATAAAACCTACCTGCAACAAAAAGAGCTTGAGCATGCATTATCTCAAAGCAGAAACTTGCCATAAGTTATAAAACCTACCTGCAACAAAGAGAGCTTTGGCATGCATTATCTCAAAGCAGGAACTTGCCATAAGTTAAAAAACCTACCTGCAACAAAAAGAGCTTTGGCATGCATTATCTCAAAGCAGGAACTTGCCATAAATTATAAATCCTACCTGCAACAAAAAGAGCTTTGGCATGCATTATCTCAAAGCAGAAACTTGCCATAAGTTATGAAACCTACCTGCAACAAAAAGAGCTTTGGCATGCATTATCTCAAAGCAGAAACTTGCCATAAGCTCTGAAACCTACCTGCAACAAAAAGAGCTTTGGCATGCATTATCTCAAAGCAGAAACTTGCCATAAATTATAAAACCTACCTGCAACAAAAAGAGCTTTGGCATGTATTATCTCAAAGCAGAAACTTGCCATAAGTTATAAAACCTACCTGCAACAAAAAGAGCTTTAGCATGCATTATCTCAAAGCAGAAACTTGCCATAAGTTATAAAACCTACCTGCAACAAAAAGAGCTTTAGCATGCATTATCTCAAAGCAGAACTTGCCATAAATTATAACACCTACCTGCAACAAAAAGAGCTTTAGCATGCATTATCTCAAAGCAGAAACTTGCCATAAGTTATAAAACCTACCTGCAACAAAAAGAGCTTTAGCATGCATTATCTCGAAACAGGAACATGCCATAAGTTATGAAACCTACCTGCAACAAAAAGAGCTTTGGCATGCATTATCTCAAAGCAGAAACTTGCCATAAATTATAAAACCTACCTGCAACAAAAGGAGCGTTACATGCATTATCTCAAAGCAGGAACTTGCCATAAATTATAAAACCTACCTGCAACAAAAAGAGCTTTAGCATGCATTATATCACAGCAGAAACTTGCCATACGATATAAGACCTACCTGCAACAAAAAGAGCTTTAGCATGCATTATCTCAAAGCAGAAACTTTCCATAAATTATAAAACCTACCTGCAACAAAAAGAGCTTTAGCATGCATTATCTCAAAGCAGAAACATGTCAAAAGATATAAACCTAACGCAACAAAAAAGAGCCTTAGCATGCATTATCTCAAAGCAGGAAATTGCCATAAATTATAAAACCTACCTGCAACAAAAAGAGCTTTGTCATGGATTATCTCAAATCAGAAACTTGCCATAAGTTATAAAACCTACCTGCAACAAAAAGAGCTTTAGCATGCATTATCTCAAAGCAGAAACTTGCCATAAGTTATAAAACCTACCTGCAACAAAAAGAGCTTTAGCATGCATTATCTCAAAGCAGAAACTTGCCATAAGTTATAAAACCTACCTGCAACAAAAAGAGCTTTAGCATGCATTATCTCAAAGCAGGATCTTGCCATAAATTATAAAACCTACCTGCAACAAAAAGAGCTTTGTCATGTATTATCTCAAAGCAGAAACTTGCCATAAGTTATAAAACCTACCTGCAACAAAAAGAGCTTTAGCATGCATTATCTCGAAGCAGGAACATGCCATAAGTTATGAAACCTACCTGCAACAAAAAGAGCTTTGGCATGCATTATCTCAAAGCAGAAACTTGCCATAAATTATAAAACCTACCTGCAACAAAAAGAGCTTTAGCATGCATTATCTCAAAGCAGGATCTTGCCATAAATTATAACACCTACCTGCAACAAAAAGAGCTTTGGCATGCATTATCTCAAAGCAGAAACTTGCCATAAGTTATAAAACCTACCTGCAACAAAAAGAGCTTTAGCATGCATTATCTCGAAGCAGGAACATGCCATAAGTTATGAAACCTACCTGCAACAAAAAGAGCTTTGGCATGCATTATCTCAAAGCAGAAACTTGCCATAAGTTATAAAACCTACCTGCAACAAAAAGAGCTTTAGCATGCATTATCTCAAAGCAGAAACTTGCCATAAATTATAAAACCTACCTGCAACAAAAAGAGCTTTAGCATGCATTATCTCAAAGCAGAAACTTGCCATAAATTATAAAACCTACCTGCAACAAAAAGAGCTTTAGCATGCATTATCTCAAAGCAGAAACTTGCCATAAGTTATAAAACCTACCTGCAACAAAAAGAGCTTTGGCATGCATTACCTCAAAGCAGGATCTTGCCATAAATTATAAAACCTACCTGCAACAAAAAGAGCTTTAGCATGCATTATCTCGAAGCAGAACTTGCCATAAGTTATAAAACCTACCTGCAACAAAAAGAGCTTTAGCATGCATTATCTCAAAGCAGGATCTTGCCATAAATTATAAAACCTACCTGCAACAAAAAGAGCTTTGTCATGTATTATCTCAAAGCAGAAACTTGCCATAAGTTATAAAACCTACCTGCAACAAAAAGAGCTTTAGCATGCATTATCTCGAAGCAGGAACATGCCATAAGTTATGAAACCTACCTGCAACAAAAAGAGCTTTGGCATGCATTATCTCAAAGCAGAAACTTGCCATAAGTTATAAAACCTACCTGCAACAAAAAGAGCTTTAGCATGCATTATCTCAAAGCAGAAACTTGCCATAAATTATAAAACCTACCTGCAACAAAAAGAGCTTTAGCATGCATTATCTCAAAGCAGGATCTTGCCATAAATTATAAAACCTACCTGCAACAAAAAGAGCTTTGGCATGCATTATCTCAAAGCAGAAACTTGCCATAAGTTATAAAACCTACCTGCAACAAAAAGAGCTTTAGCATGCATTATCTCGAAGCAGGAACATGCCATAAGTTATGAAACCTACCTGCAACAAAAAGAGCTTTGGCATGCATTATCTCAAAGCAGAAACTTGCCATAAGTTATAAAACCTACCTGCAACAAAAAGAGCTTTAGCATGCATTATCTCAAAGCAGAAACTTGCCATACATTATAAAACCTACCTGCAACAAAAAGAGCTTTAGCATGCATTATCTCAAAGCAGAAACTTGCCATAAGTTATAAAACCTACCTGCAACAAAAAGAGCTTTGGCATGCATTACCTCAAAGCAGGAACTTGCCATAAATTATAAAACCTACCTGCAACAAAAAGAGCTTTAGCATGCATTATCTCAAAGCAGAAACTTGCCATAAGTTATAAAACCTACCTGCAACAAAAAGAGCTTTGGCATGCATTATCTCAAAGCAGGAACTTGCCATAAGTTATAAAACCTACCTGCAACAAAAAGAGCTTTAGCATGCATTATCTCAAAGCAGAACTTGCCATAAATTATAAAACCTACCTGCAACAAAAAGAGCTTTAGCATGCATTATCTCAAAGCAGAAACTTGCCATAAGTTATAAAACCTACCTGCAACAAAAAGAGCTTTAGCATGCATTATCTCGAAACAGGAACATGCCGTAAGTTATGAAACCTACCTGCAACAAAAAGAGCTTTAGCATGCATTATCTCAAAGCAGAAACTTGCCATAAATTATAAAACCTACCTGCAACAAAAAGAGCTTTAGCATGCATTATCTCAAAGCAGAAACTTGCCATAAGTTATAACACCTACCTGCAACAAAAAGCGCTTTGGCATGCATTATCTCAAAGCAGGAACTTGCCATAAATTATAAAACCTACCTGCAACAAAAAGAGCTTTAGCATGCATTATCTCAAAGCAGAAACTTGCCATAAGTTATAAAACCTACCTGCAACAAAAAGAGCTTTGGCATGCATTATCTCAAAGCAGGAACTTGCCATAAGTTATAAAACCTACCTGCAACAAAAAGAGCTTTGGCATGTATTATCTCAAAGCAGAAACTTGCCATAAGTTATAAAACCTACCTGCAACAAAAAGAGCTTTAGCATGCATTATCTCAAAGCAGAACTTGCCATAAATTATAAAACCTACCTGCAACAAAAAGAGCTTTAGCATGCATTATCTCAAAGCAGAAACTTGACATAAGTTATAAAACCTACCTGCAACAAAAAGAGCTTTAGCATGCATTATCTCAAAGCAGAACTTGCCATAAATTATAAAACCTACCTGCAACAAAAAGAGCTTTAGCATGCATTATCTCAAAGCAGAAACTTGCCATAAGTTATAAAACCTACCTGCAACAAAAAGAGCTTTAGCATGCATTATCTCGAAACAGGAACATGCCGTAAGTTATGAAACCTACCTGCAACAAAAAGAGCTTTGGCATGCATTATCTCAAAGCAGGAACTTGCCATAAGTTATAAAACCTACCTGCAACAAAAAGAGCTTTGGCATGTATTATCTCAAAGCTGAAACTTGCCATAAGTTATAAAACCTACCTGCAACAAAAAGAGCTTTAGCATGCATTATCTCAAAGCAGAACTTGCCATAAATTATAAAACCTACCTGCAACAAAAAGAGCTTTAGCATGCATTATCTCAAAGCAGAAACTTGACATAAGTTATAAAACCTACCTGCAACAAAAAGAGCTTTAGCATGCATTATCTCAAAGCAGAACTTGCCATAAATTATAAAACCTACCTGCAACAAAAAGAGCTTTAGCATGCATTATCTCAAAGCAGAAACTTGCCATAAGTTATAAAACCTACCTGCAACAAAAAGAGCTTTAGCATGCATTATCTCGAAACAGGAACATGCCGTAAGTTATGAAACCTACCTGCAACAAAAAGAGCTTTGGCATGCATTATCTCAAAGCAGAAACTTGCCATAAGTTATAAAACCTACCTGCAACAAAAAGAGCTTTAGCATGCATTATCTCAAAGCAGAAACTTGCCATAAGTTATAAAACCTACCTGCAACAAAAAGAGCTTTAGCATGCATTATCTCGAAACAGGAACATGCCGTAAGTTATGAAACCTACCTGCAACAAAAAGAGCTTTGGCATGCATTATCTCAAAGCAGAAACTTGCCATAAGTTATAAAACCTACCTGCAACAAAAAGAGCTTTAGCATGCATTATCTCAAAGCAGAAACTTGCCATAAATTATAAACCCTACCTGCAACAAAAAGAGCTTTAGCATGCATTATCTCAAAGCAGAAACTTGCCATAAATTATAAAACCTACCTGCAACAAAAAGAGCTTTAGCATGCATTATCTCAAAGCAGAAACTTGCCATAAGTTATAAAACCTACCTGCAACAAAAAGAGCTTTGGCATGCATTACCTCAAAGCAGGAACTTGCCATAAATTATAAAACCTACCTGCAACAAAAAGAGCTTTAGCATGCATTATCTCAAAGCAGAAACTTGCCATAAGTTATAAAACCTACCTGCAACAAAAAGAGCTTTGGCATGCATTATCTCAAAGCAGGAACTTGCCATAAGTTATAAAACCTACCTGCAACAAAAAGAGCTTTGGCATGCATTATCTCAAAGCAGGAACTTGCCATAAATTATAAAACCTACCTGCAACAAAAAGAGCTTTGGCATGCATTATCTCAAAGCAGAAACTTGCCATAAGCTATGAAACCTACCTGCAACAAAAAGAGCTTTGGCATGCATTATCTCAAAGCAGAAACTTGCCATAAATTATAAAACCTACCTGCAACAAAAAGAGGTTTGGCATGTATTATCTCAAAGCAGAAACTTGCCATAAGTTATAAAACCTACCTGCAACAAAAAGAGCTTTAGCATGCATTATCTCAAAGCAGAAACTTGCCATAAGTTATAAAACCTACCTGCAACAAAAAGAGCTTTAGCATGCATTATCTCAAAGCAGAACTTGCCATAAATTATAACACCTACCTGCAACAAAAAGAGCTTTAGCATGCATTATCTCAAAGCAGAAACTTGCCATAAGTTATAAAACCTACCTGCAACAAAAAGAGCTTTAGCATGCATTATCTCGAAACAGGAACATGCCATAAGTTATGAAACCTACCTGCAACAAAAAGAGCTTTGGCATGCATTATCTCAAAGCAGAAACTTGCCATAAATTATAAAACCTACCTGCAACAAAAGGAGCGTTACATGCATTATCTCAAAGCAGGAACTTGCCATAAATTATAAAACCTACCTGCAACAAAAAGAGCTTTAGCATGCATTATATCACAGCAGAAACTTGCCATACGATATACGACCTACCTGCAACAAAAAGAGCTTTAGCATGCATTATCTCAAAGCAGAAACTTTCCATAAATTATAAAACCTACCTGCAACAAAAAGAGCTTTAGCATGCATTATCTCAAAGCAGAAACATGTCAAAAGGTATAAACCTAACGCAACAAAAAAGAGCCTTAGCATGCATTATCTCAAAGCAGGAAATTGCCATAAGTTATAAAAACCTACCTGCAACAAAAAGAGCTTTAGCATGCATTATCTCAAAGCAGAACTTGCCATAAATTATAAAACCTACCTGCAACAAAAAGAGCTTTAGCATGCATTATCTCAAAGCAGAACTTGCCATAAATTATAAAACCTATCTGCAACAAAAAGAGCTTTAGCATGCATTATCTCAAAGCAGAAACTTGCCATAAGTTATAAAACCTACCTGCAACAAAAAGAGCTTTAGCATGCATTATCTCGAAACAGGAACATGCCGTAAGTTATGAAACCTACCTGCAACAAAAAGAGCTTTGGCATGCATTATCTCAAAGCAGAAACTTGCCATAAGTTATAAAACCTACCTGCAACAAAAAGAGCTTTAGCATGCATTATCTCAAAGCAGAATCTTGCCATAAATTATAAACCCTACCTGCAACAAAAAGAGCTTTAGCATGCATTATCTCAAAGCAGAAACTTGCCATAAATTATAAAACCTACCTGCAACAAAAAGAGCTTTAGCATGCATTATCTCAAAGCAGAAACTTGCCATAAGTTATAAAACCTACCTGCAACAAAAAGAGCTTTGGCATGCATTACCACAAAGCAGGAACTTGCCATAAATTATAAAACCTACCTGCAACAAAAAGAGCTTGAGCATGCATTATCTCAAAGCAGAAACTTGCCATAAGTTATAAAACCTACCTGCAACAAAGAGAGCTTTGGCATGCATTATCTCAAAGCAGGAACTTGCCATAAGTTAAAAAACCTACCTGCAACAAAAAGAGCTTTGGCATGCATTATCTCAAAGCAGGAACTTGCCATAAATTATAAATCCTACCTGCAACAAAAAGAGCTTTGGCATGCATTATCTCAAAGCAGAAACTTGCCATAAGTTATGAAACCTACCTGCAACAAAAAGAGCTTTGGCATGCATTATCTCAAAGCAGAAACTTGCCATAAGCTCTGAAACCTACCTGCAACAAAAAGAGCTTTGGCATGCATTATCTCAAAGCAGAAACTTGCCATAAATTATAAAACCTACCTGCAACAAAAAGAGCTTTGGCATGTATTATCTCAAAGCAGAAACTTGCCATAAGTTATAAAACCTACCTGCAACAAAAAGAGCTTTAGCATGCATTATCTCAAAGCAGAAACTTGCCATAAGTTATAAAACCTACCTGCAACAAAAAGAGCTTTAGCATGCATTATCTCAAAGCAGAACTTGCCATAAATTATAACACCTACCTGCAACAAAAAGAGCTTTAGCATGCATTATCTCAAAGCAGAAACTTGCCATAAGTTATAAAACCTACCTGCAACAAAAAGAGCTTTAGCATGCATTATCTCGAAACAGGAACATGCCATAAGTTATGAAACCTACCTGCAACAAAAAGAGCTTTGGCATGCATTATCTCAAAGCAGAAACTTGCCATAAATTATAAAACCTACCTGCAACAAAAGGAGCGTTACATGCATTATCTCAAAGCAGGAACTTGCCATAAATTATAAAACCTACCTGCAACAAAAAGAGCTTTAGCATGCATTATATCACAGCAGAAACTTGCCATACGATATAAGACCTACCTGCAACAAAAAGAGCTTTAGCATGCATTATCTCAAAGCAGAAACTTTCCATAAATTATAAAACCTACCTGCAACAAAAAGAGCTTTAGCATGCATTATCTCAAAGCAGAAACATGTCAAAAGATATAAACCTAACGCAACAAAAAAGAGCCTTAGCATGCATTATCTCAAAGCAGGAAATTGCCATAAATTATAAAACCTACCTGCAACAAAAAGAGCTTTGTCATGGATTATCTCAAATCAGAAACTTGCCATAAGTTATAAAACCTACCTGCAACAAAAAGAGCTTTAGCATGCATTATCTCAAAGCAGAAACTTGCCATAAGTTATAAAACCTACCTGCAACAAAAAGAGCTTTAGCATGCATTATCTCAAAGCAGAAACTTGCCATAAGTTATAAAACCTACCTGCAACAAAAAGAGCTTTAGCATGCATTATCTCAAAGCAGGATCTTGCCATAAATTATAAAACCTACCTGCAACAAAAAGAGCTTTGTCATGTATTATCTCAAAGCAGAAACTTGCCATAAGTTATAAAACCTACCTGCAACAAAAAGAGCTTTAGCATGCATTATCTCGAAGCAGGAACATGCCATAAGTTATGAAACCTACCTGCAACAAAAAGAGCTTTGGCATGCATTATCTCAAAGCAGAAACTTGCCATAAATTATAAAACCTACCTGCAACAAAAAGAGCTTTAGCATGCATTATCTCAAAGCAGGATCTTGCCATAAATTATAACACCTACCTGCAACAAAAAGAGCTTTGGCATGCATTATCTCAAAGCAGAAACTTGCCATAAGTTATAAAACCTACCTGCAACAAAAAGAGCTTTAGCATGCATTATCTCGAAGCAGGAACATGCCATAAGTTATGAAACCTACCTGCAACAAAAAGAGCTTTGGCATGCATTATCTCAAAGCAGAAACTTGCCATAAGTTATAAAACCTACCTGCAACAAAAAGAGCTTTAGCATGCATTATCTCAAAGCAGAAACTTGCCATAAATTATAAAACCTACCTGCAACAAAAAGAGCTTTAGCATGCATTATCTCAAAGCAGAAACTTGCCATAAATTATAAAACCTACCTGCAACAAAAAGAGCTTTAGCATGCATTATCTCAAAGCAGAAACTTGCCATAAGTTATAAAACCTACCTGCAACAAAAAGAGCTTTGGCATGCATTACCTCAAAGCAGGATCTTGCCATAAATTATAAAACCTACCTGCAACAAAAAGAGCTTTAGCATGCATTATCTCGAAGCAGAACTTGCCATAAGTTATAAAACCTACCTGCAACAAAAAGAGCTTTAGCATGCATTATCTCAAAGCAGGATCTTGCCATAAATTATAAAACCTACCTGCAACAAAAAGAGCTTTGTCATGTATTATCTCAAAGCAGAAACTTGCCATAAGTTATAAAACCTACCTGCAACAAAAAGAGCTTTAGCATGCATTATCTCGAAGCAGGAACATGCCATAAGTTATGAAACCTACCTGCAACAAAAAGAGCTTTGGCATGCATTATCTCAAAGCAGAAACTTGCCATAAGTTATAAAACCTACCTGCAACAAAAAGAGCTTTAGCATGCATTATCTCAAAGCAGAAACTTGCCATAAATTATAAAACCTACCTGCAACAAAAAGAGCTTTAGCATGCATTATCTCAAAGCAGGATCTTGCCATAAATTATAAAACCTACCTGCAACAAAAAGAGCTTTGGCATGCATTATCTCAAAGCAGAAACTTGCCATAAGTTATAAAACCTACCTGCAACAAAAAGAGCTTTAGCATGCATTATCTCGAAGCAGGAACATGCCATAAGTTATGAAACCTACCTGCAACAAAAAGAGCTTTGGCATGCATTATCTCAAAGCAGAAACTTGCCATAAGTTATAAAACCTACCTGCAACAAAAAGAGCTTTAGCATGCATTATCTCAAAGCAGAAACTTGCCATACATTATAAAACCTACCTGCAACAAAAAGAGCTTTAGCATGCATTATCTCAAAGCAGAAACTTGCCATAAGTTATAAAACCTACCTGCAACAAAAAGAGCTTTGGCATGCATTACCTCAAAGCAGGAACTTGCCATAAATTATAAAACCTACCTGCAACAAAAAGAGCTTTAGCATGCATTATCTCAAAGCAGAAACTTGCCATAAGTTATAAAACCTACCTGCAACAAAAAGAGCTTTGGCATGCATTATCTCAAAGCAGGAACTTGCCATAAGTTATAAAACCTACCTGCAACAAAAAGAGCTTTAGCATGCATTATCTCAAAGCAGAACTTGCCATAAATTATAAAACCTACCTGCAACAAAAAGAGCTTTAGCATGCATTATCTCAAAGCAGAAACTTGCCATAAGTTATAAAACCTACCTGCAACAAAAAGAGCTTTAGCATGCATTATCTCGAAACAGGAACATGCCGTAAGTTATGAAACCTACCTGCAACAAAAAGAGCTTTAGCATGCATTATCTCAAAGCAGAAACTTGCCATAAATTATAAAACCTACCTGCAACAAAAAGAGCTTTAGCATGCATTATCTCAAAGCAGAAACTTGCCATAAGTTATAACACCTACCTGCAACAAAAAGCGCTTTGGCATGCATTATCTCAAAGCAGGAACTTGCCATAAATTATAAAACCTACCTGCAACAAAAAGAGCTTTAGCATGCATTATCTCAAAGCAGAAACTTGCCATAAGTTATAAAACCTACCTGCAACAAAAAGAGCTTTGGCATGCATTATCTCAAAGCAGGAACTTGCCATAAGTTATAAAACCTACCTGCAACAAAAAGAGCTTTGGCATGTATTATCTCAAAGCAGAAACTTGCCATAAGTTATAAAACCTACCTGCAACAAAAAGAGCTTTAGCATGCATTATCTCAAAGCAGAACTTGCCATAAATTATAAAACCTACCTGCAACAAAAAGAGCTTTAGCATGCATTATCTCAAAGCAGAAACTTGACATAAGTTATAAAACCTACCTGCAACAAAAAGAGCTTTAGCATGCATTATCTCAAAGCAGAACTTGCCATAAATTATAAAACCTACCTGCAACAAAAAGAGCTTTAGCATGCATTATCTCAAAGCAGAAACTTGCCATAAGTTATAAAACCTACCTGCAACAAAAAGAGCTTTAGCATGCATTATCTCGAAACAGGAACATGCCGTAAGTTATGAAACCTACCTGCAACAAAAAGAGCTTTGGCATGCATTATCTCAAAGCAGGAACTTGCCATAAGTTATAAAACCTACCTGCAACAAAAAGAGCTTTGGCATGTATTATCTCAAAGCAGAAACTTGCCATAAGTTATAAAACCTACCTGCAACAAAAAGAGCTTTAGCATGCATTATCTCAAAGCAGAACTTGCCATAAATTATAAAACCTACCTGCAACAAAAAGAGCTTTAGCATGCATTATCTCAAAGCAGAAACTTGACATAAGTTATAAAACCTACCTGCAACAAAAAGAGCTTTAGCATGCATTATCTCAAAGCAGAACTTGCCATAAATTATAAAACCTACCTGCAACAAAAAGAGCTTTAGCATGCATTATCTCAAAGCAGAAACTTGCCATAAGTTATAAAACCTACCTGCAACAAAAAGAGCTTTAGCATGCATTATCTCGAAACAGGAACATGCCGTAAGTTATGAAACCTACCTGCAACAAAAAGAGCTTTGGCATGCATTATCTCAAAGCAGAAACTTGCCATAAGTTATAAAACCTACCTGCAACAAAAAGAGCTTTAGCATGCATTATCTCAAAGCAGAAACTTGCCATAAGTTATAAAACCTACCTGCAACAAAAAGAGCTTTAGCATGCATTATCTCGAAACAGGAACATGCCATAAGTTATGACACCTACCTGCAACAAATAGAGCTTTGGCATGCATTATCTCAAAGCAGAAACTTGCCATAAATTATGAAACCTACCTGCAACAAAAAGAGCTTTGGCATGCATTATCTCAAAGCAGAAACTTGCCATAAATTATAACACCTACCTGCAACAAAAAGAGCTTTGGCATGTATTATCTCAAAGCAGAAACTTGCCATAAGTTATAAAACCTACCTGCAACAAAAAGAGCATTAGCATGCATTATCTCAAAGCAGGATCTTGCCATAAATTATAAAACCTACCTGCAACAAAAAGAGCTTTGTCATGGATTATCTCAAATCAGAAACTTGCCATAAGTTATAAAACCTACCTGCAACAAAAAGAGCTTTAGCATGCATTATCTCAAAGCAGAAACTTGCCATAAGTTATAAAACCTACCTGCAACAAAAAGAGCTTTGGCATGCATTATCTCAAAGCAGGAACTTGCCATAAGTTATAAAACCTACCTGCAACAAAAAGAGCTTTGGCATGCATTATCTCAAAGCAGGAACTTGCCATAAATTATAAAACCTACCTGCAACAAAAAGAGCTTTGGCATGTATTATCTCAAAGCAGAAACTTGCCATAAGTTATAAAACCTACCTGCAACAAAAAGAGCTTTAGCATGCATTATCTCAAAGCAGAACTTGCCATAAATTATAAAACCTATCTGCAACAAAAAGAGCTTTAGCATGCATTATCTCAAAGCAGGATCTTGCCATAAATTATAAAACCTACCTGCAACAAAAAGAGCTTTAGCATGCATTATCTCGAAGCAGAACTTGCCATAAGTTATAAAACCTACCTGCAACAAAAAGAGCTTTAGCATGCATTATCTCAAAGCAGAAACATGCCATAAGTTATGAAACCTACCTGCAACAAAAAGAGCTTTGGCATGCATTATCTCAAAGCAGAAACTTGCCATAAGTTATAAAACCTACCTGCAACAAAAAGAGCTTTAGCATGCATTATCTCAAAGCAGAAACTTGCCATAAATTATAAAACCTACCTGCAACAAAAAGAGCTTTAGCATGCATTATCTCAAAGCAGAAACTTGCCATAAATTATAAAACCTACCTGCAACAAAAAGAGCTTTAGCATGCATTATCTCAAAGCAGAAACTTGCCATAAGTTATAAAACCTACCTGCAACAAAAAGAGCTTTGGCATGCATTACCTCAAAGCAGGAACTTGCCATAAATTATAAAACCTACCTGCAACAAAAAGAGCTTTGTCATGTATTATCTCAAAGCAGAAACTTGCCATAAGTTATAAAACCTACCTGCAACAAAAAGAGCTTTAGCATGCATTATCTCGAAGCAGTAACATGCCATAAGTTATGAAACCTACCTGCAACAAAAAGAGCTTTGGCATGCATTATCTCAAAGCAGAAACTTGCCATAAATTATAAAACCTACCTGCAACAAAAAGAGCTTTAGCATGCATTATCTCAAAGCAGGATCTTGCCATAAATTATAAAACCTACCTGCAACAAAAAGAGCTTTGGCATGCATTATCTCAAAGCAGAAACTTGCCATAAGTTATAAAACCTACCTGCAACAAAAAGAGCTTTAGCATGCATTATCTCGAAGCAGGAACATGCCATAAGTTATGAAACCTACCTGCAACAAAAAGAGCTTTGGCATGCATTATCTCAAAGCAGAAACTTGCCATAAGTTATAAAACCTACCTGCAACAAAAAGAGCTTTAGCATGCATTATCTCAAAGCAGAAACTTGCCATAAATTATAAAACCTACCTGCAACAAAAAGAGCTTTAGCATGCATTATCTCAAAGCAGAAACTTGTCATAAATTATAAAACCTACCTGCAACAAAAAGAGCTTTAGCCTGCATTATCTCAAAGCAGAAACTTGCCATAAGTTATAAAACCTACCTGCAACAAAAAGAGCTTTGGCATGCATTACCTCAAAGCAGGAACTTGCCATAAATTATAAAACCTACCTGCAACAAAAAGAGCTTTAGCATGCATTATCTCAAAGCAGAAACTTGCCATAAGTTATAAAACCTACCTGCAACAAAAAGAGCTTTGGCATGCATTATCTCAAAGCAGGAACTTGCCATAAGTTATAAAACCTACCTGCAACAAAAAGAGCTTTGGCATGCATTATCTCAAAGCAGGAACTTGCCATAAATTATAAAACCTACCTGCAACAAAAAGAGCTTTGGCATGCATTATCTCAAAGCAGAAACTTGCCATAAGTTATGAAACCTACCTGCAACAAAAAGAGCTTTGGCATGCATTATCTCAAAGCAGAAACTTGCCATAAGTTATGAAACCTACCTGCAACAAAAAGAGCTTTGGCATGCATTATCTCAAAGCAGAAACTTGCCATAAATTATAAAACCTACCTGCAACAAAAAGAGCTTTGGCATGTATTATATCAAAGCAGAAACTTGCCATAAGTTATAAAACCTACCTGCAACAAAAAGAGCTTTAGCATGCATTATCTCAAAGCAGAAACTTGCCATAAGTTATAACACCTACCTGCAACAAAAAGAGCTTTAGCATGCATTATCTCAAAGCAGAACTTGCCATAAATTATAAAACCTACCTGCAACAAAAAGAGCTTTAGCATGCATTATCTCAAAGCAGAAACTTGCCATAAGTTATAAAACCTACCTGCAACAAAAAGAGCTTTAGCATGCATTATCTCGAAACAGGAACATGCCATAAGTTATGAAACCTACCTGCAACAAAAAGAGCTTTGGCATGCATTATCTCAAAGCAGAAACTTGCCATAAGTTATAAAACCTACCTGCAACAAAAAGAGCTTTAGCATGCATTATCTCAAAGCAGAAACTTGCCATAAATTATAAACCCTACCTGCAACAAAAAGAGCTTTGGCATGCATTATCTCAAAGCAGAAACTTGCCATAAATTATAAAACCTACCTGCAACAAAAAGAGCTTTAGCATGCATTATCTCAAAGCAGAAACTTGCCATAAATTATAAAACCTACCTGCAACAAAAAGAGCTTTGGCATGCATTACCTCAAAGCAGGAACTTGCCATAAATTATAAAACCTACCTGCAACAAAAAGAGCTTTAGCATGCATTATCTCAAAGCAGAAACTTGCCATAAGTTATAGAACCTACCTGCAACAAAAAGAGCTTTGGCATGCATTATCTCAAAGCAGGAACTTGCCATAAGTTATAAAACCTACCTGCAACAAAAAGAGCTTTGGCATGCATTATCTCAAAGCAGGAACTTGCCATAAATTATAAAACCTACCTGCAACAAAAAGAGCTTTGGCATGCATTATCTCAAAGCAGAAACTTGCCATAAGTTATGAAACCTACCTGCAACAAAAAGAGCTTTGGCATGCATTATCTCAAAGCAGAAACTTGCCATAAGTTATGAAATCTACCTGCAACAAAAAGAGCTTTGGCATGCATTATCTCAAAGCAGAAACTTGCCATAAATTATAAAACCTACCTGCAACAAAAAGAGCTTTGGCATGTATTATCTCAAAGCAGAAGCTTGCCATAAGTTATAAAACCTACCTGCAACAAAAAGAGCTTTAGCATGCATTATCTCAAAGCAGATACTTGCCATAAGTTATAAAACCTTCCTGCAACAAAAAGAGCTTTAGCATGCATTATCTCAAAGCAGAACTTGCCATAAATTATAAAACCTACCTGCAACAAAAAGAGCTTTAGCATGCATTATCTCAAAGCAGAAACTTGCCATAAGTTATAAAACCTACCTGCAACAAAAAGAGCTTTAGCATGCATTATCTCGAAACAGGAACATGCCATAAGTTATGAAACCTACCTGCAACAAAAAGAGCTTTGGCATGCATTATCTCAAAGCAGAAACTTGCCATAAATTATAAAACCTACCTGCAACAAAAAGAGCTTTAGCATGCATTATCTCAAAGCAGAAACTTGCCATAAATTATAAAACCTACCTGCAACAAAAAGAGCTTTAGCATGCATTATCTCAAAGCAGGAACTTGCCATAAATTATAAAACCTACCTGCAACAAAAAGAGCTTTGGCATGCATTATCTCAAAGCAGAAACTTGCCATAAATTATAAAACCTACCTGCAACAAAAAGAGCTTTAGCATGCATTATCTCAAAGCAGAAACTTGCCATAAATTATAAAACCTACCTGCAACAAAAAGAGCTTTAGCATGCATTATCTCAAAGCAGGAACTTGCCATAAATTATAAAACCTACCTGCAACAAAAAGAGCTTTGGCATGCATTATCTCAAAGCAGAAACTTGCCATAAATTATAAAACCTACCTGCAACAAAAAGAGCTTTAGCATGCATTATCTCAAAGCAGAAACTTGCCATAAATTATAAAACCTACCTGCAACAAAAAGAGCTTTAGCATGCATTATCTCAAAGCAGAAACTTGCCATAAATTATACAACCTACCTGCAACAAAAAGTGCTTTAGCATGCATTATCTCAAAGCATGGAACTTGCTATGCGCCTGTGATGTAGTAGGGCAATGACATATTGTAGGCCTTAATGTGTGAAGGGACAAAGGTCCAGTCTTTCCCTCACTTAGCGAGACGACAAAAGCTCGCCCGATCGCGCCAGTGACATTATCAACGTAGCTTCCTATCGTCTATGCTAACGCGCCCGATAGTCAGACTAATTTTCATTATGAAGACACAAACAATAGATTGCACGATTTATTGCCTGGCATATTTCGCTATATCTCGTCAGGTATATACTGCAGAAATTACACAACATTAACTAAAGCGATTAGATGAATCCTTCAAGCTGAAATATACACATATTTTCAATTGTCTGCCACGGTATTTTAAATTGACTGTCATTTCTTTCTGTTTGCGCGATACTGACTTCTGCCGATTAATGGCGATTGCTTCAGCCACCTTTAGCAAGCGACCATTTAGAGTGTTAAACAACACTCGATACTCATGGTCTCTATCAGTCACGTGACCGACTTCTAAAATGTGCCGTCCAAATGATGACATATGAAGTTTGTGGTGTGTCGCCTTGACCAGGTTCCCAGCGTCTCTGTTTATTATTCTGTCAATCCAATTGGGTATGTGTTCGACCACGCTGTTCTTACTAATTGACGGGTTTATATGTCCATCGGGTCAGGCTCCTACTGACTGACGGTTAGAAAGTGCATTAGATATCGTCTGCTAAACGGAATATCTGTTCTCATAGAGAAAAACAGGCTGTATATGCAAGCTGCTCCAAACTGAAGGAGAGATCTTGCATGTTCCTATATCTGCTGCAGCAAATGGCGCGAGGTGGGCAGGTGACAATAGCATCTCAGTGGCCACCAAATAGACAACTGCTTGGCCAGCAGTCGATGGAAAGTTTGGCCAGACCGCCCACTGTGTGGCGGTCATCATTGTCCCAGGTTTACTTCTGGTCTTAAATGTGAAGTCTGTGGTGAGCCTGGGCCGCAATATACAAAATTGATTCTAAGCAGTCATGTGCAGGACATGGCGGTTCCTTGGGTGATTTCAGTAGTCAATCAATCAATCATGTGCCATGCCGGAAAGCGTGGGCGGTCATGATTCGCCATTTCACTCGATCACCAGAGTCGTGGATCAGCTCAGTGTTCCTGTCTCGTCCATGCCATGTGGCCAAGCCATCCAGGTATTTTCCTCTCGGTCTTCCTCTTGGTCTGTTCCCTTCGATCTTGCCAGCTGTCACTAAGTTCTCCAGTACTTCAGTATTTCAGTAGTACAGCATCGTATATCGGCGCTACAATTCGTGATGCCTCATTGGACGGCGGGCAATGCCCATGGTCTGCTCCTGTCTTCCCGGCATGCAACCTACTACGGTTGTTCTCGGCGGGTCTGTTGTGGGGAAACACCTGTGGGTGAAAGGGCGAGGATGGAACGTCCCATCAAACATACGGAAATGTTAGCTCGGTCAACAAACGCCCAAAGAAATCAAATGTGTCGGCCGAAAGTCGCAAAGATCGCAGCTCTGTTGTAATTGGCTGTTTGTGATCCCTGGGCAAGTTTACGGTCAGTGGTTTGCCATTTCTTTCTGTAAGACCAGCGTCCATACACTGTATAGAAAGCAACGCATGACTGTCCGCTTCCAAATCGCCCTCAGCTGTGTTTCCAACGCGTTATGCGGGATTACGAATTGCATTAGAAACTCCTTTTGCCACAGAGCCGGCCTATTGTAAATGCAAGTACGTCCAAATCAAAAACAAATTGGACGGTGGAGGAGGAGGAGGAGAAGGAGGAGGAGAAGACGAAGGAAAAGAAGAAAGAAAAAAAGATCATGATGGTGAAAAGGGGAAGGGGAGATAGTAGTAGTTGAGGACGAAGAAGATGAGGAACAGACACCACTGGTGGCAATAGAGACAATTCTCACTAAAATTATTGCCAGAAAAATCATCTTTTATCAAATGATACAATTTTAGCGCTGGAATTGGAAAAGCTAAGTCCTAAACAAAAGGAGCATACATCGGCAATCATTGACCTGTTCTCCTCGCGGCTCTGCGCAAGCGTGCATACCCACTCCCAAGACGATAGTCAATCACACTGGTGCTTTTAACGAGAATTATGAAAGTGGAAAATGCAACCCGCCTTTAGCCAACACGAGCGCCTGCAATCTGGGTCGATAACCACTATTTGCAATGAACTGCGGACAGTAGATTTTGCAGCCCGTGAAAGTAAAGTGCATGGCTCCAGATTATTGAAGGCTGGGATCCCTGGCGTTTTCTCTGGTGCTGGTGGGAACGCCGCGGTGATGGGGATACTCCTCTTGGGATGTCTGTTAAGTAATTCCTTCCGCTGTTCTTTTTCAAGTGGTATTTGTTAGAAAGGGTTCAGATTTCTGTGACCTCTTTCGCCTCTTCATTTTCAGACTACAGAGGTAGTAACTAATATTGTAAAGGACTGCCCGTGGTAGATAATCCCATCGTCATCCTCATTGTGTGGTTATATCGGTAAGTGTGGAGTTCATGGTTCGTACTGCTGCTGCTGCTCCTCCTTCTACTACTACCTCAACGGCTTCGTGGCGAAGGAGTTACTGACGATGTTCGTAATTCCGCATACCGCGTTCGAAACACGGCTGCGGTCGATTTGGCAGCAGGCTGCCTTGCGTTGGTTTTTTATGAAAATGGTATGGGTGCCGGACGTTCAGAAAGCAACGGCAAACTACTGAACGTAAACTTGCCAAGAGATCACAAACAGCTGAGATGCTGGGGATGACTGCGACGTTTTGTGGAGGATATGCACCTAACTTTTACTACCACGCCACCACCACCACCACCACCGCCACCACCACCGTCACCACCACCACCACCAATACTACTGTTATTTTATTACTTATGTCAATAGTATTATTAACACTACTACTACCACCACTATTATTGTTATCACCATTACTACTACCACTTCTACTACCACTATTACTACTACTACTACTACTACTACTACTACTACTACTACTACTACTACTACTACTTCTTCTTCTTCTTCTACTACTACAACAATTACTACTACTACTACTACTACTACTACTACTACTACTACTACTACTACTACTACTACTACTACTACTACTACTACTACCTCTTCTTCTTCTACTACTACAACAATTACTACTACTACTACTACTACTACTACTACTACTACTACTACTACTACTACTACTACTATCTCTACTACTATTGCTACTACTACTACTGCTACTACTACGCCTACTACTACTCCGGCCGCTGCTGTCACTACCACTATTTATACAACCACCACTATTTATACCACCACCACTACTTAAACCACCACCGCTACTAATACTACCACCACTACTTATACCACTACTACTACTACCACCACCACCTCTACTACTCCAGTCGCTGCTGCCACCACCACTACTTATACCACCACCACTACTTATACCACCACCACTACTTATACCACCACCACTACTTTATACCACCACCACTATTTGTACCACCACCACCATTACTACTACCACCACCACTACTTATACCACCATCACTACTTATACCACCACCACTACTACTGCTATGTTCACCACAAATTATACCACCACCACTACATATACGACCACTATTCTTAAACCACCACTACTACTACTACTACTACTACTACTACTATTACTTATAAAAAGTTTGCTTCTTGTCATACTACTGTTATTATAATTATTATATCAATATTTAATTATTAAACTGAAGTGCATGCCCAGGATATCCTCCTGGTTGTTTTAATATTTCATCAAGTAACGATCCTCCATTGCATCTTCCGCTAACTCCCCGCAGGTTACAGTCACTCGGCGCTTCCCTTTTTCTGTGGTTGCCTTTTATAAGTTGTCCTATCAACCCCACTTCGCCTCTCCGTGGTGGAGGGCACAGGAGGAGAATAATTGTTCCTTAATCGACTGCGCGTGTTTAAAAATAATACAATCATTCTTCCGTCGATTGATTTTTCGAGCAAGGTAATTAGTTGGAATTTATTACCGCGCTTAATGCCACGGGCTGGCTTCGGTTATGTTCGGAGAATTGCCTGTTTGAAAATCACTTCAAAATTAAATCTACTGCTGCTTTTGAACGGGTCTATTATCTGCATGCTGTGTTGTCTCCTGGATAAAATTGATGTTTGGTACTTGTTTGAAAGCGTTGTATTTAAATCTTTACGTCTCAAGCAAAGTATAGTGTGTTATTGAACTTCTCATGTTTTACCTGACTATGATAAGTAAATGTGGCTATTCATTTACTTTTCAAAGCTATATATTCCCTTTGTGAAGTTAAACACAAAAGCCACAAAACAATATATTGCACGTTTTATTGCCTGGTATATTTCGCTGCATTTCGTCAGGTGCATACTGCATATTTATATATCATATAAAGTGAATAAATTAATAATACTTTAGCTTAAACAGTTGCTTGCTTGCTTGCTTGCTTGTGTTCGCTGGCTGCGAACTCCAGCGTGAAGTCCTGTATGTCGGATGAATACATCCTGTTGTCCAACCTGAGGTTTGCGTGAGTATCCGTTGTCCCATGCCTGGCTTATGGTGTGCAGGCTGGTGGTTCCTCGCCATGTAGGCAGATATTCTCCGGCTTCGTAGGAATCTTCGATCCTACTGATGTTAGCCAGGTCCCCGGAGGGACCTGTTGCCCAGGACGCACGGCGTGGACGTGTCAGCAGGTCTTGGCCAGTATAGATCCCGGCCCTGATGCCTTGGAAACACTCTGCGTCCCTAAGCTGAAACAGTTAAAATTCATAGTTAATTGTATTGTTCGAATGTGGAACATCTGTTATCCCCACGATAATTTAAAGTCGCTTAAAAGTCGACAGCGTCGACTTCATTGCACCAGATTTTATCCCATATGGCTCGGTCTCTTTCCGTAGCACGGAAAGCGTCGCACAAAGCACGAACTCCGTAGCTTTTAGCGACGACCCACAGGAGTCTCAGAAACATTTAACTCGTAAACCGAAGGGCGCGGCCCGGAATTGAACCAACAACCATCGGAACACGAGTCAAACGGCTTGACCACTTCGCCACAGAGACTCCCACGATAATTTCAAAAAAAAACAAACAAACAAACAAACAAACGATAATTTCAAATTGAACACTAACTCTTTCTGCTTGCATAAAACCGACTGGAACCGTCTCATTGCTAATGCCTCACTATATTTGAGCAATTATTTATTGTTCGTCGAATAAATGTTATCATGCTGTCTTCCCCTGTCTCTCTTTCCACAAATCTGTCCGGTTGTCACAATATGTAAATACATGTAAAAACAACTACATTCACTGTAGTTTAAATAAATGATTAAGCTCACCTCAATCTGTTGTAGTTCATAAAGAACGTGTGCCCCGATGGTCTCCATAGACCTGAAAGTTCGCTCATGTAAGGTAGCTGGTACATTCTTGAAGCATGTGGCTTATATTTGCTACACTTGATCATGTATGGTAGCTAGTTGCTACATTCTTGAAGTAGTCTCCGTGGCGAAGTAGTCAAGCCGTTTGCCTCGCGCTCCGAAGGTCGTGGGTTCGATTCCGGGCTAAAAGGCTTTAGGTTCACGAGTGCATTTTTTTTCGGAGACTCCTGGGGGTCATCGCTGGAGTTTGTGCTTTGTTCGACGCTTTCGACAGGCCACCCTGCGGAAAGAGACCCAGCCATATGGGATGAAACTCGGGGCAATGAAGTCGATTCTCTCGACTGTTAAGACTTTTTTTTAATAGTTTCGATAGACCAGTAAGTTCACCTCATGTATGTTGTTAGCTGGTGTATTCTTGAAGCATGTTCTCCGATAGTTTGTTCGCTGCGCCAAGGAAAACCCCTTTCGAACTACGGTGTTGTCGAGACATGATAAGATACCGTTTGACTGAAAACCCAATAAATGAACAAGTTCTGGAAACTAGCAGAACTTTAAAAATTAAACAGGCGAACGCCCGATGATTTGTCACACACTAAGACACGTAGATGCCCCAAAGAAAGTATTGAAGAGCACAGTACTAGGAGAAAGAGGAAGGAGGAGACCCAGGACTATTATAAAACAAGCATGCACAAATCTATGAATGCAATTAAAAGTTATCTGCATGTCCTTTACATGACGTCGCAATCAAGATCGGCATTTAATGGTTGTGTGTGGTTTTCTCGTAGTATTACGTTCAGTATTTTGCTACAGCTTTAAGAATGATTGACGCCTATAGCATTGTGAAAATCAATGCAAAGCGAGCTGCTCCTAATTCTCCTGCGGCTATGTGTGGATTGTGGCTCAACTGTCAATGTAGACATTTATAGGGTGCATTTTTAATGACTGTGCAGTGTTTGAATATATTACCAGTCCAAGTTTTGTATTCACCCTCTGATAAGTTCACGCAACATAATAGGTAAATACGAAACTTGGACCGGCAATATTTTCAAACACTGCACAGTCATTAAAAATACATCCTGTGTAAAATTAACTGCTTCAGAGCCCAAGGATAACATATCGCCGAATGTGACCTCCCATTTGGATACAAGGACGATATGTCGCCATACTAGGTGTCATCGTGTTATTTCTTTTGTTTCGTGGGGGGTCTTCCGCTTTTTCAGTGCTCAGTGAACGGAAATTTCCAATATAACACTTGTACATGTGATTGCGCATCATATTTTATGTTTGCCACTGAATCAGTAAAAGAGAGCGGTATGAGACACAACAACCAAATAATAATTAATAGTATGATCAGGAAGCCCCAAGACCAGCTCAATGACTGCAATACTTCTGACTTTCCTATTCACTCGATATAAAGATACCGTTTGACCCTTCCGATTCTCATCTATTTTGACAACAAAAGACCACTCCAGAAGCAGAAATGACTTCACAATCAGGGACATGTGACTGCAGGCCCGGCAAGTCTACAAAACAAATAACATAGAGATATGAACAAAGACACGGAAAGTTGTTGTTCATTGTTCGTTTCTCATAGCGCTGCACGCTTCCATGATCACCAGGAATTCTCGTGGAGGATCTTTTGTCCTCTGTTTACTATTTCCGTGCCAGTGTACATAAAATTGATGCAACTGCCTCCGGTTATCTAAATATGCATGTGAGTTTTTCATTTCGTCTGAAAACCGCCCCAGGACAGCGGTTCTGAAACTGGTGAATGAATACATATTTTGTCCATACTCCATTGTTTTTGTTTTTTTTTGCTTTGTTTTTTTGGTTGTCAAATATGCATGTGAGTTTTCCATTAAGTCTGGCAACCGTCTCAGGACAGGGGTTCTTAAACTAAATCTGGGCACCAATTATGTCCATATTTAATAGTTGTTGGTTGTCTACTTGCATACAGGTTTTCCATTCCGTCTAACATCCGTCCCACAACAGTGGTTCTTAATCCATTGAACGGGTACCAACTATGTTCATATTCTACTTTTCTTGATTATCTAATTATACATGTGAGTTTTCCATTTCGTCTAACGCTCGTCACAAGACAGTGGTTCTTAAACAAATTATTAGGTACGAATTATGTCTATATTCCATAGTTGTATAACATCTAAATATGCATGTCAGTTTTCCATTTAAGCAGACAAATCCTTATAGCACAGCTAACTACGAATGTTGTTTCATATTCTATAGCTTTGGGTTTACGTGGATGATAGGTATGGCTTGTCATAACACGGCAGTGTCCGACTGACCACGTCAGCTTGCTCGGTGGCAAATTCGGCAAATGGAAATCCCAATGTAGAAATTAACAATGATAATAGTAACGTCTCATCTCTTGCTAGTAACGTAAAAATCAAATAAACAAAAGTTACAACACATCACAACGAATCAAAGTTTCGATCTTATTGTCTTCGTCCGGAACAACACAAATTTATCTACCCATATTTGCAGTGTCCAATCAGCACTTTAAGTGTCATGTCATCAAGATCACCCGCCTTTACTTCCTAAAATATTCCCACATACACATTTCATGCTGCGTCGTAGCAGGCGACCAGAGTCAATTTTAAAAGTATGCCTCTAAGCGAACTCGATCCCAAGATTGTCGGACCGGCAGCCAGACGTGCTGGATAGTGCACTATCGCAGCCCCTCACCAGTTTGGGAGTCCCGCGCTTTTTATATCCACTGACCTGGCACCAATGTCACGGGTAAATGTTGCTTACAAGTCGCTCACCTTGATAAACATGCGTCTACTGTTTATTCGGCCATCTCTGTCACATCGATTTCTCTTTCGTCTGCCGGTTCTCATTATTCATTTTACCTCTGCAAAAGGCGCGTTTAATAAAGCTAAAACACACATGACACAATACGTGGAGGGGGGATGTTTGTGGTGTGCCGTTGAAATTAGATCATGACAGAGCGGGAGATATTGAGTTGGCTGCGTGAGGTGTATTATTTCATTCAGTGTTGTTTGGTGTGAAGCTTTCTGACCATATCTCACAGTTACCCGTAGTCGATATCCTTATAGAGCAGGAGAGTCGTGGTGGTACAGTACATAAGGCATTAGCTTATCACAGCAGTTGTTCCTGTTCAACTACGACTAGAAGAGACATTGTGCTTTAACCAGCAAGAATCTAAAATAGAATCAGTTTTATGAAATGCGTACCAGGCGTGTATATGTGGAATAAATATGAAAAAGAAAAAACAAAACCGGTCATCTGATTCCATGTAGCTGTGATTTGGAACATGCAGACTGCTCTTATTTCAGACCTTCAGGGTGAAATCAAAATGGGCATTATCATCTCTTGTATAATACCTCAGAAGCCTGATGACGAAGTACACTAGTAACCCACAAGCACAAATCAGTCCCGTGCACTAGAAGGGGTAGCCTATATATGGACTATACTTGAGCTTAAGCCAGCGATTGAAGACAAATAACCGTGCACAAAATCTCCATATCTTCTTCTTCTTCTTCTTCTTCTTCTTCTTCTTCTTCTTCTTCTTCTTCTTCTTCGTCTTCTTCTTCTTTTTCTTCTTCTTCTCCCCCTCATCTTCCTCTTCTTCTTCTTCTTCTTCTTCTTCTTCTTCTTCTTCTTCTTCTTCTTCTTCTTCTTCATCTTCTTCTTCTTCTTCTTCTTCTTCCTCTTCCTCTTCTTCTTCTTATCTTCTGTTGCCTTTCATCTCCTACTGGAGCATAGGCTTTTACCCAACTCATCGTTTGTAGACTTGTTCATGCACGGTTTATTATACAGATAAACTTGTATACTCGATGGGGTACTCAGTCTCCCGCCCACCCTCCTTAGTCGCTTCTTACAACATGTATGGCAAGCTACTCTTGTACTATTCTTTGATTTCCGTACAGGCGCCAGTAGCACACCAGGTTGAAATCTCCATATAGTGATTTTTCACCGATTATTTTCATATCGGTACTGCTAACTTGGTAACACCACGCGCAGAAAAGAGTTATCTGTGTACTCAACCAGTACAAATTATGAAGCCACGTAATAAACCAGCAGACATTATTATGTCACGCCACGTAATTAACCTTTATAAATTATGACGCCACCTAATTATCATCATCATCATCAAGTGCCATGCTGGCTGGTGTAGGCGTTCATGACTTTCCACAGATCTCGGTCTTTGTTCTCTAGATCAACTCCGCTGATGATATTCCTCCATGCTATCGTCTCAATCCATCCAGCATCATTTATAATAAACTAACACAAATTATGACACCAGGTAATCAACCAGAAGACAATGTTATGCCTTGTATTAAACCAGCACAGATTATGATACCAGGTAACCAACCATCACAAATTATGAAGCCACGTAATCAAACAGCATAAATTATGAAGTCACGTAATCAGCCAGCACAAATTATGAAGCCACGTAATCAGCCAGCACAAATTATGAAGCCACGTAACCAACCATCACAAATTATGAAGCCACGTAACCAACCATCACAAATTATGAAGCCACGTAACCAACTATCACAAATTATGAAGTCACGTAATCAGCCAGCACAAATTATGAAGCCACGTAACCAACCATCACAAATTATGATACTAGGTAATCAATCAGACAATTTATAAGTCTGATTTCTTCAACGTTCAGATCCCAAAAACCTCGGTATTTTACATGTAAGTTCCAAAGCCTTGATTTTCTTATTTAATAACTGTAATATGGTCCATCATTCACATTCGTATGGTACCATGGGTAAGATGCATGTTCTTAAATTGTTAGCTTCTATTTGTTTGGTGGTGTTTGGCCAAAGGCTCTTCATGCTGTTAGGCCTCTGCACTGCTAGGTCCAACCACCTGCTGACTTCTTTTTAATAATAGTGCCCGTTATTGTTACTAATTGGAGCCAAGATATTCAAAGTTTGTGGCATTTTCAGTTTTTTTCTTTGTTAATTCATTGTTGACACGTCCTTGTATCGGTGAACTTTATCGAACCGTTTATCAATTCAGAACAAAGTTAGTTAGTCAGTCGCGGTTCCAACATCACAGCAACGGGTCGTCTCCATTATGCTCCGATCCTGTGCCAATGAATATCACATAAAATGGTCCTCACTGCCCAATGTGAAAAGTGGAAAAGACAGGAGTCTCGACAAACAACAGCCCGCCCAGGCACACTGTGCATAATGATGCCGCTAGAATGTCACAACAAAAGTCCTCTAAGAAATATACAGTTCATCCTTGATGGAAGTGGCAGTCACTTTCCCAACCAGATGTTCACCTACAAAGTCTTGATGTGTCTAAATGTTGTTGTTCCATTTCTATACGTTTTCTAGCCAGCCACGCCATTTGTTTCTCCGAAATGCAGTTCACGCAACATCAAACAACCAACAACCTCGGACAGATGTAAAAACATTTCACTGTACATAGTGAAAATACAGTTCATCATCGATGGAAACGGCAAATTCAGAACAAAAAAGGGCTTTAACCAACACTTTCTCTTTATCTCCGGCTCTGTGGCAAAGGAGTTATGAATGTAATTCCCAATCTCACAAACCGCGTTCGAAACACATCTGCGGGCGATTTGGAAGCTACTGCCTTGTGTTGGTTTTCATACAATAGTATGAGTGACAATCGTTCAGAAAGCAATGGAAAACTACTGAACGCAAACTTGCCAAGAAATCACAAACACCAAAAAAAATGCTGGGGTTGACTTGCATGTCCTGTAAAGGATATGCAGCTAACCTTTTTGTCTTTTAACAGATAGAATTACAAATTTAATTCGTTAGCACTGTCTGAGGGGAGAACTATATCATCCGCATAGCTGAATTCAGGAAAAGAATTTCCACCATTTATGAGCGGTTCGTCCCCCGCTGGTGGCTTGCGGGATAACTGAGCCGGCCGCTCAGAAAGCAATGGTAAACTACTGAGCGTAATCTTGCCAAGAAATCAACAGAGAGCTGAAAGATGCTGCTGTTGACAGCGATGTCCTGTAAAAGGATATGCGAATTTAAAAAAAAAAAACAACAACAACAACAATGAGTGGACCAAAACTGTCTCATTTCATACTTTTGGACATTTGTTGTTATATTTTCTGTGTACATGTTTAACAGATACGGAGAGAGAGAGAGAGAGGGAGAGAGAGAGAGAGAGAGAGGGAGAGAGAGAGAGAGGGAGGGAGAGAGAGAGAGAGAGAGAGAGAGAGAGAGAGAGAGAGAGAGAGAGAGAGAGAGAGAGAGAGAGAGAGAGAGTACAACCCCTATCATACTCCCCATCGCACATCAAGCCAAACTGTTGGTGTTTCACCAGCTGTAGTTCACAATAGAATATCTTCCTATATCTCCGTGGCGAAGTAGTCAAGCCGTGTGCCTCGCGCTCCAAAGGTTGCGGGTTCGATTCCGGGCTACGTCTTTTGGTTCACGAGTGCATTTTTCTCAGAGACTCCATGGGGTCGTCGCCGGAGCTACGGAGTTCGTGCTTTGTGCGATGCTTTCGACAGGTCATCCTGCCGAAAGAAATCGAGCCATATGGGATAAAACCCGGGGCAATGAAGTCGACCCTCTCGACTTTTTTCTTCCACTCTACAGGTAGATAATCGTTATCCTATCTGATAACTAACCAGAATCATGAATAGCCGTTCAAACTAGGACACAAATAAGTGGAATTTATACTTTCTTGTAGTGTCTTTCGTGAATTTGTTAGTCTATTTTTGATTGTTTGTTCTGTGCTGACGAAGGCTTTGGCCGCAACGTCCATTTTATTTTTTGTAATCGTGCTTTTTTAAAGCTCACAATCTACTTCTCGTTTTTCAGTGATTCATTCATATCTGATAACTAAGACGAGGAAGGTTCTGTATATACGTCAGGTGTGTGATCTAGACCATCAATCGTGAAAAACAGTGGGTTGAAGACAGGACGGACTGGCACAATGTAATAGTAACACTGGGTCGTGAGTACAGGGAATGGGCAGTCGGCCGCGCAGAGTTTGAGGTTCAACAACTGATCCAGAGTAATACACATCAAGGTGGCATAGTGGTCTATACTGATTGGTCAGTGGTGAGAAACCGGCGGAGTGGTTGGGGTTTCATTGGGAAGGCTAATGGACGATTCTTGAAAAAGGAGAGTATGGCATATGAGGCTACGACCAACAGCATGGGAATGGAGGTGGAAGCAGTCACAGCGGCATTCCGTTGGTTAGAAGAGACCACTGCAACACACATTGTCTTCATCACGTTAGTTAGTTAGTCGATGTTCCAAATTCACGGCAACGGATCGTCCCCATTATGTTCCGTTCCTGTGCCATTGAATATCATACAAATGCTCCCCACTGTCCAATGTGAAAAGTGGAATAGGCAGAGTCTCGGCAATCCAACAGCCCGCACAGGTACACTGTGCATATTTGTCGTAATAAGTGTCGTCCCTGGGGTGAGGGGAATCAACACCCACATTCTTTTAACCCCATATCATTATCTTGAGGATCTCCTAGCTTTCTGTCCACAACACCCCGTCAGTCCTTGGATCTCTCTCTCTCTCTCTCTCTCTCTCTCTCTCTCTCTCTCTCTCTCTCTCTCTCTCTCTCTCTCTCTCTCTCTCTCTCTCTCTCTCTCTCTCTCTCTCTCTCTCTCTCTCTCTCTCTCTCTCTCTCTCTCTCTCTCTCTCTCTCTCTCTCTCTCTCTCTCTCTCTCTCACCCTTGGACCATGCCCCCTCTCTCATTCCATTCCAAAAACATACCCACACAACACTAGCCTCTAACAAAAGTGACAAATTAATTTAATGAAAAACAGTGTCAGGTATGTGCAAAGTGTGTGTGTAGAATGTCTGTCGTATAATCTAGTGTGTATTCAGAATCAGACCGAACAGCTCAGGAGCAAAGTCTGTTTCATCACTGTACTGGCCACACAACAGCACCATATATCAAGGACAGAAGACCTCACCCAAATGATGTGTCTCTCCGGCCAAGTGTCGACTTCCTCCAATAGCTCTTGGACAATCCGGATGCCTGGTCACCAATAGTGGATATAGTCCAATATTGACCATCAATCTGACACACACAGTGTAACTACTATGTCCCTACAAGTTCTGTGTTCAGAGAATTCTAGTATAGTCCAAAAATGTTTACTGTCACTTTAGAACTAACTGTTAGTGTTTAACTTCTCATACGAATTCCCCAATTGTAACACACAATGTTAATGTTCCAGGTATCTATATCTCTACTAGTGTTCCTGGTACTGGTGGTATTTTCAGTGTCTTTATTTTACTGTGATGTAAACTATCACTTAGGAAACACACTTATATAATCATCGTTTCCCGCTCAGCAGAGGCCAGGTTCCTGCAGACCCTCTGGGTTATGGGCCCAGCGCAAAAGCCGCTGAGTAAAAAACCTTCCTTCATTAATCGAGCCATTTTAGTCTCTCTCTATACTCAAAACCAGGAACATCACACACACACGTCCTTGTTGTGTCACAACATTTGGTCGACTGTGGCCAAAGTTGTTTATCCCGACTGTTTTAATACTGTGTCTGAATGACGTCACAAGTCTGTCTAGACAGTAGACATCTAGAAGCTATTTTTCTCGCTAAGGGCTTGCGAACGTGGTTTGTGAGCCCGTATACCCGGGTTCGAAACGCAGCGGTGCTGGTTTTTTCGAAAAAGGTATAGGAGCCGGTCGTTCAGAAAGCAATGGCAAACTACTGAACGTAAAATTTGCCCAGGAATCACGAACAGCGAAAATGCTGGGGTTGACTGCTACGTTCTGTGAAGGACATGCAACTTAATTTATTTTTTTTTCGACTCGATGGAAACAACTGGCTGTCTGTCCCGCTTTCATCTGGGGACTTGTCCCGGTACTTCAAAAAGTCCCGCCGTCTGTAATCTGGAGAAAAAATATCCACAACAAAAGATCCTGCCGACTTCCACCCAGACAGCCTGTCTACCACATCAAAGGATGGCTGCCGCCTGCAGACCAATGGCGCGACAGTCCTTCCTCGATCAACAACACATTAAAGAATGACGGCTGCTTGTAGACGTATGGCGTGACAGTCTTTCATCGATCGACATCTCCAAGAATTTTCGTGACAATATTGCCGCCGCCAGAATGCCAACACAAAATTTAATCCACGAAAACCACAGTTCATCGTCGATGGACTCGGCAGTCACCAGAAAGACCTCATTGACCCGGGTTTTCTTACATGACTCGGTCTTTTACCTCAGGGCGACCCACCAAAAGTGTCACATAAAGCACGAACTCCGCAGCTTCAGCACCGACTCCCGGGAGTCTCCTGAAAAATGCACCGATCAATTCAGTCAATTCGGCAACAGCCGATAGCCATTGTTCCGAACATGCAGGTTACTGTACGGAACAGATTTAAGAGCATTTCCCGCGAATTCCACAGCTCACAGTGTCGCCCACGCACTCACTCAGTAGCAGGGCGACGGAACCATGTACTACCAGTCCAACATGAGGAAAATGCGATTGCAAACCGTAGCTGCAAGCACAAACACGCCACAAGCCTTAACGGTTCAACGCCTAACCGCCATGTTGGCGACCGGAAGTCCTCTGTTAAGACTGCTGTTTACTGCCAACATATAATCTTTATTATTCGCAGATGTTTGCCATCATTGTCAAACACACTTCAATAAATTCAGTAAATATACTTTCAGTAAAACTGTCTTTTCTATAGCGACTTCACCTGCCTATCACAGCATCACTACTTGTGCTGTTTGGAGGAGGTAACTCTGCTACCTGGAATATGATTAAGGTGACTAACATAATTCCCATACAGGTGTATTGCATAGAAAGGCTGTGAAACAATTCTTGTAAAGACTTCACCACTGCCAACTCCAGAACACAGAAATCTGACAGTCGTTGATGGGACACTACAGGCACTTCACACAAGACAGTCAGCATCCTCTCCTTACAAGCTCTGCCCTTGGAGTCAACATCAACATTAGTTGTTCTGTTCGTGACTATGTATTCCCTGATGGCCTCAGATGTTCCCTGTAACAGGACGAGGATCAGTTTGTTGCAGAAAATTAGCCTGCCTGTCAAACCCAATTCTGTAGTCCACTTCCTAATTGAATTAATATAGCTTTGCTTTGAGCGCATGTGATCCAATTTAAGTAATGCTGTCATAACTTTAGAATCATTTTCAACTCCACTGACATCCTCATGCTTTGAGTTGTGAAACTGATTGTTAAGTAAAGATTTCACGTCTTTCAACTGGTGTATTTTAGAACTTACATATTTGCTGCATTCTAAGTCTGATTCAGAATTCATTACTTGTATACCGTAATCTGGTACTATGGTCGAGACTTCAGAAACAGTGTTACAGTGCTTTTGCTGTTGTAAATGTCTTTGAAAGACTCCTGGAACCTTTGTCTCTGAAGCTGCACCCTTGCTGTCTGCTTTGTGTTGTGTTGACTGGAATGTCTTGATCTCTCTAGCAGTTCCTGAGCAAGATAGCACAGATCTGGCAACATGGACTTCCCTTGTAGAGCAGCTGATGTCTCTTCAACCTTCTGTTGGACAGTTTCTTTGAGAGAATCTGGCAAGCATGAGTATCTGATGTAAATCTTAGGTTGCTGAGTTTGTGGGTACCCTGGAGCAAGGGAGATACTGATGCTTCCATTTGTGCTGTTCCTTTCCACTTCATTATAAGCCAGGGAGAAAAAGTCAAAGTTCACTGTTATGAATTGGAAACAAATAGGTATATTAAGCTCCTGCGAGAAGAAACGTACTAAACATCAACACGCATACCTTACAAGGAGATCCACCGTATCCCGACATACAGGTGAAAATCCGAAATCAGAAGCACTCAATAAATACATAAAATGAATAATAAAATAAAATACAAACAAACGCGTACTATACGACACACAGGACGGCCGACGTTTCGATTCTCAGAATCTTTGTCAAGGACAGGACAACACGGATAGATAGGACAACGAAATAAAAAAGCACAAAACTAAAAAGCACAACCACTACGTATCCATGTGGAGCAGAAAAGGCAAAAGGCTCCCTTTTCTGCTCCCACATGGATACGTAGTGGATGTGCTTTTTAGTTTTGTGCTTTTTATTTCGTTGTCCTATCTATCCGTGTTGTCCTGTCCTTGACAAAGATTCTGAGAATCGAAACGTCGGCCGTCCTGTGTGTCGTATTGTATGCGTTTGTGTGTATTTTATTTTATTATTCATTTTACATATTTGAGTGCTTCTGATTTCGGATTTTCACCTGTATTTCGGGATACGATGAATCTCCTTGTAAGGTATGTGCACCGTGTTGATGTTTAGTACGTTTCTTCTTGCAGGAGCTTAATATACCTATTTGTTTCCAATTCATATTGTTATATCCTTCTGCAGCCGCTGCTTTTTCTCACTGTTATGAGCTGACCCTCAGTGTCTTTTTAAGCAATGAATTCATCATCCCTGCAGAAAATTGCTCTTAAAGATTCAATTTCCTCTTCTTGTATGCTGCTCATTGGATGATTTCATGTCATTCCTCCGTCAACTCCCTCACACGTCTGCTGCCAATGTTTACAATCCGTCTTCATCCCGGACTCAAGGGGTATGCTTAGTAAGATGGAGAAAGGAATGTTTTGTGTGGAATGGCTCACCTCGCGCCAATGGTTATCGATTGTAAGAATTTAAAGAATTTTCTGCCCAGGCCATGCGGGAGTGCGGGGGAATGAACAGGCTGATAGGCTGACAGGGAATGCACCTCTTGGTGGTTGATTACCTATGGACAAGGGAGAGGTGTCGTGCGCTTGTGGGACCAGGTTGATGTGGAGAAACAGATTGAGAACCCGTATGTGGAAAGGATGAGATTGCGGGTGATTGGCAGGGGTTCTGATAGAATCTAAAAACTGAGAGGGAAGACCAGGAGAACTTTCAATCAGATAGCGGTGGGAACGATTAGTAGTGTGACTCTTCGCTGGCTGTTTAACGAGGGGACGGAGCGCATATGGAAATGTCTTGGGTGCAGTAATGTCGGTTCTTAGCTCAACTCAACTCAGCTCAACTCAATGACAATTTTATCTGATATCACGCCGACACTTTCAGACACTTATTATTCTGCATAGGTCCTCAAACAAGCCGTCCTATCTTGTGATCTTCCCCTGCAGCTTACTCCAAGCCCTCGCAATATTTTTCATCTGTCTATAATTCTCTTCTCTGTGTGTTGTTAACTCGCCCGTTATTCATTTTGCCATATCGGGTCCAGAGTATAGAGTTTGTGGTTACATTGTCGGATTTTCTCTCTGTGTATCGTATCCACCACCAGCGTATTTTTCCTCATCTCTTGGTTTACATGGATTTGTTTAGTTCTCTCCATGAGCTCCACGTCGGTAATTCTGTCATACATTTCATTTCTGCTATTCTGCGCAGGCTTTAATTAGTGAATGTCTGCAATTTGTTAGTAATTCTAACAGGGAGTCTCCGTGGAGAAGCCGTCTACCTCAGGCTCCGTAGGTTGTGGGTTCAATTCCTGGCCGCGTCATTGGGTTCAAGAGTGCATTTTTTCAGAGACTCTTGGGGGTCATTGCTGGAGCTAAGCAGTTCATGCTTTGTGCAACGCTTTCGGCAGTTGGCTGCGGAAAGAGACTGAGCTATCTGGGATAAAAACCCGGTGCAATGAAGTTGACCCTGCTGACTTTTAAGCGACTTCTTTTTTTTTTGTAATTCTAGCAGTTGGTCTCCAACGTTTCTGACCACATAGTAGTACCACGGCATCGTAGATAAATTGGGTAATGATGCTAGAACCAGAGTTCTCTTGTTGGATGAGGTCACATGTGGCGATATATTATCCTTGGATTTGGATACTGAATAAGTTAAACTGAAAGAGTGCAAGGGCAGAGGTCGCTCCCTTAGAGTCCAATCCAAATATACCACTGCCTGCTATAACAGGGGTTCAGATCTGAACCACTGTCCTTTAGCAAACACAAACGCCAACCACTAAGCCACATATCGAAGAGAAATCAATGTAATTACTGAATTCAATAAAATATATTTTTCTGAAGTATCAAACATATATGCGTGTTTGAATAGACAATGGAATATTTGTTTCGGTTATTTATTGATAAAGTATTTACACTAGCATCTTGGTTTTCACCTGAAAATATTCACTATGTACAATAGATCCAGGTGGGAACCACAACATGGGTTGAAACTAGAAAGTAAAGGAGTCTTTTTTATGCTATGAAGTGTACAATGTATGTTATTTTGTTGTATACAGGATATAGTGTGATTTTCTTGTATAGCCTACAGAATATAATGTAATGTTGTTGTCCTATAGGAAACAATGTTATTTTGTTGTACTACAGGATTTACAGTGATCTTGTTGTAAGCAGGATAATATGTAATTCTGTTGTCTTACAGGATATAATGTAATTTTGTTGTATACGGGATAAATTGTGATTTAGTTGTATACAGGATATAATTTAATTTTGTTGTATTACAGGATAAATTGTGATTTAGTTATATACAGGATATAATGTAATTTTGTTGTACTACAGGACAGGATATAATGTAATTTTGTTGTACTAAAAAATGTTGTTGTACTACAGGAAATAATGTTGTTTAGTTGTACTACAGGATATACTGTGATTTTGTTGTATTACAGGAAATAATGTGATTTTGTTTTATGCAGGATAGAATGTAATTTTGCTGTACAAGTAACAATGTGATGTGGCTGCACTACTGGAAGCAATACTATGATACTGCTGTGCTACAGGAATATGATCTAGCAGTAACGATGTGATTTAATTGTGCTAGAAGAAGTAATAATGGAATGTTGTATTAAAACAAGAAGTAACAATGTGATTTTGGAGTACTACAAGAATAACAATGAAATGTTTTTTTTCTACATGAAATAATGTGATTTTGGAGTACTACATGAAGTAACAATGGATTGTTGTGGTAAATCAGCAAGTCACAATGTGATTTTGGAATACTACAAGAAGTAACAATGGAATGTTGTTGTACCAGAGGAAATAACATTGTGATTTTGGAGTACTACAAAAAGTAACAATGGAATGTTGTTGAACCAGTGGAAATAACAATGTGTTGTTGTTTTTTTACAACAAGAATTAACAAAGAAATATCCTAATACAGTAAGGCAGAAATATGGACATGAGAAAAACATATGTATTCTAAACATTAACAGATTATTCTCTTGTTCAGCTCTCCATTCACATTTCACAGGCATTGACTTTTGTTGGCTACATTAATGCATCGTCCTCCGATAGGCCAGGAAATTTTACATACATATACATCTTTTAAAGTTTCTCAGTTATGCAAATTGATGCCTGCGCATAATACAAGGACTAAAATGATGGCTTCTCGTCCTTGACTTGGGGTCATTAGTGTTTGCTGGCTTTGGAAATAACTGACTAAGATTTGACAAGTTGCTTTCTAGAGATCATATAACATTAATGTATAGATGAGCTTCAGTGGTAAAGTGGATAGTGCACATGTCTACCAAGACAGTGGTCCACATTCAATCCCCAGCAAAGGTGGAATTCTGTTTTCTGACCGGTACAACTTTGGAATCAACTAAGCCGCATAAAAATTAGCCCTAGACAATTTTCAGAATTTTCTGAGAATCATCTGGTAATTGATGGTGATGAGTAAAGGAAGTGGCCACTTAACCTCATTATGTTATGGCCTAGAATATGTGATTCCCAAAAGTGCCTGCTTTTTTTTTTTTTTAATATTCAGAATGAGAATGATGCTTTTCAAAATTTAATCAGTACATTTTTCTTCTTCTGCAGCTCTGAGGACAGGCAAGCTTTGGGCAGTGGCTTGCTTTGCTTCGGAGGTCACGGGTGGCAAGCATCGCCTGGATCTTTTCTCCGGGCATGCTGGTGTTCTGGGGAATGAACAGGCGAACAGATTGGCTGGCTCTGCAAAACTTGGTGGAGTATTGATGCATGACAAGGCAGACATGGTGCGGTCTTGTGGGAGCACGTGTACACCTCGGAGGAGCAAATGGACCACCATGGTCTGGCAAGAATGAGACAAGAATGAGACAGCGAGGAGTGACGAGGGGATCTGGCCGACGCTCAACGCTCAGAGAAAAGCAATGCGTGATTGTGATTGGCTCTTCCACTCTAAGTTTTTTTATATTTATGATTGTCTACTCTACCCTTGCCGATGCTGTGGCTTTGGGGGCAGTGAACATGTTTAACAATTCCCCAACACATCGAGCTTTGGTTTCGAAATCGGCAGCAGACGATTTGGAAGCACACTGCCTTGAGTGACCAGAGAATCTGGCCAATACTCAAAACTAAGAGGAAATACTAGACAGACATATAATCAGATTGCTACTGGTACTATTGGTGTTTTAACTCTTCACTGGCTGCTGAGAATGGGGACGGAGTGCTTATGGGAATGCCCCGAATGCTGTGATGTCGGTTCTTAAATAAATAAATCAATCAATCAATCTTCTGCTGCTCTTATCCCCCAATTGGACTTGAGTTGAGCCAAGAACTGACATCACAGCCCTTGGGATATTTCCACACGCGTTCTTCATGGCATGGAGGAACACCAGTTTTAAAAAAAATGATTGGCAAATATGATGAACCAGAGTTGTGAACAGACATGATCACCAACGCCACACAGTTTGGATATAAGAAGTTAACCCATCCAGGAAGTTACCCTCATATGTGCTCCATCCTCATCTGCAACAGCCAGTGAAGAGTCCCAATACTAATAGTACCAGTAGCAGTCTGATTATATGTCTGTCTAGTCTTTCCTCTGAGTTTTGAGTATTGGTCAGATTCTCAGGTCACTCCCTGCAGCACCATTCTCTCCAAGCCATGATGATATACATATTCTTCTGCATTATACTCATGACTCCAGTGGGCCCTAGGCACATCTGCTTTATCATGCACTAATACCCCACAAACTGATGCAGACCCAGACAATTTGTCCGCCTGCTCATTTTTCCCCACACCAGCATGTCCTGGGGGAAAAATCCAAGAGATGCTCTTTATTTTTTATCTCCCTATTGGAACATAGGTCTCAACTGACTCTTGCCGAGTCATCCGATCTTTTCCTATCTCCTCCATATCTTCTCCATATTATTCATCTCAGTAGATTCTTAGCTCTTAAGAGACAGGGTTTCTACATCTAGGACCTGCAACTGGTACCAAAGTTCTGTTTTCATTCTTGCCTTAGCAAGTTACCTTTGTCTTTTAACTTCTGAAATTATTCTAATACTTTTGGTCAGGAAATGAGGATAATGAAAATTAATATGCCAGGAAAAGGTGAGCCTATTTCACATGACAAATAAAATCTGATCTTGATTAGCCGAACATACTTCCCAGGTTATAATTAGATGTTCACTGATAATCTGGGATGTGGTCATAAACCTGGGTACATTCTAAACTTGTAACAAAGAGAAATCAGATGGTGTGATCTCTGCGACTTAATAAACATGTGAGTTTTACTGACAAACATTGTACAAAATGCCACAAACTCATTAGCTTTCAGCAGGCACAGGAAACTTAAGGCTCCTGTGTGAAAATATACAATCAGCACAAACAGCAGTCAAATTAAACAATAACGATGGATATTGATGAAAATAAGAAGTCTTTTTTAAAGTTAAGTAGTGTATTCCTCTACAGGACATCACAGTCAACCCCAGTATTTTTGGCCCGTTTATGATTTACTAGTGATTTTCAGTTCAGTAATTTACCATTGCTTTCTGAACGACCAGCTCTCATATCATTGGAATCAACGCAAGGCAGTCTGCTTCCAAATCGTCTGCTGCTGATTTCGATACCTCAGCTCGATATGAAACAGGCTCACTGCCCCCCCACCCCCCCACCCCAAAGTCACAGCGGCGGCAATAAACATAAAAAACCAGAGTGGAAGAGCCAATCGCAATTACGCATTGCTTAGGGCAGAAGGAGTTAAAACATCTTGTTTATACACCCAACACTCTTTCAGGAGCTACAGTGGTGTAGCAGTTAATATACTTGCCTAACAAGACAGAGGTTGAGGTTCAACCACAGCAGAGGCAGCCAATACGGCTCTAGGACTGATCCAGCTTCGTATCAATGGTACCAGACAATTGTCGGGATATTCTAGGAATTGCCTGATAAAGAAAGGTGATGAAGATGGGAATTACCCATTCCCATCTTATTATAAAAATATGGGGGAGGTTTAAAGATGACATGATTGAGTTCAATGAGCCAGTTTTATCCCATTTGGCTCGGCTTATTTCTGCAGAGCAAAGCTGCTGAAAGTATCACACAGAGTACAAACTACAGCGATGCCCCACAGGAGTCTCCAAGAACTGGATGATGGAATCTAGAGTTCACTCGTGGGCTGAATGATAGAATTTGGAGTTCACTCATGAAATGAATGACAGAATTTTGAATTCTCATTAACTGGATGATGGAATTTGGAGTTTACTAGTTTACTGAATGATGGAATTCAGAAATGAACTCACAGCCTTCACAGCACAAGGCTTATCTACTTGGCCGTCAAGATCCCCAAAAACTGTATAAAATACAACACACCTCACCAAGAATATGTGAAGGCATAACACTCCAACAACATTATCTTTACAGGACATAACAATCAACCCCAAGTTAATTTACTAGGAAATGTTATATTCATAGTTTATCATTGCTGTCGGAATGAGAAGTCAGGGGCCACATGTTTATAAATTGATATTTTAAACTGTTGTTTGAAGATGTGTCCCGACAACAGTTTGAAATTATAATAAAATACATTAAATCCAAGCTTGATAGTTAATGAAAATATAAAAAACATAGTAATGTCACAAATCTGCTGAACATGTACATATATCTGTAACAACCAGCAAACAGGCACCATCAAGCATACTCTCTCACCACGTGCACAAATGTTATCTCTGCCATCCATTCATCCATCCATCATGTGCCATGCCAATAAACATGGGCGGTCATGACTCGCCATTTCACCCAATCACCAGAGTCGTGGATCAGCTCAATGTTCCTGTCTCGACCATGCCACGTGGCCAAGCCATCTAGGTATTTACTTCTCGGTCTTCCCCTTGGTCTCTTCCCTTCGATCTTGCTAGTTGTCATCAAGTTCTCCAAGTCATTTCGTCTCATAACATGCCTAAAAAATTTTGACTGTCTACATCTAATGTCTCTAATCAGTTTACGATCTTCATTTGTTTCTTGAAGGACTTGTTCATTGGTTTTTCTGGCTGTCCATGGTATTCTTTGCCTTTTTCTCTGAAACCACATTTCCACAGCCATCAGATGTTTTTTCAGCTTGACTGCTCATTTTCCACGCTTCACATCCATACAAAAGTACAGGTTCTATGTAGCGCTTCAACACTCTTTTTCTCGTTTCAAATGATATCTTTTTATTGGTCAGTATGTTTTTCATCTTGCAAAAGGCTACCTTCGCCATGGCAATTCTTGCTCTAATCTCTTCAAGGCATCTCCCATCAGATGTTATGACTGTTCCGAAATAACTGTACTGATTAACTTCCATAAGAATATGCCCATTTACTCGTATATCACATTGTGGTATTTCTTCCTTCCCAGTGACGACCATAATCTGTGTCTTCTTACTATTCAATTCTAACCCTAGTTGCTAACTGTGTGCAACAACCGCATCTACTAAATGTTGCAGGTTCTGTTCATTGTCTGCAATCAAGACTGTATCATCTGCATATCTAATGTTATTGATGTATCATCCCCCAATGTTGATTCCTTCCATATCTACTATATTTCTGAAAATACTTTCACTGTACAAGGAAAAAAGCTCTGGAGACATTATACATCCCTGTCTCACACCTCTCTTAATATGCTGATATTGACCTACATCATCAATTCTGATGGCAGCTTGTTGTTTCCAATATATGTTTTTTACAAGTCTAAGGTCTTTCCCATCAATTTGTAGATCTTCAAGCACCCTTATCATGTCCACATGTCTCACTTTATCGAAAGCCTTTGTGTATTCTATATAGCAGAGATATAGATCTTTGTTTACTTCTATAGAATGTTCAATTACTGTTGATCACATTCCAAAGGTATCTGCATCCAGTTAAAATCCTAGAATTGGTTTCTGATCTTAATAAGTTTGAACAAAGAAGACACAGACAACTGATCACAAAATATGTTGTGTGACATATTTTGATGTATCTTGTCAGTGGCATACTAAAGAACTAAAGAAGATTCATCCTTTTTTGGCTGAAATACACAACACAGAGTATATTTGCTTCTTCAACTTATTTAGTTGTATAGTGTACACCTAATGAAATACAGGGAAATATTTTTTTCAGTAAAGAACCTGTAAGTAAAAGTATATTTGGCGCATGTGGTTGGACCGATATTTTATAGACGAATCAGCACTCTAGGAGTGATGTTTTTAATATCATGTGGGCAGCCTTTATCTCCCAAGACATTTCCAGGTAGCCAGTTTAGGCCGGAACAACCTGGAAGCCTAGTCAGTTTTCACAATCCACTGCAATGCCAGTTCAAAATCATGACGACCGAGCCAGCAGGCAAGCATGTAGTTACTATGCTAACACTCATCTGGTGCATTCTACAGAACTAGCTGAAGAAAATGGCCAATGTCTAGTAAAGGAGAGCTTGGCATATGATACCACAACCTCAAGTTTGAGAATGGAGGTGGAGGCAGTTACTGCAGCTTTCCGCTGGTTGGTGAACAAACTGTATATGCAAAAGTGAAGACTGGCATGCTTCATGCAGAATGGCGTGCATCAATTCAAAGGTCGCAGGTTGTGAGCATTTGCTGGATCTTTTCTCCAGGACATCTGAGGTGGTTGGAAATGAACAGGCAGACAGACTGGCTGGTGCGGCATCATCAAAGGGTGAATTGATGCATGATAAGGCGGATGTGGTGAAGGCCCTCTGGGAGCACGTAATTAATGCAAACAGATAGACTACCATGGTCTAGAGAGAATGCAGCAGCAAGGGGTGACCAGAGAATCTGGTCACCAGTCATCATTCAGAGGCAAAGCGGATGACGACGGACATATAAACAGAATGCAACGAGGACAATTATTATTGGAAATCTAAGCTGGCTGTTGAAGAGGAGGACTGAGCGCTTATGGAAATGCCCCGAGTGTAGTGATGTTGGTTCTTGACTCAACTCACTCTACATAACTAAATAAAATGAATCAATCATATGTATCCAGTTTGACTGAAATACACATCACACTGTATATTTCCTTTATTTTATTTAGTTCTTTAGTATTCATCTGATGAGACCGTGAAATATCCCTGGGAATAAATTGGGCAATCTGATGTTTGGAATCTTCTTTATTCAGTTTAACATCAAGAAAACATTTTGAATTTAATCAATTGTCCTGCACAGCATGTCTCAATGAAATTAAGTATACCACAGTCCTGGCAGTAAAAAAAATCAAGTTTTAGACTAAATCTCTCACAGGTGCCTTGCTCATCTCTGACAGCATTCCAATATAACCTTGCACTCATCCTTCCTCTAGCAGACACACATCACTGAATCAACCCACACAGACATTCACAGGTGTTTCTCCCGCCTTTTTGATGAACTCAGGAGATTCCCATTCATTCTACATTTTCTGGAGTTAACAACACACAACAACACAAGAAGTAAACTAGTCAGCAGTGCATGCTTCATAAACCTGCAGTACCCCACCAAGGAAGAAGAGGCTCTGCCCAATAATGAACACAGCAAATGACCACGAAGGATCGGCGTCCATTTCTAGTTTCTCCTGCAGGACATCGATGGCGTTGAAGGTGAAAACAAGTCCCCCAATCAGACTCACAATTACTGTCAAGGACACATCAGAATGTTGAGTTAGTTCAGTGTTACATGGATTACGTTTAATGTTACATTTGTTACATGTCTTAAGTTTCATATTAAAGGTGTTGCATGTCTTAAGCTTCACGTTAAATTTGTTATAAATCTGAAGTATTGCATCAAATTTGTTACATATCCTAATTTCGTGTCACAACTGTTAAATGTCTGAAGTTTGGTGTCACATTTGTATTTGTTTTATGTTGGAGTGTCACAAATAGTGTCACATATGTTACATGTTTACATATTTGTTGTGAAATCTGTTGTGCATATTAAGTTTGGCCTGAAATATTTTGTTACCATTTCTTAAATTTGACATGAAACTTGTTACATATTATAATTCTTAAGATTTTCAATAATAAATAAATGTTACAGGAGGCAAATAAATTCCTAAACACAGTCAATCACCCACATTTTTGGTCACTTTATGAAAAGAGAAGGTCTGGCAAATATTGTGACAATCATAAAGATTAATGGTATTTCCAAAAGAGAACGGCAGAGGGAGAACATGCTGGATAGGCTGGCAAAGTGGCAAGAAAGAATATCAGTGGTCAAAGTTACCAAGAACTCAGAAAACAGATGGTTATGGAGGAATATGATTGCCTGTGCTGTCTGGCATAATGATGATGATGATGTATGGTAAGTAAAACTGAATTGATTGGCGGGATTCCCTAGGAAAGATAACCAGTCAAAAATGGAAATGAAGAAGAATAACACAGTCAACAAATGTCAGTGATGAAGAACCCAGTCAACAAATGTCAGTCAAAAACGATATATCATAGTCAACAAATGGCAGTGAACAAGGATAACCCAGTCAACAAATGTCAGTGAAGAAAGATAATTCAGTCAGCAAATATCAGTGAAAACTTGGATATGTAGGCTGGAAGGTGAAAATATCACAGATCTGTTGTAAACAGACATCACACAAATACAGACCAATAACTTCATGTTAATTACCAGAAGAACAAAGAAGAAAACTGGATTCAAATACCATCTTCATTAGACTGAAAGTAGCCAATAGTGCTTAGATAACCTCCTCAGATTACATTAGGAATTAAAAGTTAGTTGCATATCCTTTACAGGATGTCACAGTCAACCCCAGAATTGTTTGGCTGTTTGTGATTACCAGGCAAGTTTACATTCAGTAGTTTGCCATTGCTTTCTGAACGACCGACACTCATACCATTGTATGAAAACCAGTGCAAGGTGGTCTCAGCCACATCACCCTCAACTGTGTTTCAAACATGGTATGCGGAATTATGAACAATGTGCACAAACATGATGACATGGCCATCACTGTGTGCATACTAGAATCCACACTTTCAACAAATATTCTACTGAAGGCTGATTTCTAATTTTTTATTTACATTTTACCAGGACTGTTGCCTGTCAGACCTACATTGTAAGCTGTGTAACTGCTGAAGGTTATTTCTTCTTCTTCTGTGTTCCTCTTTTGAAGGGACGGTGAACGAGGAGGATGCATCTAAATAGATCATTATCATCATCATCATAATCATCATGTGCCATGCCGATAAGCGTTGGCGGTCATGTTTTGCCATCTCACTCGATCACCAGAGTCGTGGATCAGATCAGTGTTCCTGTCTCGACCATGCCATGTGGCCAAGCCATTCAGGTATTTACTTCTTGATCTTCCCCTTGGTCTCTTCTTTTCTAAATAAATCAACCGCTTAGAAAGCGAAGCAGCAGAGTGCGTGACACACATGAGGAGTGTTCAAGACACGATAGTGAACATGGCTGGCCATCATGGAAGAGATTGGGAACTCACCACATAGTATCCCAAACACAGCAATACAATCATACCAAAAAGCAAATACAGAGGTTCGAGAACAGCTGGGAATGAAAAGAGAGTTGATGAAATAAAAAAAAAAACAGAAGCAAGTGAAATATTTTGGTTACATTAAAAGACATATTACTCTTATAAAAACCATACTGAAGGGCAAGGTTGAGGGCACGCGAGCAAGAGGCAGACAACAATACAAGTGGGAAGATAGCATCAAGAGATGGACGAACATCAATCTGGCAGAATGTACAGTCAGGGCGAGAGACAGACAGTGTTGGAGATCCATTGCAGCCAACTTTCATTGTAGAGACGGTACCTGATTGATTGATTGGTTGGTTGATTGATTGACTTATTGATTGATTAATTGATTGATTGATTGATTTTGTTCCCCTTTCAAATGGAATATATCACACCTTGTTACACATCACAAACACCAGTGTGTCCTAAAGTTAAAAAAGGACCCTTTTTCCCACCTTGAGATGTACCTTGTGCTGGGCCCATAATTGTATAGATCAAGTGGCAGCCGATAGATGATGGGGTCACTGATGGGGTCACTATCACACTGGCCATCTTCACTACCTAGAACATTTCCTGGCACTTATTTCACACTGGCTCAGCTTGGGAGGCCAGATATTTTTCAAAAATCCCTGCCTTGATACAAATATTAACACATGACCCTTGGATTAGGAGGCAAGCATGCTAGCCACTATGCTGCTGTTGTTACTTAATTCCTAGTAAGGTGAGGGGTTTTTTTATCCATCAGAGGTAAGATAATGATCCTGCACCTGCATATTGCATGTAAATTAAGACCATGTTCTTCTTCTTCTTTCGTTCGCCTGAAATATGTCTATAACTGCAATATTGTCTCTTGCATGAATTTAACTGTCTTTTTTAGTTCACTCAGGTGTCCATATAGTTTATCTTCCACTGTCGTCTCTCTAGGCCAGAAGGTTTGCCTGCATATTTTGTATTTTGGGCAGTCTTGGAGTATGTGATCTGCTGTCTGCAACGCCAATCCACATGTGCACATGGCTGATTCACCAAACTTGAATTTTCTATACATGTGGTTGCGTAATCTATTGTGTCCTGTTCTGAGGCACAGAATAATGACTTGTTCTGGTCTGTCCATAAAGTAGTAGTCGTCTTGAGCAGGTTTTGGTGGCTTTCTGACTGATTTATCATTCTTTGTGTCAGACGGCTTGTTAATCGAGATGAATCTATTCTCATCCTGCCAGTCTTCCAGTCTCTCCCATCTCTGGGCCAAATGATCATAGCCCCAGCTCTGCGAGTGGCTGTTGAAATCACCACACACAATCATTTTTTGCTTTTAATGGTAGTGTGTCCAGTGCCTGTGGGCGGTCACTTGGACAGTAGTAATTGATCAGATGTAGGTGTATTGCCTGTCTTAAGTTTAAGTGTCTGATACTCAGCCCCTTCCATGTAAACTTCAGTTTGGGAGGTAGTGATGTTATTTTTTTACAAGGGTCAGTATCCCACCCTTTCACCTGTCCTTTCAGTCAGATCGTTAACAGGGCCGTGTTCTTAACATACACCATGAGTGGTAGTTAAAAAAGTTAGTTGCATATCCTTTACAGGGTGTTGCAGTCAACACCAGCATTTTTTGCTATTGTGATCCCTTGGCAAGTTTTTACATTCAGTAGTTATGAATGTCTCCCTGGTCTAGGGGTACATGACTTTTTCTGTAATCCTGTATACTCTCGTGAGTAACGTGACGTGCGTGAGAATCGTAGCGGTTCTCTCAGAGTCGGTAACTTAAGGGGTATGTGAGCCGGTCGCTCAGAAAGCAATGGCAAACTACTGAGCGTAATCTTGCCAAGAAATCAACAATCAGCTAAAAGATGCTGATGTTGACAGTGATGTCCTGTAAAGGATATGCAACAAAACCCAAAAAAAAAAAAAAAAAGTTATGAATGGTAGTAGGTGGCCATAACTTTCTTCTTTATGTCACCATAACACTAACCCATGAAGTGATATTACTGGGATATTAATGTGATGGTTTCCCTTTGCTTCCACCGAGATATTATTGCATGAAATGGATAATACAGCATGGAACAGATACAGCATTAACCAGATAATACAGCATTAACCAGATAATACAGCATGGAACAGATAATACAGCATGGAACAGATAATACAGCATGGAACAGATAATACAGTATGAAACAGATAATACAGTATGGAACAGATAATACAGCATGGAACAGGTAATACAGCATGGAACAGATAATACAGCTTGGAACAGATAATACAGCATGGAACAGATAATACAGCTTGGAACAGATAATACAGCTTGGAACAGATAATACAGCTTGGAACAGATAATACAGCTTGGAACAGATAATACAGTATGGAACAGATAATACAGCTTGGAACAGATAATACAGCTTGGAACAGATAATACAGTATGGAACAGATAATACAGCTTGGAACAGATAATACAGCTTGGAACAGATAATACAGCTTGGAACAGATAATACAGTATGGAACAGATAATACAGCATGGAACAGATAATACAGCTTGGAACAGATAATACAGCTTGGAACAGATAATACAGTATGAAACAGATAATGCAGCATGGAACAGATAATACAGCTTGGAACAGATAATACAGCATGGAACAGATAATACAGTATGAAACAGATAATGCAGCATGGAACAGATAATACAGCATGGAACAGATAATACAGCATGGAACAGATAATACAGCATGGAACAGATAATACAGCATGGAACAGATAATACAGCATGGAACAGATAATACAGCTTGGAACAGATAATACAGTACGAAACAGATAATACAGCATGGAACAGATAATACAGTATGGAACAGATAATACAGCATGGAACAGATAATACAGTATGAAACAGATAATACAGCATGAAACAGATAATACAGCATGGAACAGATAATACAGTATGGAACAGATAATAAGCATGGAACAGATAATACAGCATGGAACAGATAATACAGTATGAAACAGATAATACACCATGGAACAGATAATACAGTATGGAACAGATAATACAGCATGGAACAGATAATACAGCATGGAACAGATAATACAGCATGAAACAGATAATACAGCATGAAATAGATAACGCAGCATGAAATCATACCTGATACAAAATCGGCAATAGCTGTGATCAGACTTCCGATGTGAATGCCTGATGCCATGTAAGCCATCCACAAGGATAACAGAATTGTACCAAACTCCAAGATCAGACCTATACAAGCCATTGCTCGACACCCATAAACCCAGTCTGTGGTCAAGGTCAAAATCAGAACTTGATAGTTAAACATGTGATATTCTTGACCCAGTTCGTGGTCAAAGTTACAATTAAAAATTATTAAACATATGCGATGTTCTTTTCTAAGTCTGTGGTGAAGGTTAAAATTAGAATTTGTTAGTTAAACATGTGATATTCTTGACCCAGTCTGTGGTGAAGGTTAAAATTAGAACTTGTTAGTTAAACACCTGACCCAGTCTGTGGTCATACATTGGCACCTTGGCACCTTGCCGTCTTGACAGACGATAGTTTGTGCTTTAAAAAGGCATAATAACTTTTACCTATGGCAGTAGCGAATGTGACTGATAAGGCCAATTCGCGCTGTAAATGTCCGTTCACAGTGGGTGCATGTGAACACGTGGTTATTTCCACCATCATGCATCATCTTACGTCAAACACGCTCAGTGTGTGGCTTATCTGCAATAATTTTCTCCTTTGTCTTTATTCCATTTCTGATGTTTGCCCTCCATGCAACACGTTCAGCGGCTACTTGCTCTCAATGTGCATTATCAATGCCTGTATCAATCATGTCCCGCTTACACACATCTTTGTATCGTAGTAGAGGCCCACCCTGAGATCTCTTACCCATCTGTAATTCACCAAAACAGATGTCCTTTGGTATTCTACCATCATCCATCCTCCTAAGATGTCCTATCCATCTAAGTCTACGAAGACTGAGCATGGAATAAACCGTCACACAACCTGATCTTTCCAATACTTCAGTATTTGTGATTTCATCTTACCACTTAATACCAAGAATTCTTCGCAGACACCGCATATGAAAGCTGTTTAAACGTTTCTCTTGGTGTGAGTAAGTTGTCCAGGTTTCACTGCCATAAAGAAGAGTACTAAGAACACAGGCTTGATAGACAAGGACTTTTGTTTTGGCAGTAAGCTTCCTGTTCTCCCAGACTCTTTTTTTCTTAACCTTTTCATTGTTGTTGCTGCCTTACCAATCCGAATGTTGATTTCCTGATCTAGGGATAATTTGCTATTTACCACTGATCCTAGATATGTAAAATGGTCTACCATCTCTAGTTCGGCGTCGTCAATAAAGATTGATGGTACCTCATGTGCACCTTGTGAGTGTGACATAATCTGTGTCTTCTTTTTGCTAATTGTTAAACCAAATTCAGAACAAGCATTGGAGAATGCAGATAGTAGATATTGCAATTCTTCCTCAGAGTGGGTCGTAACTGCAGCATCATCTGCAAAAAGCAACTCTCTGATCAGTACCCTCCTAATTTTGGTCTTGGCCTTCAATCTCTGAGCATTGTAGAGGTCACCATCTGAACGTGAGTGAATGTATATACCGTCATCCTGATCACGAAAGGCATATTTCAGTAGAAGTGAAAAGTATATTCCAAAGAGGGTGGGAGCTAGTACACAACCTTGCTTAACTCCACTCTTGATTTCAAACTCTTCAGAAGTTGCACCATCAAACTTGATTATACCCTTCATGCCTGTGTGGAATGATACCACAATGGACAGAAGAGTTGGTGGGCAGCCAATCTTCTTTAGTGCCTTGAACAGACCCTCACGACTGACCAAATCAAATGCCTTTGTGAGGTCAATGAAAGGAATAAACAGTGGTTGATTCTGTTCACAGCATTTTTCTTGCATTTGTCACAATGAGAATATCATATCAATGGTAGACCAGTTCTGTCGAAAGCCACACTGTGATTCATGGTAGACTTGATTTCCTAGGACTTGAAGTCTGCGCAAAACAATTCTGGCAAATGCTTTTCCAACAATACACAGAAGTGAGATACCCCTATAGTTGTTGCAGTCGCTCTGATCACCTTTGTTCTTGTACAGTGTTATGATGCTTGAATCTTTGAAATCCTGTGGGACTTGTCCTTCTCACCAGCATAGCTCTATTAGCTGGTGGATCTGTAGAGTGAGTGTGTCTTGCCCACTCCTTATAACCTCTATTGGAATCCCATCCTTACCTTTAGCCTTGCCAGATGCAAGTTCATTTATAGCACACTTAATTTCTGTTATGGTGGGAAGTGTGTCCAGGTGGTCAAGAGTTTGTAGAGCCTCTATGGCGTTGAGAGCATCATCCGCTAGTTTGGTCTCACTTGAGTAAAGCTCCAAATAGTGCTCTACCCATCTGTCCATCTGCTGTTTCTTATGTGATGATTTCTCCAGTCAAGGTTTTCATTGGTGCACTTCTTTTGATCACTGGACCACAGGCTTTCTTTATTCCTTCATACATGCTTCTTATGTTTCCCTTATCACTTGCGATTTGAATGGACTCACATAACTTGATCCAATAATCATTTGCACACTGCCTGGCAGCCTTTTGCACATCCTTCCTAGCTTGCCTTAGCTCACTCAGAGTGTTACGCGTTGGTCTTTAAGACCAGGGATGGAGTTATTGCCTCTCCATAGCACAAAGCCTGGGCTAAAATATAGAGATCATGTGTCACCCATGCAGCATGATCCCTCTCTCGGCCTGCCTAGTTCACTCCAGAGGAAAGGTAACACCCCTACACCTGGAACAAGACAAGCTGCAGAAGCTGCCGGATCAGCAAAGCAATGCTCTAACTGTCCGCTTGTCGGAGCTTCGATCCCAGACCAGCTGCCAACCAAGGCTTAGAGCCTGGTCTGGTTTGTCTTTGGTTTGCATTTCCTCGCACCAGGGTAAGGCTTGTACCCTCCCAATTGTGCTCTTCCGCCTGAAGCCGTTGGCACAATGTGGGGTGTTGGGTTTGGTAAGCGCCGCCCAACGTTCGGTGCTAACAGAAAGCAGGTAGTACCGTCTACTGTTATACGGTAGCTTAGTCATATCTGACTAAGACCTGACCCAGTCTGTGGTCAAGGTTAAAGTTAAAAATGGTTAGGTTAACATGTGATATTCTTGACCCAGTCTGTGGTCAAAGTTAAAATTAGAAATTTTTAGTTAAAACATGTGATATTCTTGACCCAGTCTGTGGTGAAGGTTAAAATTAGAACTTGTTAGTTAAACACGTGATATTCTTGACCCAGTCTGTGGTGAAATTTAAAGTTAAAAATTGTTAGGTAAACATGTGATATTCTTGACCCAGTCTGTGGTCAAAGTTAAAATTAGAAATTGTCAGTAAAAACATGTGATATTCTTACAGCTTAGGTAACTGTGAGTGAACATAATATGTGAGAATGTGTGTGTGTTGTATATTTCAGCTTGAAGGATTCATCTTTTTGTTTTAGTTTATGTTGTGTGACTTCTGTAGTATATACCTGGTGAGATGCAGCGAAATAAGCCAGGTAATAAATCGTGCAATCTATTGTTTGTGTCTTCATTGTTCAAAAATAATACTGTCCAAATACCATAACACTCACTATACATATACATTCATAATAGTGAAAACACCGTACAAGAGCTGATAGTCAGTTCAAATAACACTGTACAACAATTTACATGTGCAGTTTACATGTGATTATACTGGTATTTGGACAGTATTATATCTCTCTTAACTGATTCACTGCCAAGAGCCGATTAATCAGCTCAATTGAAGTACCCTAAACTGCCAAACGTCAATTGATTGGCTGAATGATGACAGTGCATTATTTGTTTCATTTCCCATATCTTCTGCAATTTTTGGTAAATGAAAATTTACATCGGAAAAAGATATGCCTTTCGAACAATATTAGACAAGAAGTGTGGCGTAAGCGTGTTTTGAGAAAAACAGCTTGTGAAACTGGTTTATTTTTTTTATTTTAGAAATGGCAACGCACTCCGGTTCTCGACCTCGCCAATTTACGCCAGATTATTGTTTTAAACAATTTTAGATTATAGTTATTCAGATTTAAAGGACTTTGTGAATTATTCTAAAATTGAAATTAAAGACTCTAAAACTGATAGCACGTGTAGTAAAGTGGTTATTCAGTTAAATAGCAGGTGGACATTATTTTTTAAACAAAACCTAACAGTGAAAGTTCGTTCTCATATGATGGCACATGTCAAATTATGCTTGCTCTAATGGGCCACACTTGTGCCCCTAAGTTTGTTTTGCCTATCACAAATAAGCTGCGGAGAATTTAAATAATTTAATTTAAAAGAAGAATAATCATAAATAAACAGAAAATAGTGTATATACTGCTCCTCATTCTAATGAGTACAAATCTGCTTTGTGTTTTCCTGACTTTTTCCATTTTGAGTGAAAATAATATGCTTCAAAATATGATGTTTTAATTACGTTTTGATAGTGTTAAGAAGGGTTCTTATTATATTGGTGAAGAAAAATTGTGTATTTATCATTAATCAATAAATTTAATTGGCTCATCATCAAAGATTGAGAAGTAGTGCCTGGTAAGTGGAAATTTTTAAATAATTGTCACCTCTCTCTTCAACATTTTTTTTACACAATCTAACATTATTACGATGATTTTTCTAACCTCTAGCAATAATACAATATTGATATGTTCCTTATGCAATCTCCTTTAATTTGATATATAATAAAATATAGCTTCTACTATTTTAACCATGTTTAGACCATTACTGTGACACACCCCTACATATCATTTTCTGCCATCAATTTCTGTTTGGTCCAAACCCACTTTTTGTTTGGCATTGAATCAGTTAATAGGCTGATACTTGACCTACTTCATTATCAATCCTTATGGCAGCTTGCTATTTCAAATATACAATTTTTACAAATCTAATGTCTTTGCCGTAAATTTGTAGATCTGCAAGCATCTTCATCATGTTGACATGTCTTACTTTATCGAAAGCCTTTGTGTAGTCAATAAAGCAAAGATGTAGGTCTTTATTTACTTCTATAGAACGCTCAGTTAATGTTCTCAGAATATAAACAGCATTTACTGTACACTTGCCTTCTACAAAATCACATTGTTCTTTTATTTTGGATTGCATTTTCTTCCTAACTCTTTGCATGATTCTCAACAAAATCTTCATGATGTAGCTCATTATACTAATTGTATGATGTTGATCACATTCCAAGGCTCATGATTTCTTTGGGATTGCAATATATATAGAATTACATGATTCTGGAGGTACATCTCAAGTATCATCTATTGTGTTCAGCAGTCTGGTGACTTGGTCTATTCCATATTGTTCTAAGGGATTGATCATTTCTGTTGTGATGTTGTCTGGATTTGGGGTCTTGCCAATTTTCATATGGTTAAGAGCATTCTGAACTTCCATCTTCACAACTGATGGTCTTTCATTATTATTCTAAATATCATATTGTTCTTCTCTTGTATCATCATAAAGGCTTTCACATAATCTGACCACGCATGTAAAATCTGATCTTTATCTATTATGATTATTTCATCTTTGGTTTGTAGTAAACCCATAGATATGTGTATTCTCTTGTTAGCTATGTCATAAATACTTCTGTGCATTAATTTGGTATCCCAGGTGGTGTGTTGGTTTTCAATTTCCGTGAAATTTTTCTTTTGCCTCTTTGCACAACTTCCTAATTTTCCTGTGAATCTCTTCATATTCTTCACGGTTATTTTTTTTATTTCTTCTTATTTCCATGAGTTTTAAGATGCCTTCCATCATCCATTTCTTACGTCCCATCATCCTCATTTTTTTAGGATAGTTGTTTCTGACTGATTTCTTTAACATTTCCCATTAGTCACTGACATCTTGAAATAATATTTCCAGATCGGACAATGCATCAGATCCGTTCTTTAAGTCTACGTTGAAATTATCTGTTATCTCCTCACTCTTCAGTGCACATAGATCAAATTTTATGCTTCTTGGTGTCTATGTGACTTTCTTTAATTTTATATGTATATTACGTGTGATTGATCTAATGATTAAGTCCTTGATGTAGGGATGTAAATTACAAATATCTCAGAAGTTGGAGTTGGTTCGCCTCATGACAAGAGAAACTGGTAATAGGGAAAGCTAATCCACATGCAAAAATCAGTCCAGTGCACACTATGGACTACGCTTTAGTTCGATGGAGCGAACACACACCAAAAAAACATGCACTATGTTGTATTTTAAAATAATTAGCCACATTTTTTTAATATACTCAGACCAAATATATTAATATATATTAACACATGCATTGTTTTGTACACATGGGCAATAGCTCATAACACACATTGTGCTGCTTGAAACAGAAGAAGTTATGCACATCTCTAAACTTAAATGAGAGAGACATTCCTGGACCAAACATGTGAATACATATAAGCCTTTAAGAGTTAAAATAATGTAACAGAAGCCCACCTGTTCCTCTGTCTATGGATATCATATATGTAATCATGTCAGTGCAGCTGTAGGTCTGTGTGTCATCACATATATCCCAGAATCCAATGTGTTGTAGTTTGTTTGGAATCAACTCAGCGTAGGCAAAGTTGGTTGATGCAAAAGCTGCTATAAAAAAGATGAATCCTGGGAAGAAAATTGTATTTAGATGTAGAAATGGAAATAAATTAGACTGACAAGGGCCTAGAAATTCAACAATGATTATATTTTGATGTTAATGGCAATGTCTGACAATAGGAATAGACATATTATGGTAATAGCAAGGATGCAAGCTGGTGATCTCACCTTAAGTTTGCTGTTACTTAGTATATGTGAAGTGCTATCAATATTTGTCCCATCCATACAGCTCTGGCATCAACCCAGGATCATAAAACGAGTGTCAGATGATTTTCAGAATTTTCCCGAGTTTTGTTTCAAAAGGAAAGTTGACAAGAAAGGGAAATTACCAACCCAATTCATTATGATATGCCTAGAAAATATATTAAGGCCTGATACTTCATGCCTGCCTGCCAGCCGGGAGATCATGTGTTCAAATTCCCCTTGAGGCCAGGATTTTTGTTTTCCTGTCATCTGGGTTGCCAGGCTGAGCGAGCCTGTAGTGGCACCTAGACATTTCCTGGGAAGTCAAGGCAGCAGGATGTTACTGGCCACTTCACCTGTCCAGTGCTGATTGGTTTAAAATATGGGGAATCCACCATTAACCCATAACAAGAAAGGTGTAAAAAGGAATGAAAAGAGGTCCTTAATATTGTTTTGCTATCATTTCACATCCCAATGGCAGCAGCTGCTCCCTGCAACATATCACATGGAGATTGGAGCAAATTAAAGTGTCTCTAACTCAAATAGTTTCATGTTCAAATCCTTATTTAACCCTTTACCAGGCAGACACTTGTCCATTTTTTAGCCCTGAACAGGCAAGATATTTTTCAGGTTCGGTAAAATTTCGGGTTACATTAGAAAAACATCACGAATAAGGTGTTAGTCAACCGATTTTAGTTAAATAAACAACACAATGAAGGGAAAAGCATGCAGAGTATGTTACTCACGTGATTGTTGCCGGTAATCCATGTATGAACACAAATATTTACCAAATACAGCATATTGTTTGTGATTTTCAGTCATCTATATAGCAATTTACAAACACATTTTTAGAATCAAAATCACTTCCTTTATAGTCCGACTCACGAATGCTAATGCAAAGTAACGCTTTTCACTGATATCTAGCTCCGATTAATAGTCAACTTCGTGCCCTTCAATGTCACTTAATTTGAACCTAGCGAAATCTCGGCTATCACTTGAAGAATCGCTGAAATCTATTTTGAAAAACTAAGCGTAAAAACCCCGAAAACTATTTTTAAAATCTGTTTAAATTCATAGTAGGCGCTTGCAAATGGTGGCCACGTTGTCAAGCTATCGGCGAAAGTAGCCGCCGGAAGTATCGGAAAGCCAAGAGATCGCGTTTTTACAATGCATAATAGTATCGGGCACGCTGGGGCGGTCTGCCCGTTTAAGCGATCGGACGGAAATGGACGTTCCGCCCGGTAAAGGGTTAAGACAATTTTTCAGGGTGTCTGGTTTTCATAACTACCCATAATGCAGAGGTTAATCAATACTTCTTTCTTTGTCTTCTCCTGTAGAGTAACTTTTCCTATTTGTCTTATCATCATCAAGTATTTCAGTCATTGGACTGATTCTAAACCTTCCCAATCATTCCATAGTTGTCTGTCTGGAGCTGCTCTCTTTAATTACATCTCTGCATTGATAGATTTCTGCATGTTTGTTTTATAAATGTTGTCCTAGGTCTACCTTTTCCTTTTTTCCCAGTACTGTATCCTCTTGGTTGTGTCTTTATGTCTTAGGGCCTGACCAAGCCATAATCCCTGACCAGCTATGTTATGGCTATTTCAAGTGTTTGTCCCTCATCAGTGTGGTTTGGCCACCTCACAAGAATGCCCTGGTACCATCTGCCACAAACAGTCTCATTGAAGAAATATAATGGATACAGAGCAAAGGTAAGGCCACATAAAAGATGGAGTGATGGTATCAAGAACAACCTTACCGAAATGAAAATCTATTTACAAAGAGCATTAGAAAGAGAGCATAAAAGATCTTCACATCTCTTCCCAACACTTCACTAAAGGAAATGGAGGAAGAGAAGAAGAATATCAGTGTGGTTTCTGACAGAACTGCAAGATGGATGGACAGAAAAACAGATGAGACACTCCTTCAAGAAACAAATGAAAATCGTAAACTGATTAGTAAAATTAGATGTAGATCATCCAATTTTTGTGGGCACATTATGAGGAGAAATTAACTTGAAAATTTAGTAAAACTGGAAAATCTTATAGGAAAAGAGCAAGGGGAAGACAAAGAGATATACCAGGATGGTTAGCCACATGGTATAATCTGGACACAAAAACAGAACTGATTCCAGACTGGGTTATCATGTGAGATGGCAAACCATGAACTTCCACACTTATGGCCTGGCAAATGTTGATGAGCAATGTTACAACAATGTTACAGCAAGTTTCTTGCTTGCAGCCAATGTTAGCTAACAGGTGAGCTGAGAGCAGGCCAAAAAATTGAACTTACCAATATGGATATAAATTGTGAGACAGAATGAGCTTACCAACATGGCTATAAATTGTTAGATTGAATTAACTGACCCACATGGCTATAAATTGAGACTCAATGAACTTACCCACAAGGCTATAAATTGTGAGACTCGATTAACATATCCACATGACTATAAATTGTGAGACTGAATGAACTTATCAACATGGATATACATTGTCAGACTCAATTAACATACCCACATGGATATAAATTGTGAGACTCAATTAACATACCCTCATGGCTATAAATTGTGAGACTCAATGAACTTACCAACATTGCTATAAATAGTCAGATTTTATGAACATACCCACATGGCTATAAATTGTCAGATTCAATTAACATACCCACACGGATATAAATTGTGAGACTCAATTAACATACTCATATGACTATAAATTGTGAGACTCAATGAACTAACACACATGGCTATATAAATTGTGAGACTCGATGAACTTACCCACATCACTATAAACTGCGAGACTGAATGAACTTACCCACATGGCTATAAATTGTGAGACTCAATGAACTTACCCAGATGGCTATAAATTGTGAGACTGAATGAACTTACCCACATGGCTATAAATTGTGAGACTCAATGAACTTAGTGATATGGCTATAAACTGTAAGACTCAATTAACTTACCCACATGGCTATAAATTGTGATACTGAATGAACTTACCCACATGGCTATAAATTGTGAGACTGAAGGAACTTACTGACATGGCTATAAATTGTGAGACTAAATGAACTTACCCACATGGCTATAAATTGTGAGAGTGAATGAACTTACCAACAAACATCAGGAGAAATGAGCACCTCCATTTAAGTGATGTTTCTCCCAGACCCATGGTGACTTGTTTTGTGCAGTAGACTTAAAATAGAATGGACACTGACGTGCACCTAGACATCAATCTGAAATACAGAAGTGGTGAAACATACAAACATGAGAGCAGCATAATTCTTAGATGACAATGTGTGTCTACTACATTTCAGGGCAGTACATAAATATTCAGAATATATGTGTATGTATGTGCTCATGAATGGATGCATATATTCATTTATTTATTCATTATTCGTTCATTCATTCATTATTCATTCATTAGGTCAGTCAGTCCAAAGACTGGTTTAGAAATCTAATCATGTCCTGCCACTGCCAGCTATTCTCAACAACTGTCTTCAGCTCAGCGTAAGTCTGTGTCCCAACATCCTTGCATGCTGTAGTTTGCCCTAGGACATCATTTTCTTCTCTTGCAGTGTGACCTTTCAGAACATTCCATCCGTTATGCAGCCAGTGCCATACAGGGCTGGACTTTCCATCAGAATTATGTACTCTGGGTGATGAAGAAGGCCACTGGGCTTCTATTGCCTGCAAATCACCAAGAGATCCTGATTTTGTGCTTAAAGAAGAGTCTTCACTGCCACATTAATCAAGAGCAAACTGAATAATTTAATGAGCTGAGTTGAGCTCCTACACGGCCAGATTACTCAAGAGCGAATTGAATAATTTAATGAGCTGAGTTGAGCTCCTACACGGCCAGATTACTCAAGAGCGAATTGAATAATTTAATGAGCTGAGTTGAGCTCTCACACTGCCAGATTACCCAAGAGCGAATTTAATAATTTAATGAGCTGAGTTGAGCTCTCACACGGCCAGATTACTCAAGAGCAAATTGAATAATTTAATGAGCTGAGTTGAGCTCTCACACGGCCAGATTACTCAAGAGCGAATTGAATAATTTAATGAGCTGAGTTGAGCTCCCACACGGCCAGATTACTCAGCGAAATTAATAATTTATTGAGTTTAGTTGAGCTCCCACAAGGCCAGATTACTCAATAGCAAACTGAATAATTTAATGAATTTAGTTACGCTGAGTCAAGAACTAACATTACAGTTAAAACTTAGTTGCATTCCCTTTACAGGACGTCACAGTCAACCCCAGCATTTGTTGGCTGTTTGTGATCTCTTGGCAAGTTTACATTCAGTAGTTTGCCATTGCTTTCTGAACAACTGGCACCCGTACCATTTTATTTAAAAAAACCAACATGAGGCGGTCTGCTGCCAAATCGCCTGCAGCTGTGTTTTGAACGCGGTAAGCGGGATTATAACTGCGCCCGTAACCCCTTCACCATGGAGCAATATTACAGCAGTCAGGACATTCCCATATTATCCCCATCTTCAACAACTAGCGAAGAGTCCCATTACTAATGATACCAGTTGCTGCCTGAATGTGTGTCCGTCTGGCCTCTCCATCATGCACCATCTTACGTCTCACACGCTCAGTGTGTGACTTATCTGCAATAATTTTCTCCCTTGTCTTTATTCCATTTCTGATCTTTACCCTCCATGCAACACGTTCAGCGGCGACTTGCTCCCACTGTGCATTATCAATGCCTGTATCAATCATGTCCCGCTTACACACATCTTTGTATCGTAGTAGAGGCCGACCCTGAGATCTCTTACCCATCTTTAATTCACCAAAAAAGATGTCCTTTGGTATTCTACCATCATCCATCCTCCTAAGATGTCCTATCCATCTAAGTCTACGAAGACTGAGCATGGAATAAACCGCCACACAACCTGATCTTTCCAATACTTCAGTATTTGTGATTTTGTCTTGCCACTTAATACCAAGAATTCTTCGCAGACACCGCATATGAAAGCTGTTTAAATGTTTCTCTTGGTGTGAGTAAGTTGTCCAGGTTTCACTGCCATAAAGAAGAGTACTAAGGACACAGGCTTGATAGACAAGGACTTTTGGCAGTAAGCTTCCTGTTCTCCCAGACTCTTTTTCTTAACCTGTTCATTGTTGTTGCTGCCTTACCAATCTGAATGTTGATTTCCTGATCTAGGGATAATTTGCTATTTACCACTGATCCTAGATATGTAAAATGGTCTACCATCTCAAGTTCGGCGTTGTCAATAAAGATTGATGGTACCCCATGTGCACCTTGTGACATAATCTGTGTCTTCTTTTTGCTAATTGTTAAACCAAATTCAGAACAAGCATTGGAGAATGCAGATAGTAGACATTGCAATTCTTCCTCAGAGTGGGTTGTAACTGCAGCATCATCTGCAAAAAGCAACTCTCTGATCAGTACCCTCCTAATTTTGGTCTTAGCCTTCAATCTCTGAGCATTGTAGAGGCCACCATCTGAACGTGAGTGAATGTATATACCACCATCCTGATCACGAAAGGCATATTTCAGTAGAAGTGAAAAGTATATTCCAAAGAGAGTGGGAGCTAGTACACAACCTTGCTTAACTCCACTCTTGATTTCAAACTCTTCAGAAGTTGCACCATCAAACTTGATTATACCCTTCATGCCTGTGTGGAACGATTCCACAATGGACAGAAGAGTTGGTGGGCAGCCAATCTTCTTTAGTGCCTTGAACAGACCCTCACGACTGACCAAATCAAATGCCTTTGTGAGGTCGATGAAAGCAATTGTACGGTATTACCTCAATGGGACATGAATTGCTGTATACATAAAGGTAACATTTTACCATCTGTCCCACCCAGGTATGTTGTATACATAAAGGTAACATTTTACCATCTGTCCCACCCAGGTATGCTGTATACATAAAGGTAACATTTTACCATCTGTCCCACCTAGGTATGTTGTATACATAAAGGTAACATTTTACCATCTGTCCCACCAGGGTATGATGTATACATAAAGGTAACATTTTACCAACTGTCCCACCCAGGTATGTTGTATACATAAAGGTAACATTTTACCATCTGTCCCACCAGGGTATGATGTATACATAAAGGTAACATTTTACCATCTGTCCCACCAGGGTATGATGTATACATAAAGGTAACATTTTACCATCTGTCCCACCTAGGTATGTTGTATACATAAAGGTAACATTTTACCATCTGTCCCACCAGGGTATGATGTATACATAAAGGTAACATTTTACCATCTGTCCCACCCAGGTATGCTGTATACATAAAGGTAACATTTTACCAACTGTCCCACCCAGGTATGTTGTATACATAAAGGTAACATTTTACCATCTGTCCCACCAGGGTATGATGTATACATAAAGGTAACATTTTACCATCTGTCCCACCAGGGTATGATGTATACATAAAGGTAACATTTTACCATCTGTCCCACCTAGGTATGTTGTATACATAAAGGTAACATTTTACCATCTGTCCCACCAGGGTATGATGTATACATAAAGGTAACATTTTACCATCTGTCCCACCAGGGTATGATGTATACATAAAGGTAACATTTTACCAACTGTCCCACCCAGGTATGCTGTATACATAAAGGTAACATTTTACCATCTGTCCCCCACCAGGTATGTTGTATACATAAAGGTAACATTTTACCATCTATCCCACCCAGGTATGTTGTATACATAAAGGTAACATTTTACCATCTGTCCTACCCAGGTATGTTGTATACATAAATGTAATATTTTACCATCTGTCCCACCCATGGTATGTTGTATACATAAAGATAACATTTTATTGTCTGTCCCGTTGAAGTAATACTGACACCTCACTGTCTTCACAGAAAATAGTTGTTACATAGTACTTAAAAAAAGGCATAATACTACAATCCATGGTGATAACAAATGTGACTACTCAGACCAATGCGCTCAGTAAATGTTTGTCCACAGTGAATGCATGTGAACACATTGTCATTTCCACCATCATGCACCATTTGACGTCTCACACGCTGAGTATCTGATCTATCTGCAATCAATTTCTCCTTAAAGTAAAAGAAGCCTCGGTAGCATAGCGGTTAAACACCCACTGCCAGCCCAGTAGTCTTGGGTTTGAAACATCTGGGCAGATATTTTTTTAATTGACATCGGTTCCCAAACTGACCTAAAATGAGTTCAGGAAATGTGCCAGGAAGTAGAGGCGGGCGGTTGATACTGGCCACAGCCACCCACCGAGAGCCGATTGGTTTATATAATCATGGGTTTAGCACCATATACCCAATGTACTTTAAGGTCCTTTACTTCTTCATCATCATCAAGTGCCCTGCCAGCTGGCGTAGGCATTCATGGCTCTCCACAAATCTCTGTCTTTGGTGTTCTGGATCAACTCTACTGATAATATTCCTCCATGCCACTGTCTCAGTCCATCCAGTATAATTTCTCTTGGTCTGCCCTTGCCTCTCTTCCCCGTGATCTTTCCAGTTGTCACGATGTTCTCTAATGCCTTTCTTCTCATCACATGAACAGAGAAAGCTGTTTCAAGTGTTTGTCTCTTTCTTATTGTTGTTATAATGTTCTAGTTTCATCAGCCTCTTTCTGGAAATCATTGTTAGTTACTCTGGCAGCCCTTTACTTACTATAATTAGTATTTTATTTTCTAGTATGGCTCCATACTACTGAACGAAATTGCCCCCCGGGAAGGTTAACCCGGTCAACAAATGCCCGCAGAAGTCGGATGTGTCGGCCTAACGGCGCAAGAACGCAGCTCTGCTGTAAACAGGCACAACGCAATCACGTCCGAAAAAAAAACTCTGGATGAACGAAGAAGAAGAAGAAGAACGAAATTGCCTAGCAAATCCCAAACAGCCAAGTAAAAAAATGCAACTAACTTTTTTTAGTATTTAAACATAGACACCAGGACATATGCCAGGCAAGAAATCGTGCAATATTTTATTTATGACATTTGTTTGTGTTTAAATTCACGAAGGGAATACAGTGTTTTGAAATTGTTTAGGTGGCTTTCTCACTTTGTAATGATGGTAAAAGTTAAAAGTAAATAAAAGTAATTATCTCAGTCTAAACAACTTGGTGAAAACAGATATACAAGTAAGTATACGGTGAATTATTATTACCAGGCAAATCCACAATTCACACACCTAAAACAATCACACTGAAATAATGCTTAATATATATTATATTACTTTATATTTTAGAGACGAGAAAATTCCACACAAAACATGGGAACGGTTTTCAAGTAAGTTATCGAGAACAGGTCGTGTCAATACTGTCATTTCCGCGTTTGGAGACTTGTCATAAGTTCATAACAAGGGGAGAACTTCAGTGTTAAGTTACCGCTAGGGTAGAAAAGAAAAGTCCACAGGTAAATTACCGTAAATCTGTGGCTATTATATTAATTATCATAAAGGTGTAACGTAAGTACATGGTTAGTTATGTACCTAATAGAACCGTGAATTCTGTTATAATTCCCCACGAAATATCAGCACAGGTAAGCCAGGTGTGCGTACTTCATTAAGGCGACACTATTTACCTGGTGGGCAAGCTCTATTAGGTCGGCAAGCAAGTACGGTAACCCGTTTTGGCCAAATTCAAAATTAGATCATGGAGCAAAATGTTAATGTTTTAAATTATCTACCGCTGGGGAACCCTTGAAGTAATTTAAATGTAAGAAATGAATTCGCATGCATTGATTGGCACTTATACTATTTTAAAAGGTTATAGAAAAATTTGTTCCCGTACGCTTGCTTTGAACTCAGGCGTTGTCCATACAAGTGCCACTACTCTACTTCTATAAAAGTATGAATACAATTAGTGAATCTGCGGTAAAGCTGTGGAAACAATATAAAATAACACAAAGTAATTCAGCTTTACAGAACATAATTACGAAAAATACATTTATATATATATACAAATAAATGTTTCGTAATTATGTTCTGTAGGGCTACTTTGTGTTATTTTATATTGTTTACTACTTCTAGCAGCACTGGACTGGTTTTTGCGTGTGAATTACCTTTCCTTATTACCATTGTCCCTCGTCATCAGACGAACCCACTCCGACTTCGGATGTACTTGTAGTTTACGTCCCAAAGTCAAGAACGAGAACTCAACATTTTAGTCCAGCCGGCCTGTGTAGGGGTTCAACCCCCTACCTCGGCATCAGCACACTGGAAGTGTAAGAAAAGGCACTGTTATAAATTCGACCGTGCTGATCTCCTAATCCTAGTCATTATATTCATTGCAAACATTTGATAATTCGACGTACAGTATTGTGTCGTATGTTTACACAAATATTGTTGTAGTATCCTGAGTATCGTCGCCAGAATGGTGACAGAATGTGACCCTACGACAGAATGCAAGAATCTCCAAGGCCAGCGCGGCCTTTGGCAGACTGCACAAGAATGTATGGGACAGAAATGGAATAAGCCTGCAAACAAAGCTGAAAGTCTATAAAGCAGTTATACTATCCACACTGCTATATGCTTGTGAACCCTGGACTGTTTATCAGCGACACGCTTGGAAATTAAACCACTTCCACATAGTCTGCGTTAGGAAGCTATTGAAGATTAAATGGCAAGACAAGATCCCAGACACTGAAGTCCTAGAAAGAGCGTCCATGCCCAGTATCCACACTGTACTAATGAAAAATCAGATTCGCTAGGCTGGTCACTTGACTCGCATGCCAGATCACAGGCTCCCTAAACAATTTTGTTTTTACTGCGAGCTTCGTTGTAGTAAACGCCCCCAAGGTGGCCAGAGGAAGCGCTTCAAAGACACTCTGAAAATCTAACAGAAAGTTTTTGGAATTCATCATGACACTTGGGAGACTGCTGCTAAAGACCGTAATTCGTGGTGTATATCATTACATAAGAATGCAGTCACTTGTGAAGCAACCAGGACTGCAAGAGCTGTGAAGAAAAGGCTGGACAGAAAAACCACAACAGGAGATCCTCCTCCTGGAACATCAAGCATTCTTTGCCCACATTGTCAAAGAACATTCCGAGCCAAAATAGGCCTTATCAGCCATCTTAGAACTCAAGGCTCCATACTTTCAACCCCACTGGATGAAATGAATGGTCGTCATCATTCTTGATGGACAAACAACATCGTCGCCAGAGTAACTAACAACGATTGCCTGAGAGGGGCTAATATACTTCTTTCTTCTCCTTCTGTGAGCGCCAAACAATACTACGTTTGTTTATTTATGTAACTATTTCAGTGGCCTCAATTTGTTCCTAAATTGATTTCCTAATGAAACTAGAACATTATATAGATCAATAAGAAAGAGACAAACAGCTTTCTTCGGCCATGTTATGAGAAGAGAGGCATTGGAGAACATCGTGACAACTGGAAAGATCAGGGGGAAGGGAGACAGAGGCAGAGGCAGACCAAGAGAAATGATGCTGGATGGATTGAGACGGTGGCCTGGAGGAATACAGCAGCAGAGTTGATCCAGAACACCGCAGACCGAGATCTGTGAAGAGACATGAACGCCTACGCCATCTGGGGTGGCACTTGATGATGAGTATCCTGTTCGACCCTTCTAAAGGGGAGAGGTGGGAGGTCAAGGGTCCTGTGACAAGCCTTACGGTGTATCGGGCGTATGGTGCTCGACCCATGTTTGTATAGAATATCCTTTGCAGGACGTTGTGATCAGGCCAAGGTTGATGTTCTTCTTCTTCTTCTTCTTCTGCGTTCACCCGGATTTTTTTCGGATGTGACTGCGTTGTGCCTGTTTACAGCAGAGCTGCGTCCTTGCGCCGTTAGGCCGACACATCCGACTTCTGCGGGCATTTGTTGACCGGGTTAACCTTCCCGGTGGTTTCTTAGGACGTTTGACTCTCACTGTTGTGGTGTTATCCCCCATCCTAGCTGGTCCATATAGAACAGCCAAAGACATCCTGGTCAACCCTCAAGGGAAGGCAGGGGCAGACCATGGGCATTCCCCGCCATTCAAGGAGGCTTCCATACTTGCAGAGCCGATACATAGCGCTCTGGTACTGGGCTCACCCAAGGAATCGTCACGTCCTGCACATGGCTGCTTAGCCTCACTTCCTTATATTGGGCCTTCCGTTCACCATAGGCTGTTCCTCTGGAAACCAGAAGAATGCAGTCTGCAGATGACATCCACACAGTGAGCTTTCGATTAAGACTTTCCACATAATGGATTTGCTATCCAAGCAATATTCCATTTCGTGCCACTAGGACACTTTTTCCACCTTTTATGAAGCCCACACAGTGTGCTTTCGATTCGGACTTTTCACGTAACGGATTTGCTATCCAAGCAATATTCCATTTCGTGTCACTAGGACACGTTCCACCATTTACGAAGCCCACCCAGCGAGCTTTTGATTCGGACTTTCCACGTAATGGATGTGCTATCCAAGCAATATTCCATTTCATGCCTCTGGGACGCCGACATACCTGTGGTATGAAGTGTGGCAGTCTAGATACATCTTCATGCACTTTTATATGTTAACCTGTATGTAGTTAAAGTAAGCTGTAGTCAACTTGAGCTTGTTGATATCTCCATAGAGCTTGTCCTCAAATGAAGCAGGCGTGGGCCAAAATATCTTTCTCTGTTCTGCATATATTGGGCACTCCTGCAGCAAATGTTTAGCTGTCATTTTACCAGTTCCACAATTACATTCATCGGTATCTCCTATCTTTAGTTTATTGAACAAGTGGTATTTCAGCCTGTTATGTCCTGTGCGGAGTCTGAAGATTGCTACTTGTTCTCTTCGGTCGAGTTTGTAATATGCATCATCCTTCTGGTGGCCTGGATGCTCTGATTCCCATTTGGTTCTATAAGTGCTTTTTATAAACCTTTTTGCCTCATTATAGGTTATGTCTATGTCAGGCTGTGGTAATCGTCCACCCTCTTTTGCTAGTCTGTCAGCCTCTTCATTTCCAGGTATCCTGAAATGTGATGGGATCCACTGTATTAGGCCTACAACTTTTTTGGATTTCTGGCATAGACCATGGAGTGCTGCTCTTAGGTCAGCTTGTTCTGTGCTGTTTTTGCTCTTCAGTATTGAGACAGCTGACTTTGCATCTGTGAAGATAGCTATTTGCTTCTCTTTATTTTCCTCCATCAAGAGAATTTCTGCTGCAGTTTTCAAAGCCTCTACCTCCGCTTTGAAGTTATTTGAAAATTTTCCAGTTGCCACTGACTGTGTTTTTATCGCTCCATTTTTTAAATTAAGGAGAATTCCTCCTCCATTTTTAATTGAATCTTTGGCTGATCCATCTTTATATGCATGGGTCCAATTGCTGCTTGGGTAATGTTCTTTTATGTAGTTGAGGGTTATGTTTCTTCTTTCGGTTTCATTCTGAGTGTTCTTTTTCTCAATACCAGGAATGTTTTCTATCATCTCAGGCAGTTGCTGCTGTCTCCAAGCTGGGAAGTTGTGTGCATTGTAAATGGGCTTGACTGTTGATATGTTAAGTATGGGATCTGCCCTAATCTTTCGTTTTGCAGTTTCTACAAAGTTGCTACGCTTCAGTCTTCCTTTTCCAAAACCATTAAACCTGTTTTACATAGGGTGGTCTGTCAATCTTCTAAATTTTTCTGCTTGTTGCTGGGCTCTGCTATCTCTTCTGTCCTGCATTGGTTGTAAACAAGTGATCTTTTCTAGTTCATTAATAGGCGTTGTCTTCAGGCTTCCAGTTATGATTCGCATTCCTTGGTTTTGGACTCTACTTATTTTGTTAAAGTTTGACTTAGCTGCTGTTGCCCAAGCTGCAATGCCATATTCCAGTACTGGCCTCACCCGTCCAGTATATAACTTCTTGAGAACTTTCTCATCTGCTCCCCACGTTGTACCAGCAAGCTTTTTCATGATTGCCATTCTCTACCTTGCTCTTGTTCGATTTTTCTCAACCTGTGTCTTCCATGTCAGGCGACGATTGAAGGTGACTCCTAGATAGTTTGGATTTTCTTTATGGCCCAATATTTTTCCATTCAATTCCAGTTTAGGTTGCTGAGTTTTATTTGAGAGGGAGAACACTGTGCATGTTGTTTTCTCCTCACTTATCTTCACTAGCCATGATTTTGACCAGTCCTCTAGCGCTAATAAGGCTTGCTGTATTCTGCTGTTAGCTGTACTAATATATTCTTCAGATGTCCATATGGCTAGGTCATCTGCAAAGGAGGATGTGTGTACTCTGGCTGGAAAATTTTCTGTGATGTCATTTATATATGCTAGGAATAATGTTGGTGAAAGAACTCCTCCTTGGGGGACACATTGCTCCAACAGCATCATTTTGCTGGTTTGTCCTTGTACTTTTGTCCTGGCAGTTCTGTTCTCAAGGTAGTGGCTGATCCATTTATACATTTTTCCACAAACATGCATTTTTTGCAGTTTTACTTTCAGTCCTTCCTTCCATACTTTATCAAATGCTTTTTCTAAATCTATCCAGACTGCTAGTGTGTGCTTTTTCTCTTGGAAGGCATCCTCTATTTCCTGAGCTATATAGGTTATTTGATCTTCAGTGGATCTGTACTTTCTGAATCCTGCTTGGTGTGGTGTTAAGAGTTTGTTTTCTTCCAGATGCCATGTTAGCCTGCCATTGATAATTCGTTCCATTAATTTTCCTACACAGCTAAGTAGACTGATAGGTCGATAGCCATTTGGTTCTTCCAGGTCTTTTCCTTTCTTTGGGACTGGTATTAGTATAGCTTCCTTCCATGCCTGTGGGACTATTCCTCTCTTCCAGCTGTTATTTAGGACTGCTAGTAGTTTCTTCTTTGCCTTGGTGCCTAGTCCTATTAGCATTTCATTTGTGATTCCATCCTTTCCTGGTGATTTCTTCTTTTTTAGAGTATTCATTGCCTGTTCCATTTCTTCCATTGTTAGATTTGCCATCATATATTCTGCTGCTGTCTCTGTATTTCTATTATGTATCTGTTTGTCTTTGATTGCTTTTTTCTGTTCGGTTGTAATATCAATGTGGTTTGCATTTGCATAGTGTTCCATTAGTGCATTTGCAGCCTTTTTCCCTGTAAGCAAGGCATTTCCTTGTTTAATTGTTATTTGTTTGTTTCTAGATCCTTCATTGTTCATAGCTTTCACCAGTTTCCATAGTTTGTTTCCATCCCTGTCAAAATTCAGGTTTTCTGTTTTTTCCCTCCAACAATCTCTTGTTGTTTGATTTACTGTTCTTTTATATTTTGCTGAGATGGCTTTGAGAGAGATGTTCGCTTCAATTGTTTGTTCTCTCTCTGCTGTCTTCCTGGCATCTTCAACTTTGTCCTCCAAACTTTGTAGTTATTCAGTCCAGTATGGTTTGTAATTTTTCCTCGCTCCTCTTGGAATGGACTCAGTGGCTGCCTGTATTATCGCTCAGTTTAGACTTTCCACCATTTGCTTTATGTTGCCATATCGTGTATTTATGTTTTCACAATATTTGTCTGTTAGTATGGCAAATCTGTCCCAATCTGCTCGTTTGAAATTCCAGCGGGGCAAGGGCTTTTGCTCCTGTGGAACATACTCCATATTCATTTCAAGCTTGATTGGTCTGTGGTCACTACCTGCTAATTGGTCCAGCACATGGCGATCGATTTTGTGGAGGATGTCTCCTGTGCAGAAAGCTAAGTCTGGAGTAGAAGTGGTAAGCCATCTTCTGGAGTAGAAGCTCGGTGTGTCATCGGCTTTGTTGAGTAGATGGAGATTTGAGTCTATTTCCCAGTCCTCCAATTCATCTCCTCTTTTGTCAGTATCTGGGTATCCCCATCTTTCTGAACGGCTATTAAAGTCTCCGACAATAATGCAGTTTGTGTCAGTTATAGGTTGATGTTCTAGGCCAGTGGTGCTCATCCTTTTTTTTTTTTTGGCTCATGCACCCTTACACCATACGTTCAGAAAGTCATTCCTCCCCCACCCCACCCCCTTTTCAAAGTGTCATTACCCCCCCCCCCCCTCCTTCACACACACACACACACACACCCACTCACACACACACCCACTCACACACACACACACCCACTCACACACACACACACACACACACACACACAATTCAAAGACGGAGGACGATCACGTTTCGTGTGGCCCTGAAGCCAATCTTTGGTCTCAATCCTCACCCTCAAGCCCCGGGAAACCCTAGAATTCCCCACTTGGGGGAGGAGTTCCCCATCTGCTGAAAACCACTATTCTAGGCAACTGTACGTTCATTAGTTTGCCATTGCTTTCAGAACGAAAAGTAAGCGTATAAGTCAAACTTAATGCCGGTACAGGGGTTGAACCTCCGACCTCGCTATCTCCCTATTGAAAGTTTAAGAGCGGGTGTTCTTATCCATTCGGCCACGTCCATGTTTACTCCAGGCGGTATTAGGTCAATACCAGGCCAGGCGCTTTCACTTCTCAAAACATTCCCTGGTACCAATTTTAGACTGGGTCAGTCTGGGCGGCCAGCTCAATTTTAAATATCCGCCTCGATGTCAGATCAACGTCTGAGCTATAATTGCGATATATATGTCTTTTGTTACTTCATCTAATGTATATGTAGTCGTGCTTGTACCATTTTATATTGCAGGACATGTTTGATACAGGCGTTGATACTACATCTTAGGAGCAAGTTGCCTCTGATCGCGTTGCATGGAGGAAAAGGATCAGAAATCAATAAACACAAGGGAGAAAATTGTAGATAGGTCATACACCGAGCGTGTGAGATGTCAGATGGTCCGTGATGGTGGAAATGACCGTGTTAACATGAATCCATTGTGTCCAAATCCATATTTACCGCGCGAATTGCTCTGATCGGTCACATTCGCAATCACCATACTAGTAGTTAGTATGGCTTTTTAAAATTTTTTTTTTAGTCACAATGTAACAAACTATCGTCAGTCAAGGCGGCAAGGTTCCAGTAAAATATCATCTAATGGATGTAAATGTAGTTACTCTTGTTGCATTTTATATTAAGGCAATTTTGATTTTCTTATATATGGATATTTATATCAACATAGTTACAGCTTTTTAGTAAGCGGTTAGAAGAATTAGTCTTGCTTTGCCATATTGCTCTTCTTTGTAGAAATTTGTGTTTCTTTGCTTGTATCTAGGGCTCACTATCTTGGATATGTTTGCTTTGTCATTTTCTTATTGCAGTGCGTCAAATATTCGATTTGTGGTATCCTTCTGGGGTTTATATGTCTTGCACTCCAATTTAGTTAAAGTTAATTGCATATCCGTTTACAGGACGTGTAATCAACCCCATATTGGCTGGTGTGATTTAATAAGCAATTCTACGTTCAGTAGTTTGCCATTAAGTTATATACGAAGGAGTTTCATATGAAAACCTTAAAAAAAGTGCTAGAAATTACAGTAACCATGTCATTGTCTTGTAACCTGTCAATGTCGTTGTTAAGGATGTCAAGAGTGTTAAGTACGTTAATAACCATGTCATTGTCTTGTAACCTGTCAATGTTGTTGTTAAGGATGTCAAGAGTGTTAAGTACGTTAATAACCATGTCATTGTCTTGTAACCTGTCAATGTTGTTGTTAAGGATGTCAAGAGTGTTAAGTACGTTAATAACCATGTCATTGTCTTGTAACCTGTCAATGTTGTTGTTAAGGATGTCAAGAGTGTTAAGTACGTTAATAGCCATGTCATTGTCTTGTAACCTGTCAATGTTGTTGTTAAGGATGTCAAGAGTGTTAAGTACGTTAATAACCATGTCATTGTCTTGTAACCTGTCAATGTTGTTGTTAAGGATGTCAAGAGTGTTAAGTACGTTAATAACCATGTCATTGTCTTGTAACCTGTCAATGTTGTTGTTAAGGATGTCAAGAGTGTTAAGTACGTTAATAACCATGTCATTGTCTTGTAACCTGTCAATGTTGTTGTTAAGGATGTCAAGAGTGTTAAGTACGTTAATAACCATGTCATTGTCTTGTAACCTGTCAATGTTGTTGTTAAGGATGTCAAGAGTGTTAAGTACGTTAATAACCATGTCATTGTCTTGTAACCTGTCAATGTTGTTGTTAAGGATGTCAAGAGTGTTAAGTACGTTAATAACCATGTCATTGTCTTGTAACCTGTCAATGTTGTTGTTAAGGATGTCAAGAGTGTTAAGTACGTTAATAACCATGTCATTGTCTTGTAACCTGTCAATGTTGTTGTTAAGGATGTCAAGAGTGTTAAGTACGTTAATAACCATGTCATTGTCTTGTAACCTGTCAATGTTGTTGTTAAGGATGTCAAGAGTGTTAAGTACGTTAATAACCATGTCATTGTCTTGTAACCTGTCAATGTTGTTGTTAAGGATGTCAAGAGTGTTAAGTACGTTAATAACCATGTCATTGTCTTGTAACCTGTCAATGTTGTTGTTAAGGATGTCAAGAGTGTTAAGTACGTTAATAACCATGTCATTGTCTTGTAACCTGTCAATGTTGTTGTTAAGGATGTCAAGAGTGTTAAGTACGTTAATAACCATGTCATTGTCTTGTAACCTGTCAATGTTGTTGTTAAGGATGTCAAGAGTGTTAAGTACGTTAATAACCATGTCATTGTCTTGTAACCTGTCAATGTTGTTGTTAAGGATGTCAAGAGTGTTAAGTACGTTAATAACCATGTCATTGTCTTGTAACCTGTCAATGTTGTTGTTAAGGATGTCAAGAGTGTTAAGTACGTTAATAACCATGTCATTGTCTTGTAACCTGTCAATGTTGTTGTTAAGGATGTCAAGAGTGTTAAGTACGTTAATAACCATGTCATTGTCTTGTAACCTGTCAATGTTGTTGTTAAGGATGTCAAGAGTGTTAAGTACGTTAATAACCATGTCATTGTCTTGTAACCTGTCAATGTTGTTGTTCAGGATGTCAAGAGTGTTAAGTACGTTAATAACCATGTCATTGTCTTGTAACCTGTCAATGTTGTTGTTCAGGATGTCAAGAGTGTTAAGTACGTTAATAACCATGTCATTGTCTTGTAACCTGTCAATGTTGTTGTTAAGGATGTCAAGAGTGTTAAGTACGTTAATAACCATGTCATTGTCTTGTAACCTGTCAATGTTGTTGTTAAGGATGTCAAGAGTGTTAAGTACGTTAATAACCATGTCATTGTCTTGTAACCTGTCAATGTTGTTGTTAAGGATGTCAAGAGTGTTAAGTACGTTAATAACCATGTCATTGTCTTGTAACCTGTCAATGTCGTTGTTAAGGATGTCAAGAGTGTTAAGTACGTTAATAACCATGTCATTGTCTTGTAACCTGTCAATGTTGTTGTTAAGGATGTCAAGAGTGTTAAGTACGTTAATAACCATGTCATTGTCTTGTAACCTGTCAATGTTGTTGTTAAGGATGTCAAGAGTGTTAAGTACGTTAATAACCATGTCATTGTCTTGTAACCTGTCAATGTTGTTGTTAAGGATGTCAAGAGTGTTAAGTACGTTAATAACCATGTCATTGTCTTGTAACCTGTCAATGTTGTTGTTAAGGATGTCAAGAGTGTTAGGTACGTTACATCACAATGCAGACGGACATGGTGATGCCATACGGACAGTTTAAAGATGAGCAGCGGTCTGTTATCCGTGTTTTGATCAGTGAAGCAATTAATCGGCGAATTAAGGTCCACTATGGTGATGCATGTCTGTCAGTCCAGCAAGTGTATGAGTGGAGTAGGAAATTTCAAAGCGGCGTGAATTCTGTGACAGGTTGTTCACGACCGGGTCAGACACATCGAGTAGTCACCCCAGAGTCGGTTTTCATACAGGAATCTAAACACTTTATCGGCGCTGGAGGACTTGCATTGAACGCAGTGGTGACTACATCGAAAAATGATACATTTGTTCTTTACTTTTTAAGAATATATTCCACCCCGCCCCCCCCCCCCAAAAAAAAAAAAACACACACACACATTTAAGGTTTTCATCTGAAATCCTCTCGTGTATATTTGCTATTGCTGTCTGAACGGCTGTGCAGTGTTTGAAAATATTGCCGGTACAAGTTTCCCTGGCGAAGGTGTTAACGACTTTCTCTGTAATCCCGTATATCCGCGTGAGGAACACAACTGCACGAGATTCGGCAGCGGATCGCGTCGCGTTGGTTACTTACGGGGTAAGTGAGCCGGTCGCCCAGAAAGCAATGGCAAACTATTGAGCGTAATCTTGTCAAGAACATAAACAGCAGCTGACAAATGCTGACGTTGACTGCAACGCCCTGTAAGGTATATGCAACTTTAAAAAAAAAAATTTAAGTGTTTTATTCACCCTCTGTAAAGTTCATGCAACATAATAGGTAAATGCAAAACTTGGATTGGCAATATTTTCAAACACTGCACAGTCATTAAAAATACACCCTGTACTTTCGAGATCAAACTTCTTCCAAATCGCCCGCGGCTGATTTCAAAGGCTCGGCTTGATATGTCGCAGAAGTGTGAAACTGCGTTTCACTAACCCCAAGCGTTGCCTATTACCAATGTACCCCGCCGTGAACCTCTCTCAGACTTCTGGTTTCCTTGTAATTTGCGTTAGCAATTCCAGCACGAGAAAACATTAAAACCCAACTGACTCGCGTGTGGAATGGATCCACGGTCAGAAGAGTAAATATAAGCAGGTTAAACCTCTCAGCCACGCCCTCCCTTGTTCAGTTATTAAATACTTGGCTTGTAGGTCAGCATGGCCGGATGGATAAGAATGCGCGTTCTTAAACATCTGGTGTGCTGGCGCCGAGGTAAGGGGTTTAGCCCCTACACCGGACAGCTGGACTAAAATGTTGACCCGTCGTCCTTGACTTGAGGACGTAAATTACAAGTACCTCTGAAGTCGGAGTGGGTTCGCCTGATGGGCGAGGGACACTGTTAATAGGGAAAGCTAATCCACATGCAAAATTCAGTCCATCACTGCTAGAAGTATTGTGTATGGACTACACTTGAGTTCAAAGCGAGCGCGCGCAAAGAAAAACATACTTAGCTTTAACGCCAAGTAGTAACATTTCATGACTTTATTTCATGACTTCATTAACAATCGTGACACACTTATTTTTATTTCTGTTTGCACTATTAAAGAAACTAATTTCGTATCTTCAACTATTTGTTTCAACACCCATCATCCCTTGGAACAGCAAGCAATCCCGTTCAGATTAATATCCGAAATGTGTTTGATTCGATCACAGGATTATTAATCTGAGGCTGGTAAGGACCCTAATTATAACTTCTCTTCTAAGGTTGAACGGGGTAAGTGTTATGGAACCATTATTCTGATCGCGTATTGTTGCATTCCTTGGTGATGCTATCTTTAGTTAGAATTGAAGAGCGTTACTTCATGACCTTGTGACCATTGCCATGCCGATTTTGCACCTAGCTAGTTGAGCTTTATTGTGTATTGTCATCAATCATCGAGTTATTCCGAAGATTTGCCGCTGAAATCGTCTGATCATGTCGCTCTATAGTACAGTAGTCCCTTGTTGACAAGAATTGTACCAAAAAGGGTTCTCGAGAGCAGTTAATTCAGTCAGTATCTGATGTCCAGTCCATGTTGCGTACTGTTTGGAATGGTCAGACGTGGCATGATTTGAAACAAAGCCATTCATATAAGAAAAAGACAGTCCTCATTATTTTGTCATATCGTGAGGCAAGGAAAACCCGAGTATGTTTAGACAACGGGAAAGTTTGAGGGGGAGACGGGTAAGAGGGGTAACGAGGGAGAAGATGCCGAACATTTCAGACAACTAAAGATTAGGTATATTTGGTAGCTGGTATCTAGTTAGAATTGTAGTGTGAGGTGGTATAAACTTAATTAAAGTTGGTAGGATTGTTGTCAAAGATGGTAGGGTTTGGGCAAAGGTTGCAGGATTGGGGCAAAGGTGGCAGGATTGGGGCAAAGGTGGCAGGATTGGGGCAAAGGTGGCAGGATTGGGGCAAAGGTGGCAGGATTGGAGCAAAGGTGGCAGGATTGGGGCAAAGGTGGCAGGATTGAAGTCAACGGTGGCAGGATTGTATTAAAGGTGGCAGGATTGCTGTCAAAGGTGGCAGGATTGCTGTCAAATGTAGCAGATAGTTAGCAGGATTGTTGTCAAAGGTGACAGACTCATAGTCAAAGGTGGTATGTTTGAGGCAACAGTGGCAGGATTGAGGCAAAGGTGGCAGGATTGAGGCAAAGGTGGCAGGATTGAGACAAAGGTGGCAGAATCATAGTCAAAGGTGGCAGGATTGTTGGTGAATGTGGTGGACAGTTAGCAGGATTGTTGTCAAATGTGGTAGGACTGTTATCAAGTGTGGTAGGATTGTTGTCAAATGTTGCAGGATTGTTGTCAAATGTTGCAGGATTGTTGTTAAATGTGCAGGATTGTTGTCAAATGTGGCAGGATTGTTGGTGAATGTGGCAGGATTGTTGTCAAATGTTGCAGGATTGTTGTCAAATATGGCAGGATTGTTGTCAAATATGGCAGGATTGTTGTCAAAGGTGGTAGGATTGTTGTCAAATGTGGCAGGATTGTTGTCAAATGTTGCAGGATTGTTGTCAAATATGGCAGGATTGTTGTCAAAGGTGGTAGGATTGTTGTCAAATGTGGCAGGATTGTTGGTGAATGTGGCAGACAGTTAGCAGGATTGTTGTCAAAGGTGGTAGGATTGTTGTCAAATGTGGTAGGATTGTTGTCAAATGTTGCAGGATTGTTGTCAAATATGGCAGGATTGTTGTCAAATGTTGCAGGATTGTTGTCAAATATGGCAGGATTGTTGTCAAAGGTGGTAGGATTGTTGTCAAATGTGGCAGGATTGTTGGTGAATGTGGCAGGATTGTTGTCAAATGTGGCAGGATTGTTGTCAAATTGCAGGATTGTTGGTGAATGTGGCATACAGTTAGCAGGATTGTTGTCAAATGTGTAGGATTGTTGGTGAATGTGGCAGGCAGACAGCAGGATTGTTGTCAAATGTGCAGGATTGTTGGTGAATGTGGCAGACAGTTAGCAGGATTGTTGTCAAAGGTGGTAGGATTGTTGTCAAATGTGCAGGATTGTTGGTGAATGTGGCATACAGTTAGCAGGATTGTTGTCAAATGTGCAGGATTGTTGGTGAATGTGGCAGACAGTTAGCAGGATTGTTGTCAAATGTGTAGGATTGTTGGTGAATGTGGCAGGATTGTTGTCAAATGTGCAGGATTGTTGTCAAAGGTGGTAGGATTGTTGTCAAATGTGCAGGATTGTTGGTGAATGTGGCATACAGTTAGCAGGATTGTTGTCAAATGTGCAGGATTGTTGGTGAATGTGGCATACAGTTAGCAGGATTGTTGTCAAATGTGCAGGATTGTTGGTGAATGTGGCAGACAGTTAGCAGGATTGTTGTCAAAGGTGGTAGGATTGTTGTCAAAGGTGGCAGGAATGCTGTCAAATGTGGTAGGATTGAGGAAAAGGTTGGCAGGATTGAGGCAAAGGTGACAGGATTGTAGACAAATGTGGCAGAATTGACTGTGGTTATAGTAGGCAGGATTGTAGTCATAAGTAGCAAGATTGTAAGGAAAAGTAGCAGGATTGTTGACAAATGTGGCAGAATTGACTGTGGTTATAGGAGGCAGGATTGCAGTCATAAGTAGCAGGATTGTAATGAAAAGTAGCAGGATTGTAGACAAAAGTGGTTAATTGTAGACAACAGGATTGTAATCAAAGATGGAGTCATGTGGTCAAACATGGCACAATAAAATTAAAAAGCAAAACCCCAAGATAACCATATAGAAATACTGTTGAGCATTTAATGTATTTTATGAGGGGCGGGGAATGTATACTACCCACAAAATCACGTGGTCTTGCCCTGTGAAGGCAACCTGTGTTCTATAAATATTACATAAGCAAGCATGAATTTCCAACTTTGAGAGACATGCAGTGAAATATGCATCTGTACTCTGAACAATTACTGCAGTTCTTTACTAAACTTACCATCCCAAAGAGTCAACTGCGCTTCAGGCTCACTGGCACAAAGAAACATAGTTGTGAGTAGCAAAATAATCAATACCAGCTTCACATCACCAAAGAGAGGCATCACATTCATCACCATCAAGTGCCATGCCAGCTGGTGTGGGCGTTCATGACTCTCCACAGATCTCGGTCTTTGGTGTTCTGGATTAACTCTGTTGCTGACATTCCATCCAGCATCATTTCTCTTGGTCTGCCTCTGCCTCTTTTCTCCTCGATCTTTCTAGTTGTCATGATGTTCTTCAATGCCTTTCTTCTCATCACATGACCAAAGAAAGCTATTTGTCTCTGTCTTACTGTTGTTTATAATGACCAAATATAGCAGGCTAATTGTTAAAGTGATAATTTTGTGTGGCTCACGAATGAGGTTATAAATATCCAAAGGACTCTTGACAGAAACATTAACAAGTTTCCCCACCCCTAGATTCTTGCAAGATCCTTGCTTCATCTTAAATCTGAATAACTTCACAAGTTTAAACGTTCAACATTATTATAAACTCAAAACATTGTATTCCTTTAGTGAATTAAAACACAGACGGCATAAACAAAATATTGTATGATTTTTTGCCTGGCATATTTCGCTGCATCTTGCCAGGTGAACAATGCATTTCAATTGCTCAAATATATTGAACCATTATCTATTAGGTGATTCCAGCCATTGCTATGCAAACAGAAGAACTTCCTGTTAAATCTTAAGACTTCTGTGGGGATAACATACCCCACAATCAAACAATATCAGAGACATACACTTAATCTTTTAGTCAATGTATTAGTCATTCACTTCATGTGATGTAGTATACACCCGACGAGATGCAGCAACATATGCCAGGCAAGAAATCGTGCAATATTTTGTTTATGGCTCTGTGGCGAAGGGGTTACAGACGCAGTTCATAATCCCATATACCGCATTCGAAAACATATGGGTGATTTTGCAGCAGACCACCTTACGTTGGTTTTTTTATGAAATGGTATGGGTGCTGGTCATTCAGAAAGCAATGGCAAACTACTGAATGTAAACTTGCCCAGGAATCATGAACAGTCACAAAGTGCTGGGGTTGACTGTGATTTCCTGTAAAGGATATGCAACATACATAGAAAATGTCCTTGTAAGAGAAAGGTGTCTATGTCCCATACCTACTCATGACACATCTGTCCATTTTCAGCCTTATGCAATATAGGCTGAGAATCAGATATTATGGTTGCTATGGTGACTTGAGTAACTCAAAGCAGCAGTGACTGCAACCACTGCCATCTTCATACTTAAGGCTGTCTCCTTACTGAATCTACTGATATACCAGCATCAAAGAAAGAAGCTGTGTTGAGTACTTATAAGCCACATGCACACAGTGTACCAATCATCCTTGCTGTATCTATTGCCTTCATGATACCACTAGACAGAACACTTGAAATCATGACCATTACCCAATAAGTTGAGTCATGTACAAGTATGCATGCAGTATAGTGAATTTTTAATGGTTCTATCAATGTATTCATACACTGAGTTGAATTGAAATGAGTCAACAACTGACTCCACAGCACTTGGGACATTCCCACAGTGCACCATCCTCATCTTCAACAACCAGTGAAGATTCCCAATACTAATGATACCCGTTACAATCTGATTACATGTCCGCCTGGTCTTTCCTCAGGGTGCAGAGTGTTGACCAGGTACTCTTGTCACTCCCCGCTGCAGCCTTCTCCCTCAGGCAATGATGGTGTATCTGTCCTGCCATACTGGGAGTCTCCACAGTAAAGTGGTCAAGCCGTTTGATTCAGGCTCCGAAGGTTGTGGGTTCGATTCTAGGCCGCGTCCTTCGGTTCACGAGTCGATTTTTTTCGGAGACTCCTGGGGGTCGTTGTTGGTGCTACAGAGTTTGTGCTTTGTGCGATGCTTTTGGCAGTTCGCTGCAGAAAGAGACTGAGCCGTAAAGGATAAAAACCCGGTGCAATGAAGTTGACCCTGTCGACTTTTAAGCGACCTTTTTTTTATGCCATACTATACACATAATTCCAAAGGGCTCTGACTACGTCTGCCTTATTGTGCACCAATACCCCACCCAGCGGTGTAGACCCAGCCAATATGTCCGCCTGTTCATTTCCCAGCACACCAGCATACCCTGGGGAAAAGATTCCTATCTTTGGTTTTTTTAATTAAAGCATGTCACTCTGGATTCATACACTGCAAACCGGAAGCCATTTTAACATCTTAAAATGCCTCATTATCATGTAAATGGAACAACTTTACATCACTATGTAAAATTTATAAATTTATATATACAATTCTTGCTGTTTATAGCTCAACAGCTGCTGCAGAATGTGATATGTAGATGTCACTTACAATGTCACATGTTCATGCTTGTAGCTTTCACAATGTAATATGGTCATGGTATTAGGAAAGTTCTCCGATTGGAGCATTTTCAAGCCACAGATCGTGAATAAATGTGTACAGTGATGAGCTGACGGACACCTGTGATTGGTTGAATCAAGGGAAGAGGTTAGTCTCATATATTTACAACAACAAAAATATGGAAGAAAGAAAAGAAAGAAAGAAAGAAAGAAAGAAAGAGGGAGGGAGGAGGGGAGGGAGGGAGATAGGGAAGGAAGGAAAGAAGGAAGGAAGGAAGGAAGGAAGGAAGGAAGGAAGGAAGGAAGGAAGGAAGGAAGGAAGGAAGGAAGGAAGGAAGGAAGGAAAAGTTACATCTTTAACCATATCATTATAGTATTGCACATAACATTTTTAACCATGTCAGTATAATTTAAACCTTTAACAACATCTATGGCTAATCTTTAACCATATCAATGTAATTTACATCTTTAACCATACCAGTATAATTTACATCTGTAACCATGTCACTGCTGGCTTCATGGCGAAACTTCGTAATCCCACATACCATGTTTGATACACAGTTGCTGGCGATTTGGCAGCAGACCACCTTGCATTGCTTTTTTATTAAATGGTATGGGTGCTGGTCATTCAGAAATCAATGGCAAACTACTGAACGTAAACTTACCATGACATCACAAACAGCAAAAAATGCTGGGGTTGACTGTGACGTCCTGTACTGGATATGCAACAAAATTTTTTATAACCATGTCCCTATGGCATATATAACCAAGCCAACATGGCAGTGTAAATTAGATCTGTAAACAAGTCCACATGACACCGTGAATTAGATCTTTATCCAAGTCAACATGACACTGTGAATTAGATCTTTAACAAAATCAACATGACATCGTGAATTAGATCTTTAAACAAGACAACACGACACTGTGAATTAGATCTTTAAGCAAGTCAACATGACACTGTAAATTAGATCTTTGACTAAGTCGACGTGGCACTGTGAATTAGATCTTTAATCAGGTCAACATGACACTGAATTAGATCTTTAACCAAATCAACATGAGACTTTGAATTAGATCTTTAACCATGTCATCATGACACCATGAATTAGATCTTAGACCATGTCATCATGACACCATGAATTAGATCTTTGACCATGTTATACACAACTGCATGTAACTGTGACCACAAAGACAAAACCTTATATGGAGTTGGATTCAGTGTCCTCTTGTGGTCAGTCCTGACAGAGACTATAGACTGTCTTGTTTTCTCCCGGAGTTCACTCAAAGTGGGTAAATACTGAACCACCTGTAGATGCCAGAAGCAAAGTCAAATGTCTTCTTTCATTACATAAAGGCACAATCAGTTTAGTTTAGTTTAGTTTAGTTGATGGATCAACATCACGGCACACGGGTGTAACCCATAAGTGCTCTGTTCTCCTCCTGACTCAAATCTGAGTTTGGAGATACTCAGCTCAGTGCACGAACTCTGTAGCACTGGCGAGGATCCTGAAATACTTTGGGTAGATTTTTTAACTCGATATTTTGCCCGGGCTACTCTTTTTTGATTTCCAACTGCCAAGGGATTTTTTTTACGTGCGCAATAATACACACGGGCATCCGATCTCACTACCCAGAGACCAGGGGAAATGTTGTTACTAGAAGTCCACATGAAAAAATCCCAGTCCTCACCGGGGCTTGAACCCAGGACCTCCAGCACTCAAGGCGGACACCATACCTCGAGACCACGCACCCCCCATAAAGGCACAATCGAATAAAATCAACAGTCACAACCATATCAAGTAAATATAGGTCAGCGTGGTCGAATTGATAAGAACGCGTGTTCTTAAACATCCGGTGTGCTGATGCTCAACCCCTACACCGGACAGCTGGACTAAAATGTTGACCTATCGTCCTTGACTTGGGGATGTAAATTACAAGCACCTCTGAAATCGGAGTGGGTTCGCCTGATGGCGAGGAACACTGTTAACTTATTGAGTGCCAAACAAAAAGTGGGTTTGGACCAAACAGAAATTGATGGCAGAAAATGAGAAGTAGGGGTGTGTCACAATAACAATGTAAAAATTTTTAAAATGGTAGCAGATATATTGTATTATATATCAAATTAAAGACGATTGCACAAGGAAGACGTTGGTATTGCTACTTTTACCATAGGTTAGAAATATAATAATATTAACAGATGTTGTTAAAACAAAAATGAAAACAGAGGTGACAATTACGTGAAATTTCCACTTACCAAGGCACTACATCCTAATCGCTGATGATAATCCAATGAAATTTACTGAATGATAAATACACCACTATTCTTCACGAATATCACTAGAACTGCTCCATAATAACAATAAAACACAATTAAAACATATTTTGAAACACATCATTGTCACACAAAATGGAAAATGTCAGGAAAACACGAGGCAGGTTTTCTACTAAGAAACAATAAGTACACTATTTTTTATTTAGTTATAATTATTATTCTTTTAAATTTAATTATTTAAATAATTTTCAGCCTATTTGTGATAAGCAAAGTAAACTTAGGGGCAAAAGTGTGGCCCATTAGAGCAAGCCTAATTTGACATGTACCATCATATGATGACGAACGTTCACTGTTACTAGTGTTAGGTTTGTTTTCCATAATGCTAAATAATTTAACCTAATAACCACATTACTGCACGGACTGTCAGTTTTACAATCTTTCAACAATTCCATTAAATCAGAATAACTATAATCTAAAATTTTTTAAATTCGATTATCTGGCATAAATCGACGAGTCGAGAACCACTGCACGTTGCATGATAAAAACAAACAACTTTCATAAAGCTAACTCTGTTTAATCCACTATCACAAAGCTTAATCCACGTGTCTTGTCGAAGGCATATCTATCCTGTGTTTAATTTTTCAATTACCGGGCAGACGACATTGCAGATATAGACATATTTCAAGCGAACGAAAGAAGAAGAAGAAGAATTACCGGGCATTAAAAACTGCGAAAAATAAGAGAAATGAAACAAATAACGAACTATCAAGATCTTGTCACTAAAACGGCGTACGGGCTCCAGCGTTTAGACCATTTGTCACTGAAACAGCGCACAGCACTGAATCAGTTAATAGGTAAAGTTCAAAAGCAAGCCAGCTCAAAAAAATATAATATATATATATATCAAGTAAACAGAGACAATCAAATTACATAAAGTTACAATTAAACCAAATAAACAATGACAACAAAATCAAATAAACAGTCTCAATCAAATCAAATAAAGTTACAAGCAAATCAAATACACATCCATAATAAAATGAAATAAAGAGCAGTCAAATAAAATATACAGCCACAGTCAAAATAAAAAAAACAGCCACTGTACCTTGCCATCTTTCCACCAAGTTACATGCAAAGAGCGGACAGCTGCAGGTATTACGTACGCTCTTTTTGTTTCCTGTTGGTAAACAAGTCAACAGTGTATGAAGGCTGGCTACAAAAGCTCTGCGATTGTTCCATAGATATATACATATAAACCTGGTTTATATGCTGACCAACCCATCCATCCACCCACCCATCCATCCACCCATCCACCAACCCACCTATCCATCCACCAACCCACCCACCCACCATCCACCCACCCATCCACTTATCCATCCACCCACCCACCCAAACAGCTAGACAGATATACTTATATCTGGTCACTTTTACATGCTATAACTGATTCAGTGCCAACCACAAAGTAGGTAACAAATGTGGATGGCGGAGAAGTCGGCGTATGTCACAGTTATGACTTAAAATTTGTTAATATGGTAGCAGACATGTTGTACTATATATCAAATTAAAGGGGGTTGCATAAGGAAAACTACAGTATATAAGCTCATAGCAGATATGATTGATTGATTGGTTGGTTGATTGATTGATTGATTGATTGATCTAGGAACCGACATCACAGCATTCGGGGCATTTCCATAAGTGCACCGCCTCCATCCTCAGCAGCCAGCGAAGAGTTCAAACACCAATAATACCAGTAGCAATCTGATTATATGTCCATCTCGCCTTTCCTCTGAGCGTCGAGCGTTGGCCAGATCCCCTCGTCACTCCTTGCTGCCTCATTCTTGCCACACCATGATGATCCATTTGCTCATTTGCCCCTCCGAGGTGTACATGAGAAGTCACTTAAGACAATTAATCATCCTATGGCACTTAATCATCCCATGCCACTTAATCAGTTACGCCTAATAGGTATATGGTGCTAGCCCCCATATTTGTACAGACCAATGGGTGATGGGGTCATTCTCCTGCTGGCACCCTTTACTTCCCTGGACACTTCCTGCTACTCTGGTCGACCAGGAAGCTCAGGTCACATTTTAAAATCCACCTCCGTGAATGTTTGAATACATGACCTCTGGGTCAAATGGTCAAGCTGCAAGAGCTGATTTTATTCCACACATAGAAACCTGCCCCGGGAAGGTTAACCCGGTCAACAAATGCCCGCAGAAGTCGGATGTGTCGGCCTAACGGCGCAAGAGCGCAGCTCTGCTGTAAACAGGCACAACGCAATCACGTCCGGAAAAAAACTCCGGATGAACGAAGAAGAAGAAGAAACCTGCCAAAATGGATTTTTAAAGCCACGCCTACTCGATGGCATGCAAACAGGAGCCCACAGAGTACTGCAAGATAGGGATAAGACGACCAATTATCCAATAAATTGGTTGTCATCATCATGTAGTTAAGTCCATGCAGAATGTTGCTCTCATTACAGCCGGATTGAAAGACTATATCTTTTGTCAGTTCCCATCTCATATATTTTTATGTGGAGTGTCTTTAATGTCTTCATGTTAGACAACCAATGCCTCTTCTTCCAGGAACCACGCTTTCCATCACTGTTCTTTCTAAACCAGTGTGATATTTGATATGATCAACGTGTTTCAGTCTCTGAGATATTGCGCTGTTTATGCGCCAGATTTCTGCGATGTTCACATCGTGTAGAATGTCAGAATTTGTCTTCTTGACGATCCAACAATGAGAGAAATTAAACGAATATCTATTGCTCTTCAAATACTAAGATAATGCAGACGTATATAGAGAAAGAAATATATCTTAATGAGGAAAGATTGGAGGTGGTGGAAAATGTTGAATATCTTAGGTTATTAATTACCAACATTGGTGACACAAAGAAGGAAATTAAAAGACGGATATCTATTGCTTTTCAAAATTAAAACAACTGATTAAACTGTGGCGTGGGACAGATAGACCTACACAAATTAGATTTTTAAAAGCATATATCTTTCCCATTGCAACATATGCCTGTCGGACGTGGTCCACTTACTAAACAAGCTGAACAGCACATAAATGCTTTTGAATATAAATGTTATAGATTGGTTCTAATAATATCTTGGATACAGTAAAGAACAAATGCACCCATAAGACAAGATCTGAATACTGAAGAAGGTTTCTACTAAAGACGATAAAACAAAGAAAATTGAAATATTTTGGTCACTTGAAACGTCATGAAAATTCTGAGAGACCAATAATGGAGGGGTATAAGCCAGGGAAGAGAGGAAGAGGAAGGTCAAAGAGAAGATGGATGCGGGATGTGGCAGATGATCTCCAGATGGGTTATCGGATGCGGGACATCTTGCTTATGATCGAGAGGTTTTCCGGAAGGTTGTTATGGGAGCGAGGTTCTGCAAAGGGCGTGCTACTGAATGAATGAATGATCCAAGATATTCTGAGAATTGTTCTGTTACATTTAAATTCAAAAGCTTGATTTTCTTCTTTGGTGATTGCCCATGACTCTCATCCGCATGTTACATTAAAGATACATGGCTTCAACATTCTTACTTTGTTTGCAGGTGTTACGCTATAGGCTTTTAACGCTGTTATGTACATTGGTAGGCAGTATTTAAGTAAGCAATAGGTTAACAGGTAACAAGGTCAGCAGTAGTAGGTGGTGAGACAGGATAAGAGGTAAATAGGTTATGAGTCATACTGGCAAACTTCTAACAGAGTACAGTAATAAGAGGTTGCCAGGTTATCAGTTATACTGGCAAAATTCTAACAGAATACATAATTTTTACAAATACAATAATTAACTTGAAAATGTTTATTTTAAAAACATTCAAACCTGAAAGGGATGTCTACATAGAACCCGCTGTCCCACCTGGGGTGCCGACTCTGTGGAGCCTTGTAAGAGGTCAACTAGAGCTGTCCCTGGTTTCAACAAAAAACAAAGAAACTATTACCAGAGAGAAAGATTAGACACGAGGTGAATGGGGTATGTCTTTCTTGTCTCCAGGCAAAAGATGAAGTAAGTTGAACTGCAATAATGTTGTACAAACACAATGTACAAAAACAATGAATAGATGAACAAAAACAGAAAGTGGAAAACTTTACTTTACAATAACATAATTACAATCAACATAACTGATACTGCAGTTACATAGCCTTCATCATCATCATGAGAATGGAGACTCTTGACTATATTTATCATCATCATGTGAACGGACAAGCCAGGAGACAATTTTCGCATGAGGACTGGTCAGTTTGGGTGGCTTGCATTCTGTAGCCATGGACACGTAGTCAACAGTGTTCTGTGTAGTATACACATGGCTGTTTGCTGTATCCAGTCTAGTGTAAAGTGGACCGGTCAGTTTGGGTGGCTTACATTCTGTAGCCATGGACACGAAGTGGACAGTGTTCTGTGTAGTATACACAAGGCGGTTTACTGTGCCCCGTCTAGTGTAGAATGAGATCTTGTGGGTAACTGCCTGGTCTTTGGTTCCCAACAACAATTTTTAAGTAACAAAGAGGAAGCCTGTGTATCTTTCTACTCAATAGCAAGCCTGTGTGTCATTCTACTCAACAGAAAGCCTGTGTATCATTCTACTCAACAGCAAGCCTGTGTATCATTCTACTCAACAGCAAGCCTGTGTATCGTCCTACTCCGCAGAAAGCCTCCACACCTTAGTACTCTGGAGAAACACATGTTAAATAAGTAACTTCAATATTATTTTTCTATGTAGCCATATTAGTGCCCTCTTGTCCTTATTTTTGTTTGCTGATGAAGGCATTGTAGCTGCAATATGATTGTGTACTTGCAAAGATGACCTTTTCTGCAAAGAAAAACAGGATTGTGTCTATAGGCATAAGAATGTATCTATAGATAAAAGGAAACTGTCTAATTACAGAATATGTTTACAAATAGATGGAATATGCATATAGACAGAATGAATATGCATACAGACTTAAATAATGAATTATGTATACCGAAAAATAACATCTATAGACAGAAGGAATTATCTAAAGGCAGATTCACTTTATATGCAGATGAAATGAAAGTGCCAAAAGACAGAAAATGTATTTACAAACAGAATGGATATGTATACAGACAAAACTACTGGCAACTTGCTGTATTGGCAGATGATAGTTTGTTACATTGTGCTTCAAAAACTGGCATAATAACCTCTCCATAGCACAAAGCCTGGGCTGAATTTTGAGATCATATGTTGCCCTTGCAGCATGATCCCACTCTCTGCCTAATTGACTCCAGAGAAAAGGTAGCACTAATACATCTGGAAGGTGACAAGCTGTTGCAGGATCAGTAAAGCAATGCTCTATCTGCCTTCCACAGCTTCATCCCTAGACCAGTTGCAGACCAAGGCTTAGGACTTGGTCTGCCCTGCCATGACATTTAGTCGTTAGGTTGCAAATTCTTCACACCAGGATAAGACTTGTACCCTCCAAATTGCGCTCCTCCGCCCAAAGCCATTGGCACAATGTGGGGTGTCGGATTTGGTAAGCGCCACCCAACATTCAGCGCTGACAGAAAGCAGGTAGTATGCCTAACATTCAGGGAAAACAGAAAGCAGGTAGTACCGTCCACTGTCATACGTTTGGTCAGTCATATTTGACTAAAACCTGACTAAATACAGACAGAAGCAATATGAAAATTGTATATGTGACTATCACAACGTGGACAAAAATCTAACAGATAATAGTGCTGATTAAACCATCCCTGCTGTAATTCGATTACTGAAGGCTTAATAGTGAAACCAACCGTAGCTATGCTAGGCTTCAGAAGCAGCTTCATTGACAATGATAACATTTTTGCACAGAAAGTTTACATGGTGTATAAGCAAATTCATAAAACTATATAATGTAAAATGGTGTCAATAAATGAGAAATAAATTCACATGTATAGAGTGATTAGCACTCATGGCTCTTGTCTCAATGTGAACGTGGCAGGTTCAAATCCTGGTGTGGCAACAATGTAGTTTTTCAATATTTATATTGTATAGTGTGTCCATTGATCTCTACTCATTTTCTTTACGCCTATGAGTGATGATTGACACCTGTTAATTTATTTATTATGCTATATATAGATATTACAACAAGACAAAATCTTGTGTGAAGCTTTAAACTCTCTTTCTCTCTCTCTCTCTCTCTCTCTTTCTCTCTCTCTCTCTTTGTGTGAGTGTAAATGTGTGTCTACTGTACTGGCCAACTCACCTCATTATGATATATATATATATATATATATATATATATAATATATTTTTATTTTTTTTTCACATATCCTATTACGGGACATCGCTGTCAACACCAACATTTTACCGCTGTTGTTGATTTCTTGGCAAGATTACGCTCAGTCGTTTTCCACTGCTTTCTGAACGGCCGGCTCACATATCCCGTAAGTAATGGGCACGGCAAGAACCGCTACCAATTCTTGCGTAGCTGCATTTGCTTACGTGGATAAATGGTATTACGGAGATAGTCGCTAACCACTAGGCCAGGGAGACCGGCATATATATATATATATATATATATATATATATATATATATATATATATATATATATATATATATATATATATATATATACACACACACGAGTGGGCTTCAAATGAAAACCTTAAATGCTGGTGTTTTTTTGTTTTTTCTTGAGTGAATATATTCTGAAAAAATAAAGAACAAATGTATCATTTTTCAATGTAGTAACGACTGCATTCAATGCAAGTCCTCCGCGCTGATAAAGTGCTTGGATTCTTGTAGAAATAAATGCTCTTGGTCGCGTGCGTAATCACTCATGAACTACCTACTGCACCTCTTCATTGGATGGAAAAGATTTGAAACTTCCTCCTCCACTCATACACTTGCTGGACTGACACGCAGGCATCACCATACTGGACCTTCATTCGCGGATGAATTTCTATAGGTTTCACCCCTTCATTGATTAATTAAACTGATAACAGAACACTGCTCCTCTTTCCTCTCTCCTATTTGGTCAAAAGTGGGGCGGCCATTTTTATACTGTCCTTATGATGTCATCATGTTCTTCTGCACCATGATGTTACACACTTAATATTCTTAACATCCTTAAAAACAATATTGACCGGTTACACAGTTATTGTAATTTCTATTACACTTTTAAAGTTTTGATTTGAAGCCCCCTTGTATATTGTACAGATTATTGTAAAGTTTTATACTAAAGCTAGTCTCCCTGGTGAATAGGTTAACGACTTTCTCCATAATCCCGTATATCTATGTGAGGAATACAGCTGCATGAGATTCAGCAGCGGATCACGTCGCGTTGGTTACGTACAGGGTATATGAGCCGGTCGCTCAGAAAGCAATGGCAAACTACTGAGCGTAATCTTGCCAAGAACATCAACAACAGCTGAGCAATGCTGGTGTTGAGGTTGACTGCAACGCCCTGTATGGGATATGCAACTTTAAAAAAAAATTATACCAAAGCAAATACAGCTTTTGTAAAGCATACAAATATATACTGTGAAGCATACAGTTGTAAAGTATGAAACTGTACACTGCCCCCAACTCTTGCAGCCAAGTAATACAATAAGTGAACTACTCAACCTGGTGTGGTTCTACAAACAACAACAACAACAACAACAACAACCAACTGTATACTAAGTAGCAATCAACTGTGTTATGTAATTTACTAATCTGTAAACTTCCAATAACGTACTAAATATATTCTAAACACTGTATATTGCAAAGTATGCAATCAAGGACAACTACACTACTCTACATCCATAAGGAGATTTTTAAAAAACCTGTTTTATTATCTATGGTAACTCAGTAAAAGCTACACACAGAAAATTGCCCATGTCATTAATTGCATGCCATATTTTGGAAACTGGTCACGTTTTGCAATTTGTTAACATACACAATGGATTAATATTAGTTTGCAGAGGCCATTGCTATTCATATACAATTTTCTTTTTAATGTGCCCTGAAGTAGACTCCTTCTTTCGGTCTGTGATGTGATAAGGCCTCCACAATTTGTAAGCCTGAAAGCACGGAAGAATGGATAACACATCTTTCTGTCACTTAGCAAGTGATGAGCCCAGGAGTCAATCCCTCATGAGCCGTATTCATGATATTACCAGTGTAGTTCTCTATCAACTTCACAAACATGCCGGTGGCTATTCAACGGCCAAGCCAAATTTGTGTAAACAAAAAGACATGCTAATCAGTTTAAAATTACCATGGCAGACAATTTAAATTACTGTTATATGTGTTACTTATTTCAGCTTGATTTATCTTATTGCTTTAGTTTAATTTGTGTGACTTCGGCAGTATGTACCTGATGAGATGCAGTAAATATGCCAGGCAATAATTCGTGCAATCAATTGTTTGTGTCTTCATCATACAAATTTTCTAAACAAGATTAATCAACAATTTTATAATTGTTATGAGTAAACATTAATTATAACAGTCAGCATACAAACACTTGTTAAACAGTATTCTAATAGTTAAAATAGTCAACAATAAACACTTGATGCGAGTCAACACAGAAACACTTTCTATAAGTCAACAATTAGTATGATAGTCAATATACAAACAATTTCAATGAGTCAACAGTTCTCTGTTAATTAACATGCAAACACTTGTTGTGAGTTAACATTTATTATAACAGTCTACATATAACCACTTGTTGTTAGTTAAGATTTATTATAACAGTCTACATATAACCACTTATTGTGAGTCAACAGTTATTCCAATCATTCATTCAGTAGCATGTCCTTTGCAGAACCTCGCTCCCATAACAACCTTCCGGAAAACCTCTCGATGTTATTCCAATAGTCAACAGTTATTCTAATAGTCATATATAAACACTTACCATGAGTCAGCAGTTAGTATTTTAGTTAAAAACACTATCCATGTATCAAAATTTATTCCATTAATCAACATAGAAATATTTTCTATGAGTCAACATTCATTCTATTAGTCAACATATACACTTACCATGAGTCAATATTCATTCTATTAGTCAACATATAAATGCTTACCATGAGTCAACATTTAGTATTATAGTCAACATAAAAACACTATGAGTCAACACTTATTCTATCAGTCAACACATAAACATTTACCATGAGTCAACACTTATTCTAATGGTCAACACAGAAGCACTCACCATTAGCGCCGTACAACCTGTATATGTTTTTCTGGCCTGGTATCGTGACCTTATCCACATCCTCACTAAGTTTAATTCTGGCTTTCTTGTTGACCTCTACCAACTGACAACATCAAGGTTACAAGCATCAACTCTGACCCCAACCCAGAGGAAATGATCAAAAACAGGTTATGAAGTCGGCCCTTGATTCAAATATCTTTAACGTAACCAGTTTTGTTAACTATTAACTGATTCGGTGCCATGGGATGATAAATCGCCTTACTTAAACTTTCCTTAACTGCCATGGGCTTATAAATCAAACTATAGTTACGATATCATTACAGCAGTTTTCTCTATACAACCCTCTTTAATTTTACATATACCACAACATGTCTGCTACCATATTAACAACTTTTCAGTCATAACTATGACACACTCCTACTTCCCATTTTCAGCCATCTATTTTTGTTTGGTCCAAACCTAATTTTTGTTTGGCCTGAATCTATTACAACAAATAGAGTATTTTAACAGAAACTCAACTACTCAACAGACCCCAGTTTAACTCCTTAAAGCTATCAAAGCAAACAAGCCTGTCTTAACAGACAAACCTCAATTCAACGAACCCAGTTTAAATTATAAACTATACTGGCCCACTGGCAGTGCTACATTTTCTGCAATTGGGAAAAGAATATGAATATACAGTCAAGAATCAACATAACTGCACTTGGGACATTCCATTAAGTGCTCTGTTCCCTTCTTCAGTAGCCAAAAAACAGTTGTAAGGTTGATGGTACCAGTGGCAGCCTGACTGATCTGTTTTCCCTTACACAATGAGAGTTGTCCAGACTTTTCTCTTAAAAAATGCCTTAAAAGTTGAGAGGATAGACTTCATTGCACCGGGTTTTATCCAATATGAGTCAGTCTGTTTCCGCAGGGCAGCCTGCTGAAAGCGTTGCACAAAGCACAAACTTCGTAGCTCCTGCTACGACTATCAGGAGTCTCTGAGAAAAAATGCACTCGTGAACCGAAAGACGTAGCCCGGAACTGAACCCACAACCTTCAGGGGTAGACGGCTTGACCACTTCGCCACTGAGACTCCTAGCTTGGTATTAAATTACCATCTCCGCAGGGACTACATTGAAGAGTTCTCCTTCCTCTCCCCAAGCTCAGAAATAGCGAGGTATGCAATATGTAAAACTGATACCGGAACGTCACATCCGCAGAATGATACTACGATGTAACCAGGTCACGGTTTATCACGGTTCGCCACAGTACATACAAACTGACTGAGTATGGGCTGAAGTTGGTCATCTTCCTAATCAAAACTATAGGTACTCAAACTCTTCCCACATCCAACAAAACTTGCTATGTAGAACCACAGGTTGGCTATATGTACAAATACAACAAAAAGCAAAGCAAACAAGGTAGAAACATGAAGTCATAATTCGTTGGCATGGATACACTGAAGCAGGTTATAAACCTTCTTGCTGTGGACAGGGGCAGCAAAGTTGGGAGTTAACCATGTCTACAATAAATTCATAAAAACACAAATCTATGATAGGCGACTAGAGGGAGACAGTTTAACAACAATAAAAATATGTTTCACAGTTAGTCGAATCTTTCTGTTCTAAACTTCCCACGATGCATGACTGGCTAGCTGTTCTATATAGGTAGCAACCAATGTGCATTGTCTGGTTGTACTTCTTACATTTAGTCACAGGATGCTAAAGAATATGTCAACAGATGTATTTTTCAATAGAGAGAAATTCACACAAAGTTACCAGTATTGACTATCTAGGCTCACTGTCGACAGCTATGAACATGTGCCGAAAGAAATTATAAGAAGAATAAAGTTTTGAACTATGTGGTCCATAAACATGCCCTCATCTTAAGAGGAATTTGAATTCAGAATGAAAGACTGGCAGGCAAGTTTGCTAGCAGTTGCGATAATATTGGCACCCAGCCACCTTGACAGACGAGTTTGTAAAATAGAGTTATACCTCTCCATAGCACAAACCCTGGGCTGAATTGAGAGATTATATGTTGCCCATGATGCCTGATCCTCCTTTCGGAATGCCTTGTTTACTCCAGAGGAAAGGTAATACCAATATTTCTGGAACAAAACAAGCTGCTGGATCAGCAAAGCAATGCTCTAACTGGCTGCCTGTCAGAGCTTTGTCCCTAGACCAGTTGCATTTCCTCACAACAGGATAAGGCTTGTACCTTCTGAACTGTACTAATACAGCTCTAATGAATACAATATCAGTCTATGATGGAGGTCAATTGTGACCAAATGACTGATTAACAAAACAGCTAATTAATCATATAAACTGGTATTCATTTAGAAATGAATTAACACAAGCAGCAGTTTACGTTGGTATTATAATAGAAATGAGTTAATAAAAGTAGCCATCTATAATGGTATTCAAATAGAAGTGAATTAACAAAATTAGCAGTCTATAATCAAGGCAGTCTGCCAAAACCATCGCACAAAGCACAAACTTCATAGCTCCAGCGAAGACCCCCAAGAGTCTTCAAGAAAATTGCATTTGTGAACCAAACCAGTAAACCAGAATCAAACACAACATTCAGAGCATGAGGCTGGCAGTGTAGCCACTTCGTCACAGAGACTCCCTCAAAAATGTCAGTTGGGTGTGAAGCATTAACTCGTCCTACATTCCAGACCCTGGTACAATGACACAGGATGGACAGATCCCCTATCTTGCCACGTTTCCTTCCCAGACAATTCCAGGTACACATTTAAGAAGGCTGGGTCGACCCCAGAGATGAACCTGTCAGAAAATGATACACTACCATTGCTGGGGATTAAACCTGGAACCACTATCTTAGCAGACAAGCGCTCTAAGCACTGTGCTACTGCAGCATATACAGCACTAGTGTGGTCTCAACATATATATAAATCCCATTATTGTTTATAGATGTCCGTAAATTAACTGATGCAGTGCCGAAGGATAATATATCGCCAAATGTGACATCCCATTTGGGCAGAAGGATGATATATCACTATACTAGGGTCATCGTGTTATTTGTTTTGTTTCATGGTAGTTCCGCAATTTCAGTGCTCAGGGAATGGAAATGTACATTATAATATTTGTTCATTTGATTGTGTACGACGTTTGGTACACACTTACGTTTTTTTTTTTGGCACTGAATCAGTTAATTAAATTACAATTTTATGGGGGGAAAACACAGTATATAAATGCCTGTTACTAAATACAATTAGGGCTATAAAATTTGGCCTTTGAGCACAGTCCAAGGAATGACGAAGGAAACAAATTTAGGAGTAAGGGCCGGAGAATAAAATTATTGATTTAAAATGGAGTTTAAAAAAAGATCAAGATTGCTTTTCCAAGACATCCACAACAAACCTTAAAGATACAGCCCAAAGCTGGCTGCTTTTGGCACGTGACAAGATGGGTTCCAATCCCAAAACAGCTGATTGTATGTCCCTGAAACATTTACAAATAAATAGCACTCAAGTTGAGTTGAGTTGAGCTAAGAAACAATATCACTGCACTCAGGACATTCCCACATGCTCAGTCCCCTCATTCAACAGCCAGTGAAGAGTCATACTGCTAATGGTTCCAACTACCATCTGAATGAAAGTTCTCAGTCTTCCCTTTCAGTTTTGAGATTCGTTCAGAGCCCCTGCCGATCCCTCGCCATATCCTTGTCTCAACATACGAGTGCTCAGTCTGTTCCACCGCTTTCTCCATCTGGTCCCACAGGCTCCCTTGTCCACAGGTAACCTCCTAGCACTCTTAAACCAGCCAGAGTGTACAGTGACAGCAAACAGAATAACATTGAAGCAAAGTAGGGAGAATCAATTATCAATCATTAATGATTCATTATTTTTTTTTTAACACAGCCAGACCCGTAGATGGAACCTACTGTGATTTTGTGAAGTGTTAGAACTATCACATTTGTATAGGCCTGAATGCATGCAGTGATAAGTTGTCAGTATTTCCCTGCCATAGTGAACGACAAGATGTATGCCCACCTGTTATGTCCTGTGCCAAGTCTGAAGATTACTACTTGTTCACTTTGACAATTAATTCATCAATATCTCCTATCTTTTGTTTATGGAGCAAGAGGTATTTCAGCCTGTTATATCCTGTGCAGAGTCTGAAGATTGCTACTTGTTCACTTCGGGGCAAGTTGGTCCTACATCTTTCCAGTAGCCTGGAAGCTTTGATTCCCACCTGGTTCTATAAAAGCTTATATAAACATCTTGGCTTCGTCATAATTCATGTCTATATCAGATCTACTGGAGATCCAGTTCAGGACTAAAGGGTAACAACACTCATCATACATCATAGTGGCTTCCAAATGTATATGAAATACAAATTCATATGAAACACAAATTAACAGAAAATACCTGTTGATTAAGAGAGAGTATCGTTTCTTCGTTGATGTCATTACTAGCCACAATGATCAGCTTTTCAAACCATGGTAGCCTGTAGCTAAGATAATATAAAAATGTATTTGTTACATATCTTCTTCTTCTTTTCGTTCATCCGGAGTGTTTTTTCAGATGTGATTGCGGTGTGTCAGTTACGCGCCCTTGGGCCGAAACCCGTAGGCCAACACATCCGGCTACAGCGTGCTTTTTTGACCAGGTAGCATTCCTGGGAGACTCTCACTTTTGTGGTGCCATCTACAGCCCAGCTGGCCAAGGTTGAACGGTCGAAGACAACGGTCATCCCTCAAAGGAAGGCAGGGACAGTCCATAGCATTTTCCGCCATCCAAGGTTGCTTCCATAGTTGCAGGGCCGACACATAGCGCCCTGATCCTGGGCTCACCGAGGTAAATCGTCACGTCCTGCTCATGGCTGCTTTAAATCCTCACTTCAATATATTGGTCATTTCGTTTGCCCCGGGCCATTCCTGCACAAACCAGACAAGTTTGCAGATGGTATCCACTCAGCGAGTTTTCGGTCATGTGCTTGTCGTTGCGCCCGTCAGAGCTGTTCCAGGCACGACAGACTTTCGGAAAACTACCTAGTCAGAGCTGTTCCAAGCAAGAGCGGCATTCGGAAACTAGGTAGTCAGAGCTGTTCCTAGCACGAGAGACATTCGGACGAGACATTTCACTCGGACGTAATTGCGTAGTGTCAATTTTTAGTTTGCCACCCGTAGGACGACACTTCTGACTTCCGGCGGGCATTTTTTAATGAGGTTAGCCTTCCTCTGGTTTCGAGGCACGTTAGACTGTTGTGATGTCGCCAACATCTCAGCTGGTCAAGATAGAACGATCAACGACATCGCGGTCGGCCCTCAAGGGAAGGCAGGGGCAGACCATGAGCATTCCCTCGCTATCCAAGGAGGCTTCCATAATTGCAGAGCCGGCACATATTGCTCTGAGACTGGGCACACCCGAGGAGTTGCCACGTCCTGCTCATGGCTGCTTTAGTTCCTCACTTCCATGTGTTGGGAGTCACGCTTGCCACTGATCGCTCAAGCACACACCAGGAGCGGTCAGACTGCGAGCGACATCCACTCGGTAAGCTTTTATTTTTGACTTCGGACAACGCAATAGGTTCGCTCGCCGTGCGTCCCATTTCGCGTCATTGAGACGTTCTTCCACTTTTGTCTACACTCTCTATGAGTTAGATACAGACAGTTTTCGTAACCATTTCCTTCGACTGGGGCACTTTTCTGACTTTTTGTACTCGCTCACAAGGTAGGCTACATGTGCTGCCGGCTCAGCACCTTACCTTCGTGCAGCAGTGAACGAGAAACGGCCTGGCCCTCTCATCCGGGGATCTCTCGTATCCCCCAGCTGAGAGTCTTCGAACTTGTATCAGACCTGAGCATGTAGCTTGCTCAGTATCACGCCTCTATTTTTCGGTAGGAGGGTATTGGCCCGGCTCTCAGATCCGAGGGTTTGTGGCTTAGAGGCGTTCAGCCACAGCCCTCGACAGGGAGCCTTAAGTGTTTTGTCCAGACCAAGAACTTCGTGCGCCTGATTTAAACTTCTGACTGTTATCCTCACCTCAGTCTAACCCGCAGAGCAGCAGGTTGTGTCTCTCTTAGTCTGGCCCCTATCCCATAAGCTGTCCGATATGTAGTTTTCACCCATCGGCAAGCACATGGGGTCAGAGGGACACACAAGCTCCCCCACCGCGGCAAGGTGGAGACACATCGGGGGAGATTTGTTACATATGAATTCAGCAAACAGACATTTAATGATGTACCAGAATATAGAAAAGAATATAGAAATGTCACATGACTTTGTGATAATCAACATTATCTTCTTCTTTTGTTCTCTATCAACATTATTAAATCTGATGTTGTAAGGTTTTAATGCTTTTTCGTGGCAATTTGCATGTAGTAAATGCGATGAACTGGCTCCGTGGCGAAGGGGTTACAGAAGCAGTTCGTAATCCTGATACCGCGTTTGAAGCGCAGCTGCAGGTGATTCAGCAGCAGACCGCCTTGCATTGGGTATTTTTTATAAAATGGTATGGGTGCCAGTCGTTCAGAAAGCAGTGGCAAACTATCAAACATAAACTTGCCAAGAGATCACAAACAGCTAAAAAATGCTAGGGTTGACTGAGACGTCCTGTAAAGGATATGTAACTAACTTGAATGCGATGAGAAGGATTCTCTCAGATTACGTTTATGACATATGCCTCATGCTCAGAAGGTGGCAGGTTTATGTTCGGACTCTGTCATTTGGTTCTCAGCTACAGTTTTTCTTCAAGGATCGATGGCGAAGCCATGGTGTTTGTGCTCTATACAATGCTTTCGCCAGGTAGTTTGCTTTGCAGCAAGAGATGGAGCTAGATGGGTTAAACCCCGGCACAATGAAGTTTCCTTTCAATTTTTTTTTTTTTTGCAATTGTTTGCTTTGAACACATGCACAACCCATACACAGTACTATTAGTAACACTGGGTTGAGTTTTGCTTGAACAGGCGCTTTTATCTATTCGGCCATGCTGACCTTCATATCTGCATTTACTTATACTTCATTGTTTATTTTTAAATGTTGACACAGATTTCACTGACCACCATGTACCAGGCCCTTCACACAGCGTCACTCTTATCACGACTTGCCGAAAAGATTCCCGATCCTTCACTAATTCTCCTGTCTCACGAATGTTTATGCTAAAGGTCGTCTGCAAGGTCGCGTCCATCTTCGGGCTGGTTCACCTCAGCCTCTTCTTCCAGTGTTCTCCTTCGCTGTTCTCTATAAACCAGTGTGATGTTTAATGTGTTCTTTATAAACCACTGTGATGTTTAATGTGTTCTTTATAAACCACTGTGATGTTTAATGTGTTCTCTATAAACCACTGTGATGTTTAATGTGTTCTTTATAAACCACTGTGATGTATAATGTGTTCTTTATAAACCACTGTGATGTTTAATGTGTTCTTTATAAACCACTGTGATGTATAATGTGTTCTTTATAAACCACTGTGATGTATGTGTTCTTTATAAACCACTGTGATGTTTCATGTGTTCTTTATAAACCACTGTGATGTTTAAAGTGTTCTTTATAAACCACTGTGATGTATGTGTTCTTTATAAACAACTGTGATGTATAATGTGTTCTTTATAAACCACTGTGATGTTTAATGTGTTCTCTATAAGCCACTGTGATGTATAATGTGTTCTTCATAAACCACTGTGATGTATAATGTGTTCTTTATAAACCAGTGATGTTTAATGTGTTCTTTATAAACCACTGTGATGTTTAATGTGTTCTTTATAAACCACTGTGATGTTTAATGTTCTTTATAAACCACTGTGATGTTTAGTGTGTTCTTTATAAACCACTGTTATGTTTAATGTGTTCTTTATAAAACACTGTGATGTTTAATGTATTCTCTATAAACCAGTGTGATGTTTAATGTGTTCTATATAAACCACTGTGATGTTTAATGTGTTCTTTATAAACCACTGTGATGTTTAATGTGTTCTCTATAAACCACTGACTGTGATGTTTAATGTGTTCTTTATAAACCACTGTGATGTATAATGTGTTCTCTATAAACCACTGTGATGTTTAATGTTCTTTATAAACCACTGTGATGTATAATGTGTTCTTTATAAACCAGTGTGATATTTAATGTTCTTTATAAACCAGTGTGATGTTTAATGTGTTCTTTATAAACCAATGTGATGTATAATGTGTTCTTTATAAACCACTGTGATGTTTAATGTGTTGTTTATAAACCACTGTGATGTTTAATGTGTTCTTTATAAACCACTGTGATGTTTAATGTGTTCTCTATAAACCAATGTGATGTTTAATGTGTTCTTTATAAACCACTGTGATGTTTAATGTGTTCTTTATAAACAACTGTGATGTTTAATGTGTTCTCTATAAACCACTGTGATGTTTAATGTGTTGTTTATAAACCACTGTGAGTTTAATGTGTTCTTTATAAACCACTGTGATGTTTAATGTGTTCTCTATAAACCAATGTGATGTTTAATGTGTTCTTTATAAACCACTGTGATGTTTAATGTGTTCTTTATAAACCACTGTGATGTTTAATGTGTTCTTTATAAACCACTGTGATGTTTAATGTGTTCTTTATAAACCACTGTGATGTTTAATGTGTTATCTATAAACACTGTGATGTTTAATGTGTTCTTTATAAACCACTGTGATGTTTAATGTGTTCTCTATAAACCAATGTGATGTTTAATGTGTTGTTTATAAACCACTGTGTTTAATGTGTTCTTTATAAACCACTGTGATGTTTAATGTGTTCTCTATAAACCAATGTGATGTTTAATGTGTTGTTTATAAACCACTGTGATGTTTAATGTGTTCTTTATAAACCACTGTGATGGTTAATGTGTTCTCTATAAACCAATGTGATGTTTAATGTGTTCTTTATAAACCAGTGTGATGTTTAATGTGTTATTTATAAACCACTGTGATGTATAATGTGTTCTCTATAAACCACTGCGATGTTTACTGTTCTTTATAAACCACTGTGATGTATAATGTGTTCTTTATAAACCACTGTGATGTTTAATGTGTTCTCTATAAACCACTGACTGTGATGTTTAATGTGTTCTTTATAAAACACTGTGATGTATATGTTCTTTATAAACCAATGTGATGTTTAATGTGTTCTCTATAAACCAATGTGATGTTTAATGTGTTCTCTATAAACCAATGTGATGTTTAATGTGTGTCACAAAATAAAACCTTGCGTTTAACCAGTTGATTATTATAGAGGCTTTCTGATTAAACGGACTATCCGCCAGCGACAACTATTTTAACTAACAGAGAAAATAAATCGGATGTCAAAACCCCAGGACGGAAAATAGTTGCAGCTGCACGGGGTTACATTGGGTCGACAACAGGGGAACATTTGGAAGTGAGTGAGATGAGTCCATACATCGCTTTGACAGTTCATAAACAGGTTGGATTGAGAGCGGAAGTACTCAGCTCGGAAGAAAACAGTCCATCTGTCATATAGTTTCCGGACATCACGCAGATTGGCAGATTGCTATTGACAACTGTTGTTGGGATCATACAGTAACTCGCTAGCTTGTTGGGGGATGTCAAAACAAGTGATGACAACTTTGACAGTGACTAAGCGAGGGAGAATGGATTCTTGACAATGGATGAGATGTCCAAATAACACCTGTGTGGACAGGAAGAATACCGTCACGTGACCAATTTTAGGTTTTGCCATAAACCATGATTGGGAGAAACAGTGTTGACCAAAACCGTGGATTATGATGGACGTGTTTGTGGGAGAGCTCTACAGTGTTAGATTAATTTAATATTAACTAGCATGTGTCGTTATGGCAAAGTGTAGTAGCCATCCCGGAATGAGGCGGTTTTGCATAAGGTAGTCAATATAGTCTATTTAGGCCTAATTAATATAGGCAGTAGTCTTGTTAAAACTAGAGTGATACTTAGCACTGTTAGTTGAGAATAGATTAGTGAAGTGTTGATAAGCTTTACTAGTTGAGAATTGAGTAATGAGGGATAATTGGGATATTCCCGTAGGTGTCCCTGGTGGGCGGGGTTCCGCATTCTGTTTGTTGATTTTTTTTTCTTGTCTTGGCCTGATGATAACCTATGTGTTCAGTCATCTGTCCCTGACAGAGTATGTTCACTTTATTTTCTGAGCAAGGCCGATGGCCACGATCATCTAATAGAGATCAGTGACGTGGAGGCTAGCACCGGTTGTATGATTTATGTTACAGGTTCCCTCTGGTTGGAATGAAGAACCCGGAACCAATGAAAAATCCGATCCCGGATAAATTATGATGTAGAGAGATGGGCCAGCAACTTTCGCAACGGAAGAAGTTAATACACATTGCTCGGTGGAGCCTAATGGTATATGTATCCTACATGAGTGAATACCAATCATTAACACACCTGAAGTGATGGATGTTCAGCCCATGTGGAACTAGATCAGTAGGAACTGATGTTCACATTAGATGAAACCAAACATTGAAGTGTAGTTGTTCCACGTATCAAGGAAATCAGAACTGTCAGACAATATCTAGTAAATAAAGCAAGCCATTTTAGTCTAGACTATGACTGTTTAAGAGTGAAAATATAGAACATTTCGCTAGAAGAAACCGTCATGTTCATGAGACAGCGTTCCATTATTTTTCACTGTGCAGAATTATGAGATCGTGGTTTCTCTAAAACTATTAGGAACCATTGTGTTAGGAACAATAACAGTATTTTTTTCCACGGATTTTATATTTACATGGGATTCAGATCTCATGGTCATCAGAGCTCCTGGAGGAGGACATGTCTGGAGAGAAGGACACGACTTCAGTGAGGTCCCTTGTGATGAGTCTTGTGATGTTGTGTGATCCTTGCCATGATGTGTGCACTATGATCCTGAACTTTGAAGGCTGACATATACATTTATGTTATAATACACGACACACATTTTTCTTCGCATACACGTCTCATATATGTTACACTTTTCTTTTAATAAATTAATCTTTATTAATTTTTAGAAGCAAGAGTTGTTGAGTATGTTGCGTTGGGGAAGTATGAGAGGGGGCATAGTACGACAGTGAGAGAGTGATAGGAATAGGTGTCCACGGGCTGGTGGAGTGTGTTGGACGGAAGCTGGTGTATTCTCCAGGATATTGATAGGAAAGAAAAATATTATAATGTGGGTGTTGACTCTCCTCACTCCAGGGACGACACTATAAAGGAGGACACGACAATGTGTTCTCTATAAATCAATGTGATGTTTAATGTGTTCTCTATAAACCAATGTGATGTTTAATGTGTTCTCTATAAACCAATGTGATGTTTAATGTGTTCTCTATAAACCAATGTGATGTTTAATGTGTTCTCTATAAACCAATGTGATTTATAATGTGTTCCCTATAAACCAATGTGATGTTTAATGTTCTTTATAAACCACTGTGATGTATAATGTGTTCTTTATAAACCACTGTGATGTTTAATATGTTCTCTATAAACCAATGTGATGTTTAATGTTCTTTATAAACCACTGTGATGTATAATGTGTTCTCTATAAACCACTGTGATGTTTAATGTTCTTTATAAACCACTGTGATTATAATGTGTTCTTTATAAACCATTGTGATGTTTAATGTGTTCTTTATAAACCACTGTGATGTTTAATGTGTTCTTTATAAACCACTGTGATGTTTAATGTGTTCTCTATAAACCACTGTGATGTTTAATCTGTTCTTTATAAACCACTGTGATGTTTAATGTGTTCTTTATAAACCACTGTGATGTTTAATGTGTTCTTTATAAACCACTGTTATGTTTAATGTGTTCTTTATAAACCACTGTGATGTTTAATGTGTTCTTTATAAACCACTGTTATGTTTAATGTGTTCTTTATAAACCACTGTGATGTTTAATGTGTTCTTTATAAACCAGTGATGTTTAATGTTCTTTATAAACCACTGTGATGTTTAATGTGTTCTCTATAAACCACTGTGATGTTTAATGTGTTATCTATAAACACTGTGATGTTTAATGTGTTCTCTATAAACCACTGTGATGTTTAATGTGTTATCTATAAACACTGTGATGTTTAATGTGGTCACAGTGTTTCAGTTTCCCAGACATGATGTTGTTAATGTGCCATTTGTCTTCCATCTTCAGATTTAGTAGCATGTCATTAATTGTCTTCTTCTTTGTCTAGAATATTCTATGAACTTTTCTAGATTTCACTTCTTTATTATAATTTTAGAATCACTGTGTTTTCTTTTTCATTCTTTTTTTTTTTTTTAATGCGTTTGCTTGCTTTAAACTCAAGCTTCGTCCATACATGCGTCTAGTGCACTAGACTGATCTTTGTGTGTGGATGAGCTTGCCCTTTTACCAGTGTCCCTCGCCATTAGGTGAACCCTCTCCAACTTCTGAGGTACTTGTAATTTGAGTACCCCAGTAAAGGATGAAAAATCAACATTTTAGTCCAACTGACCGGTGTAGGCGTTGAACTCGCTACCTCAGCATCAACAAACTGGAAGTCTATCAATTTGGCCATGCTGACCTCCAAATCACTATTTAAATCCAGTCTCCTAAAAGAAAATCCGAACCTGCACAGTTTGTGGTGACTGCACTAGCCAGGCAGCCTTAATTCCTCCGGCTCAAAGACCCCTCTGCCATGTACCACAAGGTACTATATTGGCAATAAATGACAGGCCTGAAATTCTTGACAGTTTCTATCAATGTTTGACTTATCCTGCATGTTTTAACCCTTTACAAGGCATAGCGTCTGATTCCGGCCGATGCGAGAAAACGATCGCAACGGCCGATTCCGGCCGATACTATTATGCATTGTAAAATCGCGATCTCTCGGCTTTCCGACACTTCCGACGGCTACTTTCGCTTTCGCCTACAGCTTGACAACGTGGCCGCCATTTGTAAACGCGATAGTATCAATTTAAACGGACTTTTAAGGACAATTTTTGATAGTTTTCGGGATTTTTACGCTGTTTTTCAAAATGGATTTCGGCGATTCTTCAAGTGATAGCCGAGATTTCGTTAGGTTAATTTTAAATGACATTAAAGGGCACGAAGTTGACTATTAATCGGAGCTAGATATCAGTGCAAAGCGTTACTTTGCATTAGCAGTCGTGAGTCGGACTTTAAAGAAAGTGATTATGATTCTGAAAATGTGTTTGTATATTGCCGTATAGGTGAGAGGAAAATCACAAACAACATGCCGTATTTCGTAAATATTTGTGTTCATGTATGGATTACCGGCAACAATCACGTGAGTAACATATTCTGCATGCTTTTCCCTTCATTGTGTTGTTTATTTAACTAGAATCGGTTGACTAACACCTTATTTGTGATGTTTTTACTAACGCGACCCGAACTTTTTCCAAACCTGAAAAAATCTTGCCCGTTCAGGGCTACAAAATGGACAAGCGTCTGCCCTGTAAAGGGTTAAAGCAATTTCCTAGCCTGTTTAGTAGCCAAATAAGGTATTTGGTTTGCTTTAGTGAGCTTTTTTCTGGATGCTATAGTAAATAATTGTATGCACCATATTCTAAGTTTGTTGTTGTTGTTTTTTTTTTAACTCTAAAAATATCACAATCTAGACTACCTTGATTGATTCAAAGGTAAGATAGGTCATTTCCTGTGATGTTTCAAAAAAGCTGGATTGGATTTTAGCTACAATGACTTATTTTTACTTTGTTTTATAACTCCTATGTAGAGTGTTGATTATTGTGGCATTTCACCCTTGTGGATAGGAAATGGTGCCATTTGATCCAGTGGATAGGAAGTAGTTTCATTTCTGTGGCCTTTTGATCTAGTGGAAAGGAAATAGTGTCATTTCTGTGGCCTTTTGATCTGGTGGATAGGCAATAGTGTCATTTCTGTGGCCTTTTGATTCAGTGGAAAGAAAGTGGCATCCTTTCTGTGAACTTTAGTCCTAGTGAATAGGAAATAGTGTCAATTTGTGTGGCCTTTTTTTCAAGTCAAAAGCAATGTATGCGGAATCAAAATATGCGGCTCTAGATAATTAATGTGTTAAAATTATATATCTCATGTGCTTGCAATTTTTGTTTACAGACAAAAGTAATCCACATTAAGTACATGAAAACTTACTGCTCAGCTATTTTCACGAACTTTGACTTGACAACCTTTGACAGGTAGGAAAGGTCACCACTATCCAATCGAATGCCTTGAGCTTGGTAGCCAAGTTCATGCAAAGCCATGGCAACCATGCAGAAGTTTGGAAGTCCACTCCTGAGTTTGAAATTAAGACTACAGTAATAGAGTGGACCCATTTTAAGACTACAGTAATAGAGTGGACACATTTTACACAGATATGCATGTGTCACAGTACAAATAAAAGAGTGAATAAAATTGGGTGGAACTGCGGTAAAGCTGTGAAAACGTAAACAATATAAAATGACACCAAGTAGTGCAGCTTTACATAACAGATTTACAACACATACAGGACGTTGCGGCGATTAGCCTTCATCAGCAAACAAACACATTCACAAACACAACATATAGTCAAGGATTTTTTGACTAGCACACAGACTTGCTTGGGACTTGGAACAGCTCGGCTGCTTCCCGCCCACACTTGGAGGGTACAGACGCAACAAAGAGTCATGGCTGAATGCGGCGGTCTTTGCTCAAGATGTTTACGAAGGATTTCAGGTCAGAGAAGAGACATGTGCGGCCGCCATAGACTTAGAGGACGCATATAACAGAGTATCTTTCGAGCACTTGATGCAAACCCTCCTCAGACTGAAAGTGCACCCTCACCTTGTACGATGGATAGCTGCAGTTCTACTCCAAAGGAAGGTGGTGCTAAGATGCGGGAGTTGGTCTTCTGAGCCGATAACGATAGTCCAGGATTGCCGCAGGGCTCACCACTGTCACCAGTACTATTCAACGTGTATACGGTGCCGATCACTGAACAACAGTTGGATGGGAGGGGTAGGACTCTATCATTCGTTGACGACATCCTCGTGTATCGACAGGGTCGAGATAGACAGGCGGTTGCCAACTATATGCAGGGCGAACTAGATCGAATTTCCTCATGGTGTGCTGATGCCGACGCCCTTGTCAACCCTGCAATGGCAACGGTTACATGGTTCTCACTAAACAACCATATTGTGAAAACAGACCTGCCGGCAGTAAGAATGGATGGGAGCATTCTGAGTAGAACCCAGTCAATGACATATCTTGGCGTGAGGCTTGATCGTAGCCTGTCCTTCAGAGATCATGTCGATTATGTCATAACGAAGGCTCGAAAAGGTTTGGCAGCAATGAGAGTCATGGCGACTGCCAATATCGAGCAAAGACTTCTATTACTTCTGTTCCAAGGACTTGTGCTTTCACGCATCGAGTATGCCCTGGCCATCCTCACTGTCAGCCCTACACAGATTGGAAGACTTGAAAAGGTACAAAACGAAGCCATGCGCATCATTTTGGGCTGCACGAGAGACACCAGCTGTGTAGCAATGAGATACCTCCTTGACTTCCCGACAATGGAACACAGGATCAAGATCTGGAGAGCTTGTGCATACTTAAAAATAAGTGCAGATGAGCAGCACCCTCTGCATGACGCTGTATTCAGAGAAAAGGGTGACAGGCTAAAGAGGGGCAAATCATGGATGGGTCGGGCGGAAGATGTCGTCGGACAGGTCTGCAGTCTTACCAGTATCAACCCCGGCAAGGAATGGGTGCCAGTGCCTCCAGCTTTTAAGTGTACCTTCTCCTGCATTATCACACTCGACGGACGGTGCAGAGAGCAGAACCCTGCCGCTGTCAATGCAGAGGTTAACGCGCTCATCTATGATCACTCAGATAGCCCCGAAGTGCTCATCTATACAGATGGATCTGTTGTAAAGCAGCAGAGAAGTGCGTGGGCATTTACAGCCCGTTCAGCGGGCCGAACCGTTCAAGAATCCAGTGGTGCCCACTCTATGACCACGAGCAGCATGACGATGGAGGTGATGGCAGTTACACAGGCTTTCATATGGCTGGAATCACAGCATTATACCAACGTGTGTGTACTAAGTGATTCAATGAGCATGATTCAGAAGGTCGAAGCTGGATCTGTACGTAGACAGTGGACTGAGTCGCTGCGGAAGTCTGTTGTCCGCAAAGTCACCTTCATCTTCGTCCCGGGACATGCGGGAGTCGAGGGAAATGAACGAGCTGATAAATTGGCTGGCTCTGCACCCCCTGTAGATGGCCAGCCCATGGATCGTGCCGATGTTATTAACGCCCTTAAAGATATGGCGAGAACAGAGGATTTTGACGCCAGTGATTCCACATCGCTTTCCAGGATGAAAGACCTGGGAGTAAGAATCGGCACAGCCAGACGCGAGAGGTACATCGGGAAAACAAAGCGCCTCGTCAACCAACACAGAACTGGCACTATTAGCCACCGGACGCTGATGCATATGCTGGGGGGAGGATCTGAGCACCTATGGACATGTCCGGAGTGCAACGAAGATACCCCAACTGATAACTAACTAACTATAGTCAAGGATATCTCCTGTGACTACATATTGTAACATATAACGATTAACAGAAGAAGATGTAGTAAATCTGTTATGTAAAGCTGCACTACTTTGTGTCATTTTATATTGTTTACATTTTCACAGCTTTACCGCAGTTCCTCCCAATTTTATTCATATTTTTACTATGTTTACAACTGCAACTAAGTGTATCATCTTCTTCTGTTAATCATTATATGTGACTATATGTAGTCACAAGAGATATCCTTGACTATATGTTGTGTTTGTGAATGTGTTTTTTTGCTGATGAAGGCTAATCGCTGCAACGTCCTGTATGTGTTGTAAATCTGTTATGTAAAGCTGCACTACTTTGTGTCATTTTATATTGTTTACAAATAAAAGAATACTGTATGCTTTCAACTAAAATATTACTACTATATAACATCAATATGTAACATCAATAACATTAGATATCTGCATGATATAGTATTGATTGCAGACAATGAGCAGGATATGCAACATTTAGTAGATATGGTTGTTGCACACAGTGAACAACTAGGGTTAGGATTAAATTGTAAGAAGACACCGATTATGGTCGTCACTAGGAAGAAGGAAATACCACAATGTAATATACAAGTAAATGGGAATATTCTTAAACAAGTGAGTCAGTACAATTATCTCAGAACAGCCATAACATCTGATGGGAGATGTCGTGAAGAGATTAGAACAAGAGTCACTTTGGCGAAGATAGCCTTTTGCAAGATGGAAAACATACTGACCAATAAAAAGATGTCATTTGCAACAAGAAAAAGAGTGTTGAAGTACTATATAGAACATGTACTTTTGTATGGATGTGAAGCATGGACAATGAGCAGACAACCTTAAAAAATCTGATGACTGTGGAAATGTGGTTTCTGAGGAAAATGCAAAGAATACCACGGACAGACAGAAAAACAAATGACCAAGTCCTACAAGAAACAAATAAAAACTGTAAACTGACTAGAGAAATTAGTTGCAGACAGTCAAAATTGTTGGGCTATGTTATGAGAAGAAATGAATTGGAGAACTTGGTGACAACTGGCAAGACTGAGGGGAAGAGAACAAGAGGAAGGCAGAGAAGTAAATACCTGGAGGGCTTACCCAGGTGGTATGGTCGAGACAAGAACTCACAGCTGATCCACGACTCTGGTGATCGAGTAAGATGGCGAAACATGACCATCCATGCATGGCACATGATGATGATGATAACTTGTGAGCCTCCGTAACATAATGGCTAGATGCTTGCCTACCAGCCTATAGGTCATGGGTTCAATCCCCATCGGGGCAAATTCAATTATATTTTAATTGGCCTGGGCTGCCAGGTTGACCAAGCCTAAAACGAGTACCAGGAAATATCTCAGGAAGTCAATGTGGCTGGCAGGATACTGACCACATGACCCAGAGTTGACCGATTGTTCTAGAAACATGGGACTGACTGACCACATCCACCCAGAGTTGACTGACTGTTCTAGAAACATGGGACTGACTGACCACATGACCCACAGTTGACTGATTGTTCTAGAAACATGGGACTGACTGACCACATGACCCACAGTTGACCGATTGTTCTAGAAACATGGGACTGACCACACCACCCACAGTTGACCAATTGTTCTAGAAACATGGGACTGACTGACCACATCACCCACAGTTGACTGATTGTTCTAGAAACATGGGACTGACTGACCACATGACCCAGAGTTGACCGATTGTTCTAGAAACATGGGACTGACTGACCACATCACCCACAGTTGACTGACTGACTTCTAGAAACATGGGACTGACTGACCACATCACCCAGAGTTGACTGACTGACTTCTAGAAACATGGGACTGACTGACCACATCACCCAGAGTTGACTGACTGTTCTAGAAACATGGGACTGACTGACCACATCCACCCACAGTTGACTGATTGTTCTAGAAACATGGGTCTAGCAGCATGCATCCAATATGGAGAATATCTCGTATTTCATGGAAACAAAAGCAATCAATTACAGAGGTTCTGGTCAGGCTAGGAATGAAAAAAAAGAGTTGATGAAAGCAATAAAAAATGAAACAAGTTAAATATTTTGTCCAGATTAAAAGACATAGCACTCTTGCAAAAGCCATACTGGAGAGAAGAGCTGAAGGCAGGTGAGCAAGAGGTAGTCAGTGGTACAAGTGGGAAGGCAACATCAAGTAATGGTCGAACAGCAGTCTGACAGGGTGTACAACCCAGGGCAAGAGACAGAGAATGCTGGAGATCCATTCAGCCACACTTCATTGTGGAGCGGGCACTTGACTAACTGATGTACACACATTCATGATCTGAAGCCAGTGGTTGTGGCAAGTAACGTGTGTATAACTTTGTGTTTCTTTTTGTCATAGCTATAAATATTTTTAATATTCTGATAACAATATTATTATCATAAAGTGCCTTGCCAAAATGTGCAGGCGTTCAGGTGTCTCTCCACTGATCTCAGTGAGTATTTGTGTATTTGCGTGTGTGAAAGTGTGTATTTGTCAATTATGTGTGTATGTGAAGGAGTGTATATGTGTGCCTTGCTATATGTGTGACTGGTATCTAATGATATCACACATTCCCCGTGATCTCTTCAGTAGTAAAATCAGGCATCATACCACTGTATGAAAACAAGTGCAAGGTGGCCTGCTCCCAAACCGTCCACAGCTTGTTTTGAAAGAGGTATGCAGGATTGTGAATTCCATTCGCAGCCTCTTCACCACAGTGCTGGTATGACAAAATCCCTTCGAAAGAGGAACGAGGGCGAACCTTAGACCAATGGGTTAGTAAGCTAGTGCTCTAGCTACGATGTCACTATGTTTAATAGGTAAATAATCAATCAACAAGGTGCCGTCTCCACAAAGAAGGTTGATGCAATGGATCTCCAACACTGTCTGTCTCTAGCCTTGATTGTACCTTCTATCAGACTGCTCCTCATCCATCTCTTGATGTTATCTTCCCACTTATATCGTTGTCTACCGCTTGCTTGCTTGCCTTCAACCGTACCCTCCAGTATAGTTTTTTTTAATGAGTGTTATGTCATTTATAACATGCCTGAAATATTTCGCTTGCCTCTTTTTTATTTCTCTCATAACACTCTCTTTTCATTCTCCACTTTTCTAGATCTCTGTATTTGGTTGTTGTTTGTGTTTTTTTCCATAACATACGACATATTCTTCTGTATATCCACATCTCCAGAGTCTCTATTCGACTTTCTAATTGAGGGAAATAATACAAACCTGATAACATCGTAAGTATCAATCAAGGCTAAAAATCCACTGGGGAATGCAAGAGCGTAGGAAATAAATGCTGCCAACTCTCCTTCCACAACTTGGTCAGGTAAGAAGTCTGCAAGAACGTAATATGTTCACATTAATATGTTCACATTAATATGTTCACATTAATATGTTCACATTAATATGTTCACATTAATATGTTCACATTAATATGTTCACATTAATATGTTCACATTAATCATCCAGTCTATTTATCTCTTCTGTTTAGAGTGTAGACATAGCAGATGGTGTTGTCTCAGTCAATCATTCACTTTCTGTGAGACACTTTACAGTGTTGTCTCATCAATCATTCATTTACTGTGAGACACTTTACAGTGTTGTCTCAGTCAATCATTCACTTACTGTGAGACACTTTACAGTGTTGTCTAAGTTAATCATTCACTTTCTGTGAGACACTTTACAGTGTTGTCTCAGGCAATCATTCACTTTCTGGGAGACACTTTACAGTGTTGTCTCAGTCAATCATTCACTTTCTGTGAGACACTTTACAGTGTTGTCTAAGTTAATCATTCACTTACCGTGAGACACTTTACGGTGTTTTCACAGGCATTCATTCATTTACTGTGAGATACTTTATAGTGTTGTCTCAATCAAGCATACACTTACTGCGAGACATCTTATGAAGAACACACCACATAATCTTTCATGGCTCTTTTGGTTTGACCTCACCCTGCCACTACTGAGGGATCTAACCCAGGACCTTTAATCTGGTAGGCCAGTTTACAAACCACTACACCACCACATATACCATTATCATCTATTAACTCATTTTCTACCAAGCAAATTGCTTATTGTGCTTAACTCCTGTTCCAAGCAGCTGTAAAGGATTACCCTCACTGCATATAGATACTTCCATGAGCTCTCAGTCTACACCTATAGTTCTTGTTCTTGTTCTTGTTCTTCGTCAACTTCAATATGTTGAAAGAAAGAGGCAGTCAGCTTGAGCTTGTTGACATCTCCATAGAGATTGTAATCAAATGGAGGGGTAATAGGCCAAAATAATGCTCTCTGTTCTGCATATGTTGAACACTCCTGCTGGAATTATTTAGCTGTCATTTTACCAGTTCCAGTTACGATCATCAGTATCACCTATCTGTAGTTTAATTGAACAATCACAATGCACCAAGTCCACATCCTAACAAGGATCCAAATATGAGTTTATCAGAACCACCAACAGTATATACACTTTTTATGTCGTTTGATTTTTTTTTTCACTTTGACATTGTTGTGATTAGTTGCACATTAGGCCTGCTCCAATTTTTTAATATCAATTTCTGCTAATTTATGCTTGCAACATGCATATGGGTTCACTTGGTTTTTCGTCCTTATCTGAGAAAGCTAGATGCACTACTGCAGGATCATGGAGAAGA
>OY992895.1:71314334-71676310 GCA_963921405.1 Cepaea hortensis
TTGCCTTCAGCTGCCTTGAGTGTCTAAGAACACATACATACAAATAAATAAATATAACAGATGGCAATAATTCTTCTTCTTCTTCTTCATTCGTCCGGATTGTTTGTTTTGGACACAATAGTGCTGTGCCTGTTTACATCAGAGCTGCGATATTTGCACCTTTCAGCCGATACATCCGACTTCTTCCGGTATTTGCTGACCGGGTTAACCTTCCTAGAGACAGCAAATTCAAGACAGACAATAACAATATGAAATGGAGGCAAGAGAATGCAACAGATCATTGTGAAGCTGAAGGATGGCAAAATACATTAATCTGAAGCCGGGGAAAAGCAACATGGGTCAATGCGAAGCTGAGGGAAAGCAACATAGGTCAATGTGAAGGAAGGCAACATAGGTCATTGTGAGGGAAGGCAACATAGGTCATTGTGAGGGAAGGCAACACAGGTCATTGTGAGGGAAGGCAACACAGGTCATTGTGAGGGAAGGCAACATAGGTCATTGTGAGGGAAGGCAACACAGGTCATTGTGAGGGAAGGCAACATAGGTCATTGTGAGGGAAGGCAACACAGGTCATTGTGAGGGAAGGCAACATAGGTCATTGTGAGGGAAGGCAACACAGGTCATTGTGAGGGAAGGCAACATAGGTCATTGTGAGGGAAGGCAACACAGGTCATTGTGAGGGAAGGCAACATAGGTCAATATGAAGTAGAGGGGAGACAGTATAAGTCAATGTGAGGAATGGCAATATAGGTCAAGGTGAGGGAAAGCAACATAGGACAATGTGAGGGGAATGTAACATAGGTCAATATTAGGGAAGGCAACATAGGTCATTGTGAAGGAAGGCAACACAGGTCAATGTGAGGACAGGCAACATAGGTCAATGTGGGGGAACGAACAAACGAACAAGCTTTATTTTCAAAGGGTTACAAATTGGGCACGCAGGCCATCTTACTTTCGGCCCTTCCAGTCACTCATCGTTCGTTCATCAATTCTCAATATAACAAATGGCAATTCCTCTTCTTCTTCTTCTTCTTCTTCTTCTTCTTCTTCTTCTTCTTCTTCTTCTTCTTCATTCGTCCGGAATTGTTTGTTTTTGACATGATAGCGTTGTGCCTGTTTACATCAGAGCTGCGATATTTGCACCTTTCAGCCGATACATCGGGAAAGCAACATAGGTCAATATGAAGCTGAGGGACAGCAACATAGGTCAATATGATGAAAAGTAATATAGGTCAATATGAGGGAATGCAATGCAGGACAATGTGAGGGGAAGGCAACATAGATCCAAACAATGCTGTACAGAAGCTAAACATGTCAGCATAAAAGGCACAGATACTGCACATAGATATCAGCTGACACATCACAATCAATATCTTTCTCATGGCACATGAAGAGCAAGGAAAAAAGAAATCAATAAAACTTACCCTAATCTTAACATTATATAAACGTAAGATGGTGCATGATGGTGGAAATGACCACGTGTTCACATGCACCCACTGTGAACGGACATTTACAGCGCAAATTGGCCTTATCAGTCACACTCGCTACCGCCATAGTTAAAAGTTATTATGCCTTTTTAAAGCACAAACTATCGTCTGTCAAGACGGCAAGGTGCCAATGTGTATGTATATAAACATTATATTACATCTTAACATTATATAAATAAATTAATGAGATCACAAAAACTGACTCTGTAAATATAGTGTAAACTAATTATTAAAGAAACAAAATTTGCCCTGATCCTTTAAACCAATTATTGAAGAAACAGAACATACCCTAATCTTCACATTCTATTTACTAATTACTGAATAAAACTTACCCTAATCTTAACATTCTGTGACCCAATCATTGAAGAAACAAACCTTACCCTAATCTTAGCATTCTATTAACCAATCATGCTGAATGTTAGGCGGCGATCACTAAACCTGACACACCACATTGTGCCAATAGCTTTGTGCAGAGGAATGCAATTGGGAGTGTACAAGCCTTACCCTAGTGCGAGAAAATGCAACCTAAAGACTAAATGTCATGGCAGAGCAGACCAGGCCCTAAGCCTTGGTCAGCAACTGGTCTAAGATGGAAGCTCTGACAGGCGGACAGTTAAAGTATTGCTTTGCTGATCCTGCAGCTTCTGCAGCTTGTCTTGTTGCAGACGTATTGGTGCTACCTTTCCTCTGGAGTAAACTAAACAAGCCGAGAGAGCAATCATGCTGCATGGGCAACACATGGTCTCTAAACTCAGCCCAGGCTTTGTGTTATGGAGAGGTATAACTCCAGTTTACAAACTATCGTCAGTGAAGGTGGCAAGGTAGCAGTCATTAACCAATTACTGAAGAAACAATAGTTACCCTAATTTTGACATTCTATTAATAAATACTGAAGAAACAAAAGTTGCTTTAATATTAACATTCTATTAACCAATTACTAAAGAAACAAAACTTACCCTTATCTTAACATTCAATTAATTAATTACTGAAGAAACAAAATGTAACCTAATCTTAACATATTAACCAATTACTGAAGAAAGAAAACTTATCCTAATCTTAACATATTAACCAATTACTAAAGAAACAAAACTTACCCTAATATTCCATTAATAAATACTGAAGAAACAAAACTTACCCTAATATTTCATTAATAAATACTGAAGAAACAAAACTTACCCTAATCTTAACATTCTATTAACCAATTACTGAAGAAATTAAATTTACCCTAATCATTCAATTAACCAATTACTAAAGAAACACAACTTACCCTAATCTTAACATCCTGTAAATTAATGAATGAGGTAACAAAAGAATGAGCATGAGTTCCCTTGACTGGAATACCAAACAATTTCCCAGCTAGAACATTACTTGTCCCATCAAAACCTGAACAGAGAAAACAAGTCCTCCATTAGTTCTTCTTCTTTCGCTCGCTTGAAATGTGTCTATAACTGCAATGTTGCATCTTGTATGAATTTAACTGTCTTTTTTAGTTTACTCAGTGGTCCATATAGTTTATCTTCCACTGTTGTTTCTCTAGGCCAGAAAGTTTGCCTAGATATGTTGAAATATGGGCAGTCTTGGAGTATGTGATATGCTGTCTGTGGCGCCAATCCACATGTGAACATGGCTGATTAGCCAATCTTGAATTGTGTAAACATATGGTTGCGTAATCTACTGTGTCCTGTTCTGAGGCGCAGAATAATGATTTGTTCTGATCTGTCCATGAGGTGGTAATCATCTTGAGCTATTGTTGATGACTTTCTGACTGATTTGATCATTCATTTCTTTTGGTGGTATGTAACAGGTACATACGGTTGTTCTTCAATAGCTCCTTCCTTAGCTATAGTCTGTCCGGAAATTGGTGCCGTCATTCACGATCAATTATTTTGAAAACTGTCTGTTGCATCGTTATGAAATTTGTCCAGCCGTCTTATATTTACCCCCACCCAAGGAATATGTCTTTGATAGGTCCAAAAACAACTTAAATCATTAGAAGCGGCATCATTCCTTTGATGTTTTGCTTAACAACTAGTGATTTCTTGCTAAAAAAGTTATGTTTACGGTAATGAGGACCTGCAAATGCAGATGACAAACAAAGGCGTATCCGGATTCTTATGGGAGTGGGTGCAATCAAAGAAGTAGCTTACAATCGACAGACTCGGCTGCATTGTACCGGGTTTTTATCCCATATGGCTCAGTTTCTGTCCGCAGCGCGGAAAGCGTTGCACAAAGCACGAACTCCGTAGCTCCAGCGACGACCCTCGGGAGTCTCCGAAAAAATGCACTCGTGAAATGAAGGACGCGGCCCGAAATCGAACATACAACCTTCTGAGCCCGAGACAGACGGCTTGACCACTTCACTACGGAGAATCCCGAGAGGGTTGCAATGTGTAATATTAGTAAAGACAGAGAATTTACAGAGGCAAGGGGTAAATAATTTGTAAATTAACAGGAAAGTAGAAGAAATATATTTCTTACCTTATTTTTATTTCCTTCTTGTTTCTTCAGTTATCAATTATCAGTTGGGGTATCTTCATTGCACTCCGGACATGTCCATAGGTCCTCAGATCCTCTCTCCCCCCCCCCCCCCCCCCCCAGCATATGCATCAGCTTCCGGTGGCTAATAGTGCCAGTTCTATGTTAGTTGACGAGGCGCTTTGTTTTCCCGATTTACCTCTCGCATCTGGCCGTGCCGATTCTTACTCCCAAGTCTTTCATCCTGGACAGCGATGTGGATTCACTGACGTCAAAGTCATCTGTTCTCGCCATATCTTTAAGGACGTTAATAACATCGGCACGATCCATGGGCTGGCCATCTACAGGGGGTGCAGAGCCAGCCAGTTTATCAGCTCGTTCATTTCCCTCGACTCTCGCATGTCCCGGGACGAAGAGGAAGGTGACTTTACGAACAACAGACTTCCGCAGCGACTCAGTCCACCGTCTACGTACAAATCGAGCTTCGATCTTCTGAATCATGCGCATTGAGTCACTTAGTACACACACGTTGGTATAATGCTGTGATTCCAGCCATATAAAAGCCTGTGTAACTGCCATCACCTCCATCGTCATGCTGCTCGAGGTCATAGAGTGGGCACCACTGGATTCTTGAACGGTTCGGTCCGCTGAATGGGCTGTAAATGCCCACGCACTTCTGTGCTGCTTTACAACAGATCCATCTGTATGGATGAGCACTTTGGGGCTATATGAGTGTTCATAGATGAGCGCGTTTACTTCTGCATTGACAGCGACAGGGTTCTGCTCTCTGCACCGTCTGTCGAGTGTGATAATGCAGGAGAAAGTGCACTTAAAAGCTGGAGGCACCGGCACCCATTCCTTGCCGGGGTTGATACTGGTAAGACTGCAGACCTGTCTGACGTAATCTTCCGCCCGACCCATCCTGGATTTGCCTCTCTTTAGCCTGTCACCCTTTTCTCTGAATATAGCGTCATGCAGAGGTGCTGCTCATCTGCACTTATGTTTAAGAATGCACGAGCTCTCCAGATCTTGATCCTGTGTTCCATTGTCAGGAAGTCAAGGAGGTATCTCACTGATACCTGGTGTCTTTCGTACAGCCCAAAATGATGCGCATTGGCTTCGTTTTGTACCTTTTCAAGTCTTCCAATCTGTGTAGGGCTGACAGTGAGGATGGCCAGGGCATACTCTGCTCAGACCTTAATCTGTGTCGGACGATTCCAGTAGGTTGATGATTACTCTCGGTTGCATAAAATTCAATCCATCCTTTCTCCAATAATCCTCTTCCTCTTTCAACACATGGTCCTCACATTTTTTCCAGTAACTTTTATCAATATTTAATAGCGCGGACTGGGTTAGTATCTTGACATCAGACAATTTGAATGTAGTATTGGCAGCTGCCACTTGTCCTTTAATTTTAGCCCACACAAGTTCTATAGGGTTTAAATGAGAATGATACGGCGGAAGTCTCAAGCACCTATGGCCATGTTCTTCTATCAATTTGTCAATTTGAAATTTCTTGCTTTTTTGCGTCTGTTTTACAAGGGACAACAACTGTAGCTTGAAATATGTTTCTGGAAATGGTATATTTTCCCTTCGGAGCCATATCTTTATTGCTTCCTTTGTGCTCGATGCCGTAGGTATTTTGTCTTCTTGGGCAACGACATTGTGATATGATGCATTGTCCATGATTAGACAAGACGGTCTATCAAGGGATGGAAGTACTGTATTCTCGAGCCAATCTCTAAATACATTACCATTCATCTCATTATGATAATCCCTATTGTCTGTATGCTTTGATACGAACACGAGCCCAGCATTCTGTAGTAAGCCATTATGAGTACTACCAGCATGGGCTATGACCAAACGCTGTCCTTTACTACTGGGCACATAACGTTTTATCTTTCCATCCATTGACTGCCATTCCTTTTCACTTGTGTGGTGCGCATTGATCCACGTTTCATCCAAATACACTATGTCATAATTTTCTTTGCGCATTTCCCTTATTTCACGTAGGTATCTGCTTCTCATGGCTCCTAAATTCGGTTGCTCGCAAAGAATATTTCTACCTCCCTTGTACTTTCTAAAAGTGAAGCCTAATGTCCTTATAATTTTCCACAAAGTTGTTTTGGATAGCTCTATGTTATTGTCCTTTCTCAACAAAACCCTCAGTTTTCTTACACTCACTGTTTCTTTGGCATCCATCATTTTTATAATAACTCGTCTGATGACATCCTTGTCAAAGCTGTCTACAATTGCCTTTCTACCTACCGTTTGCTTATCGTGTGTTGGTTTCATTCCAGATTCTTGCACCCATCGACGAAACGATCATTTACTCAAACCTAATGCATGCACTGTTCTTTTTTCGGGATTTGTAACAGTATGAAACAGTTTCCTGCGATCAGCTTCTTGACAAAAATATGTGTACAACTTCATAGCGATGTTTTGAAGTGTACACAATTTCACTTTTAATCCCATTGAACAGTATTAACACATTCAAATATTAGCTATTAAGATTATATTAATGGTAAGATTTATTTATATAATCACGTTTCTAGTTGACGACGCCTCTGAACTATAACACACACTCTGTCCAAAAACGAAAGACCGCCAGACAATTTTAAAAATAGCGCGAATGGGTCTTGCTGAGCTGTAGTACTCTAAAAATTAAGGCATTCTTGGCGGGGCGGTAGAATATATACCTCATATAAGCGAAAATGGAAATCTGCTGTACAATCTCCAGAACAAAAAATTTTTTGTTGGGTGGACATAATGATAAGGTTATATACTAAATCTCATTATTTTTCATCAGGTGGTTACTGAGATATTCAATTTCTTCTTCTTCTTCTTCGTTCATCCGGAGTTTTTTTTCGGATGTGATTGCGTTGTGCCTGTTTACAGCAGAGCTGCGTTCTTGCGCCGTTAGGCCGACACATCCGACTTCTGCGGGCATTTGTTGACCGGGTTAACCTTCCCGGGGGTTTCTTAGGACGTTTGACTCTCACTGTTGTGGTGTTATCCCCCATCCCAGCTGGTCCATATAGAACAGCCAAAGATCCTGGTCAGCCCTCAAGGGAAGGCAGGGGCAGACCATGGGCATTCCCCGCCATCCAAGGAGGCTTCCATACTTGCAGAGCCGATACATAGCACTCTGGTACTGGGCTCACCCAAGGAATCGTCACGTCCTGCACATGGCTGCTTAGCCTCACTTCCGTATATTGGGCCTTCCGTTCACCATAGGCTGTTCTTCCGGAAACCAGAAGTATGCAGTCTGCAGATGACATCCACACAGTGAGCTTTCGATTCGGACTTTCCACGTAATGGATTTGCTATCCAATCAATATTCCATTTCATGCCACTAGGACACTTTTCCACCTTTTATGAAGCCCACACAATGGGCTTTTGATTCGGACTTTCCACGTAATGGATTTGCTATCAAGCAATATTCCATTTCGTGCCACTAGGACACTTTTCCACCTTTTATGAAGCCCACACAGCGAGCTTTCGATTTGGACTTTCCACATAATGGATTTGCTATCCAAGCAATATTTCATTTCATGCCTCTGGGTCTTCATGCACCTTTAAATGTCAACCTGTATGTAGTTAAAGTAAGCTGCGGTCAACTTGAGCTTGTTGATATCTCCATAGAGCTTGTCCTCAAATGAAGCAGGTGTGGGCCAAAATATCTTTCTCTGTTCTGCATACGTTGGGCAATCCTGCAGCAAATGTTTTGCTGTCATTTTTCCAGTTCTACAATTACATTCATCAGTATCTCCTATCTTTAGTTTATTGAACAAGTGGTATTTCAGCCTGTTATGTCCTGTGCGGAGTCTGAAGATTGCTACTTGTTCTCTTCGGTCGAGTTTGTAATATGCATCATCCTTCTGATGGCCTGGATGCTCAGATTCCCATTTGGTTCTATAAGTGCTTTTTATCAACCTCTTTGCCTCATTATAGGTTATGTCTATGTCAGGCTGTGGTAGTCGTCCGCCCTCTTTTGCCATTCTGTCAGCCTCTTCGTTTCCAGGTATACTGCAATGTGATGGGATCCACTGTATTACAACTTTTTTGGATTTCTGGCATAGACCATGGAGTGCTGCTCTTAGGTCAGTTAGTTCTGTGCTGTTATTGCTCTTGAGTATTGAGACAGCTGACTTTGCATCTGTGAAGATAGCTATTTGCTTCTCTTTATTTTCCTCCATCAGGAGCATTTCTGCTGCAGTTTTCAAAGCCTCTACCTCCGCTTTGAAGTTACTTGAAAATTTTCCAGTTGCCATTGAATGTGTTTTTTTCACTCCATTTTTTAAATTTAGGAGAATTCCTCCTCCTCCATTCTCTATTGAATTTTTGGCTGATCCATCTGTATATGCATGGGTCCAATTCCTGCTTGGGTAATGTTCTTTTATGTAGTTTAGGGTTATTTCTCTTCTTTCGGTTTCATGCTGAGTGTTCTTTTTCTCAATACCAGGAATGTTTTCTATCATCTCAGGTAGTTGCTGCTGTCTCCAAGCTGGGAAGTTGTGTGCATTGTGTATGGGCTTGACTGTTGATATGTTAAGTATAGGATCTGCCCTAATCCTTCGTTTTGCAGTTTCTACAAAGTTGCTACGCTTCAGTCTTCCCTTTCCAAAACCATTAAATCTGTTGTACATAGGGTGGTCTGTCAATCTTCTAAATTTTTCTGCTTGTTGCTGGGCTCTGCTATCTCTTCTATCCTGCATTGGTTGTAAACAAGTGATCTTTTCTAGTTCATTAATAGGCGTTGTCTTCAGGCTTCCAGTTATGATTCGCATTCCTTGGTTTTGGACTCTACTTATTTTGTTAAAGTTTGACTTAGCTGCTGTTGCCCAAGCTGCAATGCCATATTCCAGTACTGGCCTCACCCGTCCAGTATATAACTTCTTGAGAACTTTCTCATCTGCTCCCCACGTTGTACCAGCAAGCTTTTTCATGATTGCCATTCTCTGCCTTGCTCTTGTTCGATTTTTCTCAACCTGTGTCTTCCATGTCAGGCGACGATCAAAGGTGACTCCTAGATAGTTTGGATTTTCTTCATGGCGCAATATTTTTCCATTCAATACCAGCTTAGGTTGCTGAGTTTTATTTGAGAGGGAGAACACTGTGCATGTTGTTTTCTCCTCACTTATCTTCACTAGCCATGATTTTGACCAGTCCTCTAGCGCTAATAAGGCTTGCTGTATTCTGCTGTTAGCTGTACTAATATATTCTTCAGATGTCCATATGGCTAGGTCATCTGCAAAGGAGGATGTGTGTACTCTGGCTGGAAAATTTTCTGTGATGTCATTTATATATGCTAGGAATAATGTTGGTGAAAGAACTCCTCCTTGGGGGACACCTTGCTCCAGCAGCATCATTTTGCTTGTCTGTCCTTGTACTTTTGTCCTGGCAGTTCTGTTCTCAAGGTAGTGGCTGATCCATTTATACATTTTTCCACAAACATGCATGTTTTGCAGTTTTACTTTCAGTCCTTCCTTCCATACTTTATCAAATGCTTTTTCTAAATCTATCCAGACTGCTAGTGTGTGCTTTTTCTCTTGGAAGGCATCCTCTATTTCCTGAGCTATATAGGTTATTTGATCTTCAGTGGATCTGTATTTTCTGAATCCTGCTTGGTGTGGTGTTAAGAGTTTGTTTTCTTCCAGATGCCATGTTAGCCTGCCATTGATAATGCGTTCCATTAATTTTCCTACACAGCTCAGTAGACTGATAGGTCGATAGCCATTTGGTTCTTCCAGGTCTTTTCCTTTCTTTGGGACTGGTATTAGTATAGCTTCCTTCCATGCCTGAGGGACTATTCCCCTCTTCCAGCTGTAATTTAGGACTGCTAGTAGTTTCTTTTTTGCCTTAGTGCCTAGTCCTATTAGCATTTCATTTGTGATTCCATCCTTTCCTGGTGATGTCTTCTTTTTTAGGGTATTCATTGCCTGTTCCATTTCTTCCATTGTTAGATTTGCCATCATATATTCTGCTGCTGTCTCTGTATATCTATGATGTATCTGTTTATCTTTGATTGCATTCTTCTGTTCGGCTGTAATATCAATGTGGTTTGCACTGGCATAGTGTTCCATTAGTGCATTTGCAGCCTTTTTTCCTGTAAGCAAGGCATTTCCTTGTTTAATTGTTATTTGTTTGTTTCTAGGTCCTTCATTGTTCATGGCTTTCACTAGTTTCCATAGTTTGTTTCCATCCCTGTCAAAATTCAGGTTTTCTGTTTTTTTCCTCCAACAATCTCTTGTTGTTTGATTTACTGTTCTTTTATATTTTGCTGAGATGGCTTTGAGAGAGATGTTCGCTTCAGTTGTTTGTTCTCTCTATGCAGGGTCTTCCTAGCATCTTCAACTTTGTCCTCCAAAATTTGTAGTTCTTCAGTCCAGTATGGTTTGTAATTTTTCCTCGCTCCTCTTGGAATAGACTCAGTGGCCGCCTGTATTATTGCTCTGTTTAGACTTTCCACCATTTGCTTCATGTTGCCATATCGTGTATTTATGTTTTCACAATATGTGTCTGTTAGTATGGCAAATCTGTCCCAATCTGCTCGTTTGTAATTCCAACGGGGCAAAGGCTTTTGCTCCTGTGGAACATACTCCATATTTATTACAAGCTTGATTGGTCTGTGGTCACTACCTGCTAATTGGTCAAGCACATGGCGATCGATTTTGTGGAGGATGTCTCCTGTGCAGAAAGCTAAGTCTGGAGTAGAAGTGGTAATCCATCTTCTGGAGTAAAAGCTCGGTGTGTCATCCGCTTTGTTGAGTAGATGGAGATTTGAGTCTATTTCCCAGTCCTCCACTTCATCTCCTCTTTTGTCAGTATCTGGGTATCCCCATCTTTCTGAACGGCTATTAAAGTCTCCGACAACAATGCAATTTGTGTCAGTTATTTCCATGTTTGAGAGTGTAAGATCCTTATCTGCCGGGCTATACAGATTGTAAATTCTTATTTTCACGTCCTTTATCATTATATCAACACCTATAATTTCCGTTTGGTTGTCAGAGATCACAGATACTTCGCTGCAAGGTATTGTATTTCGTGTAAGTATTAGAACTCCTCCTTTGTGTCCTTCGCGGTCGAAACGTGTGGCCTGATATCCCTTGACTGAAAATGTGCGATTGGCGTTGAGGTGTGTCTCTTGAATGCATGCCACATCTATTCTATCTTTATGAAGACGCTGTGTTAGGGAGGCTTTCTTGTTATAAACTCCTTCTGCATTCCATTGTAGTATATTGAGTGTCCGGGGTGTTTGGTCAATAACTCTTAACCTACTCCTCTGTGCCTTGACTCCACAGCACAGGGGAAGGTGACCACCAGTAGTCATGGGTGGACCCCCTCGAGGCAGGGGGCCCGGCACTATCACCGCCTGATGGGACTTCACGGGATTAGCACCATAACGATTTATTTTCATCTGTGGCATCATGAAATGATAAAGTTACGTTGCACTTCTTTGTCAAGCCTGTGGCTCAGTACATCCGATTTCGACAAGCATTTGTACGGGATGCTTTCCCTAGCCTTTGACTGTCCCCAGTCTACCTACAAGGCAGCAGGTTTGTGCGTCACTTCGTCTGGTCCCTCTCCCTTGACCTGTCCGACATGGGTGACCCTACCAGTAGCTGTGCTACCGCCGGCATAGCTCTTGGGGTCATTGGAACGCTCAAGCCCCTCTACCTCGTCAAGGTGGACGCACGGCAGAGGGGATATTCAATTTAATATTGAGGCAACAAAAAAAAAACACACTATAGTCGAACAGCTCTCTTGTTTCTTGGTACTCCACAATGAGATGGTATCCACTGTATGGTGACCTTATGCTGGCTGCCTAGTCCAGAAAGTAGTGTCTGTAGTACTGGCAATTTCCCAGACAGGAGCGCCTCAAGTACTGATTTTGTATCTGTCAATAGCACCACAGTTTGTGTACCCTGGTTGGTACGTAGTAATTTCTCTCTTGCTATCTTGATGTGCATGAGTCTTGAATGTTCTTAAACTGAAACAAGTTATGTCAACAACTTAACTGACAGGCATCATCGGGTACTTCTCACACACCCATACAAGACAACTTGCAAGTCGTGTGGGAGGCAAAATGCATGGTCCATTTTATTGCCGTTGGCTCGCTTACAAGCGGTAAACAGTCGCTAATGCAATACACAATATACAGCCACAGAATTATCTAACACAAACTGTTAACCCTATGCTAGTTCTATCTATTAGTGAACACAAAACTCCTAACGCTATTCTAAACGATGTGAACGCCTCAAGTCCAGTCTCCCGTCTCCCTCACATCTCTCCCGTGGTTACACACCACGCGGGGTGACCTTCACCTTCGTGCGTGTTACCTCACATCGCACGCTGCTGGCAAACGTGGCCTGTTGAGTGTCTACTCAACTGTGCTATGGCTTCACGAGGTGTGGTACTATCGTGATTAGAGTGCTAACTCTCTGAACACCGCCTGCGTGCCTCATGAGGGAGTGGCTAACCTTCTCTTATTCCCTCATCTCCCCTGCTCTTGCCTCGGGCACCGTATCTCCTCTTGGTCCCTCCAGGATTGACCGCTCTCCCTGGCGGAGGGGATGCGGTCGAGTCTTTGACACACACCCGCCCCTCTTGTGTTGCGTCATCAACTTTCACTTATTGGTTGTGACGCAAGGCGGTTTCTAAACAAAAAATTAGTGTCTCTAATTTTTGTCAAAGACTCTAGATAACCTGGCTCTGGGCATTCCAATAGACTATTAACAACTATTGTCACAATGTAGTAAAGCCTCACTTGGCTACTGGCAATCGCCACAAACTTGCCTGGTTGGCGTGAGCCCCTTCTCACATGCTATATTATATTTATCAGAGGTATGTCTGAACCGGACCGTTGTCTTATAAGACCTGCCCTCACATAGTAAATTAGCTTACTACCCATACAAAGTTGACTTTCTTAGGGTCAACACATGAATTGCTTCATGTCCCCCATATAATATTTAACAACCATTCTACACGAGTGTGTGCGACAGGCTTTATCTCCTTCGCTTCCGCGCGTAAGACTTTATTTCACTGTTAATTTAGTTCTTCGTTGTCTATTATGTCCCCTGGCCCCAAAGTTATCTGCCTTTGATCTACAAATAGTGTATGCAATTTATATGTTTGTTTTTCTGGTTGTTTGCGTGTTTGGATGTAATAAATCTACTAATCTAATTTCTATCCTCTATTTATAAATTCTATGTGTATGTATGTTAGTTTTTTGAGTGTCATAATTTGGTTCAATGTGGCCACAAACAGGTGTATAACACTAATTCGTGACTACATCCCCTTGTTATGAAACCCAAAATACTGTAATCTACGTTCTAAACTATATTACAGCCAACACATTCACACTAACATAATTTCACCAACGACAACCAACACCAACACAGACAAACATTAAAATTCGCGCCAGGCAGCAGAAGAATTCGCTGACTGATTTCACTCTCTCCCATCTATTTTACATTCGCTCTCACTTCCACACTTCTGTCACACTCCTTTCACCCTTAATTCTGTCACACATCTTTTATCCTTCCACACTAATCCTTCCGATTATTTAAAAACCTTGTAGTGACACTATACAGGTTTGGCTCAGTTTGAGATAGTTGAGCCCAATGACTGTGCGAAAATCGCTGCACGAGTCATGTATTTACAATATATTTACATGGACGAGAAAGGGTTTATGGTTTGTCCCCTTGGTCTCATCATCCACTATATTATACTAACATAAAACTCTACATTCTAACATACTATTCTAATTCTATACCTAAGTATTTAATGTGTTACCTAAATTTATTATATTACTTCTTATTTTTCTCTAATCTAAGGGATGTAATCTAACTATTTAAATGTGATTGTTGTGATGTGAGTTATGTACCTTAATTAACTGGGTGATGTGAACATAATTTATGTATGTTTCTAAATACTATGCTAAATAATGTTTTTAACTGCACAAAGGAATTATATGAGTGATATTCTTAATCTAAATGGTGTAAATGATGTATGTTACCTTATCTAATGTTTTTAGCCTATTATGATGTAAAATGACAATACTAATAATTGGTAATGTTAGGTCGATGGTATGGTTTTCCTTAGGATGGAATAAATTAAACTGCACTAAAGCTAAATGAAATGTAATAATTTAAATGGTACTATTTCTATCATAATTTTAATTTCGCTTGTAATTAACTATTCTTACGTCTAACCTAAAATTTAAGTTTAAATTAAAGTTAAGTAACTGGGTTAATTACTGTACTAAGTAAACTATTTAAATAAATGAGAATATTATATTACCTAATTCTATCTCTAATTTATCACTATCTTAAAATACTATATTACATATCACATTTAGTTTATATACATGGTATTCAGTTTCCTCAGGTTAGTAGCTGCCTTCACGTTTGTACATTAGTTACATAGGCACAATATATAACTACACAATTTGCCTGGGTATCTGAAATACATTATACAGTCATCATAGAGTTTATCGGTAGTGCACGTGTAGAGATTCCTGGTGTCGTAGCTCAGTCTTTACGTGTCGGAAATTAAGCACTGTTCTGACACTGTTTTCTGCGTTTAACACACATGATACACCGGAATGGAGCTTAGTTGGAAATGAGCTGTCCTCGTTCACACGGTGGTATCTAAGTATAGCAGCACAGTTCTTAATCTGATGTCTACGGACATATGAGAGTTCAGTGTTTTGGTACATGATTACGCCAATAATGTGGATATGTATGTAAGCTATTTTACATCTTATATTATCAAATATTCATGTACTAACTATCACTCTACATTTAACTGTTGGATTTCAGGTATTTCTACCCCAGATGGTAAAATTAGTGACCACCTGTATATCCTGGTCATTTCGATGCACACCACTATGAATGACCGCACTCGGGGAGTTGTCAGTCTGGACATTGCAGCGCACCTCCGTCAGAACTCGCTGGAGCTTTGCTACCGCATAGATGACCCATAGTGCTGCACCTGTGATATATAATCTCTGGACTCAGCAGGTGTGATCTTACGGCTCACGTAGCAGCTCGGGTGGGAGATGCCCTCACCAAATTGGCCTAGTACTGCTGGCATCTGTCCTAAAATAATAAACGAGCCTCGGATTAGGCAAGCGGAGGATTGGAATATTACAAAAAGAATTTTCAATTTTGACAATGCAGAAATTAATAATGCATCTTTCACATTTCATTTTACAAATACTTATAAAACATTGGAATATTGAATTTCTGAGTAATTCACTAATTCCAGAAGGCTTCTGACCTGATTCTTTCTGGTAGACATGGTCAGATTCATAATTTTGGTACTACTTTTCAGGTCAGTCTACAGTTGGACTTGAGAAATGACATGACCCAAAAATGAATTTATTTTAGGCATAATTTGACTTTGCTTGGTTTGACAGTGAGACCGAAGAGTCGCACTCTGTCAAAGGCATGTCTCAGTTTCAGTAGGTGTATTGTCCAGTCATCAGTATTCTGATTTATTCCTGTGTATTCTATAAGTTCACTACATGTATGCCACTCGTCGGATTTGCCAGTCTCACTAACTAGTGTAGTTGTGCTATGTATGTCTGTCGTCTGCTCACTAGGTGTTGGTACACTCTGTTCGTCTGTCACTACTTCTGTCTCTTGTCTTGAAAAGTGAGGTTTTCGCATGTTGACATGGAATATCTCTAAGTGTCTGTTTATCGACATTCCATCGTCAACATGTACCATGGTTATGTATCACCTTGAATGGTCCTTGCCATTTCGTTTGTATGGAAGTAGCCTAAATCTGTCTTGATCAAGTTCAAGATCACTTGTTTTCGCCCTTTTGTTTGTGTGCTTGTGGTAGAACTGACCCTTCCTCTATCAAATGGCTTGGGTGCCAGTGTAGAGGGTTGTACTTCAGCTGTAGGATGTCCACCCTTAAACTTTCGTATTAATTGTTGACAGACATTACAAGCTAATACATTATGAAAACATAATTTTATCTTCTTGAAAAAACCTGGTCTGGTGTTGTTGTATGCAAGATGACCAGTCACCGGTGTTTTATGTGCATATTTTGGCATAGTTAACCGGTGTTGTTCAGGTAACACCTGTTCATGGTTACCAGTAGCATGACCTGTAGTTGAAATGCCATTCTTACGTCTAAATAAACAAGATGCATTTTTGGTCACTCTGGATTTGACCTTTAACAATTTTAAGTATGGAGACACATTAAGAGTAGATTTCTGGTGGTGTAAAAGTTTCTGTTTGTTTGTGTCATCTGTGCTGGTTGTAGAAAGCATCAGTAATGTCTCATCTTGTAATATGTTATGATGTTTTGAAGTGTCTGTTTTGGCTGTTGTAATAGTTGCCTTTACTTTTTCCCATGCAACTATTTCATCAATCGTACAATGTTTTAGTTGGGGTAAACACCCCAAAATTAAATCAGTACAAGGGTTGTTAAGTATTGCACAAGTAAAGGTACCAGAAAGAAACGGAGAATCAATACGGGCTTTTGCCAAAGGGTAAGTCTCAATGTTACCCGAAAAGGTTCGGCATTTGACAGTGTCACCTGTGTAATCACCCGGACTCACTAGTTCTTTCCGAAGACCGATAAGGGTGCTGCCGCTGTCCAGCAAACATTGACATGGTACATCATTGACCATTGCATTGTGGAACACTAACTTGCCTCTGGAGGCTAATGCTGCATTCACACTCTCAGATGAGCATAGTACTGTATGTCCACATTCTAGTCTTCCGTCTGCATGGAATTGGTGACATCGTTCACAGCTGTCAAAGCTTAATATATCGTTAGCAGCACACACATCCTCTGCTTGGTTAGTTGGTAAGTCACTTTCAATCTCACACTCATTCTCACTACCACTATTTGAAGAGGTGTCAATCAACATAGCGTTGTTAGCTTTCACACGTTGGCGGCCAAGGCACTTATTAGAATAATGGCCATAAGAGGAACAAAAAAAACATTTGATTGCACGCCTGTATGCAGATCTTTTACTTTGCTGCTTCCTAATTACACTTTCAAGATGCGCCGGATAGTTAGGCGATTTGTCACACATAGAGTCAGTGTCGTGGAAAAATTGGCAGTAAATACATTTTGAAACTTTTATATTTTTATTGCCGTTTTTCTGAAAGGGTTTCCTATTACTTTGGTAGTTTTTGGTTTGGTCTTTAACAAATGAAACTATCTCCGAGTCAATTGATGTTTTAAAAATATCTCTGTTTGCAGAAAAATATTTCGAGCCTTTTTTCTCAAACTGCTCGATGTTCTCAATGTCTGACTGCTGCAAAAACTTAGCAAAAGGAGAAGGTATAGTAGATATACACTTGTCCATAGCTATTAGGTTTTTTAATCTATCAAAGTCTTTTCCTATGTTAGCTGCCTTAAGCCACCTGTTTAGTACACTCTGCACATTTGAAAAATAATCTATAAAAGTTTCATTAGGTTTAGGTTTTAAATTTGAGAACTGAACCTGATACCCAGGGGCATCAAGTAAAAAGTGCTGCATAATCCTATCATGGATGTATTGATAGCTAGATCTAAGTTCAATAGGAATAGACTCTATTACTTTAAGGGGCTCACCACTTAGATTCTTCATGTAAATCGGAGCCCACATATCTAAAGGAACTTGGTGATATTTAAATTGATACTCTACATTATCTGTCCAGGCTGCTATTGAATCGTCTTTGCAATATGGTTTGATAATGTTTTTGTATTTCTTGAACTTATTTTCCTCTTGCTGACTTTTTAATTTAGTGGCAGCAATTTCTGCGCGTGAGTCTAACTCTATACGTTTCATCTTTAAACGTGTCTCAGCTTCTACCTGTAGTTGTTTCATCTTCTTCTCATGTTCTAACTGTTGTTGCTCATTATCCTTTTCTTTTTGTTTTGTTATCTCAGCTAGTTGTGTCATATCTTTTTGATGTTTTAATTCTATTTCTTTTCGTCTAGTTTCCAATTCGTGTTGTTTTATTCGTTCATCTTCCTCTCTCTCCGCATCCCATTTACGTGTGCGTTCCTCTCTCTCAGCATCCCATTTTCGTGTGCGTTCCTCTCTCTCAGCATCCCATTTTCGTGTGCGTTCAGCAGTCTCCGCATCTTTTGCTTCTTTATATTTTTGATCAGAATACTTTTCTAATTCTTTTCCCGTGTGTCCTAACGCTTTGCCTTCTCTTATGAAATCACGTAACGTTGACATGTTGTTTGGTAATTATGCTAGCGTTGATCTAAATTACTTTGTCTACTTAAGCTATTTATCTCTGATGTTATCTATTTGTTCCTCGTTAAGGAATATTAATTTTATTTCCAGTCTATATGCTGAACAACAATTCTATGTTGGACAATCAGAGTACCAAGAAAATATAATAGTGTATCACAAGCTGGAAAAAAAAAAAGAGATGCACTATTAATCACAATGCATGCCAAAAATATAGTTGTACTCAGCTTAATGTGGGAACGAAGCTCCTTTGACACAGGTCACTTTGTTTGGTACACTGGGGTGGCGACACGTTTCGTACGTAGCACACGGTATTTGGCCTACAGGTGTATGTGCACAGCTGTTGTTTGCCCTCTGATATGTAGGGCAGCAGTAAACACGCCTCCTTAACGATATGATTTACCCGACAACTAAGGACAATGACTTAGACAATGACAGACTTACGAACAACTAGAACATGTATTAAATACATTAAATGTCAATGTCCTGTCTTTGTTCTATCCGTTATTGCCTTATGTTACTACTCTATTTAATTTCTGTAAGTGTTGTGCAGGCAAGTATCATCTGCCTGGCCAGAAAATAGTTCCATCGTGACGGTAAACACAGGGAAAATATGACCGAAAATATGCATATCTGATTTTAAAGAAATAAAAATAACATCATAATGTTTAAATAAATAAATATATTCCTTTAGTAGTTGAAATAAATAAATAATAAATGATATAACGTACCGATTCAGGCGGGCAGCCGTCTAGCAATTCTCTACACACTCGATTGCTGTATGCTAATGAGCCCAGACGACTGTTTGTCAATCATCTGACGTCACAGCACAGCGCGAGGAAAAATCGATATTGTCGGCTGGCTTTGTATCGCTCCGCCGTGAATCATTTTTGGTACTCATTTCTCAACAAAAAGGTAAATATATAAATAAATATGAGAAAACAAGAATATTAATACTTACAGCTTTGCTGAATACATACTTTGACTAAATAAATATTTCATAAATACAATTAAACAGTTTAATATGTCACGATAGGCACATTTCTAGCTTGCACAATTTTTCTCGTCTGCACAAATCACCGTCACTACACAAATTAAACCCTAGTCTAGAGCCTCGTGGACGAGTGGAGTAGCTTGAATATTACATTCAAGCTTCACTTCTGACAACCACAATTACCTTTTTCTGTGGGTATTAGCTTGGCGCTTTCGTCCAAGCACCACTTTCTGACACCACAATTACCTTTTACTGTGGGTATTAGCTTGGCGCTTTCGTCCAAGCACCACTTTCTGACACCACAATTACCCTGGCCTGTCAACAACTTAACTGACAGGCATCATCGGGTACTTCTCACACACCCATACAAGACAACTTGCAAGTCGTGTGGGAGGCAAAATGCATGGTCCATTTTATTGCCGTTGGCTCGCTTACAAGCGGTAAACAGTCGCTAATGCAATACACAATATACAGCCACAGAATTATCTAACACAAGCTGTTAACCCTATGCTAGTTCTATCTATTAGTGAACACAAAACTCCTAACGCTATTCTAAACGATGTGAACGCCTCAAGTCCAGTCTCCCGTCTCCCTCACATCTCTCCCGTGGTTACACACCACGCGGGGTGACCTTCACCTTCGTGCGTGTTACCTCACATCGCACGCTGCTGGCAAACGTGGCCTGTTGAGTGTCTACTCAACTGTGCTATGGCTTCACGAGGTGTGGTACTATCGTGATTAGAGTGCTAACTCTCTGAACACCGCCTGCGTGCCTCATGAGGGAGTGGCTAACCTTCTCTTATTCCCTCATCTCCCCTGCTCTTGCCTCGGGCACCGTATCTCCTCTTGGTCCCTCCAGGATTGACCGCTCTCCCTGGCGGAGGGGATGCGGTCGAGTCTTTGACAAGTTAGTTGCATTTTCTTTACAGGGCATCAGCATCAAACTCAGCATTCTTTTACTGTTTTTTTTTATCCAGTGATGTAGTTCTTCTTCATATTCTCCTGTGTTTGTCTGGAATGTTGTTTTAGACATAATTGCGTTGTGCCTGTTTACAGCAGAGCTGCGATATGTGCACCTTTCAGCCGACACATCTGACATATTCAGGCATTTGTTGGCTGGGTTGTGATGTTCAATTGTTATCTATTTTCTTTAATGTTTTCAAGAATGTTGTCATTTGATTTCTTTTCTTTCCTGCTTATTCCTGGCATCCTGAGATAACACTGTCCATGGTTTGTTTGTTTGTTTGTTTGTTTGCAGAACTGCCAGTAATCAGCTTGAGTGATTTATTTCAACTCACAGTCCTGCATATCCTAACAGGACATAGCAATCAACTCTAGCATATTTTGGGTATTTGTGATTCCCGGGCAAGTTTACATTCAGTAGTTTGCCATTGCTTTCTGAACGACCGACACTCATACCTAATCGCCTGCAGCTGTGTTTTGAGTGCGGTGTGTGGGATTACGAATTGCGTCGTTAACTCCTTTATACATAAACAGGAAACATAAAGCAGGAGACGCTGTCTGGTGATTGGTTGGTTGTGAATCCTCAGGAAGGCCGTACATTTTAACTCTGAAACACAATGCATTGGTGTACATACTGGCTACATGCTGAACAGGGACTGCATCCAATGGTATGAGAGTGTGAGAATTGTATGAATGTTTTTGCCCAGGCCATGCGGGAGTGCGGGGGAATGCACAGGCTGATAGGCTGGCAAGGAATGCACCTCTTGGTGATAGCTTACCCGTGGACAAGGAAGAGGTGGTCATACGCCTGTGTGACCAGGTGGAGAAGGCAGGGGAACAGATTGAGAATCTGTATGCGGAAAGGATGAGATTGTGGGGGAACAGCATGGGTTCTGGTAGAATTTCAAAACTGAGAGGGAAAACCAGGAGAACTTTCAATCAGATAGAAGTGTGAACGATTAGTGGTATGACTCTTTGCTGGCTGTTGAACGAGGGGATGGAGCGCATATGGGAATGTCCTGAGTGCAGTGATGTCAGTTATTAGTCAACTCAACTCAATTATCAGAGTGAGGTTGTTGTAGAGACTTTTCTCCCAACCTAATACCAGAGTACCTTTCTATGTGGGAATTGTGCTGCAGATCTCTCCTTTCCCTTTCAAGCCAAGAAACCAGTGGGGTATACATGACCATCATTGAAACTTCAATCTGAGGAGAGGTTTTTTTTTTTTCGCTAGTTCGCTTTGAACTCAAGCGTAGTCCATACACACTATTTATAGTAGTGATGGACTGAATTTTGTGTGTGGATCAGCCTTCCCTATTAACAGTGTCCCTCGCCATCAGGCGAACCCACTCTGACTTCAGAGGTACTTGTAATTTACGTCCCCAAGTCAAGGACAACAGGTCCACATTTTAGTCCGAATGTCCGGGGTAGGGGTTGAACAGCTTACCTCGGTATCAGCACAACGAATGTTTAAGAACATGCACTCTTACCCATTCGGCCATGCTCACTTGCTGAGGAGAGGTATAATGCATTCAGCAGTATGTCTATTGCAGAACCTCGCCCCCATGACAACCTTCCAGAAAACTTCTCGATCATAAGCAAGATGTCCCGCCTCCCATACACCCATCTGGACATCATCTGCCACATCCTGCACCCATCTTCTCTTTGGCCTTCCTCTTCGTCTCTTCCCTGGCATATACCCCTCTGTGATTGTTCTCTCCAAACTTTCATGACGATTCAAGTGACCAAAATATTTAAATTTTCTTTATAGGTATAATAGCATGTTTAAACAAGTTAGTTATGTATCCTTTACAGGAAGCCGCAGTCAACCCCAGCATTTTTTGGCAATTTTTGTGATTTCTTGGCAAGTTTATGTTCAGTAGTTTGCCACTGCTTTCTGAGCGGCCGGGACTCATACCATTGTATGAAAACCAGAGCAAGGCAGTCTGTTTCCAAATCGCTTGCAACTGTGTTTCAAATGTGGTATGCTGAAGTGCATAATTGTGCTTGAAATCCCTTCGCCTTAGTGGCGGCTAATAGCATGTAAGCAGATCATAATTCAGCACAGCACATATGGATTGGCTGGGATTAGGCCAAGGTCAGATATTTCCGTGGAGGAAAAGCTCCACATGTTTTAGATACTCCACTCAACAGACTCCAACTCAATGCCCATGAAAAACCAGGCGATGTGAGGCATAAGACATAAGACAGAAACATCTACTGCACTGACCTCCAAGATACATAAGACATAAGACAGAAGCATCTAGTGCACTGACCTCCAAGATAACAGTACCGGGAAGCTGACAGGCCTCCGTCTGGCCCCTGAGCTCTCCTCAAGCCAAACTCCAACAAAACTATATCTGGTCCTGCTGCCATCCGAAACCGAGCTGCATTTGTGGCCACCAAGCTGTGCAAAATTAGTGCTTGAATTTTAGAATGCATATGATACTAGAATGTTAATACCACAATAGGCAGTTTAGGGTTCACTCCATTTGACTGACCACCTTGGCGTCTTGACAGATGATAGTTTGTTACACTGTGCTTCAAAAAGGCAATACCTCTCCGTAGCACAAAGCCTGGGCTGAATTGTAGAGACCATGAGTTGCCCATGCAGTATGATTCCTCTCTCTGCCTGCCTAGTTTACTCCAGAGGAAAGGTAACACCAATATATCTGGAACAAGACAAGCTGAAGAAGCTGCTGGATCAGCAAAGCAATGCTCTATCTGTCCGCATGTCGGAGCTTCCATCCTAGACCAGTTGCCAACCAAGGCTTAGGGCCTGGTCTGCCCTGCCATGACATTTAGTCTTTATGTTGCATATCATCGCACCAGGATAATGCTTGTACCCTCCCAATTGCGCTCCTCCGCCTGAAACCATTGGCATAATGTGGGGTGTCGGGTTTTGTGTGGTCTATGTGAGGGCTGTGTGGTCTATGTGAGGGCTGTGTGGTCTATGTGAGGGCTGTGTGGTCTATGTGAGGATTGTGTGGTCTATGTGAGGATTGTGTGGTCTATGTGAATATTGTTTGGTCTATGTGAGGAGACCAGAGCACTTATAGAGATACCCGTGTGCAATTAAATTGATGCTAGACCAAACCCAAAACCAAGACGCACACGCTGCGAAGACATGACATTGACACAGCAAAGTAGCTAGCAAGAATAATACTCGCGGATGACAGAGATAAAATGTACCTTGCATAGTTGACGAGGTTCAGCAGTGGTGTTTCCAACAGCTGCACCACGGCCAGCGGCCCAGTGACCGTGATCAGGGGGACTTTTGGAAATACTACCTCCCCTTCTGGGACGGCAGACAGAGTTACGTCCTTGGCTGAGATGGTTTTCAGGTAGTTGAAGAATTCTGGGTCGGTTGCTGGAGGCAAGGTGGTTCTCAGGTACTCTATGTCTGTTTGGAAATGAAAAGAGGGGAATCTTGAAACATGTTGCCTTGGTAAGGATACGATCACAAGGATGCAGAGTGGATGTTGTTAGCAGGTAAACAGACTTTGGTGGCAAACACAGAGTGACAGGCAGACAGACAGACAGACAAACAGACAGACAGACAGACAGACAGGCAGGCAGGCAGAACACACAGAGACAGAGAGAGAGAGAGAAAGTAAAGGGTAGAGAAAATGAGACATTGAGGGAGGGAGGGAGGGGGAGAGAGAGAGAGAGAGAAAGAGAGAGAGATCTGTCTGTCTGCATGCCTGCCCGCTTACCCGACCATTTGTCTCTCTCTCTCTCTCTCTCTCTCTCTCTCTCTCTCTCTCTCTCTCTTTCTCTCTTTCTCTCTCTCTCTCTGTCTCTCTTTCTCTCTCTTTCTCTCTCTACATATTAGGGACGTTCATTTGAAACCCGTTCCAATGGCTCTATTTCAAAAGCATGAAAGAAACATTAACAGGTGTGGTAAATTAAACTAAGCATTCATTTTGAATGAATTATGCACCATGGGTTGGTCAGAAGAAGTCGCCGTAGGCATTCAGGCAAGCATCCCATTGCTTAGGTAGGCGGCGAATGCTGTCCGCAAAAAAAGATTATGGTTGCTCACTGAACCAAGTGTTTACCGCGTTCATTACGTCTGCATCTGTGTGAAATCGTTGCCCCTTGAGAGCTTTTTTTTTAGAGGTCTGAACAAATGAAAATCACATGGTGACAAATCAGGACTATAGGCTGGATGTTGCAGAATTTCCCACTTCTTCCTTGCTGATGCTTCCTGCACAACCTTTGCGACATGCGGACGAGCATTATCATGCAACAAAATCACAACGCGAGAAAGCATGCCGGGTCGTTTATTCTTGATGGCTTTTTGCAGCTTGTCTAGCGTTTTGCAAGTAGTGGGTAGAGTTGATGTTGACACCAGGTTCTTTAGAGTCAGCCAACAATAGCCCTTCATGGTCAAAAAATTCGCTCAGCATAACCTTACCAGCAGAAACCTGTAACTTGAATTGTTTGGCTTTTGGTGATCTAGCATGCTTCCATTGCATGCTCTCTCTTTTGCTGCTCGGCTCAAAGAGGTGACACCATAATTCATCACCTGCCATTAAGCGGAAGAGAAATACATCACCCTCCACTCTGTAACGCAGCAAGTGGTTCAAACACCATCCCATGCGTTCCTCTTTTTGGTTGTTGGTCAACATCTGTGGTACCCAATGTGAACACACCTTCCGATATTGCAGTTTCTTACAAACAACCTTTTGAATTGTCCCAACTTGTGACAAGACCGCCGGGGCTTGGACTGGTTTGCCACGATAGTTACTATCCCCTGCCTTTGCTCCAACCACCTCAATAGCACTCTACATCTACCAGGCCCCACACAAGCCGGGACAGCTTAACCTCCCCTCCCTCACCTAGGGTTCCAAACCCCAAGGGGGCTCGGACCAGACACCAGTCATATCACTGCACAAAGTCATAGCTAAGAGAACAAAAATTTAATTCTGAACTACGTCAACCACAACACAGAGAAGGATGGCTGAAAGCCAGACTAGAAGAACTATGTACAAGATCACAGACGCAGATGAGTATTCATCATGGAGGCGGACGATAGCTCGTGCGGTTGTCCAGTCGTGGTAGCGACTCACCCAGGCTCCTCCAGTGGACTGGAACTCCAAGGTCTGCTGCCTCTCCAAAGTTCCCTCTTCACCCAGAGAACCAAGCAAGGGCTGATCAAGCGCCGTACCACTGCCTGACGGACACTGCACTGATGAACAAGGATCCTTCCTTGCTGTCGTACTATTTCCCTCGTCACACTCTTGATGAAGTCTGGGCCGACCCTAGAACATTAGCGGTCTCCCACTTGCAGAAAAAATCCATGTAGCGCCGTCTCAAAATACACAAGAGCCAGGTCACTCTTCTATCTCATCAGTGACCCACACACTGATATGTCACTTACATAATAAGCGGTTGCTCCACATGAACACACAAGGTCACTGGTAAAGTCTATCAGGTGACTAAACACTTCACCTTAGTTCCATGTCCTTGGACAATAGATCTTCACACAGTATTATGTACCTACCCTGATCCATGGGTAGTAATCACAACCTAGCATACACTGTCAACAGTTCATCACGTTGGCATGAGGTAGCTCCCTACCGTCACAAACATTGTCAACAGTTCATAACGTTGGCATGAGGTAGCTCCCTACCTTAACAAACCTGTCACTCTGGTGTTTCCACCAATGTTGTAATCAATGTCCTAGTTCACTAGACCACATGTTGGCTTCATAAAGGTAACCAATGTAAAAACACTATGTAAGCATCAACTGATACATGGTGTCCCATAACCCAGCCGGGCCAGAAGCATATAACACAGGTCATGGCGACCGGTAACAATGATCACTCTGCACAACTTGAAAGGTCACTCCCTTGCAATTACCAAGGTTTACACAGAGACTGAATGTCACCAGTGCTTCACTGGCTTGAATCACCAGACGTTTCAGTGTTGGATCCTCTCAGGATCGGATGACACTCGTCGGACTCTTGACGGAGGTCCTACCCTAGACCTACCGACTTATTCAGCACTCAGCTCCTTCCAACATTGATCTCGCAGACTCAGACAACCACTCCCAGTATAGCCTCAATCAACTTCTGGATAGGCACTGGAATGAGTGGGCCCATAGAGCTCATGGTGCAGCTCTCGAATCTTCTTCTGTATAGTAATAACAGATCCTGAAACACGGAGAGGTTGGTGTGAGTACTCAACTACAACAAAGACTACCAGCATCTCCACCCTGTCACCTGCCTCTCAGACATTCCTCATGTCTACCAACATGAGTATGAAATCATCACATCATAGGTCTACCTAGTCACTATAATATATAGGCATAATGATGGTAGGAAAAGCAATAGCCCACCTGTTCAGTCAAGTAACACTTCTGGGCTACATATAACCCCTAGCACCAGAGTCGACTGTATGACTCTGTCAAGCATCCTTCGCCTGGTGCCAGTCCAATCCGGTTTCATCTTCCATCCTCAATCAACATATACACTTACTTTCCTTTCAGTGTAGGGATTACTGTATCGAGAAGGTGTCCAGCCGGACCTCTCCTTCCTGACAGACTCATCAATTCATCAATCCCTTCACCCATGGACTGATGAATTACACACATTAATAACTATATGTCCATAATGAATTATACTCCTGATAATTCATTACTATAGCATTAACTAAGGAGAACTCATGACTTGTTACACTTAAATAGCAAAATCATATCACAGCCATAGTGTCAGGTCTGGGATCCCTGCCCCAGATCCTGAGTTGCCCTTGTATTCACTGACTATCTTGCAGGTCAGTCATACCTGTGCCGGTCGAGCACAGCTGTGGTGGCCATCCACCACTACACTTTCCCACAGCTACTGTGGGTCTCGTGTACCTTGTCCCGTGACGACTTAAGTCACGTCATCCAATGTAGCAAACCTCCAGACTCCACTATGCCCCTCCCAACTACTACCTCACGGCAGTACTCCAAGTACTCCATGAACCGAGTCAGGGTTCCAGAAGAGTAGAATATTAGAGACAGAAACGGTTAGGTTCAAACCTCGATCTATCTAGACACCTCGGCCTCGAATTACGGAGCGCCGCATCACCCTCGATCGGGTATGTTCATCCATCGCACATGCACGATTGCATTGGGTCGGACCTATTACTGATCGGGTTGGGGGTACCGGCCTACCTCCCGCTGCCTAGACAAACGTAAGATGGAACACGCACGGTCATCCTGGCGGACGGACAGGACAACCAGCAGTCACAATAGTATCATGAGTACTTCTTATCAATTGGTATCCTACCGATGCAACGCCATTCGGCTTACGCGGAATAACACTGCTATCTGCATACAGCAAATACACCACTGCTGATTTCACCTTGATTCCTCGAAACATTACCATCACTGATAGAACAAGTACGTTACCATTCTAATGTCACGAAGCACATTACACATTTCTAATAATAAGCTATACCTTATCATTTACAGCGTCTAGCATGTTGATGTCATGACGGACAAACTGTCGCCTTGCCTGCGTAATGAATAAACCAAACCCGTAACTGCTACACACTGTAACGCACATCGTTCGGCCTATTTTATTTACACACCACTCGCTGTGGATTACGGCTTGTTCCGTCAGGTAACACATTACATTGCTGATCGATAAAGCCTACTTAAAAATGCAAACCGCCAACTGTAACGGATAACGCTACGCGACAACTCAATTTTACGACGGCAATTAATTCATTCCGGGAATCAGCACGGCATCACGACAACAATTAAATAATAGAATAAGTACTCAACTAACCTGTGATTGAAGAATCACAACCTTGACTGTAGATGTCCGCACTGGCCGCGAATATTGACATCACAATTATCACAGCCTCTTGGCTGCGATCTGTCTACGCTGAGGTTTGGTGGGCGACTGCTCACGACAAAGTCAGTGCGCCTTCCCCTCGCCTACACGGGCCGCGTGACTTTCATGATTCATGAAGAAAACCAGAGTCACGATGGATTCCTCCAACCCGTGCTGCACAACGCACTCGTGAACTTAGAGATCAAAACCACGTACGCACTTGGGGGAACATTCTAGATTCTTCTATAAATAACTAGAATAGCTCCGCCCCCGCACTACTTTTCGAGGGAACTCCCCTATTAATTGACATTAAATTAAAGGGAGACCAACGCATGGCACTCCCTTCAAAGGGCTATTATGCAGAGATCTTACGATATTTATCCGTTTCGTCACATAGGCCCCCACTTAAGATGGTCGACCCGGTCGAACTCACTAGACAAAGATCGGTCTGAACTCTGAACCTCTACTCTATCAAGATTGGATTCCCAGGAAAAGACGTTCCATAACATTCACTTTCCCTGCGGAGATCCACCAGAATGGTATGGATGCTGCCTCACCAACCACCGCCTCAAACATACGTTATCTCCAGCGATTAGGCCCGAAACGTAATGGCCTGGTGATTGGCTTACAGGATCTGTCTACACTGGACCGTTCCGCATCCACCTGTTGTAGGCCATCGGTTACTTTACTGAAGGTTCGTTCGTCCCTTCTGACAATAGGATATTTCCTATCCCGACTAGGCATCACCTTCGTGGACTGTTCGCGGATGTCGACCGAAATGAATGGTCGCTTACTCCAGGTTCGTCTGGAGTACCCTTGCTCCTGCCTTCTCTCCCGCGAGTAAGGACAGTGAGCCTGTCGGCGTATCGAGTCACCCGACGATCCCGTCGTGCCAGATGTGACATCGCCTGTCCGACCTCGATTCCCAGTGTGCTTAACACCATGGGCCTCTTCCCGACGGAGCCTGTTCGCCCTATCTACGGTTGAACGCTCAGGAGACCGCAGACCCTCCCCACAGGATGTACTGCGTAGGACTGAGTCTTCCTCGCCCTCGTCTGGACCCAGAACCGACTCTAGCGCGATGGTAGTCGCCCTATCTTGTGGAGAAACTACCTCGGACCTCTCCAAATTCTGAAGGAGAGTACAATGGAACTTACGCAATTCCCCGCAGACCTTCACCTCATACGTGGATCGGGACATTATCCGCTCCACAGGAAAAGGGCCCTGCCATCCGAGTTCGAATTCCGCCCCCTCGATTGGGAGAAGCGCGAGAACCCTATCTCCAATCTGCAGAGATAAACCGTTTTTGGTCTTGTGCTTTGGTGCTGCCAGACAACACGTTGGGCACGACCGGATATACCTCCGCACGTCGCCTGTCATTCCAGGCCAGTGGTAGTGGCTGGAAAGACACTGGACTGTTGTCCCCACATCCTTATGTCCGGTTAAGGATAAGGTATGCACTCTATGTATCAAGCGGGATCTGTAGTCAGTAGGGACTACCATCTGACCGTACTGGCTATCCCCTTGCCCGGCTCTACGATAAAGCAACCGGTTTTCTACATAGAACTGACCCGGAGTTGGCGGGACAGAACTTTGGGACACCTCCAGTAAGTAAGGACGCAAAGTCGGGTCCCTACTTTGAGCACTGCTCACTAACCTCGCAAGAGAATGGTCTATTTTCTTACCACACTGCCTTTCTCCATCCTTAGCCCTGGCCTGCCTAGCGCTCACTAGACAATGTTCCCTGGGGTCCCCCAGGAATACATGCGGACGACCGAGGATCAAAGGGTAAATAGGATCAGGCAGCACAGCCGCCTGGATGCTACCCGTAACGTACCTGCACCGAATGTCAATCCGAGCAATCGGCAAGTCCATAGCTACGGAGCTCCTCATGGCCAGCTGAAATTCTCTTGTCTCGCCGGTGAGCTGCCCTGGGCTCACAAGGTGGGATGAGATTACAGCTTCAAACTGCAATCCTGTATCGTATAGACATTCCACCTGCTTCCCATTCACCTCTATCGTTTCGATCACAGGTGATTTCTCAGACTTTGGTTTCTCCCGACCCTTAGGTGTGGTCTCGCTAGGTCTACCTCTAGTAGAGGCGAGACACGCAAAGTGCAAGTCCTTTGGCTTCCTCAGACAATCTACAGTATTATGGGAAGGAGACTTACAGTGCTTACACCACCTCTTACTCCACTTCCGTTTTGGGGAGGCGGGAGGGCTTTGCTTATCGGGTTTCTTACCAGAGTCTTTTACCACAGGATCTGCTACATTGGATGATTCTTTGGGACCCTTGGTCTTGGGCTTCTGATCAAGCCCCTTCTGCCTTTTCTGTGAATCAGTCTGACTGGAATCCCCAGTCTCACCATAGACTTCCACATACCTTTCAGCTAACTTATTTACTATGTCTAGCCTTTCCGCCCCATTTTCCCCTAAGAAATTCCTTAAAGGCTTGGACATCTGCATTTTCATTTGATCCACCACCATCAACTCTCTCAGACTCTCATAATCCTCTTTGAAATTGGCCAATGCCATCCACTTCAACAGGTATGAGTTCAACCTCACACTATAGGCCGAGAACATCTCACCTGGTTCTCTCTTGGAAGTTCTGAACCTCCGCCTGTAAGCATGGGCTGTCATTTCGAATCTTTTCAAAAGAGCCGATTTCAGGGTTGGATAATCATTTTCCATCCCTGGGGGAAGACGCGCATACACTTCGTACGCGGTGCCACGGAGTCCTTGTGAAAGCTTAAGATTCCAACGCTCAGGCTCTAAACCCATAGCTTTACACATTGCCTCGAACTTCTCTAAGAATTGATCTATCTTCTCTTGGTCCGGTTCAAATGGTGGAAACGGCCATTTCATAGCATGGTAAGCTGGTCTGCTGGCTACTGATGAGCTAGGTAAAGCTACTCCACCTACTGCTCCCTCAGACTCACCAACCGATTTAGCCTCTACCTCAAGTTGCTTCATACGGAACTCATGTTCCATTTCCAACTTCCTAGCATCTAATTTCTTAGACTCTAGGTCAGCTGCCAGTTTTTGTGCTTGTTGGTCTGCCACCAACTTTTGCTCTTCAAGTGCTACCTTTCGAGCTTCAAGCTCAATTTCTGACTTTCTTCTCTCCCTCTCTTCTGCTCTGAAGTCTCTCTCTACTTCCAGTACATAGGCTTTAAACTCCTCACCTTCCAATCCCATCTCAGTTGCAGATGCCCGCACCTTAGCTAAATCTAAAGTACGAGTAGCCATGCTTAGTGTAACTTAGTATCCGTATAGATATGCAATACCCAATCACAATGCTAACTGTACTCCAACCAACACTGTAACTATGTATCTATACTAACTTAACTAAATGTCTGTCCACTTTGAAGAGAAAGGTATCAGTAGCCCTACTCGTCAAGTAGACAATAAGTATAGGACAGATGACACTATAACCTATTCCTACGAGATGTCAGAACAAAGAGAAGATCCCGGACGGGCCCCCACTCTATCTTGTGACAAGACCGCCGGGGCTTGGACTGGTTTGCCACGATAGTTACTATCCCCTGCCTTTGCTCCAACCACCTCAATAGCACTCTACATCTACCAGGCCCCACACAAGCCGGGACAGCTTAACCTCCCCTCCCTCACCTAGGGTTCCAAACCCCAAGGGGGCTCGGACCAGACACCAGTCATATCACTGCACAAAGTCATAGCTAAGAGAACAAAAATTTAATTCTGAACTACGTCAACCACAACACAGAGAAGGATGGCTGAAAGCCAGACTAGAAGAACTATGTACAAGATCACAGACGCAGATGAGTATTCATCATGGAGGCGGGCGATAGCTCGTGCGGTTGTCCAGTCGTGGTAGCGACTCACCCAGGCTCCTCCAGTGGACTGGAACTCCAAGGTCTGCTGCCTCTCCAAAGTTCCCTCTTCACCCAGAGAACCAAGCAAGGGCTGATCAAGCGCCGTACCACTGCCTGACGGACACTGCACTGATGAACAAGGATCCTTCCTTGCTGTCGTACTATTTCCCTCGTCACACTCTTGATGAAGTCTGGGCCGACCCTAGAACATTAGCGGTCTCCCACTTGCAGAAAAAATCCATGTAGCGCCGTCTCAAAATACACAAGAGCCAGGTCACTCTTCTATCTCATCAGTGACCCACACACTGATATGTCACTTACATAATAAGCGGTTGCTCCACATGAACACACAAGGTCACTGGTAAAGTCTATCAGGTGACTAAACACTTCACCTTAGTTCCATGTCCTTGGACAATAGATCTTCACACAGTATTATGTACCTACCCTGATCCATGGGTAGTAATCACAACCTAGCATACACTGTCAACAGTTCATCACGTTGGCATGAGGTAGCTCCCTACCGTCACAAACATTGTCAACAGTTCATAACGTTGGCATGAGGTAGCTCCCTACCTTAACAAACCTGTCACTCTGGTGTTTCCACCAATGTTGTAATCAATGTCCTAGTTCACTAGACCACATGTTGGCTTCATAAAGGTAACCAATGTAAAAACACTATGTAAGCATCAACTGATACATGGTGTCCCATAACCCAGCCGGGCCAGAAGCATATAACACAGGTCATGGCGACCGGTAACAATGATCACTCTGCACAACTTGAAAGGTCACTCCCTTGCAATTACCAAGGTTTACACAGAGACTGAATGTCACCAGTGCTTCACTGGCTTGAATCACCAGACGTTTCAGTGTTGGATCCTCTCAGGATCGGATGACACTCGTCGGACTCTTGACGGAGGTCCTACCCTAGACCTACCGACTTATTCAGCACTCAGCTCCTTCCAACATTGATCTCGCAGACTCAGACAACCACTCCCAGTATAGCCTCAATCAACTTCTGGATAGGCACTGGAATGAGTGGGCCCATAGAGCTCATGGTGCAGCTCTCGAATCTTCTTCTGTATAGTAATAACAGATCCTGAAACACGGAGAGGTTGGTGTGAGTACTCAACTACAACAAAGACTACCAGCATCTCCACCCTGTCACCTGCCTCTCAGACATTCCTCATGTCTACCAACATGAGTATGAAATCATCACATCATAGGTCTACCTAGTCACTATAATATATAGGCATAATGATGGTAGGAAAAGCAATAGCCCACCTGTTCAGTCAAGTAACACTTCTGGGCTACATATAACCCCTAGCACCAGAGTCGACTGTATGACTCTGTCAAGCATCCTTCGCCTGGTGCCAGTCCAATCCGGTTTCATCTTCCATCCTCAATCAACATATACACTTACTTTCCTTTCAGTGTAGGGATTACTGTATCGAGAAGGTGTCCAGCCGGACCTCTCCTTCCTGACAGACTCATCAATTCATCAATCCCTTCACCCATGGACTGATGAATTACACACATTAATAACTATATGTCCATAATGAATTATACTCCTGATAATTCATTACTATAGCATTAACTAAGGAGAACTCATGACTTGTTACACTTAAATAGCAAAATCATATCACAGCCATAGTGTCAGGTCTGGGATCCCTGCCCCAGATCCTGAGTTGCCCTTGTATTCACTGACTATCTTGCAGGTCAGTCATACCTGTGCCGGTCGAGCACAGCTGTGGTGGCCATCCACCACTACACTTTCCCACAGCTACTGTGGGTCTCGTGTACCTTGTCCCGTGACGACTTAAGTCACGTCATCCAATGTAGCAAACCTCCAGACTCCACTATGCCCCTCCCAACTACTACCTCACGGCAGTACTCCAAGTACTCCATGAACCGAGTCAGGGTTCCAGAAGAGTAGAATATTAGAGACAGAAACGGTTAGGTTCAAACCTCGATCTATCTAGACACCTCGGCCTCGAATTACGGAGCGCCGCATCACCCTCGATCGGGTATGTTCATCCATCGCACATGCACGATTGCATTGGGTCGGACCTATTACTGATCGGGTTGGGGGTACCGGCCTACCTCCCGCTGCCTAGACAAACGTAAGATGGAACACGCACGGTCATCCTGGCGGACGGACAGGACAACCAGCAGTCACAATAGTATCATGAGTACTTCTTATCAATTGGTATCCTACCGATGCAACGCCATTCGGCTTACGCGGAATAACACTGCTATCTGCATACAGCAAATACACCACTGCTGATTTCACCTTGATTCCTCGAAACATTACCATCACTGATAGAACAAGTACGTTACCATTCTAATGTCACGAAGCACATTACACATTTCTAATAATAAGCTATACCTTATCATTTACAGCGTCTAGCATGTTGATGTCATGACGGACAAACTGTCGCCTTGCCTGCGTAATGAATAAACCAAACCCGTAACTGCTACACACTGTAACGCACATCGTTCGGCCTATTTTATTTACACACCACTCGCTGTGGATTACGGCTTGTTCCGTCAGGTAACACATTACATTGCTGATCGATAAAGCCTACTTAAAAATGCAAACCGCCAACTGTAACGGATAACGCTACGCGACAACTCAATTTTACGACGGCAATTAATTCATTCCGGGAATCAGCACGGCATCACGACAACAATTAAATAATAGAATAAGTACTCAACTAACCTGTGATTGAAGAATCACAACCTTGACTGTAGATGTCCGCACTGGCCGCGAATATTGACATCACAATTATCACAGCCTCTTGGCTGCGATCTGTCTACGCTGAGGTTTGGTGGGCGACTGCTCACGACAAAGTCAGTGCGCCTTCCCCTCGCCTACACGGGCCGCGTGACTTTCATGATTCATGAAGAAAACCAGAGTCACGATGGATTCCTCCAACCCGTGCTGCACAACGCACTCGTGAACTTAGAGATCAAAACCACGTACGCACTTGGGGGAACATTCTAGATTCTTCTATAAATAACTAGAATAGCTCCGCCCCCGCACTACTTTTCGAGGGAACTCCCCTATTAATTGACATTAAATTAAAGGGAGACCAACGCATGGCACTCCCTTCAAAGGGCTATTATGCAGAGATCTTACGATATTTATCCGTTTCGTCACACAACTGACACATCAAATTTTTTCACTAGCGAGCGTATGCTTCGACAATGGTTCATCTGTACTGCTGCATCAATTTTGGTGATGGTTTTTTCTGTTGCAATAATATGCGCTTGACCCGGCCATCAAAGATCTGTTATGAACTGATGTCCTGTCCAAAACGTTCGTGCCCACTGTTGTCTTCGACACACATTTGTTACCGTACGCTACCTGCATTCTTCAATGAATGTCCACTGGTCGACATCCTTCAAATGAAAGAAACTGAATCACCGCTCTTTGAGCTTCTTTGAACGGATTTTAGATCAACCCGGCCATTTTCTCAACAGTCAGAAACAGAACCTATGCATCATGGGATGATAAGCATGTGCTCTTTTATTCATTGGTCAGTACTTATCACATGACTATGACATGATCATATATATATATATGCTTTTATTTGCGCTCGCTTGCTTTGAACTCAAACATAGTCCATACACATACTACAACTTCTAGTGACCTGAACTGATTTTTGTGTGTGAATTAGCTTTTCCTATTACCAGTGATACAGTATTGCTATCCATAACACAGAATGGTATAGAAAACCTAATAACCTCAACCCAATTGAATAGTGAAAATCACAACTTATATCTTAACATAGCAAAAACAAAGATAATGCATACAGATAAAACTATTATGGAGAAAGAAATATATGTTAATGAGGACAAACTGGAAGTGGTGGACAATTTTGAATATCTTAGGTCATTGATTACCAACAATGGTGACACAATGAAAGAAGTTAAAAGACTAATATTTATTGTTCTTCAAAGACTAAAACAACTGAATAAACTGTGGAGAGGACAGACAGAATTTAAAAAATTAGATTTCTAAGAGCATGCATCTTTCCCATTGCAATATACGTCAGTGAGACCTGGACACTCACTAAACAAGCTGAACAGCATATAAATGCCTTTGAATATAAATGTTATAGAGAAGTTTTTAAAATATCTTGGATAAAGAAAAGAACATCCATACTTCAAGAGCTGAATACTGAAGAAGGTTGGCTATTAAAGACAATAAAACAAAGGAAATTGAAATATTTTGGTCACTTGAAACGTCACGAAAGTTTGGAGAGAACAATATTGAAGGGGTATATGCCTGGGAAGAGAGGAAGAGGAAGGCCAAAGAGAAGATGGGTGCAGGATGTTGCGGATGATCTCCAGATGGGTGTATCAGATGCGGGACATCTTGCTTATGATTGAGAGGTTTTCCAGAAGGTTGTTATGGGAGCGAGGTTCTGCAAAGGACATGCTACTGAATGAATGAATGAATGAATGAATGAACTACTAGTAGTGTGTATGGACTACACTTGAATTCAAAGCGAGCGAGCGCTAAAAAAATATATACCTAAAACTGGTGGAGGAAACAAACCACTGTGGGATTTGACAGGGTCAAGGTATTTCAGCTTCCAAGATATAATGCTATTTATGAGGCAATTTTCTTCAATGTTCAGACTGTTTCTCTTCAGCTAAGTAAGTCTGAACTCTAAAGTCATTGCATGTCTGCTTGACCTACCTGTTTCATGGACAACATCTTTTCCCATGGACTTCCCTCGAGTATTTTGAATAATGGAAGACAAGGCTTCTGGAAGAGGAGGCGGGTTTGAACACCATAAAGGTGAACACAGGATATTAACTGCTTTAGTGCTGAAGGACAATATGACCTCCCATTTGGATAGATGGACAATATATCCCCATACTGGGGTCATCATGTTATTTGGTTTGTTTTGTTGTAACTTCCACAATTTTAATGCTCAGTGCATGGACATTTACATTATAATATTTGTTCACTTGATTGAGCACCATGGCCTACCTTTCTGTTTGGCACTGAATCAGTTAAGACAACTAAGCATGAAGCAGGGAAAACTGGCAAAGCTCAAGTGTCTTTCCAGTGGGCTGTGATGAGAGTGCTACATGGAATCTGTACTTTTGTTTGGATCTGAAGCGTGGACAATGAGCAGACAAGCTGAAAAACATCTGATGGCTGTGGAAATGTGGTTTCTGAGGAAAATGCAAAGAATACCATGGACAGACAGAAAAATCAATAAACAAGTCCTTCAAGAAACAAATGAAGACCGTAAACTGATAAGAGAAATTAGACGAAGACAGTCAAAATATTTTAGACATGTTATGAAAAGAAATAAATTGGAGAACTTGGTGACAACTGGCAAGATCGAGGGGAACAGAACAAGGGGAAGACAAAGAAGTGAATACCTGGATGGCTTGACCACGTGGCACCATGGTCAAGACAGGAACATGGAGCTGATCCACTTCTCTGGTGATCGAGTGAGATGGCAAAACATGACCGCCTACGCTTATCGGCATGGCACGTGATGGATGGATGGTGACAAGAGAGATGTTCTGCAAGGACCTAATACATGATATGATGATGATTCAATACATCAATTATGCTGGTGATAAACAATAACTTACCACTGTCAGAGAAGCGAAAGCCCTGCAGAAGTCTGATACATTCCTCAAGGCCTGCAAATATTGTAAACTCTCCCTGAAATGGGTTCTTGCGGAAGAAGAGATCAAAGACGGAGTCGTCATTCATCTTGCCACACTTCCAGTAAGCATATGCCATGGTAATCTGATACAAGTCTGTTTTGGAGAAGAATGTCAGCACTTAAACAAACAAAAAACAAAGGTGAATCAGTATTTTATGGGTAAGAGTAATGGTAATCTTGCTGCTCTTTCTCATTGCATTATACGCATGTGAGACTTGGACGCTGACTAAACAAGCTGAACATCGCATAAATGCCTTTGAAAATAAATGTTATAAATGGGTTCTAAGAATATCTTGGATACAGAAAAGAACAAATGCATCCACATGACAAGATCTGAATACAGAAGAAGGTTCGCTGCTAAAGACAATAAAACAAAGAAAATTTAAATATTTTGGTCATTTGAAAAGTCATGAAAGCTTGGAGAGAACAATAATGGAGGGGTAGATGCCCAGGAAGAGAGGAAGAGGAAGGCCAAAGTGAAGATGGGTTCAAGATGTGACAGATGATCTCCTGATGGGTGTATCGGATGCGGAACATCTTGCTTATGACCGAGACGTTTTCCGGAAGTTGTTATGGGAGCGAGGTTCTGCACAGGACATGCTACTGATTGAATGAATCTTGCCTCATCTGTTGGTGGTTTTATTGATTGATTGATTGATTGATTGATTGATTGATTTAGGAATCAACATGACAGCATTCAGGGCATTCCCATAAGCGCTCCTCAGCAGCCAGCGAAGAGTTCCAACACTAATAGTACCAGTAGCAATCTGATTATATGTCCGTCTCGCCTTTCCTCTGAGCATTGATCATGGGCCAGATCCCCTCGTCAGCCCTCGCTGTCGCATTCTTGTCAGACCATGGTGATCCATTTGCTCCTCCGAGGTGTACCATTGCTCCCACAAGGTCGCAACCACATCTGCTTTGTCATGCATCAATACTCCAAGTTTTGCCGAGCCAGCCAATCTGTCCGCCTGTTCATTCCCCAGAACACCAGCATGCCCCGGAGAAAAGATCCAGACGATGCTTGTCACCCGTGACTTCCAAAGCAAAGCAAGCCACTCTGCATGAAGCTTGCCTGTCTTCACCCTACTCCGCATGCTTTCTGAGTCAGTTACAATCACAATGTGTGTGTGTGTCGTATTCTCCATCCAGTGGAAAGCTGCACTGACCGCCTCCACCTCCATTCTTAAGCTAGATGTTGTGGTATTGTCAGAATCCCCAATAAGGAGTTAGAGAGTTAATACTAGTCTAGTAGGGAGACACCAGACAGGAGAGACACCAGCGCTATAAATAGCCTCACAAGGAGACACATTGGTGTCAGACCAGGGGCCAATGCGTACAAGTGAGCAAGGGCTTTCCCCAAGCCATTGGGAAGCTTGGCCTTGCGAGTAACCGTGAAGTGCCCGGTTACTCAAGCTCACAAGCCAGCGTGCTTGAGACTCTATGCACGCCAGACCCGCTACTGCACGAAGAGGACAGCCTCCGTGCTTGACCACGCAATGTGTAGCGTGTGAACAGACCCGACTGGAGACGGTAGAGAGTAGATGTGTCCTGTACAAATGCTATAGTTTCTAGGCAATAGTCAAACATTAGGCTGTACATTTAGATTGTGATTATTAGCATCATTTCTCACCACTTCATTGCATTCGTGTTGTATAATGATGATGAAGCCTAACGCTCGCAGAGCCATTAAATTATCAGCTCAATAAATTGCATTCCTTTTGCAAATGTCACGAGTTATTATTTCGTGCAGTGCGAAAGTAGGGGAGTCCTGAGAACTCTGTAGGGAACAAGTCGCTGACAGGCAGGACCCCAATTGGTGTCAGAAACCAGTGAACCAACGCCAGTAGGCAAGTGGTGTTATAAACCACTAAACCAACGCCAGCTATCAATTGGTATCAAAAAGTTCTGAACCAGCATCAGTGAATTGCACGATTTAACATCATTGCCGTGTTATATATGTGAAAATAATGTAAATTTGTTTCCATACATGGCTGAAATAATTTTCCTTGGTAATTCTACGATCATACCATTTGTGGAGCGTGAACCACAATAAAGCCAAATTGAATCGATAAATTGTGAAATTCTACGGAAATTAATTTTGAAAGTGTGTTATTATAAAGAAATCTATAAAAATGTATACAATCATCAGTGAATATTACCAACGTAACCATCGTGTACATTTCATTTTGTGTGATACAGCCATCAATGTCACCATTCTACGGAGTCAGTAAATAGATTAGCGACTGAACTAAAGCCTAGAACGAAGTTACACCATAGTCAGAAAGTGAAGACAAGACGACATTGACTGCCATACGACGAATCATCTAACATATCATTCAGACGATCATATCATTCATTCATTAACACCATTTATCACTATCTATCACATTTTTCATTCATCATTCGCATGAAAGATAAGCTTGTATTTACAACATAAGCGTGTGTCTAATTTTTGATGCTCTACTAAACAGAAGCAGTCATTGTATTATCAAGTCAAACATTTTGTGAGTGTGGAAGACAGCGGTGGAACATCCCAAGAACCGTGTTTTCCAAAGAATTAGATGAGTATATTTTCAGAATATTTTGGTATGCTCTAAATTAATCATGCATCTTCTTTTTCAGTAAAGATGTACATTTACTAACACATTATTACAAACTATTGTGTGAATATTATTGTGATATCATTTTTGAACTAACATAAAGCCATAAAATGGCGTCACTTAATGAATGTATCCAGGCAGGCAAGGAAATGGGCCACACTGGCGAAAAGTTAGAAAAATGGGTAGATCAAAAATACAAAGAAGAATTAGCTCGACAGAAAGAGGAAACAGCTCGACATAAAGAAGAAACAGAAAGAAAAGCTGCTCTAGAGAGAGACGAAAGAGCACTAGAAAGACAACACCAAAAAGAAATGAAAGAGATCGAAGAGGCTACCAAACAAAAGCAGATACAAGTAGACTCAGATACTAAATTAAAGATGAAGGAAATGGAGGTAGATTCTAACATACAAATAGCCTCTAGCAAACAAAAGAGCCAAGAAGAACAAAACAAATTTAGTAAGTACAAAGGCCTTATTAAACCATATAGCGTAGGGGATTCAATTAGCGCATGGACTGAGAACATAGAATTCCAACTAAAAACGCAGAAAATACCGTTGGATGACTGGGCAATGATCTACATGAGGAACCTCAGTGGGGAGCCGTTAAAAGTAATAGAATCCATACCTACAGAGCTAAGAAACAATTATCAGTACATACACGATAGGATAATGCAACATTTTCTTTTAGACGCTACTGGGTACCAAATTCAATTCTCCCAAATTAAGCCAAAAGCAACTGAAACCTTCTTAGACTACATCTCTAACGTGCAGAGCACATTTAAAAAGTGGACTAGGGCAGCGAAAGTAAATGGTGTCACTTAATGAATGTATCCAGGCAGGTAAGGAAATGGGCCACACTGGCGAAAAGTTAGAAAAATGGGTAGATCAAAAATACAAAGAAGAATTAGCTCGACAGAAAGAGGAAACAGCTCGACATAAAGAAGAAACAGAAAGAAAAGCTGCTCTAGAGAGAGACGAAAGAGCACTAGAAAGACAACACCAAAAAGAAATGAAAGAGATTGAAGAGGCTACCAAACAAAAGCAGATACAAGTAGACTCAGATACTAAATTAAAGATGAAGGAAATGGAGGTAGATTCTAACATACAAATAGCCTCTAGCAAACAAAAGAGCCAAGAAGAACAAAACAAATTTAGTAAGTACAAAGGCCTTATTAAACCATATAGCGTAGGGGATTCAATTAGCGCATGGACTGAGAACATAGAATTCCAACTAAAAACGCAGAAAATACTGTTGGATGACTGGGCAATGATCTACATGAGGAACCTCAGTGGGGAGCCGTTAAAAGTAATAGAATCCATACCTACAGAGCTAAGAAACAATTATCAGTACATACACGATAGGATAATGCAACATTTTCTTTTAGACGCTACTGGGTACCAAATTTCAATTCTCCCAAATTAAGCCAAAAGCAACTGAAACCTTCTTAGACTACATCTCTAACGTGCAGAGCACATTTAAAAAGTGGACTAGGGCAGCGAAAGTGGGTAACTTTCTCCCCCCCCCCCCCCCCCCCCCCCCCCCCCCCCCCCCCCCCCGCGTTTCCATCCTGTTTCAGGATATTGCGGTCAACACCAGCATCCCTCAGCTGTATGTTGATTCCTAGGCTAGATTACTCTCATCAGCACGCCACGACTTTCTGAGCGACCGGCTCCACACTCTCACAAGTCACCTTTGCGATTCGAACCACTGCTAATTCTCGTCGCGTCACGTAACGAGAGTATTCGGGGTTAGCGGAGAAAGCTGCTAACCCCTCGGCCACGGAGCCGGCCGAAAGTGGGTAACAACTATGAAAAACTAGAAGAACTTATGGTAATGGACAAGGTAATATCTACCGTTCCTACCCCTTTTGCGAAGTTTTTACAACAGTCAGATATTGAGTCCATTCAGCAATTAGAGAAACGGGGGTCTGCATATTTTTCATCTAACAGGGACATTTTTAAATCTACAACACATGATACAGAAATTACTGCTTTTGTAAACAAAGTTCCTGATAGATCTTACAACCAGAAAGATTACCGTAAGAAGGACAAACCATATCAAAAACCACCTCGATGTAACTATTGTAGTCTTTTTCACCCGACTTACTCGATGTGTGATAAGAACCCCGCATATCCGTCACACTTAGAGGCAGTGTTAAAGAAGCAAGAAAGCAGAAGATCATCGTTCAAACGTGCTGTTAAATGTTATTTTTGTTCCAGTTATGGCCACTATAGCAATAGATGTATTGGTAGACAACGAATGAAGGCAAACAATGCAGCACTCATCGATACATCATCAGACGATGAGAGTGACATTGATCCGGAACTTGTGAATGTGTTGCCAACGAGTGAATGTGAGAGTGTAGCATTAGTAACAGATATTTTAGACTTTAAGAAATGTAAGGTATGCCACCAATTTCATGCGACTGGTAAATTAGAATGTGGGCACATAATACCATGTTCAAATGAAGATGCTAATGCAGCAAGTGCCTCCAGAGGTAAACTTAAGTTCTACGATGCACTGGTCAACGATCAGCCATGCCAATGCTTGCTCGATAGCGGGAACACTCTACTGGGTTTAAGGAAAGAACTTGCTAGACCAGAAGATTATACGGGTGAATTTGTCAAATGCCGTACTTTCTCTGGAACCATTGAGAAATATCCACTGGCAAAAGCGCATATCAATACCCCGTTCCTTACCGGCACATTTACTTGCGCAATCCTGCAAGATCCATGCACAGATCTCATTTTAGGATGCCTAGATTCAGTGAAAGAATGTACAGACGACGACATAAGAGCCTGGAAACATACACATATGGCTAACGCTGTAACAAGGTCAGATACAGAAACAAACTATACTGACCTACAAAATGAAATGCTACAGCTATTAACACCAAGTGGTGCAGATACCAACACGACTCGACAAAATTTTATCGAGGCACAAAGCATCGACCAAACAATTACACCTTATTTTAAATTTTTGGGTGAACGAGCGAAAGTGACGAAGAATGCATCTTGGTACTTTAAAAAATTTAACGGAATTCTCATGCGTTATTACACAAATAATAACCATGAAATTCCGCAGACGGTGTTACCTGTAACATACCGACAAAATGTGCTGAAAATCGCACATGAGTCACCGTTTGCTGGACATTTGGCCTATGATAAGACAAGAGCCAGAGTACTGTCACACTTTTACTGGCCCAAATTCTGTTCCGACATAAAAAAATTTCTGTCGATCTTGTACTATATGTCAACATCTTGTACGAAAGGGAAAGCATGTGACGGCCGAAGTTCAACGGTCATTATTAGCATCCAGACCATTTGAGTGTGTAGCGGTCGATATTGTTGGACCCCTGAATCAGGTGTCAAGCAAAGGAAACCGATACATACTTACGCTCGTGGATCTATGCACCAGGTGGATCGAAGCTATTCCACTAAAATACATCACCTCCAAGGATGTGGCAAATGTATTTTTGCACCTATTTTCTCGCTTTGGCTTCCCATGATCTATCTTATCAGATCGGGGAACGCAGTTTATTTCGGCTGCTACGCAAGCCTTAACCAAATTGTTAGGAGTAGAGCAGCATTTCTGTACCCCGTATCACCCAATGAGCAACGGGATCATAGAGAAAATTAACGGGGATCTCAAACACATGCTGGCTAAAGTAACAGCGGAGAACCCATCTGATTGGGACACACTATTGCCAGCAGTGCTATTTGCCCATAGAGAAATTCCGCACTCTAGTACGGGTTTCTCACCTTTTGAGTTAGTTTATGGGGCGAACCCTCGAGGACCCCTAGCCATCTACCATTAGCTAATCACTAGCTTACCAAACAATCCAACAGCAGTAACACCGTATGAGATGGTGATGGAGACACGCGATAGAATAATGAAAGCGTGTGTAATAGCCAAGGCATCTTTGGAGAGGAAAGGACACATGTACCGCGTCTACGCAAATAAAGGTGCTAAAACTATCCACCTTGAACCAAATCAGAAGGTTTTGCTTCTACTACCTGATAAACGAAATTTGTTACTAACATCTTGGCAAGGGCCATTCAACGTTGAACGTAAAATATCAGATGTGGATTATGAAATATCGATAAAAGGACACTTAAAGATATTTCATATCAACATGTTGAAACCATACTTTTCACGACAAGAACAGCAGACAGACGAACAAATTGCACCAACACCAAGTAATGAGATGACAGACGTACACAGCACAACTCCACTATATAGGGCGACGCACGACAGCGACAACACAAACACACTTAGCCAGGTAACAGCACACACAGCTAGCACCACAACAGTATTGAACGAGACAGACGAAGACGAGATGGAACTACCAGTCCCTACTGTAGACACGACTGCGACCATTGACAGTATAAAAATAGAAACTAAACTGACAAACGACCAACGACGACAAATCATAGAGCTAGTAACGGAATACAGAGACATTTTCTCCGACATCCCAGGAAAGACAGATAGAATAGAACATTCTATCATTCTGACTGACAACACACCAATCAAGTGTCGACCTTATTCTATCCCTCTAAACTATAGGTCGAACCTCGACAAAGAAATTCTATCTCTTGAGTCGAGCAGAATTATTCAGAAATCTCAGTCAGAGTATTCTTTCCCTATTGTCCTTGTCACCAAAAAAGACTCTACTATTCGACTCTGCGTCGATTATCGCCGTTTAAACAAAATAACCAAAATTGACGCTGAACCGATTCCATCATGCGAGGATTTGATCTTGGACATGTCTACATCTCGCATATTTAGCAAGATTGACCTCACGAAAGGTTATTGGCAACTCCCGATGGAAGTAAATTCGATTCATTTAACAGCTTTCTCCACTCCTTTAGGTCTCTATGAGTGGCGCTTTCTTCCTTTTGGCCTTCGTAACGCTCCAGCAACTTTCGTCCGTCTAACTAGGGATCTTCTCCATGGGATGACTAATATTGCTACATATATAGACGACATATGCATCCATACGGAAGACTGGACAACACACCTACTGAAACTGCGACAAGTCTTCGACAGGTTGCGAGTATTTGGGCTCACAGTGAAGCCGACCAAAGTAGAGTTGGGCATGGAACAAATTGACTTTCTGGGTCATACCATCTGCAGAGGTCAATTAAAAACTGACGACAGAATCGTCACCAAGATTCTGAACTTGACAATGCCGACGACCAAGAAACAGGTCCGAAGTTTACTGGGTTTGGTAAACTACTATAGTAAATTTATTCCAAATCTGGCAGAAATTACCAGTGTTTTTTCTAACATCTTAAAAGCTTCGGCTAAATTATCTGTACAAGATGCAGGATTAATTAGCGCGTTATCGAAATTAAAACATCTTTTCAGCGTTCCACCTATCCTTCGTATGCCTAATCCAAAACTTACCTATTTCTTACGCACAGATGCGAGTGCCATCTCCATATCTGGGATACTAGGACAGTTCTACGAAGGGAAGTTCCACCCAGTAATGTACGTAAGTCGCAAGATTAGCCCTGCTGAATCTAGATACTCAGCAACAGAACTGGAGGGCGTCAGTTTGATCTATTGTGTAAAGAAATTTCATAGATTTTTGGCAGGAGCACAGTTTGTAATCGAAACCGATAATTCTCCGTTGTCGGTGATGCAATCAGGCGTTCCCCACAACAACAGAGTTTACAGGTGGGCTTTAATTCTCCAAAATTACACATTTACCATTCAGCACTTAAAGGGGAGATTGAACACTGTTGCAGATATTTTGAGTCGACCGTCAACCATTGAAGTACCTGATTGGCACGAAGGGATCAACCACCCATCACCAGAAACAGTGACACTGTAAATATTATGTAACTCAGTGCCGTATGTGGTGATTAAGATACACTATAAGTGCGTTATCATCGCCAAACATGTAACTGTGTGAAATTAACAGTGCTATGAAAAGTGTAACGAACAGACGCATAAGTAACATGCGCTGACACATTGATAAGCTAGGAGAACATTGAAGTGTTAGCTATGAACCCACATATGTTAGTAGGTAACTATATTTATACACGACCCATGAAGGAGAGCATAGAAGACTTTGCCGAAATGGACTATTATATACAAAGAACATTGCTCCGTCTTCACACTGGAAAGGAGGACTTCAATTAGTGTAATTAGATATAGAAATGTAACTGTGATATATGTATATTATTATTTTATTAACAGTACACATAACTTTTTTTCTATGAATAATTGAATTGCAAATTGTTCAAATGCATACATAACTTTATTTATGTCATGTGGTAGTTAGAAATCACCATCATTTAGTTAATAAACCATTTAAGATAACACAATTATAGAAACACAATTGTTAGATATTATATTAGTTTATCACCTCATAACTATAACCATTTATAAATTCATTTATCTAAAATATCATTTCGAAACTAACCTAATCATTTAGGAATTAACATCATTTTTGCAAATAATACTTTAAGGTAGTTAACCCAATTCTCTTAAATGAAAGTAAGTAGTTAGATTATTTCCCTTGAGGATAATTCAGGCCAGCACACCAAATCAGATTAGTTACTATTACAGGATCGGTCACAAACCATCCTCATAACGTTGTATATTGTGTATAGACATGACACTTGCAAACAAAATGCACAGTCATTTGGCGTGATAACTGTTATAATTCAGCCAATCATTTATTGTAAATATGAATTTTCATGTATTTGATGCTATGAAACATTTTAATGACGAGTGAATGAGTGAGCAAAAGGAGAGTATGAAAGCGAGTGATAGATGTATGCAAGACGAATAAATGCGAGGAGAGAATGAAAGAATGAGTAGATGTTGAAAGAAAGAGAGCGAGAGAGAAAGATAGCGGAAAAGTTTTCCACCGCTGGAAACGTCTTATTTTGACTTGTCTGTGTCATCTGTGTATCCAATGTGTTGTCAGGTTTTTATGTGTGTTACTGCCATACTTTAATAGAGTAGATAGGGAATGTACTTCGAGTTTCAGAAAGCGGAGTTGTGGTCGCAAATAAGCATAACAAACGTTTGTGACCACAATAAACCGATTTACGGCGCTCGAAGGAACACACACATTTAGTACACTAACGCATACACATGTTCGCAGTTTACGTACACTGTAGTTTATTAGAAAACACACAAACAAACATGAAAACAAACACATAAAGTTGCACACACTATTTTCGTTCAAAGAACAACAACTTTAAATTCAGGGGACACAATAACGTCTTAGAAACCTTAATGTAACATTGAAGATAGCTTTTCACAAGCGGAAGCGAGAAGGTGAAAAGTAGAACTGTGTGTATTTGAGTTGGAGGGGATATTAATGGGAACATGAACATTTTATGCTCATGTGTTGCACTCATAACAGAGTCAACTTGTATTTGGGTTGTCATTTCGGGCAATTGGAGGACAGGTCGAGACAGAAGTCAATAGGTGAAAGTCAAAAGACAAAGGGTCAAAAGACGGAAGCCAGGACATAAGTCATAAGACAACGGTTCCGGTTCAAAACAATTCCCAAAGATATCTATAGAACCAACTATAGTGATACATGGGCTACTTAATTAGCCAAGTGAAAAGATAGAACAGTGTGAGTAAAGGAAGAAGAGAGTTGTTCTATCCCCAAACGAGAGATTTATAACTTATTGGAGATCTGACAAAATTGGAACAACCAATTTTTCTTTGTGACCAGACGTGTTACAAACATTAGTAAAAGGGAAGTAACACTTCACAGAGAGGAGGGGAGCCTGTCAGAATCCCCAATAAGGAGTTAGAGAGTTAATACTAGTCTAGTAGGGAGACACCAGACAGGAGAGACACCAGCGCTATAAATAGCCTCACAAGGAGACACATTGGTGTCAGACCAGGGGCCAATGCGTACAAGTGAGCAAGAGCTTTCCCCAAGCCATTGGGAAGCTTGGCCTTGCGAGTAACCGTGAAGTGCCCGGTTACTCAAGCTCACAAGCCAGCGTGCTTGAGACTCTATGCACGCCAGACCCGCTACTGCACGAAGAGGACAGCCTCCGTGCTTGACCACGCAATGTGTAGCGTGTGAACAGACCCGACTGGAGACGGTAGAGAGTAGATGTGTCCTGTACAAATGCTATAGTTTCTAGGCAATAGTCAAACATTAGGCTGTACATTTAGATTGTGATTATTAGCATCATTTCTCACCACTTCATTGCATTCGTGTTGTATAATGATGATGAAGCCTAACGCTCGCAGAGCCATTAAATTATCAGCTCAATCAATTGCATTCCTTTTGCAAATGTCACGAGTTATTATTTCGTGCAGTGCGAAAGTAGGGGAGTCCTGAGAACTCTGTAGCGAACAAGTCGCTGACAGGTATCATATGCCAGGCTCTCCTGCACCAAACCTCGACCGTTGGCTTTTGCTAAGAACCCCCAGACACTTCTCCTACCTCCCAACACGGACCCATCTGTGTAGATAATCACATCACCTGAGCGAGCATTATCCTGAATTAGTTGCTGGATTTCCACTTCCGTGGCCCCTGCTGGCCACTCCCTCCACAATGTGATTATAACTCTGCACAAGTCTGACTGCTCCGCTGACACTCTGACCCACTCTTCTCCTCTCCTAATGTTCTCCAAGGGGCACACCTGCCTGATCGTATCCTCCGCCTGAGCCATCCATGATTTCCCTCTTATCAGTCGCTGACCCTTAACAGCGTCCAGCGCCTCATGCAACGGGTGATCTGTGTCTGCAGCTACTCTGAGGTATGCCTTCGCCTGCATCACCTTGAGCCTACCTGCAACAGACGGCAAACCAAGGATGTAACGCATACACACAACTGGGGTGTCTCTGGTGCATCCCAGAATGACCCGCATAGCTCGCTCTGTAAACGCTCTAATTTCACCAGCTGACTCTTTGAGACAGTGAGCAGTCCTAGTTCATAATCAATCACTGAGAGGATCAAGTGCTGGTATAGTGTGAAGAGCATTCTCTGCTCTGTGTCCATTGCAGCCACAGTTTTAAGTGCAATGAGTCCCAATCTGTTGGTGGTGATGTAGGTCTCCACATACACAAGTCAGGTCATAATGAGGTGGGGTGATTCCTTGCTGTGTCAGCCATTTCTTCCCATAAATCCATTGGATCGTTTCCTCAGGGCATGTTGGTGTGTTGGGAAATGAGCAGGCAGACAAATTGGCTGGGTCTGCACTACTGGGTTAGGTATTGGTGCATGAAGAGAAAGATGTGTTCAGGGGACTGAATCTGTTAAGAACCTACAGCACAGAACAAAGGTAAAAGTAAAGGATCCTTCCTCACATATTAAAGCATTCTGGGTTTGATTGATTGATTGATTGATTTAGGAACCGACATCACAGCATTCCCATAAGCACTCCGTTCCCATCCTCAGCAGCCAGCGAAGAGTTCTAACACTAATAGTTCCAGTGGCAATCTGATTATATGTCTGTCTTGCCTTTCCTCTGAGCGTCGAGCGTCGGCCCGGTCACCTCGTCATACCTCGCTGCCGCATTCTTACCAGACTATGGTGATCCACTCTGCAAAGACTTTGAGCTCGCCATTAGCCTAAATAAAACACAGGTGATGGAACAAGATGCTGGTGCGCCTCCGTCAATCAAAATTTTCTAATTACGAATTGAAGGTTGTCCACGAGTTTGACAGAAACACTGCCTTTCGTGTGTTGTTTAACACACAAAATACTATCTTGTTAAAATTTGCACAAGCAATTATGATCAATCAACGCAAGCCAGAATTGTGCAAACAGAAAGACATGTTAGTCAGCTTAAAATTACCGTGGTAGATAATTGACATTACTGTGCGAACATGTGTATATTTCAACTTGAAGGATTTATCTAGATTCTTGTTAATTCACGTAAGTTGTGTGATTTCTGCAGTGTGTACCTGACGAGATGCAGCGTAATATGTCAGGCAATAAATCGTGCAATCTATTGTTTGTGACTTCGTTATTCAAATTCACTACGGGAAAACATTGTTTTGAATACATTTTATATTCAGTCCAAGATTCACTGCCATTTCAGCACTCTCTTTTCTTACATTCATTCAGTCATTCAGTGATACTTGACTTATATTGCATAAGATACTCGTTATTTTCTGAAATGCGGCTTTTGCTTGCCCTATTCTGCTCTCAGGTGTATAGATTATATAACAGATACAAAATAAAATATAATATATAATTATAAATTAGACCCGACCGGCAAGTCAGTGCACAGTGGGTGAACTGGGTGCGGTGTTCGTTGCAGCTGGTTAGATAATTGATTAATTAATTATACAAAGAAACAACTGAAAAAGTCAGATATAAATGAGAGAAAGAGAGCTGCTGCTGTTATCACCCGTAAGCAAAGCTTGAACAATATCACTGCTGCCCATCTTGAAGATTTGTGAGTGCGCCGGCTCTATTCTACAGTTACTCGAGGCCGACATTTTTAATTCTCCATTGTTTGTTTTCTGGTTGATGTAAAAAATAACCCCACACAATCGCCAAGTTTCGAAACAATACTTCATTATCATTCATTGGGGGGGGGGGGGGTGGTGGCTGCGTGGTCTCGAGGTATGGTGTCCGCCTCGAGTGTTGGAGGTCCCGGGTTCAAGCCCCGGTGAGGACCGGGATCTTTTCACCTGGACTTCTAGTAATAAAATTTCCCCAGGTCTCTGGGTAGTGAGATCGGACGCCCGTGTGTATTGACTATTGACTATTGTATTGTTGCGCACGTAAAAAAATCCCTTGGCAGTTGGAAATCGAAAAAGAGTAGCCTAACGGCACTGCCCGGGCAAAATTTCGAGTTAAAAATCTACCCAAACTATTTCAGGATCCACGCCGGTGCAACGGAGTTCGTGCACTGAGCTGAGTTTCTCCAGAATCAGGTTTGAGTTAGGAGAAGAACGGAGCACTTATGGGTTACCCCGTGTGCCGTGATGTTGATCCATCGACTAAACTAAACTAAACTAAACTTCATTATCATCATCATGTGCCCTGCAAACTGACATTAATATCTCGCCACACTTCCTCCACTTTTTCCATTCCATTTATACCATTACCCGTAGGCTATACGGTCAATCAATCAATCATGTGCCATGCCGGAAAGCGTGGGCGGTCATGACTCGCCATTTAACTCGATCACCAGTGTCGTGGATCAGCTCAGTGTTCCTGTCTCATCCATGAAATGTGGCCAAGCCATCCAGGTATTTTCCTCTCGGTCTTCCTCTTGGTCTGTTCCCTTCGATCTTGCCAGTTGTCACTAAGTTCTCCAATCCATTTCTTCTCATAACATGTCCAAAGAATTTTGACTGTCTACGTCTAATTTCTCTAATCAGTTTACGATGTTCATTTGTCTCCTGTAGTACTTGGTCATTGGTTTTTCTGTCTGTCCATGGTATTCTTGGCTTTTTCCTCAGAAACCACATTTCTGCAGCCGTCAGATGCTTTTCAGCTTGACTGCTCATTGTCCAAGTTTCACATCCATACAAAAGAACAGGCTCTATGTATCCCCTCAACACTCTTTTTCTCGTTTCAATTGACATCTTTTTATTGGTCAGAATGTTTTTCATCTTGCTAAAGGCTACGTTCGCCATGGCGATTCTTGTTCTAATCTCTTCAAGGCATCTCCCATCAGATGTTATGACTGTTCCAAGATAATTGTACCGATTCACTTGTTGAAGAATATTTCCATTTACTTGTATATTACATTGTGGCACTTCTTCCTTCCTAGTGACGACCATAACCTGAGTCTTTTTACAATTTAATTCGTACACGGTACTTTTGCCTTAATTCACCCCAAACAAACAAGAATCCCTTCGAGCCTCATTTGCATCGGTCCTTCAATCACTTTCCGGTTAGGGTTAGGGGTAGGGTTAGGATTAGGGTTAGGGGTAGGGTTGTGTGTGTATATGTGTCGTCGACACACATACACACACACAACCCTAATCCTAACCCTAACCCTAACCGGAAAGTGATTGCCGGACCGATGCAAATGAGGCTCGAAGGGATCCTTGTTTGTTTGGGGTGAATTAAGGCAAAAGTACACAGTTCAACCTCAGAGGAGAAGTTATGTTAGGGTCCGACTCTGGTTCAGATTAATAATCCTGTCACCACAGCAAGTGATTGCTGTCAAAAGAGTACCCACAATACAAACAATCAATCAGGTGTGGTCTCCACAATGAAGGTTGGCTACAATGGATCTCCAACACTGTCTGTCTTTCGCCTTGACTGTACATTCTGCCAGGCTGATGTTCGTCCATCTCTTGATGTTATCTTCCCACTTTTATCGTTATCTACCTCTTGCTCACTTGCCCTCTACCTTACCCTCCAATATGGTTTTTATAATGGTATCATCAGTGTTGCCATTCTGACGCTTTTCGCACTAAATTTTGTGCTTTTTCAAGTCATTTAGTGCCAACATTTTGCATTTAGCACGGCCGCGCTAATTTGGTGCTTCACGATTATTATTATTTTTTTTTTGGGGGGGGGGGGGGGGGTGCTTTTTAGTGCTTTTTGGGGTGGGTAAAAATTACTTTAAAAATGCATATTGGGGACATTAAAAAGCCGAATTTGAACTGAAGCTAGGGAGTAAAACAGTCTTAGTACATTACCGTGCAATATTCAAGTAATTTAACTCCCATTAATACGATTTAGTTGAAGTGAGTGACTGCAACGCTCAAGCAATATGTAATGCGTTAAAAGATTGTTTAAACAAGAATGGACTTGAGTTGCAAAGACTAGTTGCACTCGCCACTGACAATGCATCTGTCATGACAAGTGTAAACAATGCAGTATATATAAAATTAAAATCCGTAGTTCCTCATCTGGTACTAGTTAGGTGTGTATGTCATTCCCTTCAGCTGGCAGTGTCACAGGCTGCAGCTGCTTGTCTGCCCAGGAACATAAGAGTTCATGATTAGAGAAACATATAACTGGTTTCCTCACTCAAGTCTTCGTCAAGCAAAGTACAGGGAGCTTTTTGCTTTATTAAATTATGGACAACATCCGCTGAAGGTTGTTCAATTAAGCCAGACACAATGGATGTCCATTCAATCTGCCATTGTCAGAATATTGCAGCAGTGGATTGAGCTCAGAACTCATTTTGATATAGCAAGACTCAACGAGCACTGTTATACAGCAGACCTTCTACATTCTATGTTTAGCGACATGAAAAACTATATGTATCTCATATTTCTCAAGCATATTTTCGGAGAAGTTCAAAGTGTGAATAAGAAATTCGAAGCAGATATACAGGATCCAACAAAAATACTCAGCGATCTTGTCCAACTCACTGATTCTATCAGTTTAAAGACTGCTATTCCTGTGGGGGGGGGGGGGGGGGGGGGGGGTAACAGAAAGTAATGCTATTCAAGATTATTTAGAACCTAATCCCAATCTAGGTTATGAGTTTGAGAAAGAAATAGCAGACTACCAGTTTCCTGATGAGAAAGACATTCGTGGAAGGTGCATCCAGTTTTTAATAGAGCTGTTAACACAGCTGCGTTTACTTTTTTTTCCCGATAACGTTCGAGTGTTGCAGTCCATATCATGTCTTAGTGGAAGTGAATGTCTACAGCCAATGACGCCCTGTATATTGGATCTTGCTAAAATGTTTGTAGAAGATGCAGCTACTCTCACACGCATCGATTTCCAGAGGAGAAAACTTCATCATATGCAGTGGACACAGACCTCTGACACACTTGGATTGTGGGCAGAAATAGCCTCATACAGGGATGCCACCGGTGAAAATCCTTTCCAAGATCTTACAGATTTATCTTTAACTGTGCTCATTTTACCTCATTCTAACGCGGAAGTGGAGCGTATTTTCAGTCATATGGGAGTTATAAAATCAAAATTACGGAACAGACTGAGCATCAAGAGTTTGACAGCTGTTTTGACTATTAGATATGGAATGAAGAGATATGGCAAATGCTGTCATGATTATAAACTACCTAAGGGTATTCTACGAAAAATTGGATCACAGGAGGCATATACACGTTTCTTTCAATCATCACCATCATCATCGCAGGAGCAAACACATCAGGAAATAGCTGCAGAACTGAAGAGGAGTTGTCTGACTGGGATTTGGCAGATCTGGAATAAACTTCATTCTAATATTCAGTGATAATAATAAATTATAATGTGCTACTTTATAACATTTTGAATGAATACCGCCAGTGCTTGTTTTGGTACTTTCCCAAAAAAATATTATTGCAATTTAGTGCTTTTTTGGCTCGAGAATAGTTCTGATTGGGATTTGGCGGATCTGGAATAAACTTCATTGTAATATGAAGTGATAATAATAAATTATACTGTGCTACCTTATTACATTTGTAATAAAAACAGTTGGTGTTTTTTTTTGTTTTTTTTTTGTTTTTTTGTTTTTTTGTTTTTTTTTGGTGCTTTCCAAAAAAAATTGGTGCTTTTTGAGGTCGATTTTGGTGCTTTTTCATCAAAGGGAGATGGCAACACTGAGTATCATGTCTTTTAACGTGGCCAAAATATTTCACTTGTCTCCTCTTTATTTCTTTCATCTACTCTCTCTTCATTCCAAGTTTTTCTAGGACCTCTGCATTTGATTGTTTTTGTTTCCATGAAATACGACCCATTCGTCTGTATATCCACATCTCCAGGGCTTCTATGCGACTTTCTAGTTGCTTGTTCAATGTGCAGCGAGGGGTGACGAGGGGATCTGGCCTACGATCGACGCTTAGAGGAAAGGCGATACGGACATATAATCAGATTGCTACTGGTACTATTGGTGTTGGAACTCTTCGCTGGGGATGGGGACGGAGCGCTTATGGGAATGCCCCGAATGCTGTGATCTCGGTTCCTAAATCAATCAATCAATCAATCAATCATGTCCAGGATTCTGCGCCATACAGTAGCGTTGAATATATTTATATACGTAGCATTTGACAATTCTCATTTGATTGATTGATTGATTGATTGATTGATCTAGGAACCGACATCACAGCATTCGGAACATTCCCATAAGCGCTCCGTCCCCATCCTCAGCAACCAGCGAAGAGTTCCAACACTAATAGTTCCAGTAGCAATCTGATTATAAGTCCGTCTCGCCTTTCCTCTGAGCGTCGAGCGTCGGCCAGATCCCCTCGTCACTCCTCGCTGCCTCATTCTAACCAGACCATGGTGATCCATTTGCTCCTCCGAGGTGTACACGTGTTCCCACAAGGCCGCAACCACATCTGCCTTGTCATGCATCAATACTCCACCAAGTTCTGCCAAGCCAGCCAATCTGTCCGCCTGTTCATTCCCCAGCACACCGGCATGCCCAGGAGAAAAGATCCAGGTGATGCTTGCTACCCTCATTTTTAATGCATAATTAATCTCTCTAGATGTTAATACTGATTTTATGCCGTTGAAAGTATTTTTGGCCATTCCTATTCTCTTTTTGATTTCCATTTCACTTCTGCCATCATCTGTTATTATATGTCCAAGATAGGAGAAACTTGTTACTTGTTCTAGTATCTCTCTGTTACTGTGATGTTCATTGATGACCTTTCCTTTCCACTGCTAATTATCATAGTTTTTGTTTTTTGGATATTAATATCTAAGCCACATTCTGCACTGTGCCTGTTTACTTCTTTAGTTCCCAATATTTATTCATTAAAAAGTCGTTTTCACCGAATTAATTGCTGAAGAATTTAAAAACAATTATCTCCGGTAGAGAATCGAACCTCGAGCTCCCGCGTTTCAGTCGGAGGCACTTACGAATATGCTACCAAAGATACAAATTTGAAACAACAAAAATGTATAATATAGCTACTCGCATGTCCCAATGACGTCATATACGTTAAGTTAACTTAAGTTAAGTTACGAGACTTGGCAAATCATGTGACCAGCCGGGGAAGTTTGACTATGAATAAAGGGAGAATTTATTCATAGTCGGAGTATGAATAGTCAAATGTATCATACAGCAAAACTGGTTCTACATAGCATTTCAGCACTCTCTTTCTTACATTCAGTGATAGTGACTTATTGCATAAGATACCCTTCATTTTCTGAAATGCGGCTTATGCTTGCCCTATTCTGCTCTCAGATGAATAGATTATATAACAGATACAAAATAAAAAACAAAATAAACCGGCAAGTCAGTGCACAGTGGGTGCGGTGTTCGTAGCATCTGGTTAGATAATTGATTAATTAATTATACAAAGAAAAAACTGAAAAAGTCAGATATAAATGAGAGAAAGAGAGTTGCTGCTGTTATCACCTGTCAGCAAAGCTTGAACAACATCACTGCTGCCCATCTTGAAGATTTGTGAATGCGCCGGCTCTATCCTACAGTTGCCCTTTCACCTAGGAACCAAGAGTCGGTCTCCCTGGCGAAGGCGTTAACGACTTTCTCCGCAATCCCGTATATCCACGTGAGGAAAGCTCAGAAAGCTATGGCAAACTACTGAGTATAATTTTGCCAAGACATCAACAACAGCTGAAAAATGCTGGTGTTGACTGCAATGTCCTGTAAGGGATATGCGGGGGGTGGGGGACCAAGAGGTGAAGGAAAGTCGCTGGCACTGGATAGGACACCCACAGAGAAAACCTGAGAACAATATAACTAGACACTCTCTTGTCTGGAACCCACATGGTAGGACACGCCTGAGGACAATATAACTAGACACTCTCTTGTCTGGAACCCACAAGGTAGGACACGCCTGAGGACAATATAACTAGACACTCTCTTGTCTGGAACCCACAAGGTAGGACACGCCTGAGGACAATATAACTAGACACTCTCTTGTCTGGAACCCACATGGTAGGACACGCCTGAGGACAATATAACTAGACACTCTCTTGTCTGGAACCCACATGGTAGGACACGCCTGAGGACAATATAACTAGACACTCTCTTGTCTGGAACCCACATGGTAGGACACGCCTGAGGACAATATAACTAGACACTCTCTTGTCTGGAACCCACATGGTAGGACACGCCTGAGGACAATATAACTAGACACTCTCTTGTCTGGAAACCACATGGTAGGACACGCCCGAGGACAATATAACTAGACACTCTCTTGTCTGGAACCCACATGGTAGGACACGCCTGAGGACAATATAACTAGACACTCTCTTGTCTGGAACCCACATGGTAGGACACGCCCGAGGACAATATAACTAGACACTCTCTTGTCTGGAACCCACATGGTAGGACACGCCTGAGGACAATATAACTAGACACTCTCTTGTCTGGAACCCACATGGTAGGACACGCCTGAGGACAATATAACTAGACACTCTCTTGTCTGGAACCCACATGGTAGGACACGCCTGATGACAATATAACTAGACACTCTCTTGTCTGGAACCCACATGGTAGGACACGCCTGAGGACAATATAACTAGACACTCTCTTGTCTGGAACCCACATGGTAGGACACGCCCGAGGACAATATAACTAGACACTCTCTTGTCTGGAAACCACATGGTAGGACACGCCTGAGGACAATATAACTAGACACTCTCTTGTCTGGAACCCACATGGTAGGACACGCCCGAGGACAATATAACTAGACACTCTCTTGTCTGGAAACCACATGGTAGGACACGCCTGAGGACAATATAACTAGACACTCTCTTGTCTGGAACCCACATGGTAGGACACGCCTGAGGACAATATAACTAGACACTCTCTTGTCTGGAACCCACAAGGTAGGACACGCCTGAGGACAATATAACTAGACACTCTCTTGTCTGGAACCCACAAGGTAGGACACGCCTGAGGACAATATAACTAGACACTCTCTTGTCTGGAACCCACATGGTAGGACACGCCTGAGGACAATATAACTAGACACTCTCTTGTCTGGAACCCACATGGTAGGACACGCCTGAGGACAATATAACTAGACACTCTCTTGTCTGGAACCCACATGGTAGGACACGCCTGAGGACAATATAACTAGACACTCTCTTGTCTGGAACCCACATGGTAGGACACGCCTGAGGACAATATAACTAGACACTCTCTTGTCTGGAAACCACATGGTAGGACACGCCCGAGGACAATATAACTAGACACTCTCTTGTCTGGAACCCACATGGTAGGACACGCCTGAGGACAATATAACTAGACACTCTCTTGTCTGGAACCCACATGGTAGGACACGCCCGAGGACAATATAACTAGACACTCTCTTGTCTGGAACCCACATGGTAGGACACGCCTGAGGACAATATAACTAGACACTCTCTTGTCTGGAACCCACATGGTAGGACACGCCTGAGGACAATATAACTAGACACTCTCTTGTCTGGAACCCACATGGTAGGACACGCCTGAGGACAATATAACTAGACACTCTCTTGTCTGGAACCCACATGGTAGGACACGCCCGAGGACAATATAACTAGACACTCTCTTGTCTGGAAACCACATGGTAGGACACGCCTGAGGACAATATAACTAGACACTCTCTTGTCTGGAACCCACATGGTAGAACACGCCCGAGGACAATATAACTAGACACTCTCTTGTCTGGAAACCACATGGTAGGACACGCCTGAGGACAATATAACTAGACACTCTCTTGTCTGGAACCCACATGGTAGGACACGCCTGAGGACAATATAACTAGACACTCTCTTGTCTGGAACCCACATGGTAGGACACGCCTGAGGACAATATAACTAGACACTCTCTTGTCTGGAACCCACAAGGTAGGACATGCCTGAGGACAATATAACTAGACACTCTCTTGTCTGGAAGCCACATGGTAGGACACGCCTGAGGACAATATAACTAGACACTCTCTTGTCTGGAACCCACATGGTAGGACACGCCTGAGGACAATATAACTAGACACTCTCTTGTCTGGAACCCACATGGTAGGACACGCCCGAGGACAATATAACTAGACACTCTCTTGTCTGGAAACCACATGGTAGGACACGCCCGAGGACAATATAACTAGACACTCTCTTGTCTGGAAGCCACATGGTAGGACACGCCCGAGGACAATATAACTAGACACTCTCTTGTCTGGAACCCACATGGTAGGACACGCCTGAGGACAATATAACTAGACACTCTCTTGTCTGGAACCCACATGGTAGGACACGCCTGAGGACAATATAACTAGACACTCTCTTGTCTGGAAGCCACATGGTAGGACACGCCTGAAGACAATATAACTAGACACTCTCTTGTCTGGAACCCACAAGGTAGGACACGCCTGAGGACAATATAAGACACTCTCTTGTCTGGAACCCACAAGGTAGGACATGCCTGAGGACAATATAACTAGACACTCTCTTGTCTGGAACCCACATGGTAGGACACGCCCGAGGACAATATAACTAGACACTCTCTTGTCTGGAACCCACATGGTAGGACACGCCCGAGGACAATATAACTAGACACTCTCTTGTCTGGAACCCACATGGTAGGACACGCCCGAGGACAATATAACTAGACACTCTCTTGTCTGGAACCCACATGGTAGGACACGCCCGAGGACAATATAACTAGACACTCTCTTGTCTGGAACCCACATGGTAGGACACGCCTGAGGACAATATAACTAGACACTCTCTTGTCTGGAACCCACAAGGTAGGACACGCCTGAGGACAATATAACTAGACACTCTCTTGTCTGGAAGCCACATGGTAGGACACGCCCGAGGACAATATAACTAGACACTCTCTTGTCTGGAACCCACAAGGTAGGACACGCCTGAGGACAATATAACTAGACACTCTCTTGTCTGGAACCCACAAGGTAGGACACGCCTGAGGACAATATAACTAGACACTCTCTTGTCTGTAACCCACGAGGCAAATAAAATAGTGGGAGACCTGAAAACACACGGAGAGGAACATTACAGAGATGAATAATATTGGGAGGGCATGATGACAGTATTGACAGCTGCAGGAGATAGCAGGAGGAACATCTTGGCGTGGTTCGGTTCAAGGACTATGCCCCAAAGAGAGATAAAGCACAGAAGAAGAAGAGAAGGTGAATAAATTAGTCTCCAAATGGAGACTAGTAGTAATTTTGATTCAAATGGAATTCATGAGCTAAAGAAGGGCGATAATATGTTTTAAACCCTAGTCTGAGTTTTAATTAATTCTTCTTCTTCTGCGTTCATCCGGATTTTTTTTTTTCGGATGTGACTGCGTTGTGCCTGTTTACAGCAGAGCTGCGTTCTTGCGCCGTTAGGCTGACACATCCGACTTCTGCGGGCATTTGTTGACCGGGTTAACCTTCCCGGGGTTTTAATTAATTGTTTCTGTATGTTTGATAATGCGGCACTCTTCCGACAGACGGGTCTAAGTAGTTCTGCAGTGAATAATTGTATATAACTAACACTAACCCTACTGTCACCAACTGGCCGAGTTTAATTTATTTCACGTCTGACTTCCCGCTAGCAAGTCACAACCCTGGAGTGATCTCCCCATAGCAAAGTAATTAAACTAAAGTAATTGTTACCCTCAAGTTGTTATTAGGGTAATTTGATTAGAAGCCACAGACATTTTGTTTGATGGGAAGGTGTATCAAATGCATAAGCATGTGAATTCCATGATAATATTATTTTGAGAGAGAGAGAGAGAGAGAGAGAGAGAGAGAGAGAGAGAGAGAGAGAGAGAGAGAGAGAGAGAGAGAGAGAAACAGGTAGAGAGAGAAAGAGAGAGAGGGACAAACAGACAGAGATGAAGTGGTCGAAAGGATAAACTTCCGGTTCGTTGATGGCGAGGTAGGCCACCTCACAAGAATGCCGTGTTGCCATCTGCCACATTAGGAAATACAGGCTGTTCGTAAAGTCTCACTTCACTTTGAATGTAGAACAAATTTGAAAAATGAAGTACATGACGTCATCAAAAATGTGCTCCACAGAATATCGTGAAGCAATATATGGATACAGAGCAAGGGGAAGACCATGTAAAAGATGGAGTGATGGTATCAAGAACAACCTTATAGAAATTAATACCACCTTACAAAGAGCATTAGACAGAGCACACAAACAGTGGTAGAAGTTGGTTGACAGGGTGGTAGAAGTTGGTTGACGGGGTGGTAGAAGTTGGTTGACAGGGTGGTAGAAGTTGGTTGAAGAGGTGGTAGAAGTTGGTTGAAGAGGTGGTAGAAGTTGGTTGACAGGGTGGTAGAAGTTGGTTGACGGGGTGGTAGAAGTTGGTTGAAGAGGTGGTAGAAGTTGGTTGAAGAGGTGGTAGAAGTTGGTTGACAGGGTGGTAGAAGTTGGTTGAAGAGGTGGTAGAAGTTGGTTGACAGGGTGGTAGAAGTTGGTTAAAGAGGTGGTAGAAGTTGGTTAAAGAGGTGGTAGAAGTTGGTTGAAGAGGTGGTAGAAGTTAGTTGACAGGGTGGTAGAAGTTGGTTGATGGGGTGGTAGAAGTTGGTTGACAGGGTGATAGAAGTTGGTTGACGGGGTGGTAGAAGTTGGTTGACAGGGTGGTAGAAGTTGGCTGAAGGGGTGGTAGAAGTTGGTTGAAGAGGTGGTAGAAGTTGTGGTAGAAGTTGGTTGACAGGGTGGTAGAAGAGGTGGTAGAAGTTGGTTGTCGGGTGGTAGAAGTTGGTTGAAGAGGTGGTAGAAGTTGGTTGAAGAGGTGGTAGAAGTTGGATGATGGGGTGGTAGAAGTTGGTTGAAGAGGTGGTAGAAGTTGGTTAAAGAGGTGGTAGAAGTTGGTTGACGGGGTGGTAGAAGTTGGTTGACGAGGTGGTAGAAGTTTGTTGACAGGGTGGTAGAAGTTGGTTGACAGGGTGGTAGAAGTTGGTTGACAGGGTGGTAGAAGTTGGTTGACGGGGTGATAGAAGTTGGTTGACAGGGTGGTAGAAGTTGGTTGACGAGGTGATAGAAGTTGGTTGACAGGGTGGTAGAAGTTGGCTGAAGAGGTGGTAGAAGTTGGTTGAAGAGGTGGTAGAAGTTGTGGTAGAAGTTGGTTGACAGGGTGGTAGAAGAGGTGGTAGAAGTTGGTTGTCGGGTGGTAGAAGTTGGTTGAAGAGGTGGTAGAAGTTGGTTGAAGAGGTGGTAGAAGTTGGATGATAGGGTGGTAGAAGTTGGTTGAAGAGGTGGTAGAAGTTGGTTAAAGAGGTGGTAGAAGTTGGTTGACGGGGTGGTAGAAGTTGGTTGATGGGGTGGTAGAAGTTGGTTGACGGGGTCATAGAAGTTGGTTGACAGGGTGGTAGAAGTTGGTTGACAGGGTGGTAGAAGTTGGTTGACAGGGTGGTAGAAGTTGGTTGACAGGGTGATAGAAGTTGGTTGACAGGGTGGTAGAAGTTGGTTGACGGGGTGATAGAAGTTGGTTGACAGGGTGGTAGAAGTTGGTTGACGGGGTGATAGAAGTTGGTTGACAGGGTGGTAGAAGTTGGTTGACGGGGTGATAGAAGTTGGTTGACAGGGTGGTAGAAGTTGGTTGACGGGGTGATAGAAGTTGGTTGACAGGGTGGTAGAAGTTGGTTGACGGGGTGATAGAAGTTGGTTGACAGGGTGGTAGAAGTTGGTTGACAGGGTGGTAGAAGTTGGTTGAAGAGGTGGTAGAAGTTAGTTGACAGGGTGGTAGAAGTTGGTTGATGGGGTGGTAGAAGTTGGTTGACAGGGTGATAGAAGTTGGTTGACGGGGTGGTAGAAGTTGGTTGACAGGGTGGTAGAAGTTGGCTGAAGGGGTGGTAGAAGTTGGTTGAAGAGGTGGTAGAAGTTGTGGTAGAAGTTGGTTGACAGGGTGGTAGAAGAGGTGGTAGAAGTTGGTTGTCGGGTGGTAGAAGTTGGTTGAAGAGGTGGTAGAAGTTGGTTGAAGAGGTGGTAGAAGTTGGATGATGGGGTGGTAGAAGTTGGTTGAAGAGGTGGTAGAAGTTGGTTAAAGAGGTGGTAGAAGTTGGTTGACGGGGTGGTAGAAGTTGGTTGACAGGGTGGTAGAAGTTGGTTGACAGGGTGGTAGAAGTTGGTTGACAGGGTGGTAGAAGTTGGTTGACGGGGTGATAGAAGTTGGTTGACAGGGTGGTAGAAGTTGGTTGACGGGGTGATAGAAGTTGGTTGACAGGGTGGTAGAAGTTGGCTGAAGAGGTGGTAGAAGTTGGTTGAAGAGGTGGTAGAAGTTGTGGTAGAAGTTGGTTGACAGGGTGGTAGAAGAGGTGGTAGAAGTTGGTTGACAGGGTGGTAGAAGTTGATTGATGGGGTGGTAGAAGTTGGTTGAAGAGGTGGTAGAAGTTGGTTGAAGGTGTGGTAGAAGTTGGTTGAAGAGGTGGTAGAAGTTAGTTGAAGAGGTGGTAGAAATTGGTTGAAGAGGTGGTAGAAGTTGGTTGAAGAGGTGGTAGAAGTTGGGTGACAGGGTGGTAGAAGTTGGTTGAAGAGGTGGTAGAAGTTGGTTGAAGAGGTGGTAGAAGTTGGTTAAAGAGGTGGTAAAAGTTGGTTGATGAGGTGGTAGAAGTTGGTTGACAGGGTGGTAAAAGTTGGTTGACAGGGTGGTAGAAGTTGGTTGACGTGGTGGTAGAATTTGGTTGCCAGGGTGGTAGAAGTTGGTTGACGGGGTGGTAGAAGTTGGTTGAAGAGGTGGTAGAAGTTGGTTGAAGAGGTGGTACAAGTTGGTTGAAGAGGTGGTAGAAGTTGGTTAAAGAGGTGGTAGAAGTTGGTTGACGGGGTGGTAGAAGTTGGTTGACAGGGTGGTAGAAGATGGTTGACAGGGTGGTAGAAGTTGGTTGAAGAGGTGGTAGAAGTTGGTTGAAGAGGTGGTAGAAGTTGGTTGAAGAGGTGGTAGAAGTTGGTTGACAGGGTGGTAGAAGTTGGTTGACAAGGTGGTAGAAGTTGGTTGACAGGGTGGTAGAAGTTGGTTGACAGGGTGGGAGAAGTTGGTTGACAGGGTGGTAGAAGTTGGTTGACAGGGTGGTAGAAGTTGGTTGACAGGGTGGTAGAAGTTGGTTGAAGAGGTGGTAGAAGTTGGTTGAAGAGGTGGTAGAAGTTGGTTGAAGAGGTTGTAGAAGTTGGTTGAAGAGGTGGTAGAAGTTGGTTGAAGAGGTGGTAGAAGTTGGTTGACAGAGTGGTAGAAGTTGGTTGACGGGGTGGTAGAAGTTGGTTGAAGAGGTGGTAGAAGTTGGTTGAAGAGGTGGTAGAAGTTGGTTAAAGAGGTGGTAAAAGTTGGTTGAAGAGGTGGTAGAAGTTGGTTGAAGAGGTGGTAGAAGTTGGTTGAAGAGGTGGTAGAAGTTGGTTGAAGAGGTGGTAGAAGTTGGTTGAAGAGGTGGTAGAAGTTGGTTGAAGAGGTGGTAGAAGTTGGTTGAAGAGGTGGTAGAAGTTGGTTGACGGGGTGGTAGAAGTTGGTTGAAGGGGTGGTAGAAGTTGGTTGACAGGGTGGTAGAAGTTGGTTGAAGAGGTGGTAGAAGTTGGTTGAAGAGGTGGTAGAAGTTGGTTGACAGGGTGGTAGAAGAGGTGGTAGATGTTGGTTGACAGGGTGGTAGAAGATGGTTGACAGGGTGGTAGAAGTTGGTTGACAGGGTGGTAGAAGTTGGTTGACAGGGTGGTAGAAGTTGGTTGAAGAGGTGGTAGAAGTTGGTTGAAGAGGTGGTAGAAGTTGGTTGAAGAGGTGGTAGAAGTTGGTTGAAGAGGTGGTAGAAGTTGGTTGACAGAGTGGTAGAAGTTGGTTGACGGGGTGGTAGAAGTTGGTTGATGAGGTGGTAGAAGTTGGTTGAAGAGGTGGTAGAAGTTGGTTAAAGAGGTGGTAAAAGTTGGTTGAAGAGGTGGTAGAAGTTGGTTGAAGAGGTGGTAGAAGTTGGTTAAACAGGTGGTAGAAGTTGGTTGAAGAGGTGGTAGAAGTTGGTTGAAGAGGTGGTAGAAGTTGGTTGACAGGGTGGTAGACGTTGGTTGACGGGGTGGTAGAAGTTGGTTGACGGGGTGGTAGAAGTTGGTTGACAGGGTGGTAGAAGTTGGTTGACGGGGTGGTAGAAGTTGGTTGACGGGGTGGTAGAAGTTGGTTGAAGAGGTGGTAGAAGTTGGTTGAAGAGGTGGTAGAAGGTGGTTGAAGAGGTGGTAGAAGTTGGTTGACGGGGTGGTAGAAGTTGGTTGAAGGGGTGGTAGAAGTTGGTTGACGGGGTGGTAGAAGTTGGTTGAAGAGGTGGTAGAAGTTGGTTGAAGAGGTGGTAGAAGTTGGTTGACAGGGTGGTAGAAGAGGTGGTAGATGTTGGTTGACAGGGTGGTAGAAGATGGTTGACAGGGTGGTAGAAGAGGTGGTAGCTGTTGGTTGACAGGGTGGTAGAAGATGGTTGACAGGGTGGTAGAAGTTGGTTGACAGGGTGGTAGAAGTTGGTTGACAGGGTGGTAGAAGTTGATTGACAGGGTGGTAGAAGTTGGTTGACAGGGTGGTAGAAGTTGGTTGACAGGGTGGTAGAAGTTGGTTGAAGAGGTGGTAGAAGTTGATTGACAGGGTGGTAGAAGTTGGTTGACAAGGTGGTAGAAGTTGGTTGACAGGGTGGTAGAAGTTGGTTGACAGGGTGGTAGAAGTTGGTTGACAGGGTGGTAGAAGTTGGTTGAAGAGGTGGTAGAAGTTGGTTGAAGAGGTGGTAGAAGTTGGTTGAAGAGGTGGTAGAAGTTGGTTGAAGAGGTGGTAGAAGTTGGTTGAAGAGGTGGTAGAAGTTGGTTGACAGAGTGGTAGAAGTTGGTTGACGGGGTGGTAGAAGTTGGTTGAAGAGGTGGTAGAAGTTGGTTGAAGAGGTGGTAGAAGTTGGTTAAAGAGGTGGTAAAAGTTGGTTGAAGAGGTGGTAGAAGTTGGTTGAAGAGGTGGTAGAAGTTGGTTGAAGAGGTGGTAGAAGTTGGTTGAAGAGGTGGTAGAAGTTGGTTGAAGAGGTGGTAGAAGTTGGTTGAAGAGGTGGTAGAAGTTGGTTGAAGAGGTGGTAGAAGTTGGTTGACGGGGTGGTAGAAGTTGGTTGAAGGGGTGGTAGAAGTTGGTTGACAGGGTGGTAGAAGTTGGTTGAAGAGGTGGTAGAAGTTGGTTGAAGAGGTGGTAGAAGTTGGTTGACAGGGTGGTAGAAGAGGTGGTAGATGTTGGTTGACAGGGTGGTAGAAGATGGTTGACAGGGTGGTAGAAGTTGGTTGACAGGGTGGTAGAAGTTGGTTGACAGGGTGGTAGAAGTTGGTTGAAGAGGTGGTAGAAGTTGGTTGAAGAGGTGGTAGAAGTTGGTTGAAGAGGTGGTAGAAGTTGGTTGAAGAGGTGGTAGAAGTTGGTTGACAGAGTGGTAGAAGTTGGTTGACGGGGTGGTAGAAGTTGGTTGATGAGGTGGTAGAAGTTGGTTGAAGAGGTGGTAGAAGTTGGTTAAAGAGGTGGTAAAAGTTGGTTGAAGAGGTGGTAGAAGTTGGTTGAAGAGGTGGTAGAAGTTGGTTAAACAGGTGGTAGAAGTTGGTTGAAGAGGTGGTAGAAGTTGGTTGAAGAGGTGGTAGAAGTTGGTTGACAGGGTGGTAGACGTTGGTTGACGGGGTGGTAGAAGTTGGTTGACGGGGTGGTAGAAGTTGGTTGACAGGGTGGTAGAAGTTGGTTGACGGGGTGGTAGAAGTTGGTTGACGGGGTGGTAGAAGTTGGTTGAAGAGGTGGTAGAAGTTGGTTGAAGAGGTGGTAGAAGGTGGTTGAAGAGGTGGTAGAAGTTGGTTGACGGGGTGGTAGAAGTTGGTTGAAGGGGTGGTAGAAGTTGGTTGACGGGGTGGTAGAAGTTGGTTGAAGAGGTGGTAGAAGTTGGTTGAAGAGGTGGTAGAAGTTGGTTGACAGGGTGGTAGAAGAGGTGGTAGATGTTGGTTGACAGGGTGGTAGAAGATGGTTGACAGGGTGGTAGAAGAGGTGGTAGATGTTGGTTGACAGGGTGGTAGAAGATGGTTGACAGGGTGGTAGAAGTTGGTTGACAGGGTGGTAGAAGTTGGTTGACAGGGTGGTAGAAGTTGATTGACAGGGTGGTAGAAGTTGGTTGACAGGGTGGTAGAAGTTGGTTGACAGGGTGGTAGAAGTTGGTTGAAGAGGTGGTAGAAGTTGATTGACAGGGTGGTAGAAGTTGGTTGACAAGGTGGTAGAAGTTGGTTGACAGGGTGGTAGAAGTTGGTTGACAGGGTGGTAGAAGTTGGTTGACAGGGTGGTAGAAGTTGGTTGACAGGGTGGTAGAAGTTGGTTGACGGGGTGGTAGAAGTTGGTTGAAGAGGTGGTAGAAGTTGGTTGAAGAGGTGGTAGAAGTTGGTTGAAGAGGTGGTAGAAGTTGGTTGAAGACGTGGTAGAAGTTGGTTGAAGAGGTGGTAGAAGTTGGTTGAAGAGGTGGTAGAAGTTGGTTGACAGAGTGGTAGAAGTTGGTTGATGAGGTGGTAGAAGTTGGTTGATGAGGTGGTAGAAGTTGGTTAAAGAGGTGGTAAAAGTTGGTTGAAGAGGTGGTAGAAGTTGGTTGAAGAGGTGGTAGAAGTTGGTTGATGGGGTGGTAGAAGTTGGTTGAAGAGGTGGTAGAAGTTGGTTGAAGAGGTGGTAGAAGAGGTGGTAGATGTTGGTTGACAGGGTGGTAGAAGCTGGTTGACAGGGTGGTAGAAGTTGGTTGACAGGGTGGTAGAAGTTGGTTGACAGGGTGGTAGAAGTTGATTGACAGGGTGGTAGAAGTTGGTTGACAGGGTGGTAGAAGTTGGTTGACAGGGTGGTAGAAGTTGGTTAAAGAGGTGGTAGAAGTTGGTTGACATGGTGGTAGAAGTTGTTCGACGTGGTGGTAGAAGTTGGTTGACGGGGTGGTAGAAGTTGGTTGACGGGGTGGTAGAAGTTGGTTGAAGAGGTGGTAGAAGTTGGTTGAAGAGGTGGTAGAAGTTGGTTGACGGGGTGGTAGAAGTTGGTTGACGGGGTGGTAGAAGTTGGTTGACGGGGTGGTAGAAGTTGGTTGACGGGGTGGTAGAATTTGGTTGACAGGGTGGTAGAAGATGGTTGACAGGGTGGTAGAAGTTGGTTGAAGAGGTGGTAGAAGTTGGTTGAAGAGGTGGTAGAAGTTGGTTGAAGAGGTGGTAGAAGTTGGTTGACAGGGTGGTAGAAGTTGGTTGACAAGGTGGTAGAAGTTGGTTGACAGGGTGGTAGAAGTTGGTTGACAGGGTGGTAGAAGTTGGTTGACAGGGTGGTAGAAGTTGGTTGACAGGGTGGTAGAAGTTGGTTGAAGAGGTGGTAGAAGTTGGTTGAAGAGGTGGTAGAAGTTGGTTGAAGAGGTGGTAGAAGTTGGTTGAAGAGGTGGTAGAAGTTGGTTGAAGAGGTGGTAGAAGTTGGTTGAAGAGGTGGTAGAAGTTGGTTGACAGAGTGGTAGAAGTTGGTTGACGGGGTGGTAGAAGTTGGTTGAAGAGGTGGTAGAAGTTGGTTGAAGAGGTGGTAGAAGTTGGTTAAAGAGGTGGTAAAAGTTGGTTGAAGAGGTGGTAGAAGTTGGTTGAAGAGGTGGTAGAAGTTGGTTGAAGAGGTGGTAGAAGTTGGTTGAAGAGGTGGTAGAAGTTGGTTGAAGAGGTGGTAGAAGTTGGTTGAAGAGGTGGTAGAAGTTGGTTGAAGAGGTGGTAGAAGTTGGTTGAAGAGGTGGTAGAAGTTGGTTGACAGGGTGGTAGAAGTTGGTTGAAGAGGTGGTAGAAGTTGGTTGACAGGGTGGTAGAAGTTGGTTGATGGGGTGGTAGAAGTTGGTTGACGGGGTGGTAGAAGTTGGTTGACAGGGTGGTAGAAGTTGGTTGACGGGGTGGTAGAAGTTGGTTGACGGGGTGGTAGAAGTTGGTTGAAGAGGTGGTAGAAGTTGGTTGAAGAGGTGGTAGAAGTTGGTTGACGGGGTGGTAGAAGTTGGTTGACGGGGTAGTAGAAGTTGGTTGACGGGGTGGTAGAAGTTGGTTGACGGGGTGGTAGAATTTGGTTGACAGGGTGGTAGAAGTTGGTTGACAGGGTGGTAGAAGTTGGTTGACAGGGTGGTAGAAGTTGGTTGACAGGGTGGTAGAAGTTGGTTGAAGAGGTGGTAGAAGTTGGTTGACGCGGTGGTAGAAGTTGGTTGAAGGGGTGGTAGAAGTTGGTTGAAGGGGTGGTAGAAGTTGGTTGAAGAGGTGGTAGAAGTTGGTTGAAGAGGTGGTAGAAGTTGGTTGAAGAGGTGGTAGAAGTTGGTTAAAGAGGTGGTAAAAGTTGGTTGAAGAGGTGGTAGAAGTTGGTTGAAGAGGTGGTAGAAGTTGGTTGAAGAGGTGGTAGAAGTTGGTTGAAGAGGTGGTAGAAGTTGGTTGAAGAGGTGGTAGAAGTTGGTTGAAGAGGTGGTAGAAGTTGGTTGACAGGGTGGTAGAAGTTGGTTGACGGGGTGGTAGAAGTTGGTTGACGGGGTGGTAGAAGTTGGTTGACAGGGTGGTAGAAGTTGGTTGACGGGGTGGTAGAAGTTGGTTGACGGGGTGGTAGAAGTTGGTTGAAGAGGTGGTAGAAGTTGGTTGAAGAGGTGGTAGAAGTTGGTTGACGGGGTGGTAGAAGTTGGTTGACGGGGTGGTAGAAGTTGGTTGACGGGATGGTAGAATTTGGTTGACGGGGTGGTAGAATTTGGTTGACAGGGTGGTAGAAGTTGGTTAAAGAGGTGGTAGAAGTTGGTTAAAGAGGTGGTAGAAGTTGGTTGACAGGGTGGTAGAAGTTGGTTGAAGAGGTGGTAGAAGTTGGTTGACAGGGTGGTAGAAGTTGGTTGACGCGGTGGTAGAAGTTGGTTGACGGGGTGGTAGAAGTTGGTTGAAGGGGTGGTAGAAGTTGGTTGAAGAGGTGGTAGAAGTTGGTTGAAGAGGTGGTAGAAGTTGGTTGACGGGGTGGTAGAAGTTGGTTGACGGGGTGGTAGAAGTTGGTTGAAGAGGTGATAGAAGTTGGTTGAAGAGGTGGTAGAAGTTGGTTGAAGAGGTGGTAGAAGTTGGTTGACAGGGTGGTAGAAGTTGGTTGACGCGGTGGTAGAAGTTGGTTGACGGGGTGGTAGAAGTTGGTTGAAGAGGTGGTAGAAGTTGGTTGAAGAGGTGGTAGAAGTTGGTTGACGGGGTGGTAGAAGTTGGTTGACGGGGTGGTAGAAGTTGGTTGAAGAGGTGGTAGAAGTTGGTTGAAGAGGTGATAGAAGTTGGTTGAAGAGGTGGTAGAAGTTGGTTGACAGGGTGGTAGAAGAGGTGGTAGAAGTTGGTTGACAGGGTGGTAGAAGTTGGTTGACAGGGTGGTAGAAGTTGGTTGACAGGGTGGTAGAAGTTGGTTGACAGGGTGGTAGAAGTTGGTTGACAGGGTGGTAGAAGTTGATTGACAGGGTGGTAGAAGTTGGTTGACAGGGTGGTAGAAGTTGGTTGAAGAGGTGGTAGAAGTTGGTTGACGGGGTGGTAGAAGTTGGTTGACAGGGTAGTAGAAGTTTGTTGACAGGGTGGTAGAAGTTGGTTGATGGGGTGGTAGAAGTTGGTTGATGGGGTGGTAGAAGTTGGTTGAAGAGGTGGTAGAAGTTGGTTGAAGAGGTGGTAGAAGGTGGTTGAAGAGGTGGTAGAAGTTGGTTGACGGGGTGGTAGAAGTTGGTTGAAGAGGTGGTAGAAGTTGGTTGACGGCGTGGTAAAAGTTGGTTGAAGAGGTGGTAGAAGTTAGTTGAAGAGGTGGTAGAAGTTGGTTGAAGAGGTGGTAGAAGTTGGTTGACAGGGTGGTAGAAGAGGTGGTAGAAGTTGGTTGACAGGGTGGTAGAAGTTGGTTGACAGGGTGGTAGAAGTTGGTTGACAGGGTGGTAGAAGTTGGTTGACAGGGTGGTAGAAGTTGGTTGACAGGGTGGTAGAAGTTGATTGACAGGGTGGTAGAAGTTGGTTGACAGGGTGGTAGAAGTTGGTTGACAGGGTGGTAGAAGTTGGTTGAAGAGGTGGTAGAAGTTGGTTGACTGACAGGGTGGTAGAAGTTGGTTGACGCGGTGGTAGAAGTTGGTTGACGGGGTGGTAGAAGTTGGTTGACGGGGTGGTAGAAGTTGGTTGAAGAGGTAGTAGAAGTTGGTTGAAGAGGTGGTAGAAGTTGGTTGATGGGGTGGTAGAAGTTGGTTGACGGGGTGGTAGAAGTTGGTTGACGGGGTGGTAGAAGTTGGTTGACAGGGTGGTAGAAGTTGGTTGACAGGGTGGTAGAAGTTGGTTGAAGAGGTGGTAGAAGTTGGTTGACAGGGTGGTAGAAGTTGGTTGATAGGGTGGTAGAAGTTGGTTGACAGGGTGGTAGAAGTTGGTTGACAAGGTGGTAGAAGTTGGTTGACAGGGTGGTAGAAGTTGGTTGACAGGGTGGTAGAAGTTGGTTGACAGGGTGGTAGAAGTTGGTTGACAGGGTGGTAGAAGTTGGTTGACAGGGTGGTAGAAGTTGGTTGACAGGGTGGTAGACGTTGGTTGACACGGTGGTAGAAGGTGGTTGAAGAGGTGGTAGAAGTTGGATGATGGGGTGGTAGAAGTTGGTTCACGGGGTGGTAGAAGTTGGTTGACAGGGTGGTAGAAGATGGTTGAAAGGGTGGTAGAAGTTGGTTCACAAGGTGGTAGAAGTTGGTTCATGAGGTGGTAGAAGTTGGTTGAAGAGGTGGTAGAAGTTGGTTGACGGGGTGTAGAAGTTGGTTGATGGGGTGGTAGAAGTTGGTTGATGGGGTGGTAGAATTTGGTTGACAGGGTGGTGGAAGTTGGTTGAAGAGGTGGTAGAAGTTGGTTGACAGGGTGGTAGAAGTTGGTTGAAGAGGTGGTAGAAGTTGGATGATGGGGTGGTAGAAGTTGGTTCACGGGGTGGTAGAAGTTGGTTGACAGGGTGGTAGAAGATGGTTGAAAGGGTGGTAGAAGTTGGTTCACAAGGTGGTAGAAGTTGGTTCATGAGGTGGTAGAAGTTGGTTGACGGGGTGGTAGAAGTTGGTTGACGGGGTGGTAGAAGTTGGTTGAAGAGGTGGTAGAAGTTGGTTGAAGAGGTGGTAGAAGTTGGTTGAAGAGGTGATAGAAGTTGGTTGAAGAGGTGGTAGAAGTTGGTTGACAGGGTGGTAGAAGAGGTGGTAGATGTTGGTTGACAGGGTGTTAGAAGTTGGTTGACAGGGTGGTAGAAGTTGGTTGACAGGGTGGTAGAAGTTGGTTGACAGGGTGGTAGAAGTTGGTTGACAGGGTGGTAGAAGTTGGTTGACAGGGTGGTAGAAGTTGATTGACAGGGTGGTAGAAGTTGGTTGACGGGGTGGTAGAAGTTGGTTGACAGGGTAGTAGAAGTTTGTTGACAGGGTGGTAGAAGTTGGTTGATGGGGTGGTAGAAGTTGGTTGATGGGGTGGTAGAAGTTGGTTGAAGAGGTGGTAGAAGTTGGTTGACAGGGTGGTAGAAGTTGGTTGACAGGGTGGTAGAAGTTGGTTGACAGGGTGGTAGAAGTTGATTGACAGGGTGGTAGAAGTTGGTTGACAGGGTGGTAGAAGTTGGTTGACAGGGTGGTAGAAGTTGGTTGAAGAGGTGGTAGAAGTTGGTTGACTGACAGGGTGGTAGAAGTTGGTTGACGCGGTGGTAGAAGTTGGTTGACGGGGTGGTAGAAGTTGGTTGACGGGGTGGTAGAAGTTGGTTGAAGAGGTGGTAGAAGTTGGTTGAAGAGGTGGTAGAAGTTGGTTGACAGGGTGGTAGAAGTTGGTTGACAGGGTGGTAGAAGTTGGTTGACAGGGTGGTAGACGTTGGTTGACACGGTGGTAGAAGGTGGTTGAAGAGGTGGTAGAAGTTGGATGATGGGGTGGTAGAAGTTGGTTCACGGGGTGGTAGAAGTTGGTTGACAGGGTGGTAGAAGATGGTTGAAAGGGTGGTAGAAGTTGGTTCACAAGGTGGTAGAAGTTGGTTCATGAGGTGGTAGAAGTTGGTTGAAGAGGTGGTAGAAGTTGGTTGACGGGGTGTAGAAGTTGGTTGATGGGGTGGTAGAAGTTGGTTGATGGGGTGGTAGAAGTTGGTTCACGGGGTGGTAGAAGTTGGTTGACAGGGTGGTAGAAGATGGTTGAAAGGGTGGTAGAAGTTGGTTCACAAGGTGGTAGAAGTTGGTTGAAGAGGTGGTAGAAGTTGGTTGAAGAGGTGGTAGAAGTTGGTTGAAGAGGTGGTAGAAGTTGGTTGAAGAGGTGGTAGAAGTTGGTTGAAGAGGTGGTAGAAGTTGGTTGAAGAGGTGGTAGAAGTTGGTTGACAGGGTGGTAGAAGTTGGTTGAAGAGGTGGTAGAAGTTGGTTGACAGGGTGGTAGAAGTTGGTTGATGGGGTGGTAGAAGTTGGTTGACGGGGTGGTAGAAGTTGGTTGACAGGGTGGTAGAAGTTGGTTGACGGGGTGGTAGAAGTTGGTTGACGGGGTGGTAGAAGTTGGTTGAAGAGGTGGTAGAAGTTGGTTGAAGAGGTGGTAGAAGTTGGTTGACGGGGTGGTAGAAGTTGGTTGACGGGGTAGTAGAAGTTGGTTGACGGGGTGGTAGAAGTTGGTTGACGGGGTGGTAGAATTTGGTTGACAGGGTGGTAGAAGTTGGTTGACAGGGTGGTAGAAGTTGGTTGACAGGGTGGTAGAAGTTGGTTGACAGGGTGGTAGAAGTTGGTTGAAGAGGTGGTAGAAGTTGGTTGAAGAGGTGGTAGAAGTTGGTTGACGCGGTGGTAGAAGTTGGTTGAAGGGGTGGTAGAAGTTGGTTGAAGGGGTGGTAGAAGTTGGTTGAAGAGGTGGTAGAAGTTGGTTGAAGAGGTGGTAGAAGTTGGTTGAAGAGGTGGTAGAAGTTGGTTAAAGAGGTGGTAAAAGTTGGTTGAAGAGGTGGTAGAAGTTGGTTGAAGAGGTGGTAGAAGTTGGTTGAAGAGGTGGTAGAAGTTGGTTGAAGAGGTGGTAGAAGTTGGTTGAAGAGGTGGTAGAAGTTGGTTGAAGAGGTGGTAGAAGTTGGTTGAAGAGGTGGTAGAAGTTGGTTGACGGGGTGGTAGAAGTTGGTTGAAGGGGTGGTAGAAGTTGGTTGACAGGGTGGTAGAAGTTGGTTGAAGAGGTGGTAGAAGTTGGTTGAAGAGGTGGTAGAAGTTGGTTGACAGGGTGGTAGAAGAGGTGGTAGATGTTGGTTGACAGGGTGGTAGAAGATGGTTGACAGGGTGGTAGAAGTTGGTTGACAGGGTGGTAGAAGTTGGTTGACAGGGTGGTAGAAGTTGGTTGAAGAGGTGGTAGAAGTTGGTTGAAGAGGTGGTAGAAGTTGGTTGAAGAGGTGGTAGAAGTTGGTTGAAGAGGTGGTAGAAGTTGGTTGACAGAGTGGTAGAAGTTGGTTGACGGGGTGGTAGAAGTTGGTTGATGAGGTGGTAGAAGTTGGTTGAAGAGGTGGTAGAAGTTGGTTAAAGAGGTGGTAAAAGTTGGTTGAAGAGGTGGTAGAAGTTGGTTGAAGAGGTGGTAGAAGTTGGTTAAACAGGTGGTAGAAGTTGGTTGAAGAGGTGGTAGAAGTTGGTTGAAGAGGTGGTAGAAGTTGGTTGACAGGGTGGTAGACGTTGGTTGACGGGGTGGTAGAAGTTGGTTGACGGGGTGGTAGAAGTTGGTTGACAGGGTGGTAGAAGTTGGTTGACGGGGTGGTAGAAGTTGGTTGACGGGGTGGTAGAAGTTGGTTGAAGAGGTGGTAGAAGTTGGTTGAAGAGGTGGTAGAAGGTGGTTGAAGAGGTGGTAGAAGTTGGTTGACGGGGTGGTAGAAGTTGGTTGAAGGGGTGGTAGAAGTTGGTTGACGGGGTGGTAGAAGTTGGTTGAAGAGGTGGTAGAAGTTGGTTGAAGAGGTGGTAGAAGTTGGTTGACAGGGTGGTAGAAGAGGTGGTAGATGTTGGTTGACAGGGTGGTAGAAGATGGTTGACAGGGTGGTAGAAGAGGTGGTAGATGTTGGTTGACAGGGTGGTAGAAGATGGTTGACAGGGTGGTAGAAGTTGGTTGACAGGGTGGTAGAAGTTGGTTGACAGGGTGGTAGAAGTTGATTGACAGGGTGGTAGAAGTTGGTTGACAGGGTGGTAGAAGTTGGTTGACAGGGTGGTAGAAGTTGGTTGAAGAGGTGGTAGAAGTTGATTGACAGGGTGGTAGAAGTTGGTTGACAAGGTGGTAGAAGTTGGTTGACAGGGTGGTAGAAGTTGGTTGACAGGGTGGTAGAAGTTGGTTGACAGGGTGGTAGAAGTTGGTTGACAGGGTGGTAGAAGTTGGTTGACGGGGTGGTAGAAGTTGGTTGAAGAGGTGGTAGAAGTTGGTTGAAGAGGTGGTAGAAGTTGGTTGAAGAGGTGGTAGAAGTTGGTTGAAGACGTGGTAGAAGTTGGTTGAAGAGGTGGTAGAAGTTGGTTGAAGAGGTGGTAGAAGTTGGTTGACAGAGTGGTAGAAGTTGGTTGATGAGGTGGTAGAAGTTGGTTGATGAGGTGGTAGAAGTTGGTTAAAGAGGTGGTAAAAGTTGGTTGAAGAGGTGGTAGAAGTTGGTTGAAGAGGTGGTAGAAGTTGGTTGATGGGGTGGTAGAAGTTGGTTGAAGAGGTGGTAGAAGTTGGTTGAAGAGGTGGTAGAAGAGGTGGTAGATGTTGGTTGACAGGGTGGTAGAAGCTGGTTGACAGGGTGGTAGAAGTTGGTTGACAGGGTGGTAGAAGTTGGTTGACAGGGTGGTAGAAGTTGATTGACAGGGTGGTAGAAGTTGGTTGACAGGGTGGTAGAAGTTGGTTGACAGGGTGGTAGAAGTTGGTTAAAGAGGTGGTAGAAGTTGGTTGACATGGTGGTAGAAGTTGTTCGACGTGGTGGTAGAAGTTGGTTGACGGGGTGGTAGAAGTTGGTTGACGGGGTGGTAGAAGTTGGTTGAAGAGGTGGTAGAAGTTGGTTGAAGAGGTGGTAGAAGTTGGTTGACGGGGTGGTAGAAGTTGGTTGACGGGGTGGTAGAAGTTGGTTGACGGGGTGGTAGAAGTTGGTTGACGGGGTGGTAGAATTTGGTTGACAGGGTGGTAGAAGATGGTTGACAGGGTGGTAGAAGTTGGTTGAAGAGGTGGTAGAAGTTGGTTGAAGAGGTGGTAGAAGTTGGTTGAAGAGGTGGTAGAAGTTGGTTGACAGGGTGGTAGAAGTTGGTTGACAAGGTGGTAGAAGTTGGTTGACAGGGTGGTAGAAGTTGGTTGACAGGGTGGTAGAAGTTGGTTGACAGGGTGGTAGAAGTTGGTTGACAGGGTGGTAGAAGTTGGTTGAAGAGGTGGTAGAAGTTGGTTGAAGAGGTGGTAGAAGTTGGTTGAAGAGGTGGTAGAAGTTGGTTGAAGAGGTGGTAGAAGTTGGTTGAAGAGGTGGTAGAAGTTGGTTGAAGAGGTGGTAGAAGTTGGTTGACAGAGTGGTAGAAGTTGGTTGACGGGGTGGTAGAAGTTGGTTGAAGAGGTGGTAGAAGTTGGTTGAAGAGGTGGTAGAAGTTGGTTAAAGAGGTGGTAAAAGTTGGTTGAAGAGGTGGTAGAAGTTGGTTGAAGAGGTGGTAGAAGTTGGTTGAAGAGGTGGTAGAAGTTGGTTGAAGAGGTGGTAGAAGTTGGTTGAAGAGGTGGTAGAAGTTGGTTGAAGAGGTGGTAGAAGTTGGTTGAAGAGGTGGTAGAAGTTGGTTGAAGAGGTGGTAGAAGTTGGTTGACAGGGTGGTAGAAGTTGGTTGAAGAGGTGGTAGAAGTTGGTTGACAGGGTGGTAGAAGTTGGTTGATGGGGTGGTAGAAGTTGGTTGACGGGGTGGTAGAAGTTGGTTGACAGGGTGGTAGAAGTTGGTTGACGGGGTGGTAGAAGTTGGTTGACGGGGTGGTAGAAGTTGGTTGAAGAGGTGGTAGAAGTTGGTTGAAGAGGTGGTAGAAGTTGGTTGACGGGGTGGTAGAAGTTGGTTGACGGGGTAGTAGAAGTTGGTTGACGGGGTGGTAGAAGTTGGTTGACGGGGTGGTAGAATTTGGTTGACAGGGTGGTAGAAGTTGGTTGACAGGGTGGTAGAAGTTGGTTGACAGGGTGGTAGAAGTTGGTTGACAGGGTGGTAGAAGTTGGTTGAAGAGGTGGTAGAAGTTGGTTGAAGAGGTGGTAGAAGTTGGTTGACGCGGTGGTAGAAGTTGGTTGAAGGGGTGGTAGAAGTTGGTTGAAGGGGTGGTAGAAGTTGGTTGAAGAGGTGGTAGAAGTTGGTTGAAGAGGTGGTAGAAGTTGGTTGAAGAGGTGGTAGAAGTTGGTTAAAGAGGTGGTAAAAGTTGGTTGAAGAGGTGGTAGAAGTTGGTTGAAGAGGTGGTAGAAGTTGGTTGAAGAGGTGGTAGAAGTTGGTTGAAGAGGTGGTAGAAGTTGGTTGAAGAGGTGGTAGAAGTTGGTTGAAGAGGTGGTAGAAGTTGGTTGACAGGGTGGTAGAAGTTGGTTGACGGGGTGGTAGAAGTTGGTTGACGGGGTGGTAGAAGTTGGTTGACAGGGTGGTAGAAGTTGGTTGACGGGGTGGTAGAAGTTGGTTGACGGGGTGGTAGAAGTTGGTTGAAGAGGTGGTAGAAGTTGGTTGAAGAGGTGGTAGAAGTTGGTTGACGGGGTGGTAGAAGTTGGTTGACGGGGTGGTAGAAGTTGGTTGACGGGATGGTAGAATTTGGTTGACGGGGTGGTAGAATTTGGTTGACAGGGTGGTAGAAGTTGGTTAAAGAGGTGGTAGAAGTTGGTTAAAGAGGTGGTAGAAGTTGGTTGACAGGGTGGTAGAAGTTGGTTGAAGAGGTGGTAGAAGTTGGTTGACAGGGTGGTAGAAGTTGGTTGACGCGGTGGTAGAAGTTGGTTGACGGGGTGGTAGAAGTTGGTTGAAGGGGTGGTAGAAGTTGGTTGAAGAGGTGGTAGAAGTTGGTTGAAGAGGTGGTAGAAGTTGGTTGACGGGGTGGTAGAAGTTGGTTGACGGGGTGGTAGAAGTTGGTTGAAGAGGTGATAGAAGTTGGTTGAAGAGGTGGTAGAAGTTGGTTGAAGAGGTGGTAGAAGTTGGTTGACAGGGTGGTAGAAGTTGGTTGACGCGGTGGTAGAAGTTGGTTGACGGGGTGGTAGAAGTTGGTTGAAGAGGTGGTAGAAGTTGGTTGAAGAGGTGGTAGAAGTTGGTTGACGGGGTGGTAGAAGTTGGTTGACGGGGTGTTAGAAGTTGGTTGAAGAGGTGGTAGAAGTTGGTTGAAGAGGTGATAGAAGTTGGTTGAAGAGGTGGTAGAAGTTGGTTGACAGGGTGGTAGAAGAGGTGGTAGAAGTTGGTTGACAGGGTGGTAGAAGTTGGTTGACAGGGTGGTAGAAGTTGGTTGACAGGGTGGTAGAAGTTGGTTGACAGGGTGGTAGAAGTTGGTTGACAGGGTGGTAGAAGTTGATTGACAGGGTGGTAGAAGTTGGTTGACAGGGTGGTAGAAGTTGGTTGAAGAGGTGGTAGAAGTTGGTTGAAGAGGTGGTAGAAGTTGGTTGACAGGGTGGTAGAAGTTGGTTGACGGGGTGGTAGAAGTTGGTTGACAGGGTAGTAGAAGTTGGTTGACAGGGTAGTAGAAGTTTGTTGACAGGGTGGTAGAAGTTGGTTGATGGGGTGGTAGAAGTTGGTTGAAGAGGTGGTAGAAGTTGGTTGAAGAGGTGGTAGAAGGTGGTTGAAGAGGTGGTAGAAGTTGGTTGACGGGGTGGTAGAAGTTGGTTGAAGAGGTGGTAGAAGTTGGTTGACGGCGTGGTAAAAGTTGGTTGAAGAGGTGGTAGAAGTTAGTTGAAGAGGTGGTAGAAGTTGGTTGAAGAGGTGGTAGAAGTTGGTTGACAGGGTGGTAGAAGAGGTGGTAGAAGTTGGTTGACAGGGTGGTAGAAGTTGGTTGACAGGGTGGTAGAAGTTGGTTGACAGGGTGGTAGAAGTTGGTTGACAGGGTGGTAGAAGTTGGTTGACAGGGTGGTAGAAGTTGATTGACAGGGTGGTAGAAGTTGGTTGACAGGGTGGTAGAAGTTGGTTGACAGGGTGGTAGAAGTTGGTTGAAGAGGTGGTAGAAGTTGGTTGACTGACAGGGTGGTAGAAGTTGGTTGACGCGGTGGTAGAAGTTGGTTGACGGGGTGGTAGAAGTTGGTTGACGGGGTGGTAGAAGTTGGTTGAAGAGGTAGTAGAAGTTGGTTGAAGAGGTGGTAGAAGTTGGTTGATGGGGTGGTAGAAGTTGGTTGACGGGGTGGTAGAAGTTGGTTGACGGGGTGGTAGAAGTTGGTTGACAGGGTGGTAGAAGTTGGTTGACAGGGTGGTAGAAGTTGGTTGAAGAGGTGGTAGAAGTTGGTTGACAGGGTGGTAGAAGTTGGTTGATAGGGTGGTAGAAGTTGGTTGACAGGGTGGTAGAAGTTGGTTGACAAGGTGGTAGAAGTTGGTTGACAGGGTGGTAGAAGTTGGTTGACAGGGTGGTAGAAGTTGGTTGACAGGGTGGTAGAAGTTGGTTGACAGGGTGGTAGAAGTTGGTTGACAGGGTGGTAGAAGTTGGTTGACAGGGTGGTAGACGTTGGTTGACACGGTGGTAGAAGGTGGTTGAAGAGGTGGTAGAAGTTGGATGATGGGGTGGTAGAAGTTGGTTCACGGGGTGGTAGAAGTTGGTTGACAGGGTGGTAGAAGATGGTTGAAAGGGTGGTAGAAGTTGGTTCACAAGGTGGTAGAAGTTGGTTCATGAGGTGGTAGAAGTTGGTTGAAGAGGTGGTAGAAGTTGGTTGACGGGGTGTAGAAGTTGGTTGATGGGGTGGTAGAAGTTGGTTGATGGGGTGGTAGAATTTGGTTGACAGGGTGGTGGAAGTTGGTTGAAGAGGTGGTAGAAGTTGGTTGACAGGGTGGTAGAAGTTGGTTGAAGAGGTGGTAGAAGTTGGATGATGGGGTGGTAGAAGTTGGTTCACGGGGTGGTAGAAGTTGGTTGACAGGGTGGTAGAAGATGGTTGAAAGGGTGGTAGAAGTTGGTTCACAAGGTGGTAGAAGTTGGTTCATGAGGTGGTAGAAGTTGGTTGACGGGGTGGTAGAAGTTGGTTGACGGGGTGGTAGAAGTTGGTTGAAGAGGTGGTAGAAGTTGGTTGAAGAGGTGGTAGAAGTTGGTTGAAGAGGTGATAGAAGTTGGTTGAAGAGGTGGTAGAAGTTGGTTGACAGGGTGGTAGAAGAGGTGGTAGATGTTGGTTGACAGGGTGTTAGAAGTTGGTTGACAGGGTGGTAGAAGTTGGTTGACAGGGTGGTAGAAGTTGGTTGACAGGGTGGTAGAAGTTGGTTGACAGGGTGGTAGAAGTTGGTTGACAGGGTGGTAGAAGTTGATTGACAGGGTGGTAGAAGTTGGTTGACGGGGTGGTAGAAGTTGGTTGACAGGGTAGTAGAAGTTTGTTGACAGGGTGGTAGAAGTTGGTTGATGGGGTGGTAGAAGTTGGTTGATGGGGTGGTAGAAGTTGGTTGAAGAGGTGGTAGAAGTTGGTTGACAGGGTGGTAGAAGTTGGTTGACAGGGTGGTAGAAGTTGGTTGACAGGGTGGTAGAAGTTGATTGACAGGGTGGTAGAAGTTGGTTGACAGGGTGGTAGAAGTTGGTTGACAGGGTGGTAGAAGTTGGTTGAAGAGGTGGTAGAAGTTGGTTGACTGACAGGGTGGTAGAAGTTGGTTGACGCGGTGGTAGAAGTTGGTTGACGGGGTGGTAGAAGTTGGTTGACGGGGTGGTAGAAGTTGGTTGAAGAGGTGGTAGAAGTTGGTTGAAGAGGTGGTAGAAGTTGGTTGACAGGGTGGTAGAAGTTGGTTGACAGGGTGGTAGAAGTTGGTTGACAGGGTGGTAGACGTTGGTTGACACGGTGGTAGAAGGAGGTTGAAGAGGTGGTAGAAGTTGGATGATGGGGTGGTAGAAGTTGGTTCACGGGGTGGTAGAAGTTGGTTGACAGGGTGGTAGAAGATGGTTGAAAGGGTGGTAGAAGTTGGTTCACAAGGTGGTAGAAGTTGGTTCATGAGGTGGTAGAAGTTGGTTGAAGAGGTGGTAGAAGTTGGTTGACGGGGTGTAGAAGTTGGTTGATGGGGTGGTAGAAGTTGGTTGATGGGGTGGTAGAAGTTGGTTCACGGGGTGGTAGAAGTTGGTTGACAGGGTGGTAGAAGATGGTTGAAAGGGTGGTAGAAGTTGGTTCACAAGGTGGTAGAAGTTGGTTGAAGAGGTGGTAGAAGTTGGTTGAAGAGGTGGTAGAAGTTGGTTGAAGAGGTGGTAGAAGTTGGTTGAAGAGGTGGTAGAAGTTGGTTGAAGAGGTGGTAGAAGTTGGTTGAAGAGGTGGTAGAAGTTGGTTGACAGGGTGGTAGAAGTTGGTTGAAGAGGTGGTAGAAGTTGGTTGACAGGGTGGTAGAAGTTGGTTGATGGGGTGGTAGAAGTTGGTTGACGGGGTGGTAGAAGTTGGTTGACAGGGTGGTAGAAGTTGGTTGACGGGGTGGTAGAAGTTGGTTGACGGGGTGGTAGAAGTTGGTTGAAGAGGTGGTAGAAGTTGGTTGAAGAGGTGGTAGAAGTTGGTTGACGGGGTGGTAGAAGTTGGTTGACGGGGTAGTAGAAGTTGGTTGACGGGGTGGTAGAAGTTGGTTGACGGGGTGGTAGAATTTGGTTGACAGGGTGGTAGAAGTTGGTTGACAGGGTGGTAGAAGTTGGTTGACAGGGTGGTAGAAGTTGGTTGACAGGGTGGTAGAAGTTGGTTGAAGAGGTGGTAGAAGTTGGTTGAAGAGGTGGTAGAAGTTGGTTGACGCGGTGGTAGAAGTTGGTTGAAGGGGTGGTAGAAGTTGGTTGAAGGGGTGGTAGAAGTTGGTTGAAGAGGTGGTAGAAGTTGGTTGAAGAGGTGGTAGAAGTTGGTTGAAGAGGTGGTAGAAGTTGGTTAAAGAGGTGGTAAAAGTTGGTTGAAGAGGTGGTAGAAGTTGGTTGAAGAGGTGGTAGAAGTTGGTTGAAGAGGTGGTAGAAGTTGGTTGAAGAGGTGGTAGAAGTTGGTTGGAGAGGTGGTAGAAGTTGGTTGAAGAGGTGGTAGAAGTTGGTTGACAGGGTGGTAGAAGTTGGTTGACGGGGTGGTAGAAGTTGGTTGACGGGGTGGTAGAAGTTGGTTGACAGGGTGGTAGAAGTTGGTTGACGGGGTGGTAGAAGTTGGTTGACGGGGTGGTAGAAGTTGGTTGAAGAGGTGGTAGAAGTTGGTTGAAGAGGTGGTAGAAGTTGGTTGACGGGGTGGTAGAAGTTGGTTGACGGGGTGGTAGAAGTTGGTTGACGGGATGGTAGAATTTGGTTGACGGGGTGGTAGAATTTGGTTGACAGGGTGGTAGAAGTTGGTTAAAGAGGTGGTAGAAGTTGGTTAAAGAGGTGGTAGAAGTTGGTTGACAGGGTGGTAGAAGTTGGTTGAAGAGGTGGTAGAAGTTGGTTGACAGGGTGGTAGAAGTTGGTTGACGCGGTGGTAGAAGTTGGTTGACAGGGTGGTAGAAGTTGGTTGAAGGGGTGGTAGAAGTTGGTTGAAGAGGTGGTAGAAGTTGGTTGAAGAGGTGGTAGAAGTTGGTTGACGGGGTGGTAGAAGTTGGTTGACGGGGTGGTAGAAGTTGGTTGAAGAGGTGATAGAAGTTGGTTGAAGAGGTGGTAGAAGTTGGTTGAAGAGGTGGTAGAAGTTGGTTGACAGGGTGGTAGAAGTTGGTTGACGCGGTGGTAGAAGTTGGTTGACGGGGTGGTAGAAGTTGGTTGAAGAGGTGGTAGAAGTTGGTTGAAGAGGTGGTAGAAGTTGGTTGACGGGGTGGTAGAAGTTGGTTGACGGGGTGGTAGAAGTTGGTTGAAGAGGTGGTAGAAGTTGGTTGAAGAGGTGATAGAAGTTGGTTGAAGAGGTGGTAGAAGTTGGTTGACAGGGTGGTAGAAGAGGTGGTAGATGTTGGTTGACAGGGTGGTAGAAGTTGGTTGAAAGGGTGGTAGAAGTTGGTTGACAGGGTGGTAGAAGTTGGTTGACAGGGTGGTAGAAGTTGGTTGACAGGGTGGTAGAAGTTGGTTGACAGGGTGGTAGAAGTTGATTGACAGGGTGGTAGAAGTTGGTTGACAGGGTGGTAGAAGTTGGTTGAAGAGGTGGTAGAAGTTGGTTGAAGAGGTGGTAGAAGTTGGTTGACAGGGTGGTAGAAGTTGGTTGACGGGGTGGTAGAAGTTGGTTGACGGGGTGGTAGAAGTTGGTTGACAGGGTAGTAGAAGTTTGTTGACAGGGTGGTAGAAGTTGGTTGATGGGGTGGTAGAAGTTGGTTGATGGGGTGGTAGAAGTTGGTTGAAGAGGTGGTAGAAGTTGGTTGAAGAGGTGGTAGAAGGTGGTTGAAGAGGAGGTAGAAGTTGGTTGACGGGGTGGTAGAAGTTGGTTGAAGAGGTGGTAGAAGTTGGTTGACGGCGTGGTAAAAGTTGGTTGAAGAGGTGGTAGAAGTTGGTTGAAGAGGTGGTAGAAGTTGGTTGAAGAGGTGGTAGAAGTTGGTTGACAGGGTGGTAGAAGAGGTGGTAGAAGTTGGTTGACAGGGTGGTAGAAGTTGGTTGACAGGGTGGTAGAAGTTGGTTGACAGGGTGGTAGAAGTTGGTTGACAGGGTGGTAGAAGTTGGTTGACAGGGTGGTAGAAGTTGATTGACAGGGTGGTAGAAGTTGGTTGACAGGGTGGTAGAAGTTGGTTGACAGGGTGGTAGAAGTTGGTTGAAGAGGTGGTAGAAGTTGGTTGACTGACAGGGTGGTAGAAGTTGGTTGACGTGGTGGTAGAAGTTGGTTGACAGGGTGGTAGAAGTTGGTTGACGGGGTGGTAGAAGTTGGTTGAAGAGGTAGTAGAAGTTGGTTGAAGAGGTGGTAGAAGTTGGTTGATGGGGTGGTAGAAGTTGGTTGACGGGGTGGTAGAAGTTGGTTGACGGGGTGGTAGAAGTTGGTTGACAGGGTGGTAGAAGTTGGTTGAAGAGGTGGTAGAAGTTGGTTGACAGGGTGGTAGAAGTTGGTTGATAGGGTGGTAGAAGTTGGTTGACAGGGTGGTAGAAGTTGGTTGACAAGGTGGTAGAAGTTGGTTGAAAGGGTGGTAGAAGTTGGTTGACAGGGTGGTAGAAGTTGGTTGACAGGGTGGTAGAAGTTGGTTGACAGGGTGGTAGAAGTTGGTTGACAGGGTGGTAGAAGTTGGTTGACAGGGTGGTAGACGTTGGTTGACACGGTGGTAGAAGGTGGTTGAAGAGGTGGTAGAAGTTGGATGATGGGGTGGTAGAAGTTGGTTCACGGGGTGGTAGAAGTTGGTTGACAGGGTGGTAGAAGATGGTTGAAAGGGTGGTAGAAGTTGGTTCACAAGGTGGTAGAAGTTGGTTCATGAGGTGGTAGAAGTTGGTTGACGGGGTGTAGAAGTTGGTTGATGGGGTGGTAGAAGTTGGTTGATGGGGTGGTAGAATTTGGTTGACAGGGTGGTGGAAGTTGGTTGAAGAGGTGGTAGAAGTTGGTTGACAGGGTGGTAGAAGTTGGTTGAAGAGGTGGTAGAAGTTGGATGATGGGGTGGTAGAAGTTGGTTCACGGGGTGGTAGAAGTTGGTTGACAGGGTGGTAGAAGATGGTTGAAAGGGTGGTAGAAGTTGGTTCACAAGGTGGTAGAAGTTGGTTCATGAGGTGGTAGAAGTTGGTTGACGGGGTGGTAGAAGTTGGTTGACGGGGTGGTAGAAGTTGGTTGAAGAGGTGGTAGAAGTTGGTTGAAGAGGTGGTAGAAGTTGGTTGAAGAGGTGATAGAAGTTGGTTGAAGAGGTGGTAGAAGTTGGTTGACAGGGTGGTAGAAGAGGTGGTAGATGTTGGTTGACAGGGTGTTAGAAGTTGGTTGACAGGGTGGTAGAAGTTGGTTGACAGGGTGGTAGAAGTTGGTTGACAGGGTGGTAGAAGTTGGTTGACAGGGTGGTAGAAGTTGGTTGACAGGGTGGTAGAAGTTGATTGACAGGGTGGTAGAAGTTGGTTGACGGGGTGGTAGAAGTTGGTTGACAGGGTAGTAGAAGTTTGTTGACAGGGTGGTAGAAGTTGGTTGATGGGGTGGTAGAAGTTGGTTGATGGGGTGGTAGAAGTTGGTTGAAGAGGTGGTAGAAGTTGGTTGAAGAGGTGGTAGAAGTTGGTTGACAGGGTGGTAGAAGTTGGTTGAAGAGGTGGCAGAAGTTGGTTGACGGTGTGGTAGAAGTTGGTTGAAGAGGTGGTAGAAGTTGGTTGAAGAGGTGGTAGAAGTTGGTTGAAGAGGTGGTAGAAGTTGGTTGACAGGGTGGTAGAAGAGGTGGTAGAAGTTGGTTGACAGGGTGGTAGAAGTTGGTTGACAGGGTGGTAGAAGTTGGTTGACAGGGTGGTAGAAGTTGGTTGACAGGGTGGTAGAAGTTGATTGACAGGGTGGTAGAAGTTGGTTGACAGGGTGGTAGAAGTTGGTTGACAGGGTGGTAGAAGTTGGTTGAAGAGGTGGTAGAAGTTGGTTGACTGACAGGGTGGTAGAAGTTGGTTGACGCGGTGGTAGAAGTTGGTTGACGGGGTGGTAGAAGTTGGTTGACGGGGTGGTAGAAGTTGGTTGAAGAGGTGGTAGAAGTTGGTTGAAGAGGTGGTAGAAGTTGGTTGACAGGGTGGTAGAAGTTGGTTGACAGGGTGGTAGAAGTTGGTTGACAGGGTGGTAGACGTTGGTTGACACGGTGGTAGAAGGTGGTTGAAGAGGTGGTAGAAGTTGGATGATGGGGTGGTAGAAGTTGGTTCACGGGGTGGTAGAAGTTGGTTGACAGGGTGGTAGAAGATGGTTGAAAGGGTGGTAGAAGTTGGTTCACAAGGTGGTAGAAGTTGGTTCATGAGGTGGTAGAAGTTGGTTGAAGAGGTGGTAGAAGTTGGTTGACGGGGTGTAGAAGTTGGTTGATGGGGTGGTAGAAGTTGGTTGATGGGGTGGTAGAATTTGGTTGACAGGGTGGTGGAAGTTGGTTGAAGAGGTGGTAGAAGTTGGTTGACAGGGTGGTAGAAGTTGGTTGAAGAGGTGGTAGAAGTTGGTTGAAGAGGTGGTAGAAGTTGGTTGACAGGGTGGTAGATGTTGGTTGACAGGGTGGTAGATGTTGGTTGACACGGTGGTAGAAGGTGGTTGAAGTGGTGGTAGAAGTTGGTTGATGGGGTGGTAGAAGTTGGTTCACGGGGTGGTAGAAGTTGGTTGACAGGGTGGTAGAAGATGGTTGACAGGGTGGTAGACGTTGGTTGAAGAGGTGGTAGAAGTTGGTTGAAGAGGTTTTAGAAGTTGGTTGACGGGGTGGTAGAAGTTGGTTGAAGAGGTGGTAGAAGTTGGTTGAAGAGGTGGTAGAAGTTGGTTGACGGGGAAGTAGAAGTTGGTTGACGCGGTGGTAGAAGTTGGTTGACAGGGTGGTAGAAGTTGGTTCACAAGGTGGTAGAAGTTGGTTCATGAGGTGGTAGAAGTTGGTTGAAGAGGTGGTAGAAGTTGGTTCATGAGGTGGTAGAAGTTGGTTGAAGAGGTGGTAGAAGTTGGTTGACGGGGTGTAGAAGTTGATTGACAGGGTGGTAGAAGTTGGTTGACAGGGTGGTAGAAGTTGGTTGAAGAGGTGGTAGAAGTTGGTTGAAGAGGTGGTAGAAGTTGGTTGACAGGGTGGTAGAAGTTGGTTGACAGGGTGGTAGAAGTTGGTTGACAGGGTGGTAGAAGTTGATTGACAGGGTGGTAGAAGTTGGTTGACAGGGTGGTAGAAGTTGGTTGAAGAGGTGGTAGAAGTTGGTTGAAGAGGTGGTAGAAGTTGGTTGACAGGGTGGTAGAAGTTGGTTGACGGGGTGGTAGAAGTTGGTTGACGGAGTGGTAGAAGTTGGTTGACAGGGTAGTAGAAGTTTGTTGACAGGGTGGTAGAAGTTGGTTGATGGGGTGGTAGAAGTTGGTTGATGGGGTGGTAGAAGTTGGTTGAAGAGGTGGTAGAAGTTGGTTGAAGAGGTGGTAGAAGGTGGTTGAAGAGGAGGTAGAAGTTGGTTGACGGGGTGGTAGAAGTTGGTTGAAGAGGTGGTAGAAGTTGGTTGACGGCGTGGTAAAAGTTGGTTGAAGAGGTGGTAGAAGTTGGTTGAAGAGGTGGTAGAAGTTGGTTGAAGAGGTGGTAGAAGTTGGTTGACAGGGTGGTAGAAGAGGTGGTAGAAGTTGGTTGACAGGGTGGTAGAAGTTGGTTGACAGGGTGGTAGAAGTTGGTTGACAGGGTGGTAGAAGTTGGTTGACAGGGTGGTAGAAGTTGGTTGACAGGGTGGTAGAAGTTGATTGACAGGGTGGTAGAAGTTGGTTGACAGGGTGGTAGAAGTTGGTTGAAGAGGTGGTAGAAGTTGGTTGAAGAGGTGGTAGAAGTTGGTTGATGGGGTGGTAGAAGTTGGTTGACGGGGTGGTAGAAGTTGGTTGACGGGGTGGTAGAAGTTGGTTGACAGGGTGGTAGAAGTTGGTTGACAGGGTGGTAGAAGTTGGTTGAAGAGGTGGTAGAAGTTGGTTGACAGGGTGGTAGAAGTTGGTTGATAGGGTGGTAGAAGTTGGTTGACAGGGTGGTAGAAGTTGGTTGACAAGGTGGTAGGAGTTGGTTGACAGGGTGGTAGAAGTTGGTTGACAGGGTGGTAGAAGTTGGTTGACAGGGTGGTAGAAGTTGGTTGACAGGGTGGTAGAAGTTGGTTGACAGGGTGGTAGACGTTGGTTGACACGGTGGTAGAAGGTGGTTGAAGAGGTGGTAGAAGTTGGATGATGGGGTGGTAGAAGTTGGTTCACGGGGTGGTAGAAGTTGGTTGACAGGGTGGTAGAAGATGGTTGAAAGGGTGGTAGAAGTTGGTTCACAAGGTGGTAGAAGTTGGTTCATGAGGTGGTAGAAGTTGGTTGAAGAGGTGGTAGAAGTTGGTTGACGGGGTGTAGAAGTTGGTTGATGGGGTGGTAGAAGTTGGTTGATGGGGTGGTAGAATTTGGTTGACAGGGTGGTGGAAGTTGGTTGAAGAGGTGGTAGAAGTTGGTTGACAGGGTGGTAGAAGTTGGTTGAAGAGGTGGTAGAAGTTGGTTGAAGAGGTGGTAGAAGTTGGTTGACAGGGTGGTAGATGTTGGTTGACAGGGTGGTAGATGTTGGTTGACACGGTGGTAGAAGGTGGTTGAAGTGGTGGTAGAAGTTGGTTGATGGGGTGGTAGAAGTTGGTTCACGGGGTGGTAGAAGTTGGTTGACAGGGTGGTAGAAGATGGTTGACAGGGTGGTAGACGTTGGTTGAAGAGGTGGTAGAAGTTGGTTGAAGAGGTTTTAGAAGTTGGTTGACAGGGTGGTAGAAGTTGGTTGAAGAGGTGGTAGAAGTTGGTTGAAGAGGTGGTAGAAGTTGGTTGACGGGGAAGTAGAAGTTGGTTGACGCGGTGGTAGAAGTTGGTTGACAGGGTGGTAGAAGTTGGTTGAAGAGGTGGTAGAAGTTGGTTGAAGGGGTGGTAGAAGTTGGTTGAAGGGGTGGTAGAAAGTGATTGAAGAGGTGCTAGAAGGTGGTTGAAGAGGTGGTAGAAGGTGATTGAAGAGGGTGGTTGAAGAGGGTGGTAGAAGGTGGTTGAAGAGGGTGGTGGAAGTTGGTTGAAGAGGTGGTAGAAGTTGGTTGAAGAGGTGGTAGAAGGTGGTAGAAGTTGGTTGAAGAGGGTGGTAGAAGTTGGTTGAAGGGGTGGTAGAAGTTGGTTGAAGGGGTGGTAGAAAGTGATAGAATAGGGTGGTAGAAGGTGGTTGAAGGGGTGGTAGAAAGTGATTGAAGAGGTGGTAGAAGAGAATGGTAGAAAGTGATAGAATAGGGTGGTAGAAGGTGGTTGAAGAGGGTGGTGGAATGTGGTCGAGACTGGCAAACGTAGTTCAGGACACAGTACTGGTATAAGTGGCCAAACTGACACCTGGGCAGGGCATTAAATTCACTCGCCCTGACAGCTGGAAATTGCAGATTAAAGGGCTTGGTGACAAATCACTCACTTGGAAGAGGAAAGTAAGGGGAAACCACCACATTATCTTCACAGAACTACATCTATGAACATATTGCTGATGTTCGTGAACCCTATAGAACAGGGGCGGGCAAACTTTTTGTGCCTAGGGCCACATTGACAAATGTAAAGCTATTGGGAGGCAGCATATATATTATGTCCACTTTGTTTACAGCAACCTATCACAATAAGTAATTATGAAATATTTATAGGTTATTAAACAGTACAAATAACTAATTATTGCAATTTTATTTTACTTATACACTTATACATTATGTTTTACAATATGGACAATAACTTGTTCTGATCTGTTAACAAGATTTCACAATTTTTTATTCTAATAATTTTTTTTTAAATTATCTATCAATGGCTTTAATTTACACACAGACCAACAACATTGTCACTACAATTGTTGATTTCTAATGAGATGTATGTAACTGATTGCAATTTTTGACAATATTCTTGAAATCTGGAGCAAGTTTACTTGTTGAAACTCGTATAACAGCATGCAAGTTGCAGTCTGACAATACTGCACTACTGATGTGTTGATCTTCAAGCAAGAAAATGCTTGTTTGCAAATGTATGTTGATCCAAACAATCATAACAGTTTAGCTGTAAAGTTGTTTAAGTTGGGAAATGATTCTTCAGATAAAGATCTATAGAAATCCAGCAAACTATCTGATTTGAAATTCTCTTTCAGGTCATGATCTGCTTGTAAGTCAAGCAGCTCCAACTGTATGTCCTCTGTGGCTGTATCAGCTTCTGCACTAAAAGGGGAACTGAGAATATTGAACTGTGGCTCTAAGTTCTTGAAATCTTGGAATCTCCATCCAAATTATTCAGTCAATGCATCTAATTGGGCTTTGTACCTCTCAGTCATTTCACCAGAAATGGTTTCTTGTTTTAGCAAAAGGAAGTGACAAAACCTTTTTCCACTTGATTGTCTGGAGAAAAGTGAGAGGTTTGCCTGAAATGATTTTATATGTACATAAAATTCATGTGCAAACACGCCATTGCCCTGAAGTTTGACATTCAGTTCATTTAACTTTTCCATAATTTTAATGGCAAACGTAACGTCTAACTTCCACTCTTTATTGACAATGTTAGTATTAAAGTCACATTCAATGCCCTTCATCACTAAGAACATCACTATTTCTTCTCTGAGGTCCCACACTCACCTCAACAATTTGCAGACTCAGCTATCGAACACTGGTGTGGTACAGGACGTCGGAGTGTTCAGTTTCCAAATCGTCAAGTAATGCCTTGAACTATCTGTGATTAAGTCCTCTTGATCTGATGAGGTTGATGACACTGACAACTGGGTCAATAACATGCTTGATGTTCAAAACAGTTTTACACAGACTTTCTTGATGTATCACACACTGAAGTGGTAATAATGGTCAGGATATTCTGCTTTAATCTTATCACTTATCAACTTTACCAGACCTACATTTTTTCCAGTCAAAGCATGAGCTCTGTCAGTTGTAACACTTGCCATCTTGTTCCAAACCAACCCAGTTCTTCCAATAGAGTTAGTAACAGCATTGAATATATCATGGCCTGTGGTTGTGTCTTTGAGTGACTCAACACTCAGTAACTCTTCAGCGAGTTTGAAAGAAGTGTTTTTTCCACGTATAAATATCAATAATTGGGCAGTATCATCTACATTGATACTCTCATCCAATGCAAGAGAGTACCACAAAAAATTGTTTACTTGCATCTTGAAGTTTATGCATCAAATCAACACTTATCTTGTCAACACGTCTGACAACAGTTCTCCTTGATAAAGTAACGTTGTCAAATTTGTTTTTGTTTTTATTTGGTTCTGGATACATAATGCTTGCTGCATATAGCAAACATTCCTTTATGAACTCCCATCAGAAAATGGCTTGTTCTGTTTTACAGTTCTGTGTGACAGCACAAGACTAGCTTCTGTTGCAGCATCTTGAAGTGAAGACTATAGTGAAAACAGTTTGCTGCTTCTCCAAATTTTCCACCAACTCCAGGCATTTTCTTTCCCTCTCTTTGGTTGTTAAATTGTATCCAAAATCGGAATGGTTTGTTTGATAACGTCTTTTTTAAATTGTACTCCTTGAAGACAGCCACTGACTGACGACACAAAAAGCAAACTGTTTTGCTACCAACTTTTATAAAACGGTACTTAGTTGTCCATTCATCATTAAAAACATGGCATTCATCTTCAATCTTACAAATTTTAGTTACACTTATTGTTTTAATAAAATTCTAATAGTTAGAATTTTACAAGACTTTAAAAAGGAAATGAAACAAAACCTACTCCCGCCTGTGTGTGAAAATAAAATATTCGGAAATCAGGAGTAAACTCAGAATACATTTCAAAAATATATCAAGACTACTACAACAAATAAATTAATTTGAACATTGTAAATGTGGAAATAATGTATAACAGCAAAAAACTTTTAAATTTAATATTTTCTTGCATAATAACTATTTTATTCACCGGAAAAAAAATATCTGTTTTTCATAAAATCATCCTTATTAAATTTTTACATGCTGATAAATATTTCTCTATATTAAAATCGATAAATTCGCATTTTAGCATTACATTACAAAGGCTGTTTACAAAAACAGAAAATTAGAAAGAAAATGTTTTCAAAAATGTTAAAACAATCATACCGGTATATGAAATTCTGTAAAATTCAACAAAAATTAAAACCGAAATACATTTTTATTTCTAAATGCCTTCGAGGGCCGCATAATATCAGTTGCCGGGCCTGCAGTTTGCCCACCCCCGATCTAGATAATAATAATAATAAAACAACAACAAACAACTTTTAATTTACACATTTTTATTGATTTAATTTCTCCAGAAAATTCTAGAAACCAGTCTACTTGAGGAGGGCAGAGGGTAAAGGTAACAGGAAGTAAAAGTAAACTTAACTTGCTTAAAATCAATCAGCAGCAAATGTCAATGACATAACCACATATATTATCATTAATCTCCACCCTGAAAACAACAGCATAATAAAAACCCACATTACATATCATGGTTAAACCATTCCATCTGTAAATACTAAACAAATTATATACAACAATACTCTTCACAAGCACACAATTTTTGCATGATAATATGTCAACAATATATATTACAAATCCATACATTGTCCAAAATGTGCATAGTGTGAAATCCACATATAAGTGAGGTTGATGGGGAAAATGGATATAAAAAAAGATTCTGTGTTATAAGAACTATACTACAGAAACAACAACTTAATGTCTCTGTTATAATAACTATGCTATAGAAACAATAACTTACCATCTGTGTTATAGGAACCTTACCCTAGTGCAAGGAAATGCAGCCTAAAGACTAAATGTCATGGCAGGGCAGATTAGGCCCTAAGCCTTGGTCGTCAACTGGTTTAGGATGGAAGCTGACATGCGGACAATTAGAGCATTGCTTTGCTGATCCAGCAGCTTCTTCAGCTTGTCTTATTCCAGACGTATTGATGTTACCTTTCTCCTGGAATACACTAGACAGGCCAAGAGAGGGATCATGCTCCATGGGCAACACATGGTCTCTAAATTCAACCCAAGCTGTGTGTTATGGAGAGGTATAACTCCATTTTACAAACTATCATCTGACAAGATGGCAAAGTGCCAGTCAATAAGAACCATTTATCTGCTTAAGAAACTACAATTTAACGTCTCTGTTATAAAAACTGTGGTTAAAAAAAAAAAAACAGAATTTAACATCCATGATATAAGAACTATGCTATAGAAACCAGAATTTAACATCCATGTTATAAGAACTATGCTAAATAAACCAGAATTTAACATCCATGTTTTAAGAATCATTTACCTGCTTCAGAAACAACAATTTAACATCCATGCTATAACAACTATGCTACAGAAACCAGAATTAAACATCTATGTTATAAGAACTATTCTTTAGAAACAGTAACTTAACAACTGTGTTATAAGAACCATTTATCTGTTATAAAAACAATTTCATGTCTATGAACAATGACTACAGTTGCAAAAATGACTACATTAGCAATTCATGCTATAGAAAAAACACTCATTCCAAAAACTGTTTCATACATGTGTGAACTCACAGCCCCATCTCTGTATCAAACAAATGATGTGATATAATTAAAGTGATTGATATGTGAACCAAGGTAAACTTTTATAATATACGAGATGTGAACTAACATCTAGTTGAGTGATATGATTACAGTGATATGTGAACTTGTATACAATTTTATGATATGGCAGTAAATAGAGACCTGCAGTAGTGCAGTAGCCTGATGGTTATGCGTTCAAATCCTTCTCGAGATGCAGATTTTTTTTCATTGACTTACACTTCCATGTGACCCCGGCCTAAGATGGATACCAGACATTTGTCAGGAAGTGAAGGAGAACGTATGGTATTGACTACAGTGTGACGACTGGTCTAAACATATAAAGTTACCACCGTATATCTAATATACATCATGGCATGAACAGGATTTCTTTATTCACTGACTTCAATCACATAGCATATCCATAAACAAGTGTTAAAACAGATCACAGCACGGTAATTTGTACTGAACTTTGTCAATGTGGTATGACTTCTTATAGGCCATGCCGTGTGGTGTTGGTGATCATGTCTGTCCACGGCCTGCTGTCTCATGTACTGCCATCTTCTTATAGTCCATGCCGTGTGGCGATCATGTCTGTCCACAGCATTCTGTCTCTTGTGCTGACAATCTTCTTATAGTTTATGCCGTGTGGCGTTGGTGATCATGTCTGTCCACGGCCTGCTGTCTCATGTACTGCCAATCTTCTTATAGTCTATGCCATGTGGCGATCATGTCTGTCCACAGCCATCTGTCTCGTGTGCTGACAATCTTCTTATAGTCCATGCCATGTGGTGTTGGTGATCATGTCTGTCCACAGCCTTCTGTCTCGTGTACTGCAGGTGATTTCTGATACTGACGTTTTTCCATGCCTGTCCAAAACTGTCCAGCATCTTCTTGGTCTCTCTCTACTTCTCCTCCCTTCCAACAAACTGCAGCTTTCCCCTACTCATGACATACCCAAATAATGTGGCCTGTTGTCTTCTGATGCAAGTAACCAGTTCTCTTTGTGAGTCAACTTCTTACAAGATATCTTCATTGGCCTTTCTATCTGTCCACAGTGTTATCATTCTTCCATAAAACCACACTTCCACAGAATTCTTTACTTGTCTTCTAATTGTCCATGATTCGCTTCCATACATCAGGAATGGCTCAATATAGCTCTTAAGAATTCTTTTCCTCACCTTGGATGATACAGATTATATGACCAGCCATATTAATAGTGTAACTCTTCGCTGGCTGTTGAATGAGGGAACGGAGCGCATATGGGAATGTCCTGAGAGCAGTTATGTCGGTTCTTAGCTCAACTCCACAACTCAATATGACCAGCCATCAAGAAATAGCCCAGAAGAAACACAATATGCATTGGTTGTGGGGGTCATGCACTGCATGGTTATACAAGAGAAAACACAATCACAGCAACATCAATACTAATACATACACAAAACAACATTACCCAAACTGTGGTATGTACAGTACAACTACATATATTCCCTCTAAATTTAGCCATCTGTGTCTTAGGCAACTCACATTGATATCCCTTACATTGATAAACATATGGCAAGAGAGGCAGGGGAAGATTGGGGGAAACTACAACAGCTGGGCAAACAAACATCAGCAACACCAGCTTCACCAAAGTATCAACTGATAAGAGTGGATTGGAGAGTCGCCTCACCAATGTGAGTGGACTGGATGGTCACAGTCACCAATGTAAGTGGACCATGTTACAATCACCAATGTTAGTGGATTGGAGAGTCACAATCACCAATGTTAGTGGATTGGAGAGTCACAATCACCAATGTGAGTGGATTGGACAGTCACAATTGTTAACGTCTGCTCTAGACCAAGAACCTGTAAAATAAGATTAAACTCAAAACAGTGTGACTTTGTTGTTGTTGTAGTTTGCCCATCATAAAAGGTGATGACCACTCGTCACCCAATGATATTCAGTGATTGTGTGTATATAAAGATAGAAGATAATTCTGATATGGGCCTGGAAGGTTTCTAGGCAATGTGGTAGCAGATGGTGTTCACACTAGATTCGGGGATGTGCTGCACTGATCTTTCTCGTTGGTCTTTGTTCATTTACTAATATAATGTCTAGTATTTGTAATGGAAGAAAGCGCATTATCCTACACTATAGTGTCTAGTATTTGTGATGGAAGAAAGCTCATTATCCTACACTATAGTGTCTAGTATTTGTGATGGAAGAAAGCTCATTATCCTACACTATAGTGTCTAGTATTTGTAATGGAAGAAAGCTCACCATCCTACACTAGTGTCTAGTATTTGTAATGGAAGAAAGCTCATTATCCTACACTATAGTGTCTAGTATTTGTAATGGAAGAAAGCTCACCATCCTACACTAGTGTCTAGTATTTGTGATGGAAGAAAGCTCACCATCCTACACTAGTGTCTAGTATTTGTGATGGAAGAAAGCTCATTATCCTACACTATAGTGTCTAGTATTTGTGATGGAAGAAAGCTCATTATCCTACACTATAGTGTCTAGTATTTGTAATAGAAGAAAGCTCACCATCCTACACTAGTGTCTAGTATTTGTAATGGAAGAAAGCTCATTATCCTACACTATAGTGTCTAGTATTTGTAATGGAAGAAAGCTCACCATCCTACACTAGTGTCTAGTATTTGTGATGGAAGAAAGCTCATTATCCTACACTATAGTGTCTAGTATTTGTAATGGAAGAAAGCTCACCATCCTACACTAGTGTCTAGTATTTGTGGTGGAAGAAAGCTCATTATCCTACACTATAGTGTCTAGTATTTGTAATGGAAGAAAGCTCACCATCCTACACTATAGTGTCTAGTATTTGTGGTGGAAGAAAGCTTATTATCCTACACTAGTGTCTAGTATTTGTAATGGAAGAAAGCTTATTATCCTACACTATAGTGTCTAGTATTTGTAATGGAAGAAAGCTCACCATCCTACACTATAGTGTCTAGTATTTGTGGTGGAAGAAAGCTTATTATCCTACACTAGTGTCTAGTATTTGTAATGGAAGAAAGCTCATTATCCTACACTATAGTGTCTAGTATTTGTAATGGAAGAAAGCTCACCATCCTACACTATAGTGTCTAGTATTTGTGGTGGAAGAAAGCTCATTATCCTAAACTATAGTGTCTAGTATTTGTGATGGAAGAAAGCTCACCATCCTACACTAGTGTCTAGTATTTGTAATGGAAGAAAGCTCACCATCCTACACTAGTGTCTAGTATTTGTAATGGAAGAAAGCTCATTATCCTACACTAGTGTCTAGTATTTGTAATGGAAGAAAGCTCATTATCCTACACTATAGTGTCTAGTATTTGTGATGGAAGAAAGCTCATTATCCTACACTATAGTGTCTAGTATTTGTAATGGAAGAAAGCTGATTATCCTACACTATAGTGTCTAGTATTTGTAATGGAAGAAAGCTCATTATCCTACACTAGTGTCTAGTATTTGTAATGGAAGAAAGCTGATTATCCTACACTATAGTGTCTAGTATTTGTAATGGAAGAAAGCTCATTATCCTACACTATAGTGTCTAGTATTTGTGATGGAAGAAAGCTCATTATCCTACACTATAGTGTCTAGTATTTGTGATGGAAGAAAGCTCATTATCCTACACTATAGTGTCTAGTATTTGTGATGGAAGAAAGCTCATTATCCTACACTATAGTGTCTAGTATTTGTAATGGAAGAAAGCTGATTATCCTACACTATAGTGTCTAGTATTTGTAATGGAAGAAAGCTCATTATCCTACACTATAGTGTCTAGTATTTGTAATGGAAGAAAGCTCATTATCCTACACTATAGTGTCTAGTATTTGTAATGGAAGAAAGCTCACCATCCTACACTAGTGTCTAGTATTTGTAATGGAAGAAAGCTCATTATCCTACACTAGTGTCTAGTATTTGTAATGGAAGAAAGCTCATTATCCTACACTATAGTGTCTAGTATTTGTGATGGAAGAAAGCTCATTATCCTACACTATAGTGTCTAGTATTTGTAATGGAAGAAAGCTGATTATCCTACACTATAGTGTCTAGTATTTGTAATGGAAGAAAGCTGATTATCCTACACTAGTGTCTAGTATTTGTAATGGAAGAAAGCTGATTATCCTACACTATAGTGTCTAGTATTTGTAATGGAAGAAAGCTCATTATCCTACACTATAGTGTCTAGTATTTGTGATGGAAGAAAGCTCATTATCCTACACTATAGTATCTAGTATTTGTGATGGAAGAAAGCTCATTATCCTACACTATAGTGTCTAGTATTTGTGATGGAAGAAAGCTCATTATCCTACACTATAGTGTCTAGTATTTGTAATGGAAGAAAGCTCATTATCCTACACTATAGTGTCTAGTATTTGTAATGGAAGAAAGCTCATTATCCTACACTATAGTGTCTAGTATTTGTAATGGAAGAAAGCTCATTATCCTACACTATAGTATCTGGTATTTGTGATTGAAGAAAGCTCACATTCCTACACTATAGTGTCTAGTATTTGTGATGGAAGAAAGCTCACCATCCTACACTAGTGTCTAGTATTTGTAATGGAAGAAAGCTCACCATCCTACACTAGTGTCTAGTATTTGTAATGGAAGAAAGCTCACCATCCTACACTAGTGTCTAGTATTTGTAATGGAAGAAAGCTCATTATCCTACACTATAGTGTCTAGTATTTGTAATGGAAGAAAGCTCACCATCCTACACTAGTGTCTAGTATTTGTAATGGAAGAAAGCTCATTATCCTACACTATAGTGTCTAGTATTTGTAATGGAAGAAAGCTCACCATCCTACACTAGTGTCTAGTATTTGTGATGGAAGAAAGCTAATTATCCTACACTATAGTGTCTTGTATTTGTAATGGAAGAAAGCTCACCATCCTACACTAGTGTCTAGTATTTGTGGTGGAAGAAAGCTCATTATCCTACACTATAGTGTCTAGTATTTGTAATGGAAGAAAGCTGATTATCCTACACTATAGTGTCTAGTATTTGTAATGGAAGAAAGCTTATTATCCTACACTATAGTGTCTAGTATTTGTAATGGAAGAAAGCTCACCATCCTACACTATAGTGTCTAGTATTTGTGGTGGAAGAAAGCTTATTATCCTACACTAGTGTCTAGTATTTGTAATGGAAGAAAGCTCATTATCCTACACTATAGTGTCTAGTATTTGTAATGGAAGAAAGCTCACCATCCTACACTATAGTGTCTAGTATTTGTGGTGGAAGAAAGCTCATTATCCTAAACTATAGTGTCTAGTATTTGTGATGGAAGAAAGCTCACCATCCTACACTAGTGTCTAGTATTTGTAATGGAAGAAAGCTCACCATCCTACACTAGTGTCTAGTATTTGTAATGGAAGAAAGCTCATTATCCTACACTAGTGTCTAGTATTTGTAATGGAAGAAAGCTCATTATCCTACACTATAGTGTCTAGTAGTTGTGATGGAAGAAAGCTCATTATCCTACACTATAGTGTCTAGTATTTGTGATGGAAGAAAGCTCATTATCCTACACTATAGTGTCTAGTATTTGTAATGGAAGAAAGCTGATTATCCTACACTATAGTGTCTAGTATTTGTAATGGAAGAAAGCTCATTATCCTACACTATAGTGTCTAGTATTTGTAATGGAAGAAAGCTCATTATCCTACACTATAGTGTCTAGTATTTGTAATGGAAGAAAGCTCACCATCCTACACTAGTGTCTAGTATTTGTAATGGAAGAAAGCTCATTATCCTACACTAGTGTCTAGTATTTGTGATGGAAGAAAGCTCATTATCCTACACTATAGTGTCTAGTATTTGTGATGGAAGAAAGCTCATTATCCTACACTATAGTGTCTAGTATTTGTAATGGAAGAAAGCTGATTATCCTACACTATAGTGTCTAGTATTTGTAATGGAAGAAAGCTCATTATCCTACACTAGTGTCTAGTATTTGTAATGGAAGAAAGCTGATTATCCTACACTATAGTGTCTAGTATTTGTAATGGAAGAAAGCTCATTATCCTACACTATAGTGTCTAGTATTTGTGATGGAAGAAAGCTCATTATCCTACACTATAGTGTCTAGTATTTGTGATGGAAGAAAGCTCATTATCCTACACTATAGTGTCTAGTATTTGTAATGGAAGAAAGCTCATTATCCTACACTATAGTGTCTAGTATTTGTAATGGAAGAAAGCTCATTATCCTACACTATAGTGTCTAGTATTTGTAATGGAAGAAAGCTCATTATCCTACACTATAGTATCTGGTATTTGTGATTGAAGAAAGCTCACATTCCTACACTATAGTGTCTAGTATTTGTGATGGAAGAAAGCTCACCATCCTACACTAGTGTCTAGTATTTGTAATGGAAGAAAGCTCACCATCCTACACTAGTGTCTAGTATTTGTAATGGAAGAAAGCTCACCATCCTACACTAGTGTCTAGTATTTGTAATGGAAGAAAGCTCATTATCCTACACTATAGTGTCTAGTATTTGTAATGGAAGAAAGCGTATTATCCTACACTAGTGTCTAGTATTTGTAATGGAAGAAAGCTCACCATCCTACGCTAGTGTTTAGTATTTGTAATGGAAGAAAGCTCACCATCCTACACTATAGTGTTTAGTATTTGTAATGGAAGAAAGCTCACCATCCTACACTAGTGTCTAGTATTTGTAATGGAAGAAAGCTCATTATCCTACACTATAGTGTCTAGTATTTGTAATGGAAGAAAGCTCATTATCCTACACTATAGTGTCTAGTATTTGTGATGGAAGAAAGCTCATTATCCTACACTATAGTGTCTAGTATTTGTGATGGAAGAAAGCTCATTATCCTACACTATAGTGTCTAGTATTTGTGATGGAAGAAAGCTCATTATCCTACACTATAGTGTCTAGTATTTGTGACGGAAGAAAGCTCATTATCCTACACTATAGTGTCTAGTATTTGTGACGGAAGAAAGCTCATTATCCTACACTATAGTGTCTAGTATTTGTAATGGAAGAAAGCTCATTATCCTACACTATAGTGTCTGATATTTGTGATGGAAGAAAGCTCACCATCCTTCACTATAGTATCTGGTATTTGTGATTGAAGAAAGCTCACCATCCTACACAATAGTGTCTGGTATTTGTGATTGAAGAAAGCTCACCATCCTACACTATAGTGTCTGGTATTTGTGATTGAAGAAAGCTCATCATCCTACACTATAGTGTCTAGTATTTGCGAAAGAAGAAAGCTCATTATACTGCACTATAGTGTCTAGTATTTGTGATGGAAGAAAGGTCACCATCCTACACTATAGTGTCTGGTCTGTCTATATGCCAACTCAGAGGAAGACATGCAACACAATGTTTCAGCTTACTCGTGTGCCTGTGCCAATTTTGGGCTCAATATCAACTTGGAGAAGACTGTAGTTATGTACCAGCCAGCTCCAGGAAATAATCACACCATGCTGAATACCAAGGTGAACAATCGTAGACTAAGTGTTGTGGACAAATTCACCTATCTTGGCAGCACCGTGTCACAAACTGCCACAATTGATGACGAAGTGAATGCAAGAATCTCTAAGACCAGCGCGGCCTTTGGCAGACTGTACAAGAATGTATGGGACAGAAACGGAATAAGCCTGCAAACAAAGCTGAAAGTCCATAAAGCAGTTGTATTATCTACACTGCTATATGCTTGTGAAACATGGACTGTTTACCAGCGACATGCTAGGAAATTAAACCACTTCCACACAGTTACCTTAGGAAGCTATTGAAGATTAAATGGCAAGACAAGATCCCAGACACTGAAGTTCTAGAAAGAGCATCCATGCCCAGTATCCACACTCTACTAATGAAAAATCAGATTCGTTGGGCTGGTCACTTAACTCGTATGCCAGATCACAGGCTCCCTAAACAATTTTTTTACGGCGAGCTACGTTATGGTAAACACTCCCAAGGCGGCCAGAGGAAATGTTTTGAAGACACTCTGAAAGTCTCACTGAAAGCTTTTGGAATTCATCTTGACACCTGGGAGACTGCTGCAAAGACAGTAATTCATGGTGTACATCATTACATAAGGATGCAGTCACTTGTGAAGCAACCAGGACTGCAAGAGCTGTGAAGAAAAGATTGGACAGAAAAACCACTGTAGGAGATCCTCCTCCTGGAACGTCATGCATTCTTTGCCCGCATTGTCAAAAAACATTTCGAGCCAAAATAGGCCTTATCAGCCATCTTAGAACTCATGGCTCCATACCTTCAACCCCACTGGATGAAATGAATGGTCATCATCATTCTTGATGGACAAACAACAACAACAACAACACATAGTGTCTGGTATTTGTGATGGAAGAAAGCTCACCATCCTACACTATAATGACTAGTATTTGCGAACGAAAAAAGCTCATTATAATACAATGTTATCTAGTATCTGTGAAGAAAGAAAATTGATTATCTTACATTTTGCTGTACAGTATTTATGAAGATATAAAACTCATGACCTCAAATGATGATGTCTAGTATTTGTAAAAGGGGAAAAAAAACCAAGAACTTCCACATCATTTGTCCAACATTTCTGAACTACTTAGCATGTCACATAACTAGCACAGTATTTCACATCCCTATACCAGTGTTAGCATACAGGAATACCTTTGTCTTAATATGTGATTCTCCATCTTGACCAGAAATTGGCATTATGGAGATTCAAACAATAGTATTAAAAATCTCATATTAATATCATGATCAAACTTAAATCATAATCTAGTAAACAAAAGAATCAATTGTGTTATTTCTATCTTGTATTAAAACTAAGTCATGACTTAATACAACAGTCAACACATTTATCAGTCAAGGTACCACACCAATTAAGAAGTATACAATAGCTATATAATATTTCAAAAGCAAGTATTTGTTAGTATATTATAATCTACAATAAATGATTTTATTTCCAGGTTGAAACAATGTTAATAAAATGAAAAGGCAAAAAAGACAAATACATACAGTTAGAAAAAACGGAACGGTCACTATTGCATTGTTTCATGTTTTAAAAACTGTATATACTTTTACACGTATGTCATAAATAAATCTTAGGTGATAAGTTACTGTCATTAAAAGTAAGAGAGAGAATGCTGAAATATACAAAACCTGTTTTACTGTATGGCAGTGAATCATGGAACTTGCATGAACAAATTAGGAAGAACTTGGAAGCAATGGAGATGAGACGATTTCAGGGGAATCTCAAGCAAATAAATGCAATACACCAACATGCCAGATATCATAGTTATGAGATTGAAAACATAAATGGAGACACAAAGAGGAGAGATTAAGTTATTCACACAAACTTTGTAACCAATGTCACAAAAGGTTCAAAGCAAGGATCAAAGCCCAAAGATCACAACATGCAAAATTAGATAATTGCTTCACCACTATGCAAAGTGGACTAAACAAAACTGCAGATTTTCCACCGTATCAGTTAAGAAAGATATAATGACCATGTGAATCAACATTATAAACTCCAACCATTTTGGTACAGACGAGGAACTCCGAAAACATGGTTGAGTTCATCACAAGAATTCACCTTATGGTATCATCATCAAAGGCAGGGATCGCAAGGAGTATAAGATCCTTAAGCCCCGGGAAGGTTACCCGGTCAACAAATGCCTGAAGAAGTCGGATGTGTCGGCCAAAAGATGCAAACGTTGCAGCTCTGCTGTTAACAGGCACAACACAGTTACATCCAAAACAACATTCCAGGCAAACGTAGAAAAAGATCCTTAAGCAAAAGGATAGAATAAAAGAAGAGACTGAAAAAAGCAGAAATGGAATAGGAAGTATACCCTACAAATAGAAACTGAAAATAACTAGTTGAAATGCTAATCTGGCAATTAATTGAACAGGCTAAACAAAAATATTGCCCAAGTGTTACTGGAGTCCATAATGGAAGCAAACATAAACCGTAACCTACCATGCAAGTCATAGAAGGCAAATAAGGACGGTTGGTGTGGCACAAGCAAACATCATGCAGAACACTTCAGCTGCCAAATCCAACCACCGATGAACCTAGCTCAAGATTATGAGCGAAAGGTAACTCCTTTTACAAAATGTTGCTGCAAGTTTACAACTACAAAAGACTATCATTTACAGAAAGAAAATAATTCCTTTTACAAAATGTTGTTGTTGCAAGTTTACAACTACAAAAGACTCATTTAAAGAAAGAAAATAATTCCTGTTACAAAATAATGTTGTTGCAAGTTTATAACTACAAAAGACTATCATTTAAAGAAAGAAAATATTCCAGTATTGCAACCATTTCCATGGCAGCCAGTGATGTACTGTTAACACAATTCTTGGTTGTTTATGTTCATGTACTGTTAACTTAATTCTTGGTTGTTCATGTTTATGACTTCCACACAAAATTATATCTGCATAATGTAACTGTACCACCAGCTAAGACCAGGGACAGTTACTCTGCTTCACCGAACTGAAAGGGCTTTACTTCACGATGTAATTCATAGACATAGAACTTTCCGTACTTGTAGTATTTGGCAAAAATTGTCTAATACATTATAATAACTCCACACTGTAGTTGTAATAGTTGACAAGCTGGTGTGACTGTTAGGATGTTACGGTGAAAATGGTGTAAATGTGGTCAGTCAAGGACTCCATGACAGCTCTCAACATCTGCTACGGGAGGAAGAGACTGACCACCTATCCCTCTTGCACTCAGGGCAACAAAATGTAATGATCCTAACATTTCACATACCCACAACAGGTTCTAGCAAAGGGATTGTTTTTGTGTGAGTGCAACTAGGGTGCGTTGGTGATCATGTCTGTCCACAGCCTTCTGTGTCTTGTGCTGCTAATTATTTCTGATACCGACAATCCTCCATGCCATAATGTTAAACTATCAAGTATCTTCTGTCTTGGTCTCCCTCTGCCACCAAATCCTCACTTGTCTGCTAATTATCCATGCTTTGCTTCTGTACATTAGGAATGGCTCAATATAGCTCTCAAGAACTTTTTTCTTCACCTCAATTTTTTTTTTTTTTTTTTGCGTATCCCTTACGGGACGTTGCAGTCAACACCAGCATTTTCAGCTGCTGTTGATGTACTAGGCAAGTGTTACGTTCAGTAGTTTGCCATTGCTTTCTGAACGACCGTTCTCTATACCTTTTTCGAAAAAACCGTGTTTCGAACCCGGGTATACGGGCTCACAAACCGCGTTCGCAAGCCCTTCAGCCACACAGACACCTCAATTTACAAAGATAAATTACAGAGAATATTCATCTAGTAAAATACTGTCTTTGCTTGGCCTATTCTACATTTAACTTCCTTAATACTTCCATCTCCTTTTATTAAAGTACCCAAATGCCTAATTACATTGACTTGTTTCAGATTGGTTCCATTCACTTTGAAGTTGTTTTAGGTGGAAAAGTTTTTATTTGTAATAACCATTACTCAGAGATGTAACAGGTAATACGAGTACAAACATTACAATTGTATACTAAAGAATTAAACAGGAAATTAAATATATGCATAAATAACATAACATACAGTAAATAGTTAAAACAGCTGTTACAAGACATAGCTATTACAAGTAACAAGTCAAGAAATAGCTATTACAATAAACAAGTCAAGAAATAGTTGTTACAAGAAACAAGTCATAAATAACTATTATAAACAAACAAGTCAAGAAATAGCTGTTACAATAAACAAGTCAAGAAATAGCTGTTCAAGAAACAAGTCAAGAAATAGCTATTACAATAAGTCCAGAAATATTTGTTCAAGAAACAAGGCAACAAATAACTATTACAATAAACAAGTCAACAAATAACTATTACAAGAAACAAGGTACTACTGTCCTAAGGCAATCTGGGACGTCAAAGAACATATTGCATAGTAGAGAGATATTCTGATACAACTTTTTGCATGCTTTGGTGGGGGTAAGAGATGAAAGCACTTAACTTCAGGCATATTCTACACATCCCTAAGAAATTATAAATACAATATAAATTACAGTGCTAAACCATAACAACATTAAATGTATAAATGTTACAGATGAGGCTGTGATGGTAGCCTTCTGATGGTTGGAGGGCAGCAGTCAGACATGTGTTTGCAACTGATTCGCGCAGTATACTTCGAAATGTGGAAACACATGTTTTGGGTGGAATGGCTAGCATTACTAGACAGGATGGAGATTGCAAGCATATCATGAATTTTCCATGCAGGGTTTGCTGGTGTGTGGGGTAAAGGACAGGGTGATAAATTAGCTGCCGCTGCCCCTACTTATGATAAAGTTGATGTGGTGAGGATTCTCTGGGATTGGATGGAGCTTGCGGCTGAACGGAGTACCCATATCTGGAAAGAGTGGCTTACAAGGGAGTGAACAGAGGGTTTGGGCAACATTCAAAGAGTAGAGGATAAGCCAGATGGACATTTAATCAAAATGCTACTGGAATAATTAGCATGGGGGGACTCTGTTGACTTTTGAAGAGGGGAGACGGAGCTTGTGCCATATATGGAAAGAATGGCTTACATGGCATTGAAGAGAGGGGCTGGGCAAAAGTAGAGGATAAGCAAGATGGACATTTAATCAAAATGCTACTGGAATAATTAGCATGGGGACTGTAGAGACTTTTAAAGAAGGGAGACGGAGCCTGTGCCATATCTGGAAAGAATGGTTTACAAGGGAGTGAACAGAGGGTCTGGGCGATACTCAAGATGTAGAGGAAAAGCCAGATGGACTTTTAATCAAACTACTACTGGAGTAATTAATATGGAAACTGGTGATTTTTGAAGAAGGGAAATGGAGCATGTGAGGAAATGCCAAGTGTAATAATGTCAATTCTTAAATTAAGTTTGTTACGGTGTGTCCATAATGTGTCTTTATTCAATTGTAATAAACAGTGTGTCCATAATGAGCCTTTATTCAATTGTAATAAACAGTTGTGTCCATAATGTGTCTTTGTTCAACTGTAATAACTTAACATGTGTAAATTTTACAGGTTGCCCGTAAGATTGCTGTGTTAAACTGCAATAACATTAGAAATAACTTCAGAATGAATGATAGATGTTACCCACAAGGCCGCTGTGTTAAACTGTAATGACTGCAAGTAGAAAAATACATAATTCAGGGGCCAGCTCCTTGTTCTCAGGAGCCAGCATATGTTTGCAAATAGTGGCAAGGAAAACGATTGAGAATTCAAGGTCCAGGATAAGATTTCCAGGCACTATGGCGACTGGCGCCCTAAATTTTTATTTCCCTAATAAACTTTACAAGACGTTCAGAAGGATCTGTTTTAACTGTCAACTAAATACTCTTACTAAGTGTAAACTTTATACCTCTGCCTCTGCGATAACATAATGCACATACCCATTGCAACGAGTCTTCAATTCTTAATGCAGAGGTTAACATTACCAGTTGACTTGCTGCTGTCAACATCAGCTACAGATGTCGTCTGCTTGAGGTAATGGCGGACATGATGTTCGTAAGTGTAAATAACCTCAGCCATGATTTATCTTGCTTATGATCGAGAGGTTTTCCGGAAGGTTGTTATGGCAGCGAGGTTATGCAAAGGACATGCTACTGAATGAATGAATGAATGATTTATAATACAAACACTTATTGTTTCATCCAGGATATAAAACACAAACACGTTCTGTCAGTCATGATTTATAACAAACATTCAGTATGTTCAGCCATGATTTATAACAAACATTCAGTATGTTCAGCCATGATTTATAACACACGTTCAGTATTTTCATCCATGATTTATAACACAAATATTTATTGTTTCAGTCATGATTTATAACACAAACATTCAGCATTATTCAGTCATGATTTGTAACACAAATATTTATAAGCTCACCTCATGATTTATAACACACTTGTTTCAGTCATGATTATTAACACAAATATTTGTTGTTTCAGTCAGGATTTATAAAACAAATATTTGTTGTTTCAGTCAGGATTTATAAAACAAATATTTGTTGTTTCAGTCAGGATTTATAAGACAAATATTTGTTGTTTCAGCCAGGATTTATAAGACAAATTGTTGTTTCAGTCAGGATTTATAACACAAATACATGTCTCAAACAAACTATAATGGCCGTTCAAGGCAAATCTCAAAATATTATCTGGCAAGCTTTATGGCATCTGCTATAATCTGCAAGTATTCCTTGTCACCCTGTCCTCTCTGAGACTTAGCTTCCAATCTTGGATTCCACAAGCTTCATCTATTGAGTCTGTTTTACATCTCAAGACTATGTGTGCATGTGCCCACAATCATGAATATAATAAAAACAAAATAATTCCATAACATACCTGCACACCCTTTAGTAGAAACTACAATACAAGTGAACTAACGCTAAACTACAAGTAGTATGCAATTAAACAGTAACTCCAAAAAAAATGTCTAAGTTCATCACAAGAACTCTCCGGACAGTGTAATCATTAAAGAAATGATGATCACAAGAAGAAGACTATAGTATGAAAGAAAATGTTTGAAGGTTAAGTTACATCTCACAAAAGGAATAACACTACAGTATGAAGGAAAATATTTGATTGTTAATTTACATCTTTGAATGTTGTGTCATATTTATATTTAATCCTTTGTATATTTTTACCTATTTAATACTTGCCAATATATTATATATTATTTGTAACACCCATTATGTTATCGATACTAGCATGAGACAGGCCAAAACGTGCCGCTGAATCAACCGGTAAATTCTACCAAAAACACACATGGCATACCAGAAAAACAGTTCCAGAATATATACAAAATAAATCACAAAGAGAACTCCCGGAGAAGATCTCCACTCAATGATTTTAATGAATTAGACATAGTTAACGAATATTTAGAATGAATGTGTAAAGAATATTAACGCAAATAATGTAACAGACAGGCATATAGAAAATTATTCATTTATGATTTTGTTACAATGTGCTCTATCACTCTGGCAAGCTTTGCTTTGCTTTCTCCTGTAGTCTAAAAGGTTGCTGGGATACCTCTCCTCCCACCAGTGTTTCAGTTTCTGCCAGGGTTTTCCTGTCCATTTCTGAATATTATTTATCAAGTGTGTTTCTGTCACTCAGAAATACATCCACATTTAGAAATAGCATTATGAAGCCTTGAAGAATGTCACTCTCTTTTACGGCCTGCCAGAAAGAATGTTAATCTGTCACCAGTTTTATGTATATTCATGCTTGGAATTAGTGCACTGTGTAGCAAATGGGATGTAACTAAATTACCGTGTTACCAGTTTTGCAAGTGATACAAGGGTGAATTACTCTAATCAACACATTCTAACAACAAATCATCATCATCCAGTGCCTTACCGGCTGACGTGGGCGACCATGCCTCTCCAAAAAATTGTATTGCCGACGGCATGAATCAATTTGTATGTTGACTCTCTTCCGTGCCATGACACAAGACTGTCAAACATTTTCTCAAGCTGTTTTCCTCTTTCCACAAGTCTTTTTGGTTGTCACATGTTCCAGTTTTTGACCTCTCATAATGTGGCCAAAACAGATGACTGCTTCTTTCTGATGTTTGTGATAAGCCTTTGGACTTAGCTTCCCTCGAAATGTCAAACTCTCAGTGCTTAAAAAATTGAACATTTCTTGTCCTAATGACGGTAACAGTATTGTTAATTTCTTCTTTGACATCTTGGCTATCTTGGCTGTCTAAGCAGTCTCAGTGTCCAAGAATGTTCAGTATTCTTTGACTTCTTGATTGTCTAATGATTCTCAGTAATCTTTCATTTATTGGCTGTCTAAGCATTCTTTGGATCTCATGATGTCGGAGGATTCTCAGCATTCTTTGACTGCTTGGCCTCCATTTTTTTTTTATTGCATGGCTGCCCAAGGATTCTCAGCAATCTTTGACTGCCTGGCCTTCATTATTTTTTACCTCATCACTAGCCAGGGATTCTCAGCATTTTTAAAAAAAAGCCACATCACAACAGGAGACTAGGGTAAGGACTAATAAGTTATGTGTTAGGTCAATGTGGTTAAACCATGTAACTTAAGTACAACAAACAAATGTATAATTTCTGTACAACTCCATCAAAAATTGTATGTACAATAATCATGTATCTACACACAGCAGTCATTCTATCTATATACAAATCACTAATATGCAAAATATACATGACACCCCAAAAAAAAAAAAGATGTCCCCCAGACAGTAAAAGCGAAAATTGACATATTTACAATTCAATAACCTTTAAACTATCAACTGTGTGGAAAACGATATTCTTTAAACAAGCGATAATCTTCATTTCAATTTTCACAAAGTCATCATCATTCAATAAACCATTCAGAAAAAAATAATTTTGCCTCTGCTGGGCCTGAACCCTGACCACTGCCTTCGCTGGCAAGCACACCAACTACGACTCTTGAGGGTATATTTCAACAAAAGTGGTTTTTTAAAGCTTACTGTTAGTGTATGGCTGCTTCCCTAAACCTTAGAACAGCTGTTACTGTAATATCTTTTCTTTGGTCTCTGCCGTTACAAGTTAATAATTATTGACTTCACTCCTTTCAGTAACTATTTTTCTCAAACTATTTCAGCTGTTGGTTTGTAACTTCTCTTTATTCTGCTGATTTTAACTTCTTGCAAACTTCCTCCAGCTGTCTAGACTCTATTAGGTCTGCCACCTTTAATTTAGTTTATGATTACTGACATGTCTGTCATCTAAAATTCAGTTTGGTTATTATCTTGCACCCTCCTTGTGATATGCCATTGAAAAAATACCACTGGCAAATAGGACATGTAATTAATTTACCATGTTTCATGAAAACTTAATGCACTTGTCAGGTGTTTTTGTTTTGTTGGTGTATGCGCTTATTCTTTCCATCTTTATCCACCAAAGCCCTCGTACCCTTAGCTATCCCATGCAGATCCATTCATGCCCTCCCCATATTCATGTGTCTCTCCATGTTTTTCTGGGTGGTCCTCTGTTTATTTTGCCAAGCGGATTCCAGACACAGCCTTTCCAATTAAACTAGGTCTGTGTCCTAATGACCATTAATTGATCACTAGCTCAATTTCTTTTGACAGCAACTGATTATCTATTTTTCCAGTTAGTATCATTTTGGTCTGTCTTTTTAATCAAATTAATGGGACCGAATAAGAAATGTTGTTGTCAGACAGACAGTGAGATCAACACCTTGTGCCACATTTATCGAAAAACAGAAGATCAAATGGTTTGGCCATCTCGTTAGAATGCAACATCATCAACTACCTGCACTGGCCCTACATCAAAGATAATCAGTGACGAGAGCAAGAGGACACCTGAGAAGAAAATGGATTGATGACATCAAAAACATTGTACAATCACATAGAATGACACTATCCACTGTTATCCATCGGGCACAGGAACGCCGTTTATTCCTCCTCAGGATGCTAGATGACAAAAGTGGAAGATGATGATGATGAATGATCACTAAGTCAATTTTTTTGTTGCGTGCATTAGTATAGTTAACAGAGAGCTACTCTGATCTCTTGAGTGTGGTCAGACAAGGGTTTGACGCCTGCGCCGTCAGACAGAGAAAAATACTGACCACCCATTTCTCCGTGCAACAAAATACGATGGCCCTGTTACCTTACAGACCCAAAGCTATCCCTGCATGGGGACATGTCGTTTGACTCAATTTCTGTAGTACAGTCTTCTACTTTTTACTTTTGCTAGTTCAGACTTAATCTAAGACTGGTTGTTATTCATTGTGATCTTCTATGTCTGCCTGTTATAACTTTAATAACTGACTGAATTTCTTGACTAGTATTTAATACTTGCTCGATCAACTATTATAGAAATCTTCTCTTTGATCTTAGACTTAAAATATCAATAATTATATTTATAAAAGAATGCTCTGTAACAAAACCACATAACCATTAAAACCTTTGAGAAAAGAATAAGATACATTTGTTGAATGGTTGGATAAAATGGTTAATGAAATCACAAAGTAAAACACTGCAGTTAGTGACTTCACATTTACTAACACATCCTGTTATGAAGTAGGGTGCCCAGTTCCTTTCTGTTACACATATGATAGCTTGTTTGAGCTGGGTCACAGGTAAGTGACTTCACTGAACTGTGACACGTGGCACTCATCTGAAGGATAACTCCCAGACACACTTTGTTTGGAGATTTTCCTAAAACCAGAAGGTCCTTTGTCCTCATCAGAGGATTCACTTTCTGTATTTTCACAAATGTTGTCTGCCGCTCCAGGCCAAGATGTGATATCAAACATATTCCTACTCTGAATGAAAGACTCTGGCACGTGATCACCATCCTGTATGTTACAGAAGTTGGTTTTCAAGTTTTTTGGCTCATTATTAAAAATATTGTCGACGTCTGCTGATGATACATGTGGTCTCTTCATAATCAAGGTCAGGTTATTAAGATCTTTCACTGGGTCCAGTGGGGATGACTTGAGTAAAGACTGCATGTGGTCTCTGCGACACTTTTCCCAAGTTGATGCTTTGTAACTAAGGGATTTTTTTTCAGACTTCGGCAGTTGATTCTTAATGATGATAGGATTATCCACACCGGTTACAGGTGATTGAATGCGTTTGGAGAATATATTACCGAAGCACCCATTGTTGCCTTGCTTAGTACTATCAGCATTATCACTGAACGACTTATTTTCGAAGATGCTGGGGTCTTTACCAGGCTCAGATTCTGGATACTCGGAGTGTGTATTCCCACTACCTGATAAATTCTCCCACGAACAGGATGGAATATCTGCAGAAGGCATCAAGTTTGTTTTCATACAATCTTCTGTTAGCAATTTGACATCTTCATGGAGTTTAGTTTGTTTGTCATGGTTTCCAGTTGAATTCTCAGATACATCTAGCTTGATAGCTGAGTGATTACTTTCCTTTCTTACTCTGCCAACTCCTTGAGATTTAGCTGACGCTTCCTTCTCTGAAGCCACTTTAGAAACAATATGAGCCACAACTGTAGGATACCCACCATCGTTCTGAACTTCTGTCACCTCAGAGAGCACAATGAACTGATCGGAATCAGTGTTGCCTTTTCCAGACACAACCACATTTGTGCCGTCTGCTGTGTATTTGTTGATGAAGAACTCATAGCTGTCATCCTGGGGCTCTTGCACAGATTCGGATTCTTCATGAAGCAAGCTAACTGACCTGTGAACCATGACCTGGACCTGGTGGCCTTCAGTGTGCTCCATCTCTGGAGCTGTGTGTAGCCTGGCCAGAGCTTGAGATGGCAACACGATTGCTGTACAGAAGAGCAACAGAAAATATCTCAATGAACAAATAGTACTTTAATTAAAACCTTTTTGTTTGCAAAAAGATTATGTCTTTATCACAACTAGCAGACAAGTTAGGCCAATTACATGTTATGAGAAGAAATAAAGTAGAAAACAGTCACAAGTGGCAAGAATGAGGGGAAAAGAACAAGGGGAAGGCAGAGATAAATATCTAGATGGATTGGCCATATGGCGTAATTGAGACAAAAACACAGAGTTGATCCACGACTCAAGTGATTGTGTGAAGTGACGAAACATGACTGCACACACTTAGCATAATATATGATGTTGATGAGTTCCACTAATTACAGTTTAGCTATACTTTAAACAAGTTCCTACTCCTATAATTGACTCATACACAAAGAAACAAGAAACTGCATATTTCAGTTTGCGAATGAAGCCATGCAACATATGTTTCCATCTGAACTAACTAGAGCTGCCATACTTTAATTTGGTTCATCACATACTGAAAAATACTGTCTTATTATTGTGTTTGTCAGCCCAATAAAGAGCACTGACCATTTCATGGACAGACCAGAGCAAATCATTCTGTGCTTCAAAAGTGGACGCAATAGATTACACGACGACATATACACAAAATTCAAGATAGGCAAATCAACAATGTGCACTTGTGGCTTGGTGCTGCAGACATCAGCTTACATACTCCATGATTGCTCAAAATGACATTTCTGGGCAAACCTTCCAGTCTACAGAAATAACAGTGAAAGATAAACCGTTGGACCTGGCTTATGAAGACACCTGTTTTAGTTGGTCATGCGTCGAAGTACACGAAGTACAAGAGGAGCTCTTGTCAACTGGAAGTGACAGGTTCGAATCCTGGTAGGTAACTATAGCTTCCAATGTTTATGTTGTCTAGTGCGTCCTCAAGCCTCAACTTTTTTCTTCTACTTCTGAGAGCGCCAAACAATAGCAGTGTGTTACCAACCTAGGCCCACTCCCAGCCACTAGGCCTCACTCCCAGCCAGTCTGTATGTTTGTGCTGGATCTTGACCAAATACCAGTGTGTTACTAACCTAGGCCCACTCCCAGCCACTAGGCCTCACTCCCAGCCACTAGGCCTCACTCCCAGCCACTAGGCCTCACTCCCAGCCACTAGGCCCACTCCCAGCCACTAGGCCCACTCCCAGTCACTAGGCCCACCCCCAGCCACTAGGCCTCACTCCCAGCCACTAGGCCCACTCCCAGCCACTAGGCCCACTCCCAGTCACTAGGCCCACCCCCAGCCACTAGGCCTCACTCCCAGCCACTAAGCCCACTCCCAGCCACTAGGCCCACTCCCAGCCAGTCTGCATGTTTGTGCTTGATCTTGACCAGGTCACATCCTAATATGCCTCTTCCCAGATGGGAAGTTTCAGTAACGGCCTTGCAGACCAGCTGGGTTGTGAGTTTGGAAAGGGACAGGTGATCTCTGCAACAGTCCCTGGTGAGGTAGTAATATGGTACCATTCTGGGAGAAAAGTCTCTACAACAACCTCTCTTTGATAGAAGCAAGCCCGTTACCGTGGCTGAAATTGCTTGAAAGCCCATGCACTGGACTTAAGGACTACAATGAAGTCTTCCTGAAGATTGATCAATAAACCAACCAATAGAGTTCATGTGTTCATGTTTACGTTGTTTGTCCATCAAGAATGAAGATGACCATTCATTTCAATCAGTGGGGTTGAAAGTATGGAGCCATAAGTTCTATTTTGACTCAAAATGTTCTTTGACAATGTGGACAAAAAATGCTTGACGTTCCAGGAGGAGGATCTCCTGCAGTGGTTTTTCTGTCCAGCCTCTTCTTCACAGCTCTTGCAGTCCTGGTTGCCTCACAAGTGACTGCACCCTTATGTAATGATGTATGCCACGAATTACGGTCTTTAGCAGCAGTCTCCCAAGTGTCAAGATGAATTCCAAAAGCTTTAAGTGAGATTTTCAGAGTGTCTTTAAAGCGTTTCTTCTGGCCGCCTTGGGAGCATTTACCACAAACCAATAGAGTAATGCAAAATTAAGTGCATATAAGGAAATATATCAGTTGGGAAAGAATAAGCAGTAGAAGAAGAGAAACAGAGGAAGGAGGATGAGAGATAAACAGAAGTGAGTGTGATAGTGATGTTAGTAAAGCTGTGCATGAGACAAGCTAATTTTATTTTTATAAATGAACTGCTTTCATTCTACCTCGTGAGATCTCACTGTCTGGGAATCTTTCGAGTGCTCGTCTACTCTTGCTTCCCCCTTGTTGGGAAAGAAGCAGCAGCAGAAGAAGATGAGAAAAGGAGAGGAAGGAGGAGAGAGATGAACAGGAGAAGAGAACATGAAGGTAACGAAATCTGTGTATGAGACAAGCTAATATATTTTTTAATGATCCGCTTTTACTTTACCTCGTGCGATGTCCCTGTCTGGGAATCTTTCGAGTGCTAGTCTACCCTTACTTCTCTTGAGCATCTTTCTCAGCTGCAAATGTCGCCGGAGCCGAAATATTCCATAGCCTGGCACTATGACTACACTAGCCCCAACTAATACTGCGCCAGCGGCTAGTCCCAGGCCTGCCAATACCACTCCAGCTACAAGTCGGGCAGCTGCAAGACAAGAGAAAATATAGCGATGTTTAAACTTGACACACATAAATTGTTCAGATCAGTGTTATATGTAAGTTATAATGAAACTCACATAATTAGTTAGTTAGCTAGCAAGTTAGTTAGTCTAGAGCATTCACTGGATCTTTTCTCCAGGACACTCTGGTCTGGTTGGAAATAAACAGGCAGATAGAATGGCTCGCACCCATTCATTAAGGGGTGATTGGATGAAAAAGCAGATGTGGTGAAGGCCCCCTGGGAGCATGTGAATACCGCAGAAGAAAACTATCGTGGTCTAGAGAGAATGCAGCAGCAAGGGGTGGTCAGGGGATCTGGTCAACAGCCATCACCCAAAGGTAAAGCAAAATGGAAATATAATCAGATTGCAACGGGCACCATTAGTACTGGAACTCTTTGCTGGCTGTTGAAGATAAGGACTGAGCGCTTATGGGAATGCCCTGGGTGCAATGATGTTGGTTCTTGACTCAACTCAATTCTTGAAGTACAGACAGTACTTTTCTTTAACTGCTTCAGCTACACATAGTTATTACTTTAACCCCTTCACTTACAGATAGTCAGAACTTAACTCCTTCACTTACAGATAGAGCTTTAACTCCTGCAGTTCTTCTTGTTCTGCCTTCCATCTCTCAATGGAGCATAGGCCTTCAACCAAGCCTTCTGTAAACTCGTTCACGATTGGTTGGATCTTGCATCTAAAGTTATATATCCAATGAGGAAGCCAGTTTCATGTCAACCCTTATTAGTCACCTCTTGACTGATAACAGTGTTGACTGTTGCATTAAGTCATGACTGAGGTTTAATAGGTTTAATCAAGACTGAAATAACACAATCTACTCTTTTGTTTACTTAGATTATGTTTTGAGTTTGATCATGATATTAATGTGTGATTTTTTATACTATTGTTTGAATCTCTGTGATGTTAGTTTTGTGGTCAAGATGGCAGATTATGGTGTTACTATTCTCTTATTCCTTTATAGGGCCCCATTAGCTCATGGGTAAACTCCTTCAGCTAAATATAGTTACTATTTGAATAATGAAGACACAAACAATAGATTGCATGATTTATTGCCTGGCATATTTCACTGTATCTTGTCAGGTAAATACTGCAGAAATCACACAACACAAACTAAAGTGATTAGATAAATCCTTCAAGCTGAAATATTTACATATTCACGCAGTAATTTCAATTGTGTACCACAGTAATTTTAAACTGATTTTCATGTCTTTCTGTTTGCACTTATGGACAGGGGGAGGTGTTCGTGCGCCTGTGGGACAAGGCGGAGAAGGTGGGGGAACAGATTGAGAATCTGTATGTGGAAAGGATGAGATTGCGGGGGATTGGCAGGGGTTCCGGTAGTCTCAAAACAGAGAAAAGACCAGGAGAACTTTCAATCAGATAGTGGTAGGAACGATTAGTAGTGCGACTCTTCACTGGCTCTTAAACAAGGGGACGGAGCGCATATGGGAAATGTCCTGAGTGCAGTGATGTCAGTTCTTAGCTTAACTCAACACTGTTTGCACAAGTTTGGCTTCTGCCAATTAATGGTCAAGGCTTCAGTGACCTCAACATTATTACTTTTAACTCCTCCAGAACCAAAGTGATATCATTAATAACAATTGCCTCAAGAAATAAACACTACTTGCAAGCAAAGCACATTATGTAAAAAACAATGGAGGTCAGAATGGCTGAATGGATAAGAGCGCTTATTTTTAATCAACCAGTGCACAGATGCCGATGTAGCGGGTTTAATCGCTACATTGGTCAGTTGGGAATAAAAATTGTTCATTCTTGACTTGGGGAAGTAAATTACAAGCACCAATGAAGTTTGAGTGGGTTTGCCTGGTAATAGGAAAGCTAGTCCACATGTAAAAATCAGTCCAGTGCACTAGAAGTAGTTGCATTGTATGGACTACATTTCTTCTTCTTCTTTCGTTCGCCTAAAATATGTTTATAACTGCAATGTTGTCTCTTGTATGAATCTAACAGTCTTTTTTAGTTCATTCAGCGGTCCATAGAGTTTAACTTCCACTGTTGTCTCTCTAGGCCAGAAGGTTCGCCTGGATATGTTGTAGTTTGGGCAATCCTGGAGTATGTGCTCTGCTGTCTGCGACGCCAAACCACATGTGCACATGGCTGAGTCACCAATCTTGAATTTTGTATACATGTGGACTACATTTGAATTTAAAGCGCTCGAACACACACAAAAATGTATGTAAAATACAGCAATATTAAATGTTACTACATACCAAAATTAGCCCCCCTGATGAGTCTGCGCAGAGCCGGCCGTTTTGGCATCAAACTGTACTTGCAACCAAAAGGGGAGAACTTGCTCCAGTGGTTACCAAGCAGCTTAATGCTGATGTAGCGGTCACCACAACGGTAGCAGAAGTCTGTATTACACTTGGTGCATTTCATGTGATCACATCCCTTGATTTTCTGAATGAAGATCTGTAGAAACAAGAACAAATCATTTCCTTAAAATACCCGAACAGCCGAAATCCAAGTGAAGATCTATGAACAAAATTAGATGTAGATCAAGAATAATATCCACGGTAGTTACTTTCTAGTGTGCGCGCTAGTGTTATTGATAACGAACTGATCTTGTGATGTCATCAGCACGATCGGGTGTGGGTTTCTTCTTTTTTTACGTTCGTCTGGAATGTTGTTTTAGGCGTAACTGCATTGTGCCTGTTTACAGCAGAGCTGCGATATGTGCATCTTTCAGCCGACTTCTTCAGGCATTTGTTGACCAGGTTAACCTTCCCGGGTGTGTGGGTTTGATGTCTGTGAAAGTAAGGGAAACATTGGCCATCTACTCCTACAAAATGTGATGCTATCACTTCATGGACGACCAGTAGCAGGAATCTGCTCAGGGACAAATTCCGGGAAGGCTAACCTGGTCAACAAATGTCTGAAGAAGCCAGATGTGTCAGCCAGAAGGCGCAAATATTGAAGCTCTGTTGAAAACAGGTACAACACAATTACATCCAAAAACATGCATTTTGGGTGAACAAATAATTATTTTGTAGATGCAGATCGCAGTTGTAGTACAAACAAAATCTATGCAAATACATTACACATAGATATAGATACACAGTTAATTACTTTTCAAATGCAGATCTAAGGTGGTTTTACTATTATTTTTTTGGGGTTTGGTTATTGGTTTGTTACCGGTCTCTGTGGCTAAGGGCTTGCGAACACGGTCTGTGAGCCCGTATACCCGGATTCAAAACACAGCCGTGCTGGTTTTTTTTGAAAAAGGTATAGGTGCCGGTCGTTCAGAAAGCAATGGCAAACTACTGAACATAAAATTTGCCCAGGAATCACGAACAGCGAAAATGCTGTGAAGGACATGCAACTTAAATTTTTTTTTATTGGTTTGTTAAGCCTGTATTTGTTTTTTTTATTTACAAATGCTGGAGTCTGAGAAAATGAGAGCTGACTCCTCTGAATTACATTTAGTTTTTTTCTACCTCTGTCATAAGGTGTAGATGCTGATCGTTCCAGTAACACAGTGGTTGTAAACATTGGGTTTGCCCCCTCATACCACCTTGCTCTGGTTTTCATACAATGGTATGAATGCTGGTCGTTCAGAAAGCACAGGCAAACTATGGAGCATAAACTTGCCAAGAAATCGCAAACAGCTAAAAATGCCAAGGTTGACTGCAAAATCCTGTAAAGGATATGCAACTAACCTTACCAGGGCTCCAAAGTCGTACCAGGAAATGTCTTAAGAAGTAATGGCAGCAGTGTGACACTAACATCTCCCACTGAGTATCAATTCATCAATGAAAATATGTGGCCACAAACATATAGCCAATGAGCATTAAGGTGTGTAAATCCTTCACTAACTATCAGCTTTCTCACTGGCTCTGTGTGTTTGCAGTCAGGACATCGTCTGTCATCGTGACCAAGATCTCCATGGTCATGCTGCTTCTAATACTAGCAAAAGCACCACTCTCCTCCCTGATGGGCACCCACCCACTCACACACATTGAAACGTGGATGCCATGTACTTAACATTTGTTTTCTTGCTTGTGTGTACAATTGCTAACTTCCGACTTGCTTTTTTGTTTTTAACCGACAGCAGATATTCGAGGAAATACTTGACAACTGTCATATGTCTGCCTGGCGAGGGGTCACAAAATTCTCGTTGATGGCCAAAGTACACTCACTGAGCTGTCTAGTACACTTGTCAAGGGCTCAAATACACTTGAACATCAGGTCTTCTTATCGAGCGTTGAAGTAAAAACATTGTGCTGGCCCTGGTGACTTACTGCAAACATTTATACCCCAAGCAGTTGATACTTTTAAATACTTGTGCTCGCAAACAACTGTGATCAAGCTTTTGTTTATAATGTAGTTGTAACTCAGGTTTATAAATTAAAAATAGAACAAGTAGGACGGTAATAGCACAGTATGGTGGTGAACTATGCCTAGTTCTTGCAACATTAAAATATAATGTTCCCAATTCTCCGTGCTCATTGTGTGCAGCTGGATGAAATGCATCATTTCATTATCAAAGCTGCTCACTGTAGGCATATTAGTTGAAGGCATCCACGATCTCCACATGTTTATATCTAGCAGTAGCAAATGTCACTTGCTGCTGCCAACCAGCGTACATCCAAAATTGATTATTAATTATTGCCACCAAATCATTTTTTCCTCAGTTAGACAATGATAGAGATAAAATGTCATTTTATTTGTTTGCATTCTAGCATCTAGCAGTAGCAAATGTCACTTGCTGCTGCCAACCAGCGTACGTCAAAAATTGATGATTAATTATTGCCACCAAATTATTTTTCCTCAGTTAGAGATAAACTGTCATTTTATTTGTTTGCATTTGTTCGCTTTGAACCCAAGCGTAGTCTATACACGTGCTACTACTAATAGTGCACTGCACTGATTTTTGTGTTTGGATTAGCTTTTCTTATTACCAGTGTCCCTCTTCATCAGGCAAACCTACTACAACTTCTGAGGTACTTGTAATTTACATCCCCAAATCAAGGACAAGAAGTCAACATTTTAGTCCAACTGAATAGGGGTTGAACCTGCCACCTCAACACCAGCACAAGTAGTGTTTAAGAACAAGTGTTCTTATAATAAATCACATCCAGTATAAGATTGTTCTCAGCATTAGAGCTACTCTGCCATGTGTCAGTCGAGAGTTCAATCAAAACTACATTGATTTAACTGATTAACTTATTAACAGTGTCCCTCGCCATCAGGCAAACCCACTCTGACTTCTGAGGTACTTGTAATTTACATCCCCAAGTCAAGGAAGAGAAGTCAACATTTTAGAGAGTTCAATCAAAACTACATTGATTGTAGCTGAGCTACCATCTGACGGTAGACAGTACTACAAGCTTTCTGTTAGTGCCGATTGTTGGGTCTTAGATATGACTGAGTCATCATATGACAGTAGACAGCACTACCTTCTTTCTGTTAGCGCTGAATGCTGGGTAGAGCTCACCTAACCTGACACCCCACATTGTGCCAACAGCTTCGGACGGAGGAGTGCAAATTAACCTAGTGCGAGGAAATGCAACTTAAAGACTAAATGTCATGGCAGGGCAGATCAGGCTCTAAGCTTTGGCCAGACACTGGTCTAGGATAGAAGCTCCAACAGGTGGAAACTAGAGCACTGCTTTGCTGATCTGACAGCTACTGCAGCTCGTCTTGTTCCAGACATATTGGTGTTATCTTTCCCTTGGAGTAAACTAGGCAGGCCGAGAGAGGGATCATGCTGCATGGTCTCAGGCTTTGTGCTATAGAGAGATAGGTATAACTCCATTTCACAAACTATTGTCTGTCAAGATGGCAAAATGCCAGCCAATAATGTTTTCATGTGCTAAATATGGAATTGGAAAGTCCATCAGAATTTTAAACTCTCTAGCACTGGACATTATATTATGTCTTCATTCCATAGCTTGTATTTTGCATAATGTTCAATTTTCTCAACCGTTTGGTACAAACTGGAAACCAGACATGGTTTTATTTTAGTATGAAGTGTGATACACTGTGTTACCACATAGATCTCGCTGCAAATGAATTCTCAACAAAGAACAATGGTCAACCACTGAACTGTGTGTGCATGTGAATTCCCCAAAAATACCCCAAACATTTTAACAAATGGCAGATCACAGCCGAAAATACCTCCAATAGTCTAGAGTGTTCCTCAAGATTCTGGATAACTTGAAGAGGGTGTGCAATATCCACAGTTTCTTCCCCCTTTAAACAATTTTGAGATTTTCCTACAATGAAAATTCAAAATTGCCTTTTCCATGGTTTTCTCATGTTCCCAGCCCGCTATTGCCTTTTCCATGGTTTTCTCATGTTCCCAGCCCGCTATTGCCTGTGTTATATGTAACTAACTAATTATAAATATGCTCTCTAATGACACTAATGTCTGTAACTAAATGCTTTTCAATGTCTGTATGAAACTATACAATTATAAATATTCCCTCAAATGTCTGTAACTAAATGCTTTTCAATGTCTGTATGAAACTATACAATTATAAATATTCCCTCAAATGTCTGTAACTAAATGCTTTTCAATGTCTGTATGAAACTATACAATTATAAATATTCCCTCAAATGTCTGTAAATAAATGCTTTTCAATGTCTGTATGAAACTATACAATTATAAATATTTCCTCAAATGTCTGTAAATAAATGCTTTTCAATGTCTGTATGAAACTATACAATTATAAATATTCCCTCAAATATCTGTAAGTAAACGCTTTTCAATGTCTGTATGTAACTATACAATTACAAATGTGCTCTCCAATGTCTGTATGTTAGTTACATATCCCTTACAGGATGTAGCAGTCAACCCCAGCAGGCAAGTTTACGTTTAGTAGTTTGCCATTACTTTCTTAACGGCTGGAATGGAATGGAACCCATACCATTTCTTAAAAAACAAATGTATGGCGGTCTGCTGCCAAATCACCCACAGCTGTGTTTCGAATGCGGTATACTGGATTGCGAACTGTGCCCATAAACCCTTCGTCACGGAGCCGACTAAACAATTATAAATGTTCTCTTCAATGTCTGTATGTGACTAAACAATTATAAATGTTCTCTTCAATGTCTGCAACTAAATTATTTTCAATGTCTGTATGTAACTAAACTACTAAACAATTACAAATGAAATGCAATGTCTGTATGATGTATGAAACTTAAAACACGTGCTCCTCAGTATCTGTAACTGTAACAGATTACACATGCTCCCAACTCTTCAGTATCTGTAACAAATCACATATATGCTGACAATGCTCCTCATTATCTGTAACAGATCTCACATGCTCCTCAATCAATATTGTCAATATGAATCAATGTTACTAAACGAAGTACACACAAATCATACTCACTTTACATTTGGGACATTTCTGTGCATTCGACTGTCCCCCGCTGCGTTCTTTAGCCCATTTCTTGACCATGGAGTCACCAGTCTGAAACTGCTTGCATGTCATTTCCACATGGTAGGGAGCCTGGCATACAAAACACCACTGCAAGTAGCACTGGGGACACTGGACTTTCAATCCAAATTTCAGTTTCTTCTTCTTCACCGACAACAACCCAGGCTCAATACAGTACACCTCACTGCAAGCTGGACACGTTTTCTTCAGTGGATCAGTATTTGCATTGATCAAAAACCTGGCAAATTTGTCTTTTAGGTCCTGCGGCAGGCGTTCATTTATTTCGTCTCGGTGAATCAGGACTGCGCAACGATCGTTGGGACATTCTATCTGTACCTTAGCTTCATTGACTTTTAACGCGACGTATGTTGTCATGCACGTCGCGCAAATATGGAAATCACAACAAACTCTTCTTCGCAGCAGCGAGCGTGTCAGACAGACTTCACATTCGTGACACATTAACGCTCTGTGCGGGTACAACGGAACCATTTCTTCCGTTTCTTCTCTATCTCTCAGTACTCTAATAGCTTCAAAATCTTGCAGATTTTCCAATATACTCAAAGCCACCGACCATTCATCGTTGTCGTGGCTGTTGTTGTTGCTGCTTAGTCCTGATTCCCAATCACTGCGAATTGTGTGAGAGTCTTGAAACAGATATCTATCTACTTCTAAATCATGAAAATCATCCTCACTTGATAACGACGACAACGACGACGATAAAGATCTTGACATGGAGTGGTGTGAATGTTCTATCAAAATCTCCTGAAACAACTTGTCAATTTCATTCTCTGCAGATTCACTTCGTGAATCAACAGATGCCGAATCGTCACTGAATGATAATCCTTCGGCTGCACCGTAGTCTTCTCGCCTTAAACCTTGCCCATTACTGCTGAATTGATCATCATCGTAAATATCATCATCGCTATAGCAGGCATGGCCACATCCACACAACTTTGTACCTTTCTTCGCCAACTGCATCTTCAACCACGGCGAAGGTATAGATTCGCCATCACCATTTTCACCTTCTAAGATTTCGTCGTCTAAATTATTGAAATACATCTCCCGCTTTGACCCTAATGTACCCTGAGAACTGGTACTACTGCTACTGCCACTACGGGCAATGCCACGTTCCTTACTACTACGTTGACCACTGTCCGCCATTGTCCGCCTCCTTGCCGTGGTATAATAACGTTCCTCTGTTTTCACATCCGTCATCATGTTGATAAGGCAGTGACTTCGCAAACAAACCTCGACCTCGCTCCACGAAATATGGAGGCAGAATTCTAATTTAGTGAAACCGCCACAAAAATCCCACCATTGGCAATTATGAAACACGATTTGATTTGTCCAACACAAGCCACACAACTCATAAAGACTCTAGGTTACCACAAAGGAGGTCTATATTTGCACTGGTAATGTTAACGAAATGTTTTCCTCTCGGACCGAGACCCCGACGAGGATGTTAACACTCGGGGTAAGTAGCAGTCTAAAATTAGCAATGATCCGCAGACTTACAAAACTATGGAAGACCGTTTGCGATTGGTTGGTATTTATAATGCATTACTGATCTGACTAAAAAATCAATACCATGCGAGAACTTACTCCGTGAGTGCATAAAGTACTACCCCACCTCGCTTCTTAATTGGTACTTGTAACTCCTGTCCCAATCATTAATTTGTGGCCCATTGGTTCACGCTTTCTTAGTTGCTACTTTAGCTGTTTCTGTCCCACATGTTATATCCTAGTAACTACTATAATAACTCCTTTCTGTTAACACACGCCTTCAGAATGCACGTTTCCGAATATATTAAATCAAGTGAGCTTTCATCGTCAAGGATGTAATCTTCTGCTTCTTCTTTTCGTGGTTCTGTTTACCCATTTTTCTCCAGTATGAACTGCACTAACTTTTGCGCGTCAAAAGTTTCTAATGCAACCTTCAGTACAGTTTGCTATCTACGTTGTTTCATCCAGCCATAAAACATCTTGTTGAGCTGCAACTTGTAATGTTGTACTGTCTTTAGCATTTTGATGTTCTTTTCATATCTTTTGAGCTGCAACTTGTAATGTTGTACTGTCTTTAGCATTTTGATGTTCTTTGCTTAAAGTTCGTTCGTTCTTCTTCTATTTCGTTCGCCTGAGATTTGTCTATAACTGCAATGTTGTCTCTTGTATGAATTTCACTATCTCTTTTAGCTCACTCCGTGGTCCATTGGGCTTAGTTTCCACTGTTGTTTCTCTGGTCAGAAGGTTTGTCTAGATTCGTTGCATTTTGAGCAGTCTTGGAGTATGTGATCCGCTGTTTGCAGCTCAAATCCACATGTGTACATGGCTGATTCACCAGTCTTGAATTTTGTATACATGTGGTTACGCAGAGACATTAGATGTAGACAGTCACAATTTTTTGGGCATGTTATGAGAAGAAATGAATTGGAGAACTTGGTGACAACTGGCAAGATCGAAGGGAACAGACCAAGGGGAAGACCAAGACTTAAATACCTGGATGGCTTGGCCACGTGGCATGGTCGAGGCAGGAACACGGAGCTGATCCACGACTCTGGTGATCGAGTGAGATGGCAGAATATGACCTCCCACGCTTATCGGTATGGCACATGATGGATGATGGATGGATGGGTTGTGCAATCTATTGTGTCCTGTTGTGAGGTACATAATAATGATTTGATCTGATTTGTCCACAAACTCACTTATACAGACCTATAGCTGGAGGTTAGTGTATTTTCTGAAGAAGAGCTAGCTGGCTTCCTAGGGGGAGAGAGGGAGCGCAGCTCCTTGAGTCATGAACGGAGTACGATGAAAGCAACGTGACAGCGCTGACCTGTACTGGTTCATAGCACAGCAAACCGTCAGGGAAGAAGCTGGCTTCTCGCGGCCGAAGGTGCTAGAATATGCGTGAGGGCAAGAAGCGTCGGGTGCATGGTGTTCTCATCTGTTAGAGCGGGGTGATTTGGGAGCAGGCATAATGCCCATGTGTGGGACAAGTGGCAAATGAATAGAACGTCTTGAAACAGGGTACGAATACACACAGAAGAAAGACACCAGGAGTCATAACCCGGGTGGGTGGGCCCGTCCCTAGACAGAGAGTATCATTAAGGTAAAGGGTCGAAACATTCGAGAAAGAGGGCGCTTCTGGCGATATTAAGCCTCCTGTTGTGCTTGCTCCACGGTAATTATTATCACATCACTGTCTTTCCCAGGTTTTAGTATTGGTACCATAATTGGCTGTCTCCAAATCTGTAGCACAGTACCAATATTCCCACTTTTATTAACGAATACCATGTTGTTGTTTTAAATGCTCTTGTTCCAAGATTTGTTATCATCTCCTTAGATAATTATTTCATCTACACTAGGTGATATAACTATAATCAGTTTCAAATTGTCTATTGCAAGTTCTAATTCTTTGTTTGTGTCGTGTTTCTATTTAGTCTACTTTTAATCTTTTCCTGTTCTGCTTTTCTTGTTGAGGTCTGCATAAATTACTCCTTGTGTCTCCCCCCCCCCCCCCCCCCTCTTCAATGTTACAATCTTTAGCAAATGTTAATAACAAGTGGTCTGCTGCTTGCTTTCCTGTTCTGCGTATCTCCTCTTCCAGTTTTGTACTGATGGTGTTTTTAATGTTCCTTGATAATTTAGTCCTTTAATCAATTTGCTGTTTATGTCTGTCTTTTTCAATGGTTGTTTATATGTTTCCAGCTTTTTCGTGTAGCTTGCAGCTCGGTTATTTAAAATTTTGCCTTTATGTGCCAGAGTTTGTTGTGTTATAGTCAGTATAGATTATGTGTTATAGTCAGTCAGTATATTTTCTGTGTTATAGTCAGTCATTATAGTTTGTTGTGATTTTTCAGAACAGGGTTTATTTCAGCTTGTTGGCGGGAAGGTTGGAAGGGAAGATAGCTAGGGGAAGACCAAGATAGAAGATGATGGACAGTTTGACCCATGATATGGAGCAACATAAGAAGTTGGTAGGTCATCTCCACTTCATTCTGCAAGGTACATAGTTTCTATTCTGTAGAACCATTAGGGATTGTCAGAGTCTAAAGTATTGCCAGCAGAGATGCAGGGACATCGTTACGCCCGCCAGGCGAATAGTCCCTAGCGGGGATGCTGTAACATCGTTACGACCGCCAGGCGAGTATTAGTTACCTGCCTGCGAGGTTGCCGGCTGACGAGACAGCCAGCGGTCAGGCAAGGACAAAGCAGGACGCACGCAGGCCTCGTGAAGCCACTTCAGGTGGGCAGGCGCGTTGCGAGAAATAGCCAGACAGCTCTGGGACTCGGACTCGACTGGACGTATGATGGGAGAAAGGCTTGTGTAGTTCTGTGGCCCGAAAGTCGAGTGCTTGTACATCTTGTGAGACTGATTGTAAGCTGTGGGTTGCCTGTAAGTGTATTGTTATAACTTATGTATTGTAATGATCATCTCTAGATCGTGATCTGTAAATAAATCCATCGAAACTTCGTGTCGTTGAGTCTCAAGTCAAATCACGTTGTATTTGTACTGTCTCACATGTGTTAGGTTAACGAGCCAGGTTTAAGACCCTGACATGGATGATCATACGGACGGCCACATACCCACCTTGTGGTCAGCTGGTTCCACAGTGACCAGCATGAAATAGCCTTCCTGTCTGTTACCTTGGCCTTTACTTGACACTCCCTCCTTCCCCAAGCCTGTGAGCTAGGCTTGACATACCACAGTATTTCTTAGTCCTACAGATGAGAGGAAGCTATGGTGCCCAGGATCCAGAATTTTACATAAGAGATGTTTCTGTATTATTTATAACATGTATTTTGTATATTTGTGCACGTTATGAGAAGAAATAAACTTGAAAACTTAATGACAGCTGGCAAGATTGAAGGGAAAAGAACAAGGGGATGCATATGTTAGGGGAAAGTTCTGAGCACCTATGGACATGTCTGGAGTGCAAGGATGATACCCCACAGATAACTAATTCCAATATTCTTTGGAAGCAAACTGGTTGCCCTATAAAATGCGATTAACATGGATTGAGTTAATATAATGAAAAACAATCACATATATACAGATGTTGCTGGCCTATGTATCATCATCATCATCTTGTGTCATCCTGCAACTTGTTTTAATTTCATTTGCTCGCTTTGAATTCAAGCAGTCTATACACATGCCACTGCTTCTAGTACACTAGACTGATTTTTATTTGTGGATGTTTTCCTTTTTACCAGTGTCCCTCACCATCAGGCAAACCCACTCTGACTTCTGAGGTACTTGTAATTTACATCCCCAAGTCAAGGACGAGAAGTCAACATTTTTGTCCAACTGACTGGTGCAGGGGTTGAACCCGATGTAATTTATTTCATTACAGTCATGCACAAGCCAAAGTGATTTCTTCTTCTCCCTTTTATTTCCCAATAAAGCACATCAATCAACTCACGCCTTTACAAAAGGAAAACAGCCAGGCATGTGTGACCCATGCAGAAAAGTCAGAGATAATAAATTTAGACAGGTCTACATACCTAACAACAAATGAAATCCAACAAATGGAAATCAGTGTAAAATTAACAGTGATAATAATAACTGTGAAAATAAGATAAAAATAAGTTACAGCATAACAAATTGATGTTTCAATCTTAATCTACTTTATCAGGAAAAACCTAAACAGATCTAAAGAAAAATAGGAAATTAGAAAATGTTATTAAAAATTAAAACGTAAACAGAAAAGGCATTAGGATAATCGCTGTTAGGCCATTGTGAAAGTAGGAAATCAAGATGATGGATGTACAGTAGGTAAATATGGTTTGGGAGAGCAAAACGAAAGAGGATACAGACTTGTAGAATGGGTAAAAGAACAAGAAATGGTTGTAGAAAATACCTGGTTTAAACAGCTTCCTAGAAGAATACAGACATGGAGGAGTCCAGACAGCAGGATAAGAAACCAGATAGAATACATCCTGATTAGCATATAGCATATGTGGGTTCGATTCCGGGCAGCGTTCTTCATTTCACGAGTGACATTTTCCGGAGACTCCTGTGGGTTGTCGCTAGAGCTACGGAGTTTGTGCTTTGTGCAATGCTTTCCGCGCTGCGGAAAGAGACCGAGCCATATGGGATAAAACCCGATGCAATTAAGTCGATCCTGTCGACTTTTAAGTGACCTTTTTAAAGTATACAACAGGAAACACTAAATATGATTTGTGCAAATTGAAAACTGACAAAGAAATACAAGATAATTTTAACATAGAAGTAAAGAACAAGTTTGATATATTGTCTGATCTAGAGATCCTATTTCAAGATGTGGATGATCAATGGGAAATGTTTGAAGGATTCAATCAGTTTAGCTGCAGAAAAAACTATTCCAAAATTAAAGAAAGTGGGTTGTAAGACATGGATGACTGAAGAAATTTTACAACTAATGGAAACAAGAAGACTTGAGAAAAATAATCCTGCCAAATATGAAGAAATTCACAGAAAAGTAGGAACATTATGTAAGGAGGAAAAAGAAGTATGGCTTAAGAAAAATTGTATAGAAATTTAAAAACAACATAACAGTCAAAATACCAAACTAATGCACAAATTAATTCAGGAGCTTACTAGTCAAAGAACACATACATCAGCAGGCTGCCTAAAGACAAAAGATGGAAAAATCATAACAGAAAAAGATCAGATTTTACATGTATGGTCAGATTATGTGAAAAACCTTTATGATGATAACAAAGAAGAACAGTATGATATTCAAAATAATAATGAAAGACCATCAATTTTGAAGATGGAGGTTCGGAATGCTCTTAACCTTATGAAAACTGGCATGACCCCCGGTTTAGACAACATCACAACAGAAATGATTAATGCCTTAGAAAGATATGGAATAGACTGCTGAATACAATATATGATACTGGAGATATACCTCATGAATCATGTAACTCTGTATTAATCGCAATCCCAAACATATCAGGAGCCTTGGAATGTGATCAACATCGAACAATTAGTATAATGAGTGACATCATGAAGATTTTGCTGAGAATTATCATGCCAAGAGTTAGGAAGAAAATACAACCTGAAATTGGAGAAGAACAATGTGGGTTTGTAGAAGGCAAGGTGCCATGATCTATAACTCTATAAAAAAAAAACAGTTAGTTGCATATCCTTTACAGGACATAGCAGTCAACCGCAGCATATTTTTGCTGTTCACGATTCCTGGGCAAGTTTACGGTCAGTAGTTTGCCATTGCTTTCTGAACGACTGGCACCCATACCATGTCATAAAAACCAACTTAAGGCAATCTGCTGCCAAATCACCCACAGTTGTTTAGAACGCGGTATGCAGTATTACGAACTGCATCCGTAACTCCTTCACCAAGGAGTCGGCACATGTATCAGTAGATACTAAAAAAGCACTCTAAAACACAATCTTTCTATGAACTCTATGCTACCAATGTTAAACCTAGTCAATGACAGAAAAAGAGAAAAGAAAAATTACAATGGAAATGAGATTCCTGAGAAGAATAACCAATGCATCAAGAAGAGAGAAAATAACTCGGCTACCAACTGGCAGTATACCACAACAAGCAAAGATGTACAGACAAAATAGAACCAGAGGAACAGGTCAACCATGTAAACAATGCACAGAGGAAATAACAGAGTCCATGGGAATCTCGATAAATGAAGCCCATAAGTGGGCACTCTCCCGCTGTTTATGCTTCACCTCGACACCGCAAGGTACAAGAGGAACAAGATGAGATGATGATGAATGTGGCTTATGTCATTACACTCACACACAAATCAAAGTGATGTATTTCTGCCAAATAGAAAATAACCTTACATGACATTTTATCACAGGCATTCACAACAAAACAAGATTTGTTTCAGCAAATTTATTAAAAGCTCATTGTGGTTTTTATAGCACACCAATCTACAGTAATTCATAACTGAAATAGTTCACAGTTTACCTTTACTTCAATAAAAGCAGAACAGCAATATGTGGCTACTTTCACTTAAATCACTGAATGTGGTTTATTGCAACAAAGTAATTCATCTCTCAAAGTAATGTATTTCACCAGAATAATTAATATCTCATAATGTATTTCACCAGAATAATTAATATCTCAATTTATTGTTGCAAAATTATGTGTAGCTTAATTTATTTTTGCAAAATCATTCATAGCTAAATTAATTTTAATATGATAATTCATATCTCAATATATATTAGCAAAAATAATTTATAGTTCACGTCACTTTAACGTAATAATTTCTAAGCTATATTAAAGTAGCAGAATAAGCCAAAGCTAAATTAAATTTAATCAAATAATTTGTAAATCGAAGTGCTTTATTTCAATAAAACAATTCACAGCTGAATATGAAATTTCGCCAAAATAATTCGTAGCTAAATGTGGGTTATTTTTTAAGACAATTCATAGCTGAATGTGGTTCATTTTATAAATCAAGCCTACATTTAATGTATAATTTGGAAAACAGTTGTGCTAAAACCGTTAAAAACATATGCATAGAGAAAAAGCATAAACAAAATCTTGACAGATTTATACTTAAAGACATTAATGGCATGCCTTTGGAAAACAGCAGTGCTTAAACCGTTAAAAACAAAAGTATAGAGAAAAACAATTAAAAAAATCTTGACAGACTTATATTTTAGACACTAATGGCATGTCATACTTTGTCAGAAACTGACCAAAGAATATTGTTACTCAAATAAGGACGAAACAATCTTTATTTTCTGGTCACATTATGGCAAGCAGTGTTTAAACCGTTAAAAACATAAGCATAGAGACAAACAATAACAAAAACCTTGATAGACTTATATTTTAGACATTAATGGCATGCCAGACTTTGTCATAAACTAGCAGATTGTTACCCAAATAAAGACAAAAGAATCTGTATTTTCTGGTCACACTGTGACAAGGAAAATGTATGTGGAGACTATGACCAGTGCAAAAGTAATTAACGGAATTGCTCCAATACACCAAGATTTAATATAAATTTAGCATAAAAACATTTCTCTATGTCAATAATTGTTTGTTTTTTGTTTATTCCCTATACTCTGTGTCTAAGATCAATTCCCTCTACTCTGTGTCTATAATCATGTTACCTGATTATTCCCTCTACTCTGTCTATAGTCGTTCCCTGATGGTTTCCTCCACTCTGTGTCTATAATCATGTTATCTGATTATTCCCTCTACTCTGTGCCTATACTCATGTTCCCTCACAATTCCCTCTACCTTGTGTCTATAATCATGTTCCCTGATAGTTCCTCTACTCTGTGTCTATAATCACTTGTTCCCTGGTGATTCCCTCTACTCCGTGTCTATAATCATCTGTTTCCTGGTGATATCCTCTACTCTGTGCCAATAATCATGTGTTCTCTCATGGTTCCTTCTACTCTATGTCTTAAAGATCCTTCACAGGTGATATTTCAACAACCACCAAGTGAACTACATGTGCCTTCACCTTGCCAGACGTACTTCAACAACTATCAGGCCATGACCCCGCTATCATCAAACTAAAGGCAAATGTTTCTGGTACATACACATATTGCAGCTAGCCCATTTCTTGTGACCTATTTTAAAAGCCCAGCTTCTTTCTGGATTGCCTTCGTAATTCAATCTTTAACCACAGGTTCCCCAGTAACTCAACTCATTTGTTCCCTGATTACTGTCTCATTCAAGGTCTATGACCATTGGTTCCCCATTGACTAAGTCTACTTAAAGCTTGGAAATGTTCATGATTAACATATCTATTCAAGATCAATAATCATTTGTTCCCTGATTATGCAGCCCACTCCAGGCCGACGATCTGGTAAATGAAGCTGTATATGTCGGTAATCTCCTCAATCTGTAAGTAAAAAGTGTAGAAAAATGGACAGAAATTGTTCATCAAAATAGTAAAAGAATGATTTTACAGCTGGGAAAGAAAAAAAATTACCAACTTAAGCATAACCACAGCCAGTCCATATGTAAATGTTGCATGATCTTTGCAACCCGAAGTTGACTGTCAGCGAATCTTATGCTCAGTAGTTTGCCATTGCTTTCTGAATGAGAATTCAACATTAAAGTCCAACTTAATCCCGGTGTAGGGATTGAACGCCCTATCTCATCATCAGTGCACTTTAAGTTTAAGAGCGGGCGCTCTTATCCTTTAACTCAGCTGAAGATAGCTTACTGCAGATGTGAAGTTGCAGTACCAGCCTGTTGATTTCTGAGCTTGGAGAGGGGGAGAAGAACTGCAACAGTCCCCCATGGAAATAGTACTTCAGGAGTTAATTACGGACTCAAGGAGTATGCTTAGTAAGGTGGAGAAAGGAATGTTTTGTGTGGAATGGCTATCGTATCTTCAGAGGTCACAGATTGTGAGAATTGTATGGATTTTTTGCCCTGGCTATGCGGGAGTGCAGGGGAATGAACAGTTTGACAGGCTGACAGGGAATGCACCTCTTGGGGGTAGATTTGCTATGGACAAGGGAGAGGTGGTCATGCGCCTGTGGGACCAGGTGGAGAAGAAGGGGGAACAGATTGAGAACTCGTATGTGGACAGAATATTGCGGGGGATCCGCAGGGGTTCTGGAAGAATCTCAAAACTGAGAGGGACAAGGAAAACTTTCAATCAGATCGCAGTGGGAACAATTAGAAGTATGACTCTTCGCTGGCTATTAACGAGGGGATGGAGCACGTATGGGAATGTCAGTTCTTAGCTCAACTGAACATAGTACTTCAGGAGAAAAGTCCCTACCCCAACAACCGTGTGATAGATACTTGCCCTCTTCAGGAGAAAAGTCCCTACCCCAACATCAGTGTGACAGATACTTGCCCTCTTCAGGAGAAAAGTCCCTACCCCAACAACCGTGTGATAGATACTTGCCCTCTTCAGGAGAAAAGTCCCTACCCCAACATCAGTGTGATAGATACTTGCCCTCTTCAGGAGAAAAGTCCCTACCCCAACATCAGTGTGATAGATACTTGCCCTCTTCAGGAGAAGAGTCCCTACCCCAACAACCGTGTGATAGATACTTGCCCTCTTCAGGAGAAAAGTCCCTACCCCAACATCAGTGTGATAGATACTTGCCCTCTTCAGGAGAAAAGTCCCTACCTCAACAACTGTGTGATAGATACTTGCCCTCTTCAGGAGAAAAGTCCCTACCCCAACTTCAGTGTGATAGATACTTGCCCTCTTCAGGAGAAAAGTCCCTACCCCAACATCAGTGTGATAGATACTTGCCCTCTTCAGGAGAAAAGTCCCTACCCCAACAACCGTGTGATAGATACTTGCCCTCTTCAGGAGAAAAGTCCCTACCCCAACATCAGTATGATAGATACTTGCTCTCTTCAGGAGAAAAGTCCATACCCCAACAACCGTGTGATAGATACTTGCCCTCTTCAGGAGAAAAGTCCGCACCCCAACATCAGTGTGATAGATACTTGTCCTCTTCAGGAGAAAAGTCCCTACCCCAACATCAGTGTGATAGATACTTGCCCTCTTCAGGAGAAAAGTCCCTACCCCAACATCGGTGTGTGACAGATACTTGCCCTCTTCAGGAGAAAAGTCCCTACCCCAACAACGGTGTGATAGAAACTTGCCCTGTTCAGGAGAAAAGTCCCTACCCCAACATCGGTGTGACAGATACTTGCCCTCTTCAGGAGAAAAGTCCCTACCCCAACAATGGTGTGACAGATACTTGCCCTCTTCAGAATAAAAGTCCCTACCCCAACAACCGTGTGATAGATACTTGCCCTCTTCAGGAGAAAAGTCCCTACCCCAACATCAGTGTGACAGATACTTGTCCTCTTCAGTGCTCGGATGGCCAAAGCCGGGAAGGTTAACCCGGTAAACAGATGCCTGAAGAAGTCACACGTGTTGGCTGAAAGGTGCAAATATCGCAGCTCTGCTGTTAACAGCCACAATGCAATTATGCCATGCATTGTGGCTGTTTACACCAAATACAACATTCCAGATGAACGCAGAAGAAGAAGATGTCCAAAGCACAGGATGTTAAGTTGAGTTGTGTCAAGAACCAACTAAGGACATTCCCATACATGCTCGGTCCTCCTCTGCAACAGTAAGCGAAGAGTCTCAATACTAATTGTACCAGTATCAGACTGATTATGTGTAGCACTGGACTTCAGAGTTAAAACTAGTCTTCCGTGGGCCTCACACCCAATCAAGCAATTACTTACTGTAGAAGTAACATGCGAGGGTTCTTCAGCTGTTGTGTTGTCACACGTTTGTTTTGTCTGGTTCAGATGCTAGTTATCTGTAAGAGCTGGACGCTCAAGGAGATGATGTTCCACGGTCTTGTAAGGATGTTTATAAAGCAACTACGAGGGAAATTTAATAAGTAAGTCACAAATGGCTGTAGAAAAATAACTAAATATGATAACTTGAATCAGTTTATTTTTATACATAGATTGTCCCTTTATTTCCCAACATAATTTCCACCAACATTGATGCCCTTTTCTCGGCGTTTTATCAGTCCTCCCAAACCGGCGGCATAGAACTGCGCGCTCTGTTTTCTTAACCACGTTTTCACTTCACATTCAACTTTGGTGTCATTCGCGAAATGTCTCCCGCCAAGGTGGGTTGTCAGTGTTTATGCTGACGAATGTTTGTCCCATAAAGCGGTGTATAGCAGGGTAGAAAAGGTTACGAAGGTAAGTCAATAAGTAAGTCACACAGTTTTGTGGGATGGCCGGTAAATGAAAAGAAAGCACGCGGTTCTATGCAGCCGGTTTGGGAGGACTGATAAAATGATGGGATAAGTGCATCAATGTTGGTGGAAATTATGTTGAGAAATAAAGGGACAATGTGTGTATAAAAATTAACTGGTTTCAAGTTGTCATATTATGTAGATATTTTTCTAAAGCCATTTGTGACTTACTTATTAACTTACCCTCGTATTATATGAAATGAAGACCATCTTAGGCAATAACACTGAACCAACAAAGTAAAATAAGTTAAGAGCACCGTAAACAATTTAGCTAGAATACAAGCTTACCACTTTGGCGGTTGGTTTGCCAAATCCATGGCCTGATTTGGTGTCAACTCGTATGATCAGTGGATTGGTCTAAATCATCAAAATAAAAGAAAAAAGAGAAATCTACAATCTGTCACATATTTTGGAAGGAAATTGTATCTTTTTTTAAATAAAATATTAATATTATTTTTGTAAACTAATAGATTAATAAGTTTTCAGGTGAAACTCCATTGCAAATATTGCAATATGAGGCATCATCATCATCATGTTACACACCCATTACCATCATCTACCATCTGACACAATCCCTAGTTCAGTACAGATCCTTCTTCTTCTTTGCGTTCATCCAGAGTGTTTTTTTCAGATGCGATTGCGGTGTGTCTCATTATGCACCCTTGGGTCGAAACCCGTAGGCCAACACATCCGACTTTTAGCATGCAATTTTGACCAGGTTAGCATTCCTGGGAGACTCTCACTTTTGTGGTACCGTCCCCCTCCTAGCTGGTCAAGTTGGAACGGTCGAAGACTTAACGGTCATCCCTCAAAGGAAGGCAGGGACAGTCCATGGCATTTACCGCCATCCTGGGTGGCTTCCATAATTGCAGAGCCGACACATAGCGCCCTGGTGCTGGGCTCACCGAGGGAATCGTCACGTCCTGCTCATGGCTGCTTTAATTCCTCACTTCAATATATTGGGCATTTCGTTTGCCCCGGGCCATTCCCGCACAAACCAGACAGGTCTGCAGACGGTAACCACTCAGCGAGTTTTCGGTTCGAACATGTGCTTGTCGTTGTGCCCGTCAGAGCTGTTCCATGCACGATGAACATTTGGAAAACTACCTAGTCAGAGCTGTTCCGAACAAGAGCGGCATTCGGAAACTAGGTAGTCAGAGCTGTTCCTAGCATGAGAGATATTCGGACGAGACATTTCACTTGGACGTAAATGCATAGTGCCAATTTTTATTTTGCCACTCGTAGGACACCATTGTTTGGCCTATTCTGTGACTTCATCTATTTCACACATCTTCCATTTGACTACCCCAATAGATATGAGCTGGTCTCCTTGGCCTAGGGGTTAGCGACTTTCTCCGTAATCCCGTTTATCCACGTGAGCAAACGCAGCTGCGTGAGAATCGGTAGCGGTTCTCACCACGCCCGTTACTTACAGGATATGTGAGCCGGCCGCTCAGAAAGCAATGGCAAACCACTGAGCGTAATCTTGCCAAGAAATCAACAACAGCGTTAAAATGTTGGTGTTGACAGCGATGTCCTGTAATAGGATATGAAAAAAACATTTAAATATTAATATACTGACTCGGTTAACCGTTTCCCCTTAAGATAAACTCACAAAATATGAATGTGCTGACTTGTTTAACCATTTCCTCTTAAGATAAATTTATGAAATATGAATGCAGTGACTTGGTCAACCATTTCATCTTAAGATAAACTCATGAAATATGAATGCAGTGACTTGGTTAACCATTTCCCCTGAAGATAAACTCATGAAATATGAATGCAGTGACTTGGTTAACATTTGCCCTTAAGATAAACTCACGAAATATTATTGTACTGACTTGGTTAACCATTTTGCCTTAAGATAAACCAAGAACTGACAATCTGACCTGTTTTTCAATGCCTCCCACTGTGTGCTGCAACTCGGCAATGAACTTCAGTGAGTGCAGAGGTGAGACTCGGTCGTCATGGTCGCCCGTCAGCAACAGCACAGCTGGGTACTCCTTGTCTCCTTCAGGCACTTTGATGGTATGCAACGGGGAATAGCTGACAACCAATGAAACAGTGACATGAGTGACGCAGTTAATCAAATCAGTTTATAAAATAATCCCATGGTCTGGTAATAAATCTAACAAATAAGTTATGTAGGCATATTAGTTCAGTATGTAACACAATCCCTTGTGTATCTATGATATATAACACAATCCTTTGCATGGCTATGATATATATAACACAATTCCTTGGAAGGATATGATACATTATACAATTCCTGGAAGGATATGATATATAACACAATTCCTTGCATTCTAAGATATATAACACAATCCCTAGTATGTATAAGATATATAAGACAATCTCTTGCATGTCTATGAAATATAATACAATCCCTTGCATGTCTATGATATATAACACAATCCTTTGCATGTCTAACATATATAACACAATCCCTTTATGTGTAAGATATATAATACAATCTCTTGTATGTATAAGATATATAACACAATCCCTTGTACGTCTATGAAATATAACAAAATCCCTTGTAAGGATAAGATACATAACACAATCCTTTGGATGTTATATATAACACAATCCCTTGCATGTCTATGATATATAACAATCCTCTGGAAGGCTAAGATAAATATATATTATCTGGAGAAGTAGATTGACATGTTCTGATGACCTCAACACCAGTCTTCAGACCATTTTACACTTTGTATGGATTGTCTACCCTAGGCATGCAGGAGTGCAGGGGAATGAACAGGCTGATAGGCTGGCAGGGAATGCATGTCTCGGTGGTAGGACAAGGGAGACGTGGCTGTGTGCCTGTGGGACGAGTTGGAGAAAGTGGTGGAATAGACTGACGACCCGTATGTGGAGATAATAATATGGTGGGGGATCGGCAAGGGCTCTGGACGAATCTCAAAACTGAGAGGGAAGACCAGGAGAACTTTCAATCAGATGACAGTTGGAACCATTAGCAGTATGACTCTTCGCTGGCTGTTGAACAAGGGGACGGAGTGTGCGTGGGAATGTCCTGAGTGCAGTGATGTCGGTTCTTAGCTCAACTCAACTGTAAACCTTGGCATGGTGAAGCGGCGGCCACGTACGGCTGGGGCCTATAAGGAAGGCAAAGAACTGTAACACTGTAATCTATTATGTATGTCCTAGGAAGCAATAAAGGAAGGCTGGCAACTGGCTCTCTCATCCCGTAGAAGACCTTAGCTCCCAAAACAAGCAATTATGAACAAGTCTACAAGGGGCTTGTCATGATTTCACTGAGGTTCTATGCACCACTGGGAGATGACAAGTTTCAAAAGGAGAAGAATGATGAAGTGGTTTGGTGGCTGGATTACAAACTGACCACAACATCCATAGAAGTGATAGGCTTGTTTTGTTCGCTTGAAATGTGTCTATAACTGTAATGTTGTCTCTTGTACGAAATGTGTCTATAGCTGTAGTGTTGTCTCTTGTATGTAATGTGTCTATAACTGCAATGCTGTCTCTTGTATGAAATGTGTCTATAACTGCAATGTTGTCTCTTGTATGAAGTGTGTCTATAACTGTAATGTTGTCTCTTGTATAAAATGTATGTATAATTGTAATGTTGTCTCTTGTATGAAATGTGTCTATAACTGTAATGTTGTCTCTTGTATGAAATGTGTCTATAAAGTAATGTCTTTTGTATGAAATGTGTCTATAAGTGTAATGTTGTCTCTTGTATAAAATGTGTCTATAACTGTAATGTTGTCTCTTGTATAAAATGTGTGTATAACTGTAATGTTGTCTCTTGTATGAAATGTGTCTATAACTGTAATGTGGTCTTTTGTATGAAATGTGTCTATAATGTAATGTTGTCTTTTGTATGAAATGTGTCTATAACTGTAATGTTGTCCCTTGTATAAAATGTGTGTATAATTGTAATGTGGTCTCTTGTATGAAATGTGTCTATAACTGTAATGTTGTCTCTTGTATAAAATGTGTGTATAACTGTAATGTTGTCTCTTGTATAAAATGTGTGTATAACTGTAATGTTGTCTCTTGTATGAAATGTCTATAACTGTAATGTTGTCTTTTGTATGAAATGTGTCTATAACTGTAATGTTGTTCTCTTGTATGAAATGTGTCCATAACTGTAATGTTGTCTCTTGTATAAAATGTCTATAACTGTAATGTTGTCTCTTGTATAAAATGTGTCTATAACTGTAATGTTGTCACTTGTATAAAATGTGTCTATAACTGTAATGTTGTCTTTTGTATGAAATGTGTCTATAACTGCGATGTGGTCTCTTGTATGAAATATGTCTATAGTTGCAATGTTGTCTCCTATATGAATTCCACTGTCTTCTTTAGTTCACTCATTGTTCAATAGAGTTTATTTCCCACTGTTGTCTCTCTGAGCCAGCAGGTTTGCCTAGATATGTTGTTTTTTGGGCAGTCTTGTAGTATATATGCTGTCTGCGGTGCAAAATCACATGTGCACGTGTCTGATTCAACAATCTTTAATTTTGTAAGATAGTCTTCTAAACACACACACACACCCCCCCCCCCCAAAAAATCAATCCATCTCCCAGGACATACAACACATAACATTACCTGATTAGCCATTTAAACTGCTCTGAATCATCTGCAGATCCATAATCGGTGGTCCAGGCATGTCCAATGGTGAATTTGTGGAACCTCAGCATGTCCAGGACACTACAGAAGAAGTACAGACATGGTTTAGAGAGAAGTCACACTGGCCTAGTGGTCTGTGCACTTGCTTACAAATACACTGGGCTGAGGTTCAATGCCAGGCAGTTTTCTCCCCAACAATACATCTCTGGGATGGAAGCCGTGGCACCCACATGTTGCCTCCCTCGGTTATATATGACTATGGGTTGGTGCACCCTGTGAGCAGACATAACCCAGCTCCTCAACCTGGTGTTCCTTTCAGCGGGTTCTTCTCTCCTCTGCTGGTGGAAGTGGTCTCCTTACAATGAGTTCTAGAAGATTCCCAAAATTCCATCTCCATCTGTTACAGCCAGAAGCCTTTTCCTCCCACAGTGAAGATGCTTATGTTGTGAGTTTTCTATAAGTATGAGATGTCTTCAAATGAAAACCTTAAATGTTTTGTGTGTGTGTGAATATATTCTGGAAAAAAAGGTAAAGAACAACTGTATAATTTTTCGATGAAGTCACCACTGTGTTCAATGCAAGTCTTCCAGTGCCGATAAAGTGCTTGAAGTACAGGCAATGCTGGAATGTGTGCACTGTGCTCAGATTTTCCTAATGGAAAAAAACTAAACATTTATGGGTTTCTCGAATATGAAGCATCTGGTTTCTCCAGGGTAATTTCAAATTTAACATGTCCTTTTTCTGTTTGCATAAAATCGGTTAGAACCGCCTAATTGCTAATTTGAACAATACCTGTGACTTCAGCTAAAGTAGGCTTTAGCAATAAAGTGGTTACATCAGGTTTTATGCAAACAGAAAGAGTTTGTGTTAAATTTGAAATTAACGTGGGGATAACATGCTCCACATTCGAACAATAATATCTTTGAATTATGTATTTATCCAATTTCACTGAAAACAAACAAATAAAAGGGCTATGTCCACATACCCGACTTGAGCAATACCACCAGCGTAGAGATCAGGCCTCTGGTTCAAGCAGGCACAGACCAGCAGCCCGCCATTAGATCCACCGTTGATGACAATTCTGAAAACATACATCAAAAGTGAGGAAGTGTAGGTGTGTAGGCTAGCTTTACAAAAGTATCCATTAAAAAATGCAAAGGACAATGAAACAAGTCTTCACAAGGAAACAGCAAGAAACAAACCACAACAACACACATAAAATAGAAATGACAACAAAGTTACTATTTTAAGGTATAATATTAGAGAAATAGGTTAGTGGTGTGTCCTTTACAGGATGTTGCAATCAACCCCAGTACTTATTGATTGCTTGTGATTTATTTACTAGGCTATGTTAGTTCAGTAGTTTGCCATTGCTTTCATAACATCGAAATCAACACAAAGCAGCTTGCTTCCAAATTACCCGCATTATTCAGAGGATCTACAACCAACCAACAACAGTAATCAGCATTTCAAATATGGCCAAAGGGGTGTTGGGACTTGGTCATGGGCATGGGGAAGACTATGATAATTAGCAGTAGAAAGGAGAGGCCACCAATGAATATCTAACACAAGTAACAAGTTTCTCCTATCTTGGACATCTAATAACAGACAGTGGCAGAAGTGAAATAAAATCAAAAATAGAATAGGAATGGCCAAAAATGTTTTCAACATCATTAAATCAGCATTAACATCTAGAGAGATAAACAACGCATTTAAACATCTTAATTGTCAAAATCAACACAACTATAAGGCACATAAGGCTGGATAATGAACAAGCTACTAGAAGGTTGAATAGAGGCCCAGGAGATGTGGATATACAGAAGGTGAAGAAAAGGCAGGAAAGAAAATCCACTGCAGGAAATCCTTCTCCAGAAACATCAAGCATTCTTTGTCAACATTGTCAAAGAACATTTCGAGCCAAAATAGGCATAAGGCCTATCAGCCACCTTAGAACTCACAGCTCCATACTTTCAACCCCACTGGATGAAATTAATGGTCATCATCACTCTTGATGGACAAACAACATATACAGAAGAATATGTCGTATTTCATGGAAACAAAAACAGTGGTTCTAGAAAAACTGGGAATGAAACGAGAGTTAATGAAAGAAATAAAAAATAGGTAAGTGAAATATTTCAGCCACGCACAAGACATAACACTCTTATAAAAACCATATTGTAGGGCAAGGTTGAAGGCAAGCGAGCAAGAGGTAAACAAAGATACAAGTGGGAAAATAGCATCATGAGATGGACGAACAGCAGTCTGACAGAATGTACAATCAAGAGAGACAGAGTTGGAGATCCATTCAGCGAACCTTCATTGTGGAGATGGCACCTGATTGATTGATAGATGGGAAAAACTTAAGGCCACTGTGTTCTGTATAAAGGGACATTTTGTACCTCACCTGGGACACCAGCAGGCTCTGTTCTGGTTTTACAGAACCCCCATGTAAGATGTCTGTCATCTGTCATCATCATCATGTGCCATGCTGATAGACGTAGGCCGTCAAGTTTCGCCATCTCACTCTATCACCAGAGTCGTGGATCAGCTCAGTGTTCTTGTCTCGACCATACCATGTGGCCAGGCCATCCAGGTATTTACTTCTCTGCCTCCCCTTTGTACACCATGGATAAATGACCACCATAAGCCAGAGACAAACTGGCAGGGAATCTCGGAGTTGGTAGCCCCTAGCGATACAGTGGCCAGAAACCATGAAGTGGAAATCCCTCTGGCACTCACCAGCACACATATAAATTATGGGTAATTATGTCCATTGAAGATTGCTCTAATTTGACACATGGGTTCTTATGTCTATGGAGTGTGATTTCTACTAAATGGCAATTATGTTCAAACATCCATGGGACAAGAATCCAACTGAGGCATGGAATGTCCTACAAAACCACCAGTGAAGGCTAGCCCAGTCCACACATGCTGGGAAGAAGTTGGATGTGTTGGCCGATAGGTGCAAATATCACATCTCTGCTGTAAACACATAATTATGCCCAGGAGGTCAGCTTGGCAGAATGGATAAGAGCATTTGCTATTAATCTTCTGGTGTGCTGAAGACAAGATAGGGGGTTCAACCTCTATATAGGTCAATTGGATTAAAATGTTGATTTCTCATCCTTGACTTGGGGATGTAAATTACAAGTGCCTCTGAAGTTGGGTTTGCCTGATGGCGAGGGACACTGGCAATAGGGAAAGCTAATCCACATGCAAAAATCAGTCCAGTGCATTAGAAACAGTGGCACATGTATAGACTACGCGTGGGTTCAAAGCGAGTGGGGGGGGGGGGGGGGAGGAACGGACCCCGTTGTCCAAAACAGACAAAATATCGGACAAGAAGAAATATGGCACCAGACAACACCTTTCCATGAAAGACTATAAATATTGGGAAAATTAGGCCACCTGCTGTCACTCATAGAGTTGTTAACATGGAAGTGTGAGGGCATATGAAGGAGAAGACCACACACAAAAAAACAAAGTAACAACCGCAATAACAATTTACAGCTGGGTACTCACTTTTTACTGCTGGTATATTTAGAATGAATGAGGTATTCTGCAGCTGAATGGAAGTCATCAAAACAATTCTGCTTGTTTCCCAGACATCCTGCCTTGTGCCAAGTTTCTCCATATTCGCTGCCAAAAACATGGGGGAGGGGGGAAATGCTTTCAGTTATGCTGACACAAAAATCTCTGTAACATCCAGTTTTGACAGGTAATTCCAATGAGTCAGCATTTCTTAGCTTTTGGCTGTCTCCAGTTTACCAGCAAGATAGCATCCCCAGTTCACCAGCAAGGCAGCATCCCCAGTTTACCAGCAAGACATCATCCCCAGTTTACCAGCAAGACAGCATCCCCAGTTTACCAGCAAGACAGCATCCCCAGTTTACCAGCAAGACAGCATCCCCAGTTTACCAGCAAGACAACATCCCCAGTTTACCAGCAAGACAACATCCCCAGTTTACCAGCAAGACAGCAGACTTGTGTCTCTTTCAGTCTGGCCTCTACCTTTGACCTGCCTGACTTAGGAGATTCTGTCATTAGCTATGTCAGCATTGCTCTTGACGTAACAGGGATGCCATCTCTTCTACCACTTCACAAAGGGGGACATCATCACTATCATGTGCCCTACCAACCGGCACAGCCATTCATCCATCTTCAAAGATGTGTTATCGGTACACAAAAGCCATCATATACGTAGAAGAGCACTGGATTAGTATAACTATGACTGAGCTAACATACGACAGTAGACGGTACTACCTGCTTTCTGTTAGTGCTGAATGTTGGGTGGCGCTCACCAAACCTGACACCCCACATTGTGCCAACGGCTTCGGGTGGAGGAATGCAATATGGAGGGTACAAGCCTTACCCTAGTGCAAGGAAATGCATCCTAAAGACTAAATGTCATGACAGGGCAGACCAGGCCCTAAAGCCTTGGTCGGCAACTGGTCTAGGATCGAAGCTCCGACAGGCGGATAGTTAGAGCATTGGTTTACTGATCCGGCAGCTTCTGCAGCTTGTCTTGTTCCAGACGTATTGGTGTTGCCTTTCCTCTGGAGTAAAGTAGGCAGGCCAAGAGAGGGATCATGCTGCATGGGCAACACATTGTCTCTAAATTCAGCCCAGGCTTTGTGTTACGGAAACATATAACTGCATTTTACAAATTATTGTCTGTGAAGACGGCAAGCTGCCAGTCAGTCAGTCAGCATAGTTCAAATTTTGCAGTTTGACATTTCAAGGAGTAAGCAGGTAGGCCAAAACTTAGAATGTTCAACCCGAACATTAAATAAGTACTACTGTGTGGATTAGAAGTGCAGAGAAAAACTAAAAGTATTCCAAATACGAGGGTAAGTCAATAAGTAAGTCACAAATGGCTGTAGAAAAATAACTAACTATGATAACAACTTGAAACCAGTTTATTTTTATACATACAATGTCCCTTTATTTCTTAACATAATTTCCACCAACATTGATGTACTTATCCCATCGTTTTATCAGTCCTCCCAAACCGGATGCATAGAACTGCGTGACTTTTTTTCTAAACCACGTGTTCACTTCACATTCAACTCCAACGTCATTTGCGAAATGTCTCCTGCCAAGGTGGGTTTTCAGTGGACTTAGCCCCTAGCGATTTCCCGTAAAGCGATGCATAGTTGGGTAGAAACGGGTATGAGGGCGAGTCAATAAGTAAGTCACACAGTTCTGTGGGATAGCAGGTAAATGAAAACAGGGCATGCAGATTTATGCAACCGGTTTTGGAGGACTGATAAAATGATGGGATAAGTGCATCAATGTTGGTGGAAATTATGTTGAGAAATAAAGGGACAATGTATGTATAAAAATAAACTGGTTTCAAGTTGTTATCATAGTTAGTTATTTTTCTACAGCTATTTGTGACTTACCCCCGTACACTACAAACATTCATCAACTGGTGCCTGCGCAGAAAATAAGACCAAAATTGAATGGAGGTCATCATGGCTGAACATGTGTTCTTAAACATCCAGTGTGCTGATGCCGAGGTAAAGGGTTTAACCCCTATACCGGATAGCTGGGACTAAAATATTGACTTCTCGTCCTCGACTTGGGGATGTAAATTACAAGTACCTCAGAAGTTGGAGTGGGTTCACCTGATATCGAGGGACACTGGTAATAGGGAAAGCTAATCCACACACAACAATCAGTCCAGTACACTCCCTAGTAGTAGCATGTGTATGGACTATGCTTGAGTTAAAAGCGAGTGAACGAGAAAATAATCTTCAGTTGGATTCGCACCTGGCAATTTTTAAAGTAAGTAGTGGATGTCCCACTTCTGAATCACTATACTTCCTAGTCGTGAACATGCCAGTACTTACAAAGTCCTATCTGGCAACATGGCATTGTCAAAATAACACAGACAGAACAAACATGGCAGCATATGTAAACTGACCCTCCTCCTCGGATATTTGCCACTGCATAGACGCCATTCAGGTTCTGAAGGAAGACAACTCTGGAAGGTGAGAATGAGGGCGTTATTGAGACACTGAAGCCACCATATCCGTAGAGAAGCACTGGATTATTTCCATTCAGTTCAAGGCCCTGTGGATTAGGCAAGAACAGATTCAGGATACACAATGTATGTAAACTCTTACACAAGCTATATAAAGAATATGGATAAACTGTTACTCAGGCTACATAAAAATATGGATAACTCTTTCTAAGTATGAAAACTTCCACAAGCTATATAAGCTGAGTTGAGGTGAGCTAAGAAACGACATGACTGCACTCAGGATATTCCCACATGTGCTTCGTCCCCTCGTTTAACAGCCAACGAAGAATTACACTGTTGATGGTTCCAACCGCCATATCCTTGAAATTTCTCATGGTCTTCCCTCTCAGTTTTGAGATTCATCCGGAACCCCTGCCGATCCCCCACCATATCATCCTCTCCACATACGAGTTCTCAGTCTGTTCCACCGCTTTCTTCACCTGGTCCCACAGGGCTTTCTAGCTACTATTATCAGGTTTTTCTCAGTGTGTCTTCTATCTAGCACCAGGGTTGTTTCCTCACCTCTTCATTCACTGGAATCTGTTTAGTTCTGTCCCTAAGCTCCACATCAGTGACTTGTCATGTAACTTAAGTAATTCTTTTCTGTGCAGTCACTAGTTACTGAATGTTTCCAGATTATTAGCAGCTGTTTGAATCATTCTCCACATGACCCAGTCATACAGCAGCACTGTTTGAGTCATTCTCCACGTGACCCAGTCATACAGCAGCACTGTTTGAGTCATTCTCCACGTGACCCAGTCATACAGAAGCACTGTTTGAGTCATTCTCCACATGACCCAGTCATACAGCAGCACTGTTTGAGTCATTCTCCACGTGACCCAGTCATACAGCAGCACTGTTTGAGTCATTCTCCACGTGACCCAGTCATACAGCAGCACTGTTTGAGTCATTCTCCACATGACCCAGTCATACAGCAGTACTGTTTGAGTCATTCTCCACATGACCCAGTCATACAGCAGTACTGTTTGAGTCATTCTCCACGTGACCCAGTCATACAGCAGTACTGTTTGAGTCATTCTCCACGTGACCCAGCCATACAGCAGCACTGTTTGAGTCATTCTCCACGTGACCCAGCCATACAGCAGTACTGTTTGAGTCATTCTCCACATGACCCAGTCATACAGCAGCACTGTTTGAGTCATTCTCCACGTGACCCAGTCATACAGCAGCACTGTTTGAGTCATTCTCCACGTGACCCAGTCATACAGCAGCACTGTTTGAGTCATTCTCCACATGACCCAGTCATACAGCAGCACTGTTTGAATCATTCTCCACATGACCCAGTCATACAGCAGCACTGTTTGAATCATTCTCCACGTGACCCAGTCATACAGCAGCACTGTTTGAATCATTCTCCACATGACCCAGTCATACAGCAGCACTGTTTGAGTCATTCTCCACATGACCCAGTCATACAGCAGCACTGTTTGAGTCATTCTCCACGTGACCCAGCCATACAGCAGTACTGTTTGAGTCATTCTCCACGTGACCCAGTCATACAGCAGCACTGTTTGAGTCATTCTCCACATGACCCAGTCATACAGCAGCACTGTTTGAGTCATTCTCCACGTGACCCAGCCATACAGCAGTACTGTTTGAGTCATTCTCCACGTGACCCAGCCATACAGCAGCACTGTTTGAGTCATTCTCCACATGACCCAGTCATACAGCAGCACTGTTTGAGTCATTCTCCATGTGACCCAGCCATACAGCAGTACTGTTTGAGTCATTCTCCACGTGACCCAGCCAATCAGCAGCACTGTTTGAGTCATTCTCCACGTGACCCAGCCATACAGCAGCACTGATGTAAAATTAGTTGCATGCCATTACAGGATGTTGCAATTAACCCCAGAATTTATTGCCTGTAAATGTCTAGACAATTTTACATTCAGAAGTTAGCCATTGCTTTCTAAACAACCGACGCTCATACCATTGTGAAAATCAACACAAAGCACCTGACTCTAAATAGCCTGCAGCGGACTTTGAACCCAGTAAGTCAAGATTATGAACTTCACTCACAACCCTTCAGCCACAGTAGTGATTTAACACTAGAGTTAAATATTCAAAGGTTGGTGCCAGTTTTAACTTCTATTGAATTCCACAAGTTTCCTAGTGATTTAAAATCTACTCTTGTTGCCTGTCGTATTTGTATCACAAACTGTGTTGCATGCTACAATATCTAGCCATAGAATTCTTCTGTCTGCAGCCCCAGCACAACATCTCCCATGTACATGGGAAATGTCACAGTGGCTGCCGAATGGAACATTGCTTGGCTAACACATTCATTTGGTGGTCTCACTCGACCGCATGGCATGTGGGTGTCATCAAAGTCCAAAATCTGTGAACTGCAACCATATGGCCCATGAAGGAATGCATGAGAAGCTCAATATCTGGAAGTGAAGTTAAGCTGTGGTGTGCAGGACATGACAATTCCTTGGGTAAGCCAATATTAGAGCATCATGTATCGGCTCCGCACTTATGGAAGCCTCCTTGGATGGCGGGGAATGCCCATGTTCTGCCCCTGACTTCCCTTGAGGGCCGGCTGACATGCATATGACTGTCCCCAACGGGCCAGTTGGTGTCAACAGTGAATGGAGAGACTATGATGATGTTAATGCCTCTTGACCTCTAAAAGTCCTACAAAAAAAATTGGATAGGCTAACCCAGTCAACAAATACCTTCAGAAGTTGACAGGTGTAAATATCGCAGCTTTGCTGTAAATTGACACAATGTAAAGTGACCTCAAGGTATGTAAAATAAATCATCTACTTTACTTTCTTTTTATACAGACCATCTGTACAATGCAGATAGGGGATCTTGGTACAATCTACTAACCTTCTTGTGTACAATAAACATTATAATGTTGGTACAATCTACTAACCTTCTTGTGTACAATAAACATTATAATGTTGGTACAATCTACTAACCTTCTTTGTACAATAAACACTGGAATCTTGGTACAATCTACTAACCTTCTTGTGCACAATAAACATTGGAATCTTGGCGCCATCTTTACTCTTATAGAACACCTGCTCCGTGACAAACTGGCTGGCATCAAAGTTTTTCACTGAGATCTCCCGAAAGAGCTGTCAAAAAAAAACAAGACACTTGTTACACAACGATGGAACTAAAATCTATGGTTGTGAAACTTCAAAAATACAATGCAAAGATGAAGCTGGCCCATGCAGTCACAATTTAAACAGTAATATATAGTGATGTTTTGATAATTTTCTTATTTTATTCTTCAAACTTTGACACACACAAACATATAATAGAACAGTTACAGTGCTGTCAAAAACAATTTAAATATCAAAGTGAATTTCTGTCTCATAGAACATTTTTTTACACGATATATTCTGTTTTTCTTTCATTTTTAAAATGACAGCCTTCAATCATGTCTGCGACCCACAAACATTGAAATCCAGCCTCATATTTGTATAGACCAATTGGCACTCTTTGGATGATGTCGTCAAAATGAGCCAGCAGCATGTACTTCCCAGAACATTTCCTGCGACCTATTTTAGGCTGGGACCACCTGGCAGGCCAGGTCAATTTATAAAAATATCACCCCCTTGATGGGGATTCTACCATTTGACCACTGGAGCAGCAGACAAGTGCTCCAGTCACTGTCCTACCATCCCTCCCAGTTAAAGAAATATATCAAATTAAATGTTAGTGTGTGCTACACAGACAGAAAGAACTTAAAATTAAATGTCAATTGTTGATGTGCGATATACACACAGAAACATATCAAATTAAATATTAGTGTGTGCTACACACAAAGATATAATTTTAAACATCAGCTTACTTTTGGTGTGTATGTAGATCCACTCATGTCACAATGGTAGATAAGGCCAGGTGTCAGAAATGACAGAAACTGGTAAAAGATTTCTGTCTGTTTCTTCTTGCCAGAAAAGCCTACAACAGTGCCAACTTCAAGCTCAAACTGAAACCGCCTCTCTCCGCTGGCAAGGTCGTACACAAACAGCTCGTTCTAGATAATATGGAAGAGTAAATTTCAGTTAGCAAATTACTTGTAAAGAAAGATAAATACTCAATACTTTATTGTTGTCTGTGGTTTAGGAGGTTAGTGAATGCAGTTTCACAATTCCCAAACACACCCAGTCAAGGGTTCAAAATCAGCCGCAGGTGATTCGGAAGCAAATCATTTTGTGTTGATTTTGATGGTATGATGTGTCGGCTGTCCAGAAAGCAATGGCAAACTGCTGAACGTACAATTAACAACTAAATAACAAACAGCCAATAAATTCAAGGGTTGACTGCAACTGTAAAGGACATGCAACTAACTTTTTAAAAAACTCAACAACTATAATTTTTTTGGGGGGGTTCACTCGCTTTGAACTCAAGAATAGTCCATACACATTACTTCTAGTAGCACTGGACTCAATTTTGCATGTGGTTTAGCTTTCCCTTTTATTAGTGCCCCTCATCATCAGGCGAACTCACTCTCAGAGGTACTTGTAATTTACGCCCCAAGTCAAGGACGAGAAGTCAACATTTTAGTCCAACTGTTCTATAGTATATTCAGTAACAGATAATAACAGATGTTTCTTATTGAAACCAAGCCAAGACGATCTTTTTTTTTTTTTTTTGAATGATGTTGAATGGTTGTACATTTTCCCCATTGCCTTTCAAAATTATTTGACCTGATCTCTTTTTCTGTCTAGCTCACTCTTTGCATCCTAACCTGGACAAAACAGACAGCAAATGAACAAATTCCCAAAGACACAGGAGAAAACAGACAAATATTAAACAACATACATGTGTTCAGTTAATTTCATATCCTTTAAGGATGTCGCAGTCAACCCCAGCATTTTTGGCTGTTTGTGATTTCTTGGCAAGTTTTACGCTCAGTAATTTGCCATTGCTTTCTGAATGACCAGCACTAATACCATTGTATGAAAACCAGTGCAAGCCTGTTGCTAGCAAATCGCCCATAGCTGTATTTCAAACGCACAATGCAGGATTGTGAATTGCTTTCGTAATCCCTTCACCACAGCCCCAAAATACAAACGTAGAACATGAAATAAGCCTCTAACCGTGAGAGCCTGCATTCTTCCCTGCAGGGCCATTCTCTTCTTCCACAATCATTTACATGAAACATAAACGTTACCTTGACATCCCTGAGATAACACAGAATCAGCCTGTCTTCATTGACACATGTGGCCCATTCTAAAACTGCTTCTGCATCCTCTTCTACCAAGGTGGTCCAATGTTCCTGCAACAATAACAAATATGTTATCTTCTTAAAGTGTAGAACTTGTGTGTGTACTAAACCACATAAAACTATTGTGATTGAAAGTGTCTATTACTTCCAACTGATAGTACATATCTAGATATGCTGAAATGAGCGCAACTACTACTTTCTTCTGACAGTGCTTATCTAGGTATGTTTAACCAAGAAGAACTATTACTTTCTTCTGAAAATAATTATCTAAATATACTGAACCACACATAACTATTACTTCCGTCTAAAAAATGCTAATTACGTACACTGAATCATAACTGTTACTTCCATCTGACAGTGGTTATTTAGATATACCGAACCAAGTATAGCTGTTACTTCCACCTGACAGTAGTTATTTAGATCAACTGAACCAAGTCTAACTGTTACTTCCATCTGACAGTGGTTATTTAAATATGATGAACCTAGGATAACTGTTACTTCCACTTGAAAGTGCTTATGTCTTACACCCATGTAGTTAAAGTGTAAGTATATTGATGTGTGATGAAGTAAAATATAATGTGGACATAACACATTCGTCAACCAGAGAGACGAATGGAGATGGATTGTATCTGCAGCAAAGAACCTCAATGGCTCGGAACGCTGAAGAAGAAGAAGAAGAAGAAGATAACACATGGAAGCCTTTAATATGTATAGAGAAAAACAAAGTATTATTTTATCAAAGGTTCTGCCGTTCTATTATACTGTGCAGTGGTTCTTCATGGATGTGTTAGCTGTAATGATATTGTTTGTCAATAAAAGAATGAGATGCACGAGTCAGTATCGGTATGAGCCAAGGGGGTATCTATGGCTGTGGTAGGAACCAACATAAACATATAACTCCAAAATAGATACTGGGAAACACCAAAAGTTGTATTAATGTCAGTAGCCTAGTATATGAATAGTCCTGAAAATAAACATGTAAGAAACCTATGATATAGATTTTTTTTTTCGCTCGCTCGCTTTGAACTAAAGTGTAGTCCATACACACTATTTATAGTAGTGATGGACTCGATCCCTCTGTAAGGTGTGAGTTTTTTTTCTGTCGGGGGAAAAAAGAAAATCCTAACCTGCACAGTTCGCGGCAACTACACTAGACAGGCGGCCTTAATTCTTCAGGCTCAAAGACCCCTCTGCCATACAACGCAAGGTACTATATTGGCAGTAAATGACAGTGCAGTTTATGACAATGACAGATTGACTGAATTTTGCATGTGGATTAGCTTTCCCTATTAACAGTGTCCCTCACCATCAGGTGAACCCACTCAGACCTCAGAGGTAATATACAGACAGACAGACAGACAGACAGACAGATTCCCACACACATACATAATGTATGTCTTGCTTGCGTTGTATACATGCATGCATATGTATTGACGGACGGACATACATACAATAAATACATAGATATAAACATACATGCATGCATGCATGCAAGCACAGGCAGGCAGACAGACATATATAAATACATGCATACGAAGAAGCAAACACAGACTGTAGGATGAGCACAAACACGACTCACCGGCTCTGGTTTGGACAGGTCAATGTTGATCAGCTTGTAGTGTGGGGACTTGAGGTTGGTCTTGAATGTGAACAGCGTACCCTCGTTTGTCACGTACTTTTGGAAATTAAACATTCATAAACATTTTCATCAACAAACATATAAAGAGCTGAGTTGAGTTGAGTCAAGAACCGACATCACAGCACTCGGGACATTCTCCTACGTGCTCTGTCCTCATCTGCAACAGCCAGAGAAGAGTCCCAGTACTAATAGTACCAGTAGCAGTCTGATTTTGTGCTCGTCTGGCCTTTCCTCGGAGACCTGAGTGTCGGCCAGACCCTCTGGTCACTCCCTGCAGCACCATTCTCTCCAGCCGTGTTGATCTGGCCGTTCTTCTACACTAAACACATGATTCCAAAGGGCTCTGACTACGACTGCTATATCATGAACCAGTACCCCACAAAGTGGTACAGACGCACCCAATCTGTCCGCCTGCTCGTTCCCTAACACACCAGCATGTCCTGGGAAAAAATCCAACAGATGCTCTCTATTTTTGAGTTCTGAATGAAAGCCTGCCACTCTGCCTGAGGCATGCCTGTCTTCACCTTTCTCATCATACTTTGTGAGTCCGTCAGAATTATGACACGCGTTTGTTGTCTGTCTTCCAGCCAGTGCAAGGCAGCTATGAATGCCTCCACCTACATTCTCAGACTACATTAAACATATAAAAGTGTTATTTACAACTCTGTATCCATTTCATTACATATTGTAAGGACAATGTTAATTGCAGCTATCACAACAGAAACACGAAATATAGCAATATTTTCATGAATTTTTTAATTACTGTCTTGAGGCTCTGATATTAAACACTCTTCTTCTTCTTCTTCTTTCATTCGCTTGGAATTGATTGTCTATATTTGCAATGTCATCTCTTGTATACACTTGGCTGTCTACTAATTCACTTAGTGCTTCCAAAAGTTTAGCTTCCACTGTTGTTTCTCTGGGGGGCAGCCTTGGCTGAGATATTAAGGTATCGCTTCAGTTTCAGAAGTTACTGGGTCCAATCCCTGCATAGGGATGGGAATTTTTCTCAGAAATAGTGGTATCTAATGATATAACATGCCCCCTGAACTCTTGGGTAGTGAGATTAGATTTCTAGCCTTCTCAGAAAAGGGCAAAAAACAGGAGTTCCTTTGTGCATGTTAAACATGCCCCAGCAGTTGAAAAATCGCAAAGAGTAGGCATTAAGGCGGCTGCCATGGCAAAATTGTTAGAAAATGTAACTCACCCACAGGTAGATAGAGCCCTAGAGGAAGTAAACTATATAGGAATGCATGTTGAAGTTGAATACACAAATCTCTAAGGTGCATAACAAGGTGTGGCACAGTCCCCTCGGAAGAGGAACGAAGAAGAGCTTTCTCTAAGAGTCTGAAACCTGTCAAGGAAACATGACTAGGCTAGGTCAAACCCCAGCTAGTCCGTGGATGCTGTGCTGAATCCAGTCACCTGGTTACATATTAAATTACCTCTCCAAGGTTGAATGGATAAAAGCGCACTTCTTAAACATTCGGTGTGCTGATGATGATGTAGCATCCTTCAAAATTGCAAAAACAATCTTCATTTGTTTCATGAAGGACTTGTTCATTGGTTTTTCTGTCTGTCCATGGTATTCTTTGCATTTTCCTCAGAAACCACATTTCCACAACCATCAGCTGTTTTTCAGCTTGACTGCTTATTGTCCACGCTTCACATCCATACAAAAAAAGTATAGGTTCTATGTAGCACTTCAACAATTTTTTTTCTCGTTTCAATTGATCTTTTTATTGGTCAGTATGTTTTTCATCTTGCAAAAGGCTACGTCGTTCGAAATGGCTATTCTTGTTCTAATCTCTTCATATGTACATGAGTGTGTGTAGGGAGGGGGGGGGGGGGGGATGACATACTTAACATATGGTGAAAGGGTGCATCGGCCAAAAGGCAAAAAAAAAGGATGAGAACCACTGGTCTAGCCGCTACACTACTATGGTTCCCCAGTCACGTTATAATTACTATTTACCTTGAGTGGGCTGATGTATAATTTTCATTTCCTATTGCATTTGTAATAAGATATGGGTTTGTTTGTGATGTCCATGATGATAACTTTTATAGCCAAATCATGACACAAGTGTTTGATGTTTAAGTTATGAAAGTCGTTGCCGCGGACATCACAAAGAAACCCGTATATCACTGATACGGATTTTCAAAACTGACCTGAGGTGTATTGGTCATATAGTGCTGGCCCCATATTTTTACAAACCAATCAGCACGGCACAGGTGATACGGCCAATAAATCGTCTTCTTCTTCTTCTATGTTCATCCAGAGAGTTGTTTTTTTCAGATGTAATTGTGTTGTGCCTGTTTACTTGCACCTTTAGGCCGACACATCAGACTTCTGCGGGCATTTGTTGACCGGGTTAACCTTCCTGGGCGTTTCGAAGGACATTCCACTCTCACTCAGATGTTTTTGCTTTGTGCCTGTTTATTTGCACCCTTAGGCCGACGCATCTAACTTCTGCAGGCATTTGTTGACCGAGTGAACCTTCCCGGGCCAATATACCACCCGGCCATCTTTATTTCCCATAGCATATTCTGGTACCCATTTCCCATAGCATATTCTGGTACCCATTTCCCATAGCATATTCTGGTACCCATTTCCCATAGCATATTCTGGCACCCATTTCCCAAAGCATATTCTGGTACCCATTTCCCATAGCATATTCTGGCACCCATTTCCCATAGCATATTCTGGTACCCATTTTAGGCTATGTTGACTGGGAGCCCAACAAGATCAGACTCACCTCATATTCTGCCTCGAAGGTGTCAACAACTTTTACGTAAGGCAGAATACCTGCAAACACACATGAATAAGCTTTAAGTATCACAAGCCAAATTTAAGTACCCTAAACCAAACTATTCTAAACCAAACTGAAATGCATAAACCAAACTGAATTTTTACATACCAAATGGAAGCATGGTCAACTTAACATCTACACCGTATTCAGATGACAGAATGTAAAACAGTGGCTGACTTTGAGATTGATTGGATTTAAACGCCATCATCATTGATGATTGAGTTGATTGAGAGAAATTGATTGATTTGATGTAAATGCCATCATCACTGATGATTGAGTCAATCAAGAGATTAATATATTAGATTTAAACACCATCATTACTGCTGATTGAGTCAATCGAGAAAGATTAATGGAATGGATTTAAACACCATCACTATTGATGATTAAGTCGATCAAGAGAGATTAATTGGATTTAACACAATCATACAAATGCTCAACGGCATTTGTTGGGGGTCCCAATGTGAGTATGCCAGAACCACACAAGATGTAAGTAATTTGATTTTGTTTTTAATGTTACCAGTGATAATCAGTTAATCTAATTAAAATTACTGTGTTTACCCATGTTATTTTCAATTAATGTAATGATTATGTTTACCACTGATATTCTCAATTAAGGTAATAAATTGTGTTTACCATTGATATTCTCAATTAAGGTCATAAATTGTGTTCACCATTGATATTATCAGATAATGTAATTACATGTTAAGTGTTTACCATTGATATTCTCAGATAATGTAATTATAAGTCCTGTTTTTACCACTGATATTCGCAATAAATAAATTATGTTTACCACTGATATTCTCAGATAATGTAATTATAAGTCATGTGTTTATCAATGACAGTCTTAGTTCAATTAATGTAATTATAAGTCACGTGTTTATCAATGAGATTCTCAGTTAAATTTATGTAATTATAAGTCATATGTTTACCACTGATGTCAGTTAATGACTCCAGGTCCACATAGTAAAGCCTGTTGACTGGGTCACAGCCTTCTCTGGGGGTCAGAAGCAAATAGCGTCCACAGTGGCTGACCTCGGCACCTCTGAATATATTAAGAAATATAAGAAATAAATCCTTTTAAAGTAACTCTCTCTCTCTCTCTCACACACACACAAACAGAGAAAGTGAGAGAGAGAAAGACAGAGAGAGAGAGAGAGAGAGAGAGAGAGAGAGAGAGAGAGAGAGAGAGAGAGAGAGAGAGAGAGAGAGAGAGAGAGAGAGAGAGAGAGAGAGAGAGAAACAATTAATCTCAGAATGAATTAAATTCTTCTTCTTCTTCTTCTGCGTTCATCTGGAGTTTCTTTTTTCAGACGTGACTGCGTTGTGCCTGTTTACAGCAATACAGCAGAGCTGCGTTCTTGCGCCGTTAGGCTGACACATGCAACTTCTGCGGGCATTTTTTGACCGGGTTAACCTTCCCGGTGGAATGAATTAAACTCACTTGTTTACTTTAGAGCAGTGTTTCCCAACCTTTTTTGTACCATGCCCCACTTAAGCCTTTCTAAAATTCATATTGCCCCCCCCCCCCCCCCTCTCAACATATACATTATTTTTAATATTCAAAAATTGAAATGTTCACTAAAGAAACTTGAATGGTAGGTTTTAGGAAGAAATCACTAGGTAATTATTGAGCAAACACAGTAAGTAAATTTTCAAAACATATAATGGAGAACTGAAATTCAAGTACAAAATAATTTTAATGAAAGATTTTTCTATATTATTTTAATTATTAGTAATTATTTATTATTTAAATTTAGTGAGATCCTTGCGCTTGATGCTTGCTGCAAAGAGATCTTATGTCAGATTCCAATTTAGTTAACTTCAGTCTCAAGTCTCCCCGTTTTGTTATATTCAGCCGATTTCTTCCATTTTCGAATTGCCCCCCCTTAACAGTGAAATTGCCCCCCTGTGGGGCGTGCGCCCCACGTTGGGAAACACTGCTTTAGAGGAAAGGTAACACCAATACACCTGGAACAAGAAGACAAGCAATGCTCTAATTGTCCACCTGTCAGAGCTTCAATCCTAGACCAGTTGCCAACCAAGGCTTAGGGTTTGGTCTGCCCTGTCATAACATTTAGTCTTTAGGTTGCATTACCAGGAACTACGGTCAAGGGTGTACCCTCCAAATTGCATTCCTCCACCTGTAGCCGTTGGCACAATGAGGAGTGTTGGGTGTGGTGAGTGCCACCCAACTTTCAGCAATAACAGAAAGCAGGTAGTACTGTCTACTTATTTACGGTAGCTCAGTCATATCTAAGACATGACTTCTTAAAGCCAATATAATGTTAATTATAAATGTTCATCATCATCATGTGCCATGCCGGTAAGCATGGGCGGTCATGTTTCACAATCTCACATACCTAACACCAATATAAATACTAGCCAAACAATTAATCAATGAATTTATTCAATTTGAGTTCATTATTATTCTTCGTCGTTCACACACAGATCTCCATAGTGATAACTCTAATAAAAGCAGACGTCAGTTCCTGGTTCATGACCTTCCATCCCGTTTTTGATGGAATTTAAGAAAAAAGTAACAGGGAGTAACATTTTACAACAGTCTAGACTGTGTTACATGAGGTCACCTATCGTTTATGACTTCTTTATTTAAGTTCACAAAGTCCGTACATTGCATTAAATACTCTCAGTGTTGGGCATTAAAATACAAGACAAGACAAACAGATGAACTCTTACATAATTCAGCAAGGGTACAAGACAAATAGATGAACTCTTAAATTGTACAGCGAGGGTACAAGACAAACAGATGAACTCTTACATAATTCAGCGAATGTACAAGACAAACAGATGAACTTTTACATAATTCAGCAAGGGTACAAGACAAACAGATGAACTCTTAAATTATACAGTGAGGGTACAAGACAAACAGATGAACTCTTACATAATTCAGCGAGGGTACAAGACAAACAGATGAACTTTTACATAATTCAGCAAGGGTACAAGACAAACAGATGAACTCTTACATAATTCAGCAAGGGTACAAGACAAATAGATGAACTCTTAAATTATACAGTGAGGGTACAAGACAAACAGATGAACTCTTACATAATTCAGCAAGGGTACAAGACAAATAGATGAACTCTTAAATTATACAGTGAGGGTACAAGACAAACAGATGAACTCTTACATAATTCAGCGAGGGTACAAGACAAACAGATGAACTCTTAAATTATACAGTGAGGGTACAAGACAAACAGATGAACTCTTACATAATTCAGCGAGGGTACAAGACAAACAGATGAACTCTTACATCATCCAGTGAGGGTACAAGACAAACAGATGAACTCTTACATAATTCAGCAAGGGTAGAAGACAAATAGATGAACTCTTAAATTATACAGTGAGGGTACAAGACAAACAGATGAACTCTTACATCATCCAGCGAGGATTTTCAAGAATCTCAGCCACCAAAACATCCTGACTTTGAGCAGTTCCCAGCTTATGATAGTACAATTTCTGGTTGATGCTGGATGTGGTTTCAGTCCCATCAGCTTTACCTTCTTGCACCGGGTAGCGCTGATTGTTGCAGACGGAAAAACACAAGCTTCAATGAGTACTACAACTAAACACTTTATCTGCTCAGAGATACATGGGATTAACAGTGGTAAGGTTATAAACAGTCATTTATCTGCATTCTGTAAACACAGTCGCAGTAATAAAGTGTGACAAATTGACTGTTAATGTTTGCTCCGGACTAGGCGGGCGGCTGAAGAAGAATAACCAATAAGAGAAATAATGGCTGCAGACAATATATGACAATATAAAATGAAAACGTTTAGGTATGTCAGTGAGAGAGAGAGAGAGAGAGAGAGAGAGAGAGAGAGAGAGAGAGAGAGAGAGAGAGAGAGAGAGAGAGAGAGAGAGAGAGAGAGAGAGAGAGATGAGGAGAGAGAGAGAGAGAGAGAGAGAGAGAGAGAGAGAGAGAGAGAGACAGACCAGGCAGACAGATAGACACACAGAAAAGAGAGACAAGATAGAAAACACAGACAAAGACAGACAGAGGCAGACAGACAGAGACAGAGAGAGAGAGAAACAGACAGAGACAGAGACAAGAGACAGAGAGAGAGACAGAGAGAGAGAGAGAGGAGAGAGAGAGAGAGAGAGAGAGAGAGGAGAGAGAGAGAGAGAGGAGAGAGAGAGAGAGAGAGAGAGAGAGAGAGAGAGAGAGAGAGAGAGAGAGAGAGATAACAAACACAGATAGTGTTCATACTTTTCTACAAACTCAAACCAGTGAAGATAAATCACAGTGGACAAATGAATCGGAAAAAGCAATAATAATAATAACAGTACTAAAATAACAGTAAGCAAATTGTTTCTTTTTTAATCTAAACTACAACACAATGAATCCAGCATTTAGATCTTAGTGATCTTCCTCAGGAACAGCACATACAGATCTACAGAAAAAAATGAAACTAGTACATAAAAATGCAAACACAGAAAAGTACAAAAACAGGCAAAAAGAAGATTAGAACTTACATTATAAAAGAAGCCAATATTGTTGTGCATCCATGCCATGCTTGAGAACTTGACCCGCTCTAAGACATCGGGCAGGTCCTCACCAGATGGGGCTCGTTTGAACTGCAGACCACAAAAATATATAATTACGGTCACTATTTTGTCAACCAGTTTTCTTCTCTGTCAACTTCTCAAACCTTATAGCCGGGAAGGTTAACCCGGTCAACAAATGCCCGCAGAAGTCGGATGTGTCGGCCTACCAGCGCAAGAACGCAGCTCTGCTGTAAACAGGCACAACGCAATCACATCCGGAAAAAAAAAACTCCGGATGAACGAAGAAGAAGAAGAAACCTTATAGGAAGTTTCACTGGAATCATAATTTTTTTTTTCCTCATTCAACTCGATTGAATTCGAACATAGCCCATATACAACTTCTAGTGCACTGGACTGATTTTTGCGTGTGGATTAGCTTTCCCTTTTACCAGTGTTCCTCGCCATCAGGCCAGCCCACTCCGACTTCTAAGGCACTTGTAATTTATGTCCCCAAGTCAAGGGCGAGAAGTCAACAGTTTAATCCAACTGACCAGTGTAGGCACTGAACCTGCAACCTCGGCATCAACACACCGGAAGATTAAGAGGGAGTGCTCTTATCCATATGGACATGCTAACCTTCATCAATTCTACTGCTGTTATTCTGATGTTAGTCTATTATTCTGATGTTATTCCTTCATGCCACCATCTTAGGACCGAGAACTGTGGAGATGCATGAACACCGACGCCAGCTCATAAGGCAAAAGATGATGATGAATCACGTCGAATTCACATTACCCAATATGTAGGTCAGCATGGCTGAATGGATAAGAACGTGTGTTCTTAAACATCCGGTGTGCTGATGTCGAGGTAAGGGGTTCAACCCCTACACTGGACAGTTGGACTAAAATGTTGACTTGGGGACGTAAATTACAAGTACCTCTGAAGTCAGAGTGGGTTCGGTTGATGGCGAGGGACATTGTTAACGGGGAAAGCTAATTCACACGCAAAATTCAGTCCAGCTTCTACTAGAAATAGCGTGTATGGACTACGCTTGAGTTCAAGGCAAGTGAGCGCAAAAATAAAACTTACCCAATATAATAGCACAGAAAATGTGAGATGTTTAGTGGAACCACATACAATAATCCAGGACAATGATGAGTGAATGTTAGTGACCATTGAATGAACAAATAATGATAGACTTTCATAATGTTCCACTGCTATGTGCAGAACTAATGGTTTCAGCCTTCACTATATTGCCAGAGTAAAGATTATATTCAGCATTTGAACAGGAGTCATTTTTATGAAGAAGATATGCCTTAAACAAATATTTTTGAGAGGGACCTCTTCCCCTACGACTCTTTGTTTTTTGGCCCTTTTTACATGCCTTGTGAAGTATAGGGTGTATTTTTAATGACTGTGCAGTGTTTGAAAATATTGCCGGCCCAAGTTTTGTATTTACCCTCTGTAGAGTTCATTGAGAAAGTGGCATGGAGGAATACCATCAGCAGAGTTGATCCAGAACACCAAAGACCGAGATCTGTGGAGAGCCATGAGCACTTACGCCAGCTGGCATGGCACTTGATGATGATGAAAGTTCATGCAACAAAACAGGTAAATACAAAACTTGGACCGGCAATATTTTCAAACACTGCAGTCATTAAAAATACACCCTGTATTATGCCAGTTCATATTTTTATAAACTAATAAGCACTCGATGGGCGATGTGGCCTTTATTTCCCAAGACTTTTCCACATACCCACTTAAGGCTAGGAATTTAAACCCATGACCACCAAGCCAGCAGGCAAACAAGCTAGCCACTCCACTACCGTGGCTCCCTACAAGTGCACTTGACATTCAGATACAGTGGTAACAGAACAAATTTAATTTTTAAAGGGTTAAGAATTGGGTACGCAGGCCCATCTGACATTCTGCCCTTCTTCTCTCTTTGATCTCATACGTTATTTCATTCATACATCGCTTATGAAGCTAATCTTCGACAACAACAGAACAATATGCATTAAAATGCATGGAAAATAATAATACATGACTCACTTAAGCAATTTTTAACATGGCCATTATAATTACCTGAGGTAGGTGTAACATACCATACATATAGGAGCGAGTTTTATACTAGTTGTTGTTTGAGATAATTATTATTATTTTTGGTGTTTGTTTTTCTGTTTCTTTAGGGGAGGGGGGAGGGTGTAACAAGAAAATCCTAACCTGCACGGTTCCCAGCAACTGCACCAGTCTGGTGGTCTTAATTCCTCAGGCTCAACACACACACACACACCCCCCCCCCCCCCACACCACAATCCCTAAGATACTATACAGACAGTAATGACAGTTACCTTTATAGTGACCCAGTCTGACCCACTTTGACTAAGGCCATAAGCAAATGTTTCTCCGTTCTCTGTAAAGGAGTGTCCACTGAGGGAGATTGTTCCATCTTCTGACAATGTGTTGGGATCCAAAAATACCCGAGGTTCTGAGGTCAGTGAGTCTTGGACATACAAGACGCTAGAAAAGAATTTGAAATTATCTTCAATTGTGAGAACAAACATTATGTCATTAAAATAATTATGTCAAACTCTACTTTATCCTGGAAAAGCTTCTTTTGTTTGCTTGAAATTGATCTGGGATGGCAATCCACATGTGCACATGATTCTTCTTCTTTTCGTTCATCCGGAGTGTTTTTTCAGATGTGATTGCGGTGTGTCTGTTATGCGCCCTTGGGCCGAAACCCGTAGGCCAACACATCGACTTTAGCGTGCATTTTTGACCAGGTAGCATTCCTGGGAGACTCTCACTTTTGTGGCGCCATCTGCAACCATGCTGGCCAAGGTTGAACGGTCGAAGACAACGGTCATCCCTCAAAGGAAGGCAGGGACAGTCCATAGCATTTTCCGCCATCCAAGGTTGCTTCCATAGTTGCAGGGCCGACACATAACGCCCTGGATCTGGGCTCACTGAGGGAGATCGTCACGTCCTGCTCATGGCTGCTTTAAATCCTCACTTCAATATATTGGTCATTTCGTTTCCCCGGGTCATTCCCGCACAAACCAGACAGGTTTGCAGACGGCATCCACTCAGCGAGTTTTCGGACATGTGCTTGTCGTTGCGCCCATCAGAGCTTTTCCAGGCTCAACAGACATTCGGAAAACTACCCAGTCAGATGTGCACATGATTGATTTTGCCAATCTTAAAATTGTTATGTGACTGTGTGATCGACTGTGTCTATTCTGAGGTGCAGAATGATTTCTTCTGGCCTGTCCATATTCTTCTTCTTCTTTTGTTCACTTGGAATTTGTATATATCTGCAATGTTGTCTCTTGTATGAATGTAACTGTCTCTGTCCATATTATTTTCCTTGTGCTGGTGTTTATGACTTTCTGATTGAATTAATGATTCTTTTTCTTTGGTAGTATGTGAGTGGTACATCTGGTTGCTCTTCTGTTGCACCTTCCTTAGCTAGTTGATCAGATCTCCTGTTTCCAGGCTCTCCACGGTGAGATGGTATACATTGTATGTTGGCATAATGTTGGGTACCTAGTTTTTGAAAAAGATCAACTGGAAATAAATTTAACCTTATTCCTTATTTATCACAACAAATGCAGAGTCACAGAGTTCACAAGGTCAGGACAAGGTCTGGCCATGACTTAAGAGCATCTCTCCCTGATGAACCATATCCACAGACTGAGATTCCAGCGTGGCTAATGCTCCAATGATTGCCACGCCTCAGATGTGAAGCTCAAGTAAGGGTCTTGTCCATGTCATTGGTGAAACCTGGACTGTCTACCAGCGACATGCCAGGAAATTAAACCACCTCCACACAGTCTGCCTTAGGAAGTTATTGAAGATTAAATGGCAAGACAAGACCCCAGATACTGAGATACTCTTAGAAAGAGTATTTCCTGCCCAGTATACACACTTTACTAATGAAGAATCAGATTCGCTGGGCTCATATGCCAGATCACAGGCTCCCTAAACTAATTTTTTATGGTGAGCTGTGTTGTGGCAAATGCCCCCAAAGTGGCCAGAAGAAACACTTTAAAGACACTAAAGATCTCACTAAAAGCTATTGGAATTCACCATGACACTTGGAAGACTGTTGCCAAAGACCTAAATTTGTGGCGTACATCATTACACAAGAGTGTAGTCACTTGTGAAACAAACAGGACTACAAGAGCTGTGGGGAAAAAAAGCTGGACAAAAAAAACCACTGCAGGAGATCTTCCTCCTGGAATGTCATGCATTCTTTGCCCACATTGTCAAAGAACATTTCGAGCCAAAATAGCTCAAAATACCAGCCATCTTAGAAGTCACGGCTCCATACTTTCAACCCCACTGGATGAAATAATTGGTCATCATCATTCTTGATGTCCAAACACCCTCATTAGTTCCTGCATGGAGATGGGAAGGAAAGCTCCCCAACACAGTCCCTGTGTAGATCATACTTCAATATTAGTTTGTAGGAATTTCTCTACACCAGCCTCAACAACCAGATGCATGCTCTTCTCAGGGCTCAGGTTGTTGGAATGTCAAGGCAACAGACTCAACAGTTAGAATTTTGGTCCTCCAGCTCTTCCAACCAGCCATCATATCAAATATGAGAAATGGAACAAAACTTACTTTTGATAAAATCACTTCAGATGATTTTATTTTTTGGGCGCTCGCTCGCTTTGAACTCAAACGTAGTCCATACACACTACTTCTAGTAGCACTGGACTGAATTTTGCGTGTGGATTAGCTTTCCCTATTACCAGTGTCCCTTGCCATCAGGCGAACCTTCTCTGACTTCATAGATACTTGTAATTTACGTCCCCAAGTCAGAAATGAGAAGTCAACATTTAATCCAACTGGCCAGTGCAGGGGTTGAACCCTCTACCTCAACATCAGCACACCGGATGTTTAAGAACACGCGTTCTTATCCACTTGGCCATGCTGACCTCACAACAGATGACTTAATGTTATAACCATTGATTCTGAAAAGATGGCACTCATACATATATAAAACCATCATAAGGCAGTCTGCTGCCAAATCGCCCACAGCTTGTTTCAAATGCGGTATGCGGGATTACGAATTGCATACGTAACCCCTTCGCTACTGAGTTGGCTCATCTAAGGTGCAGAGAAAAATAAAACCTTGGATTTGAACACCTGGCAAAAATAAATACTTTCTGATTTGGCAAAACAAAACCAAATCTTAATTTTAATTTGGCCCACAGAAGCAACCATTTCAGACAAACTTTGGGGACCAGCAAAGACCTCGAGTGAGCCATCCTCTTCGTGATCCATGACAGAATAGATGCACAGCAAATGTTGATCGCTGAAGTAGAAGAAGAAAAATCAAATCCAATTTTATAAGACTACCAAGTCATACCTCTGATTCTGCAGCCCTGAATTATGGAAATAGTAATAGTAATCTCCATGTTTCTTGGGGCATCCATATTTTGGGTAGTCCCACACCTCGGTGATCCTGTGAATATGAAAAGAGAATGGCAAGGAGTGAGTAAGTAGAGTAGGAGTAATCTGTGGTTGCAGTAGTAGCAGCAGTAGTACTAGTAGTAGTGGTAGTAGTAGTAGTAGTAGTAGTAGTAGTAGTAGTAGTAGTAGTAGTAGTAGTAGTAGTAGTAGTAGTAGTAGTAGTAGTAGTAGTAGTAGTAGTACTAGTAGTACTACTAGTAGTAGTACTACTAGTAGTAGTAGTAGTAGTAGTAGTGATGGAGGTGGTAAAGTAACAAAAAGTGTAGGATACATTTCCCATGCTCTGAGGCGTAACTGGACATATAGTGCCAGCCTCATATTTATATATACCAAGTGCCACTCTGTGACGAAGCAGTTACGAACGCAATTCGCAGTCCTGCATTATAAATACAGCTATGGGTGATTTGGAAGCAGACCGTCTTGCACTGATTTTCATACAATGATATCAGTGCCGTTCGTTTAGAAAGCAATAGTAAACTACTGAACTAAATTTGCCAAGAAATCACAAACAGCCAAATAATGCTGCGGTTGACTGCAATGTCCTGTATAGGATATGCAACTAACTTTTAAGCGGCACTCAGAGGATAAGATGGTTCCAAATTGTCTTCTTCAATGACTGCAAAGTGGTCCATGGCCCACATCCATATGTCGCCACAGGAAAGATGCATGTTCCAGAAATTGTACTTTGTGTGCTGATGTTGCGCTACAGGCTCTTAATATTGTTTTACCTCGATTTTTTTTGGAGGGACATCGCTGTCAACTACTGTTATGATCTCTTGGCAAGTTTACGTTCAGTAGTTTGCCATAGCTTTCTGAATGACCGGCTCCCTTACCAATTCATTAAAACCCAGTGCAATGCGGTCTGCTGCCAAATCATGACAGCTATGTTTTTGAAAGCAGGTAAGCGGAATTATGAATCGCCTCCGTAACACCGTCACAGAGACCGTAACCTCGATTATAAATATTAATAATTAATTACTGATCAGTTAAAGAATGAGTTAACCAAATGTCGAAGAAAACTGACAAAAACAATGCTGGAGTCAAATCAATAATTAAAAACTATTCAACAAAGAAATGTGCATCACAGATCTCCTTAAGTTTAGCTAAATGACAATTGGAAACCACAAGAAAGAAGTAAACAAATAATATTTAGTCTCAGCACAGATCGCTACATACTTTAGTCACCCTTTCAAAAGTTCAAATTGGAAACTAGTAATGAATGTAGAAGAGGTAGGGGGGCCACCGGTGGACAAAGATCATTAAAGACTCCTAGGCATGAACATGAGGCCGAAGAACCGACGAAGGAGCAACTGGGAGCCTCCGTGGTGAAGTGGCTAAGCCGTCTGCCTTGAGCTCTGAAGGTTGTGGGTTCGATTCTGGACAACGCCTTTCGGTTCATGAGTGCATTTTTCTCTGAGACTCCTAGGGTCGTCGCTGGAGCTACAGAGTTTCTGCTTTATGCGATGCTTTTGGCAGGGCACCCTGTGGAAAAAGACCATGCCTTATGGGATAAAAATCAGTGCAATGAAGTCAATGCTCTTGACTTTTAAGAGTTTTTTTTTAGACTGATGATGACTAAATGTGTATGTAAATCTGAAAAAAGAGAGGGATATGTTTTGCAGGAATGAAATCTGAACAGAGCTGTCAGTAAACAGTAAAGCTGTATGGAGATCTTAAATCCTTCATAATAACAGCTAATTTCGCACACAAAACCAGAATTGATGATTGAAATAAATAGATCACCCCAAAAAATTGTGTACATTACAAACTCAACTGAAAATAACAAGTAACAATCTATATTCCGCACAGGACACAGCAAGCTGAAATACCACATGCTTAATAAACTAAAAATAGAAGATACTGATGAATGTAACTGTGGAACTGGTAACATAACAGCTAAACATATGCATAACACAGAAAAGTATTTTGGCTAACACCTGCTTCATTTAAGGACAAACTCTATGGTGATGTCGACAAGCTTAAGTCGACTGCTGCTTTATTTGCATTTATATTCATACTGATGTCTTATGGCAGTCAATCTTGGAATGTATATGAACAAATTAGGAGGAATTTGGAAGCAAACAGAGATGTGGTTCCTGAGACGAATGTTGCAAATTCCTTGGACTGCCAGAGTAACTAACAATTACCTGAACAAGGCTAATGAAACTAGAACATCATATACAACAATAAGAAAGAGACAAACAGCGTTCTTTGGTCATGTGATGAGAAGAGAGGCTTTGGAGAACATGACAATTGGAAAGATCAAGTGGAAGAGAGGCAGAGGCAGATCAAGAGAAATGATGCTGGATGGACTGAGATGGTGGCTTGGAGGAATATCATCAGCAGAGTTGATCCAGAACACCAAAGACCGAGATCTGTGGAGAGACATGAATGCCTACACCAGCTGGCAGGGCACTTGATGATAATGAAGTCTGAAGGTAAACAAAGAAGAAGAGGTAGAACACAAGGACAAAGAAGTAATAGAAACAACATAACAACTATTTTATAATCAGCAATTAATGTACACACCTCTTCTGTATCTGCTGTTTCACTGGGCAGGCATCAATAAAAGGTTTTGAGATTTGGTTCTGAGCCTCCACAAAAGCGTTTGTTTCTTCAGAATCTGGATCTTCCAACCAGCGATAAGGATCCAGTATCTGGAAAGATTAAATATGTATATGCAATGTAAACTCAATGATGTAGATTTTTCTAACAAATATCATTAATAATATTATCCATTCAGATGAGCAGAAAGATGACATAAATTAGCTCCATTGGAGTGAACAAGTGAATTTTTAAACTCCACACAGGACACAACAGACTGAGATACGACCTTCAACAAGCTAAACGTAGGAGACACTGATGAATGCAATTATAGAATTGGTAATCAATCAATTAGGTGTCATCTCAAAAATGAAAGTTGGCTACAATGGATCTCCATCACACTATCTATGTCTTCTTATATACTATGACAGATTGTGTTTTTGTTTTCATCTCTTGATAATTATCCTCTAACTTATACTGCTGTCTAGCTCTTGCTCACTTGTTTTGATTTTTTCCTTCAAATATTTGGATTTCAACATTGACTTCTAGTTTTAAAAAAGCAATGGCAAACTACTGAATGTAAAATTGCCTAGAAAAATAAACCTAGGGTTGGGGTTGATCACAACATCATGCAAAGGACATGTGTTATCTCTTTTAATATGGCCAAAATATTTCACTTGTTTCTATTTTGGTAAAATGACAGCTAAACCTCTGCTGTAACTCTTACAGCATGTTCAACATACGCAGAACTGAGAAAATTGCTCACACCTGTTCCATTTCAGGACAAACTCTATGGACTTCTGGTCTAATATGGTGGATAGGCTGTTGAGCTGTTAAGGCCATTGGGGTGTTTTTGCTTTCTGGCTACGGTTTGCTTACGCATTTTTCTCATGCTGGACTGGTAGTACATGGTTCTGTCACCCACCTAGTGAGTTAAGTGCATGGAGTGACACTGGAAGCTGCGGATTTCATGTGGAATGCTTTACATCTGCCCACGGTTGTTTATATTGTGAACTAGTTAGTTGCCATATCCTTTACAGGACATCGCAGTCAACCCCAGCATATTTTTTGGGGCTCTTTATGATTTCTTTGCAAGTTTAAATTCAGTAGTTTGCAATTGCAGGATTACAAACTGTGCCCATAAGTCCTTTGCCACATCGGCCTCATGCATGTATTCTTGTGCATGCTGTTGGTTTGTCAGGACTGCTGTCTGTTCCACTTGTCACATGGGACAGTGAGGAGGATTATGTGTGATATTCACAGGCACAGGAACGAAGCATTATGGGGTGACCTTTTGCCGTGAAGTTAGAACCACGACTAACGACTAACTAACTCTATTGTATTGTATTGCTAATCATACTTCCACTAATAAACATTCTGGTTCTCTCTTCACTTTCAGTTTTATTGTCTGGATTCTTTGTCATATATTCATGTATTTCTTCAAAGTAATCATTCCTTTTTTCTAATATATCTTTACTGCATGTTATGGTATAGCCATTTTAATCATTTATTGTATGTAATGATGATCTGAATTCCCCTGTGAATATTCAGGTTTCCTTGAACATATGTTCATCTTTATTGTGTGTGCTATCATTATCATCATCATGTGCCATGTTGATAAGTGTAGGTGGCCATAGTTGGCCATTTCACACGATCTTCAGTCTTGGACTAGGTCTATGTTCTCCTCCTGATAATCTGTGAATTACTGAATCAATGTTTCCTGTGAACTGACGAATCAACAATCCTAAGCATCTGTAAAGAAGGTAGTTTGTTATTGCTTTCCTTATTGACAGTGACCATTCCTTATTGACAGTGACCATTCCTTATTGACAGTGACCATATTCCTTATTGACAGTGACCATATTCCTTATTGGTGGGGAAGCCTAGACATTGAACAAGCAACTAGAAAGTCGCATAGCGGCCCTGGAGATGTGGATATACAGACGAATATGTCGTATTTCATGGAAACAAAAACAATCAAATGCAGAAGTTCTAGATAAACTGGGAATTAAGAGAGAGTTGATGAAAGAAATAAAGAGGAGGCAAGTGAAATATTTTGGCCACGTTAAAAGACATGATACTCTTATAAAAACCATACTGGAATGCAAGGTTGAGGGCAAGCGAGCAAGAGGTAGACAACGATACAAGTGGAAAGATAACATCAAGAGATGGACGAACATCAGCCTGACAGAATGTACAGTCAAGGTGAGAGACAGACAATGTTGGAGATCCATTGCAGCCAACCTTCATTGTGGAGATGGCACCTGACTGATTGCTTGATTCCTTATTGACAGTGACCATTCCTTATTGACAGTGACCATACTGGTTGGTGACTGTAGCCATTGACTCTACAAAGAGACCCTCTGCTTAATTTCATGAACTTCATCCTTGACTTGGGGAATAAAATTACAGTACTTCTGAAGTCGGAGTGGGTTCGCCTGATGGCAAGGGACACTGGTACTAGGGTACAGCTAAGCCACACGCAAAGATCAGTCCAGTGCACTAGAAGCAGTAGTGCATGTATGGACTATGCTTGAATTCTTCTTCTTCTTCTTCTGCGTTCATCCGGATTTTTTTTTCGGATGTGACTGCGTTGTGCCTGTTGTTTGTTTGTGTTCGTTGGCTTGAGCTCCAACGTGAAGTCCTGTATGTCGGATGAAGACATCCTGTTGGCCAACATCAGTGTGATGTCATACAGAACCTGAGGTTTGCGTGAGTATCTGTTGTCCCATGTCTGGCTTATTGGTGTGCAGACTGGTGGTTCCTCGCCGCACAGGCAGACACTCTCCGACTTCGGAGGAATCGGCGATCCTACTGACTTTAGCCAGGACCCCGAAGGGACCTGTTGCCCAGGACGCTCGACGAGGACGCGTCAATAGGTCTTGGCCAGTATATAACCCGGCCCTGGTGCCTTGGAAACACCTCTGCGTCCCGTTGTGCCTGTTTACAGCAGAGCTGCGTTCTTGCGCCGTTAGGCCGACACATCCGACTTCTGCGGGCATTTGTTGACCGGGTTAACCTTCCCAGATGCTTGAATTCAAAACAAGCAAGTGTGCACACAAAAAATAAATAAAACGTTAAGTTGAGACCATAACAACAACTATCTGTCGGCTGCTCAGAAGCTTAACCACCACTTGCTCCCACAGCTTCCAGCTACCCTGGTTTGTAGGGCTAGACTGGTACTCCACTTTGCCAAAGGTGCTTATGCATTCACTTTATCATTATATGGAAACACTGACTATGATGCCTTTTTTTCTTTCTGGAATCCACAAGACATAAGAAATAAAAACACATGGAGAAATGATATCATCATCATGTTAGGTGCCTTGCAGCTTCGTCAAGCCTGTAGCTCAGTACATCCGATTTCGACAAGGATTTTTTGGGGGGAGTTTGCTTTCCTTAGTCTCTTACCCGTCTACAGACATGGCAACAGGTTTATGTCTCCCTTCATCTGATCCCTATCCCTTGACCTGTCCTACAAGAGGCCCGAAAACTAGCTGAGCTACCGTTAGCATAGCTTTTGGAGTCACAGGAACATGCATGCCCTCTACCACTTCAAGGTGGCTACACAACAGAGAGGATGGAGAAAATAATTAGTAAATCAGAGACAGAATTGGACTTACAAGGTTTTCGATGTCAACTCTTGGTGTTTGCTGGAGAGGGTGGAGAGAAGTTAGGACTATCATGAGTCCTAATGATAGTCCTAACTCTTCACATACTAACAGCAGGTTCTTGATTTAGAAATTGTTATTGTTTCTTCTTTTTCTTATGCTTGCTTGCGTTCACTGGCTGTGAACTCCAGTGTGAAGCCCTGTATGTCGGATGAAGACATCCTGTTGTCCAACATCAGTGTGATGCCATACCAGACTGAGGTTTGCATGGGTATCTGTTGTCCCATGCCTGGCTTATTGGTGTGCGGACGGGTGGTTCCTCACCGTGCAGGCAGATACTCTCTGACTTCGGAAGAATCAGCGATCCTACTATGCTAGCCAGGACCCTGAAGGGACCTGTTGCCCAGGACACACGACTAGGACGTATTAGTAGGTCTTGGCCAGTAGCCAGTATAAAACCTGGCCCTGGTGCCTTGGAAACACCTCTGCGTCCCTTTTTCTTATAAATTGGGGAGGACATCGAGGGAGATGGAGATAGAAAAAGATAGTTCTAGTTTGCTGTGAGTTGGCTGAGAACCTGTGCTCTAATGGTGGTTTAACGGACCGAAAACCAAGACATCATTTATTTGAATTTGTGAATTTCAGGTAAATGGTGTGACAGAAGTTGTTAGTTGGTGAACACAATGAGGCATATTTTAATTAATAAACATTAGTGCCTAAGCGGGCTGTTGTTTATCGAGACTCCTGTCTTTTCCACTTTTCACATAGGGCAGTGTGGAACATTTTATGTGATATTCACTGGCACATGAAAGGAGCATAATGTTAATGGGGACGACCTGTTGCTGTGATGTTGGAAACGCGACTGAACTATATATATATATATATATATATATATATATATATATATATATATATATATATATATATATATATATATATATATATATATAGATTGATTGATTGATGCGTCACAAGCAAGGAAGGTGTTATTGACCATTGCCATTACTGTTGATCCCAGTCTGATACATAATTAATTTTTTACCGGTCTCGAATAGCTAAGTTGGCAACTCTTCCTAGACATCTCATCTCGCAGCTGTTGATTTTATTCTTCTTCTTCTTCTTCAGCGTTCCGAGCCATTGAGGTTCTTTGCTGCAGATACAATCCGTCTCCATTCGTCTCTCTGGTGGACCTTCTCTTGCCAGTCGTTGATTCCAAGTGCTTGTAGGTCTGTATATGTATTATCTCTCCACCGTCTTCTTGGTCTACCTCGGGGTCTACGGTCATTTATTTCCTGAGTGTAAGTGAGTTTTGTTTCCCTATTATCTTCCATTCTTTCTATATGCCCCAGCCATTGTAGTCTATTAGCCTTCATGGTACCAGTGATTAGTGGGGACTTAAACAGATCATAAATGTCTTTGTTACTTCTTCTTTTCCACGCTCCACTTTGTGTATCCCTAATGGGTCCAAAAATGCGTCTTAAAATTTTGTTCTCAAAGGTTTGTAACAAGGCTTCGTCTCCTTTCGTTGTACTCCAGGTTTCAGAGCCATACAGCACAACTGGTCTGATCAGTGTTTTGTATATTGTGATTTTGGTGTTACGAGATAGTGCATTTGATTTTAGTAGATGTTGTAGTGCATAGTATATCTTATTTCCAGAGTTGATTCTAGTTTGTATTTCTTCCTTTATGAGGTTGGAGCAGTTGAAGATTGTACCCAGGTATTTGTATGTTTCCGTTCTTTTAATGGTCATATTATCTATTTGTATGTGGCCAGAGTTTTTAGCCATTTCGTCTCTTGAAATTACCATATATTCTGTCTTATCTTGGTTGATAACCAGCCCAATCTGTTGGGCTTTTTCCTTTAAGTGAGTCAATATTTCCAATGTCTTTTGTTCACTTTGCCCTATAATATCTAAATCATCTGCATAACCAAGCAGCTTGGATGTTCCTCCAATATCACATTCCTCCTTTACCTTCCTTACAACTTTCTCCAGAGCCAGATTGAAGAGTAGCGGCGATAGTGCATCACCCTGTTTCAAGCCAGATGTTATTTGGAAAGGGTCTGATTTCCTGCCTTTATATGTTACTATATTATAAGTAACTTCCATGCATAGTCTGGTCATGTTGATTAACTTCCTTGGTATTCCAAATTCCTGCATAGCATTCCATAGACTATTCCTATGGACACTATCATAAGCCTTTTTAAAATCCACCAAAATGTTATGGAGATCTCTTTTATATTCCCAATTTTTCTCGGCTATTTGTCGTAAGATATGATCTACTGTTGATCTGTTTTGTCTAAAACCCGCCTGGTAGTCACCTAATATGTCTTCAGAATATGGTTTTAGAGTATTTAGTAATACTTCGGATAGTATCTTATAGCTTGTGGACAGTAGTGATATTCCTCTATAATTTTCACATTGGAACTTGTCTCCTTTCTTAAAGATAGGTATCAATGACTCTTTCCAGTCATGGGGTAATTCTTCTGTCCTCCAGATTTTTATTATTAGTTCGTATAGCTTTAGATGTAATGCATGACCACCTGCCTTTATAAATTCAGTAGCAATTCCATCAGTCTCAGTTGCCTTATTGTTTTTAAGTCATGTGATTACATATAGGATTTCTTCAAATCTAGGTTCTTCAATTTGTGGTTCACATGTTAGAACCTCTTCCTGTGGGAAAGTGTTACTTGGAGCTTCACAATTTAGTAATTCAACAAAATATTCTTTCCATGTGTTGCACATTTCCTCATTGGTATTTATCATATTCCCATTTTTGTCTTTTAAACCATATGTGTTTTGGTGGTGCCCTCATTTCATTGATTTCAGTTCTTTAAAAAACTTTCTGGATTCATTTGTCTGGTGATTAGTTTCCATATAATTGATTATATTACTCATATATTCTCGCTTCTGCTGTCAGACTATTTTTGTAGCCTCTTTACATTCATTTCTATAATGCTCTTCCTTTTGGATGTTGTTGATGTCATTTAACCATAAATGTCTGGCATTCTTTTTCCTAATGACTGCTTCTTCACATTTTTGATTGAACCATCTGTTCTTTCTATGCGTGGTTAACACACTGAGACATTCTTCTGCGGTAGATTGAATTGTATTCTTGATGTTCAACCAAGTTTGGTCAACGCTTTCCTCCAAAGGGTTTTGCAGAGTTTCAAGTTTACATTTTATTTCATCTGTAAACTTCTCTTTGACTGTAATTTCTTGTAGTTTTTCTGTTATATGTTGGGTGTAATCTTTGTAATTTAGTATAGAAAGCTCTCTTAAGTTTTATTTTAAATTTTGCTCCAACGAGGAAGTGGTCACTGTGGCACTCAGCTCCTCTATAACTTCTAACTTGCTGTATGTTTGATCCATTTCTGTTGTTAATTAAAATGTGATCTATTTGATTATAGGTTCTCTTGTCACATGATTTCCAAGTTTGTTTGTGGATATCCTTTCTTTGTAGTCTGGTACTGATAATCTGCAGTCCTTTGGTTTCTGCCAGGTTGATGACTCTCCATCCATTATCATTTGAAGTTGTATGTAGGCTTTCCATACCGGCCACTTTTTTATTAGTTTGCTCTCTACCTATTTTTGCATTGAAGTCTCCCAGCACAATCAGGATGTCCTGTTTGGGGGTTTCTTCTATGACATCTTCCAGATCATTAAAGTCTTCTTTAATATCATCTTCTTTCTCTTCAGTGGGTGCATGTACATTAATCATCGTTATATTTTTCCATTTACCTTTTAATAAAATAATATCAGTATTTAATTTATTTATAATTTAATAATGATAATTAAGGAAAGAAAAGAGTAATGAAAGAGAAAGAGTTGTTGCATTATCATTGCTGTGTTTCAGTTTCGAAAGAGATTTATTTTATTGAGACAAAAAGCAAACAAACAACTATACGCCGTATAAAACGGCATTAAATATGCCTGTAAGCCGTAAACTGTGAATACCTCCTGCCCGTGGTAGTTATCCTTTATATTTTCATCTCTTCTTGGTTGTGGGTAAGTAAATTTGCCCATTGTGTTGCAAATGTTGACGTAGGCAACACGACAGCGGTGAAAACTACGATACACTTGTCTAACGACGCGCACGCTTCGACCGGCCATTGGAAATATATGATATCGGTTTTCTTGTTAGCATTTATAGGTATCATCATCATCATGTGCCATGCGGATAGATGTGGGCCATCATAGCACGCCATCTCACACAATTATCAGTACTGGATTGGGTCAGTGTTCTTGTTTCTATTATTCCATATAGTTATGCCATCAATCAATCAATCAATCATGTGCCATGCCATACGTATTTTTATCTCGTTGTATCCTTATGCCCGGGAAGAGAGGAAGAGGAAGGCCAAAGAGAAATGGGTGCAGGATGTTGCAGATGATCTCCAGGTGGATGTATGATTGTATCGGATGTGGGACATCTTGCTTATGACCGAGAAGTTTTCCGGAAGGTTGTTATAGGAGCGAGGTTCTGCAAAGGACATGCTACTGAATGAATGAATGAATTAACGAATGAATGAATGTATCCTTATACTATTAGTATTGAGACTCTTCGTTGGCTGTTGAAGATTAGAACGGAGCGCGTATGGGAATATTCCAAAAGCTGTGATGTCGGTTCTTGCTTCAATGCAACTCAACTTAACTATCTCCTCATAAAGTGCCAAGAAATCGTCACTGTCCACATCTCCTTTTTTTTATCACCTTTTTCTAAACACTTTACGGTTTTAATTTGTTTCTTGGTGGACTTATTCGTTTTCTCCTGCCTTTAAATGTTTTATTTTTCATTTGCTTGCTCAAAGCTCAAGCGTAGTCTTTACACATGCTACTCTAGTAGTTGCCGGTCTCTCTGGCCGAGGGGTTACAACACTTTCTCCGTAATCCCGTTTATCACGCAGAGTCTCGTAGCGGGCGAGAACTGGGAGCGGTTCGACCACCGCTGGTGACTTACGGGATAACTGAGCCGGCCGCTCAGAAAGCAATGGCAAACTACTGAGCGTAATCTTGCCAAGAAATCAACATACAGCTGAAAGATGCTGGTGTTGACAGCGATGTCCTGTAAAGGATATGCAAAAAAAAACATCACTCTAGTAGTTGCCACTACAGGGGAGTGCACTGGACTGATTTTGCGTGTGGATTATCTTTCCCTATTACCAGTGTCCCTCACCATCAGGCGAGCCAACTCTGACCTCTGAGGTACGTGTAATTTACGTCCCCAAGTCAAGGGCGAGGAATCAACATTTTATTCCAACTTACCGGTATATGGGTTTAAACTGCTACCTCATCATCAACACACTGGAAGTTTAGCAACGAGCTCTCTTATCCGTTCGGCCATTCTGACCTCGGCAAATTGTTAGTTAGTTAGGTAGTCGCGGTTCCAACTTCACGGCAATGGGTCGTCCCCATATTGCTCCGTTCCTGTGCCAGTGAATATCACAAAATGCTCCTCACTGCCCCATGTGAACAATCAAATAGACAGGAGTGTCGGCAAGCCAACAGCCCGCACAGATACACTGTGCATAATGCCGCCGCTAGAATGCCAACACAAAAGTCCTCCACAAAAAATACAGTTCATCGTCGATGAAAACGGCAGTCACCCGCAAGACTTCATGGACCGGGTTTTTATCCCATATGGCTCGGTCTCTCTCTGCAGGGCGACCCACCGAAAGCGCAACACAAAGCACGAACTCCGTAGCTACAGCGACGACTCCCAGAAGTCTCCTGAAAAACGCACTCATGAACCGAAAAGGCAAACCAGTCAATCCAGCAACAGCCGGCCGTCATCGTTCCGAACATGCAGTTCACGCGAAAAACAACCGCGGACAGATGCAAAATCATTCCATGCAAAATTCACAGCTCACAGTGTCGCGCCACGCAATCACTCAGTAGCAGGGCGACGGAATCATAGCCTCCTTAGTCGCCTCTTACGACGTGCATGGTAGGCAACAGTGTTATTATTCTTTGCTCCCCCGTATGGACCCCGGCAACACACGGGCATCGGCAAATTGTATTCTACAGAATTATTTCCACAGAAACCACATTTCTACTGCCATTAGATGTCTCTCAGTTAGTATGCTTATTGTCCGTGTTTCACTTGCATACAACAGTAAAAGTAGTCCCATGGCATATATAGCCACCAGATGTAAAGGGTTAGGCCTCCACATGAGAGGTGGAATAAATAAAGCAGTAAATAAAGGAGGAAACAAGAAGAAGAAGTGTAGGCAGTATCAGAAAAAGAAGAAGATGAGGAGGAAGTGGGGAAAAAAGAGGAACTGGGGATGACGAACAGGAAGAATTAGAAGAAGAGCAAAGAGGAACTGAGGGTTAAAACAGGAAGAGGATGAAGAAGAAGAAGGTATCTACATTGTGCCTGTTTACAGTACTAAAGGTAAAGGTAATCCCATAGCAAACACTCGTTGGGGTGTCAAGAGTGATGCCTTCACATGTTCTAGCCTACGTTATGTGAAGTGGGGTGATCTGTATCCTTCCTCATCACGTTTTCTTCTCAGACAATTCACGGAAAATGTAGAAAACTGTCTGGTATCAATACTGTTTTTTAGAAAACTGTCTGGTATCAATACTGTCTTAGAAAACTGTCTGGTATCAATACTGTCTTAGAAAACTGTCTGGTATCAATACTGTCTGGTATCAATTGTGTTGCGTATCCCTTACGGGACGTTGCAGTCAACACCAGCATTTTCAGCCGCTGTTGATGTACTAGGCAAGTGTTACGTTCAGTAGTTTGCCATTGCTTTCTGAACGACCGGCCTCTATACCTTTTTCGAAAAAACCAGCACCGTCGTGTTTCGAACCCGGGTATACGGGCTCACAAACCGCGTTCGCAAGCCCTTCAGCCACAGAGACCGGCCTGGTATCAATACTGTCTTAGAAAACTGTCTGGTATCAATACTGTCTTAGAAAGCTGTCTGGGTTGAACCTAGAGTCTACTGGTTGGAAAATAATAATACTGGCACTGCCAGGGTTTGAATTCAGACCACTGTCTTGGCAATTACTAACATTCCACAATGTTCTCTTTCTTTCCACGATAATGCGTTTTGGTTAGCAGCTTTTGTGTTAGTATTCATGAAGGTCTGAAACAAGTCATACAATTCACTAAAAAATAAATTAAATGGATTGGCCATCTCACAAGAATGCCTTGATTGATTGATAGATTGATCTAGGAACTGACATCACAGCATTCGGGGCATTCCCATAGGCGCTCCGTCCCTATCCTCAGCAGCCAGCGAAGAGTTCCAACACCAATAGTACCAGGGGCAATCTGATTATATGTCCGTCTCGCCTTTCCTCTGAGCGTCGAGCGTCGGGCCAGATCCCCTCGTCACTCCTCGCTGCCTCATTCTTGCCAGACCATGATGATCCATTTGCTCTTCCGAGGTGTACACGTGCTTCCACAAGGCCGCAACCATGTCTGCCGTGTCATGCATCAATACTCTACCAAGGTTTGCAGAGTCAGCCAATCTGTCCGCCTGTTTATTCCCCAGCACACCGGCATGCCCCGAAGAAAAGATCCAGGCGATGCTTGCCACCCGTGACCACCGAAGCAAAGTAAGCCACTCTGCACGAAGCATGCCTGTCCTCACCTTCCTCAGCTTGCTTTCTGAGTCAGTCACAATCACGGTGTGTTTGTGTATCATAATCTCCATCCAGCCTTGGTACAATTTACCTCAAAGAGTAGAACCACATTGAAGAAATACGATGGATACACATCAAGGTGAAGGCCACCTAAAAGATGGAGTGATGGTATCAAGAACAACCTTAGAGAAAAAATTTAAAATGCACGAGAATCGACTTCATTGCACTGGGTTTGACCCCCCTATGGCTCAGTCTCATTCCGCAGGGTGACCTGCCGAAGGTGTCACACAAAGCATGAACTTTGTAGCTCCAGTGAAGACACTCCCACCCCTCAGGAATCTCTGAGAAAATTGTACTCATGGAACGAATTTTGTTGTCGAGCCCACAACCTTCAGAGCACCAAAGCAGGCGCTGTAACAAATTCACCACAGGGAATTCCTTAGAGAAATAAAAACCAACGTACAAAGCGCACCGGAAAGAGCATACAAAAGATCCTCACATCTCCCCCAAACACTTTACTGAAGTAAGCGGAGGAAGATAAGAAGAAGAGGAGGAGATTCAGGCAGGGCAATGTGTTCCAAGGAAGGCACCAACCCCCGCAAGAAATATGCAGAACTGCATTTGTTTCATTTGTTTCAACAGACATCATATATCCCAATTATATAAATATTATCCAGCGCCACCCATGAGGTGCTGGAACATTAACTTAGGTTGAAGATGATGATGATGATGATGTTTAGTTGAGTTAAGAACCGACATCACTGCACTACACTATGCGCTCCGTTCCCTCGTTCAAGAACCAGCGAAGAGTCAAAGTACTAATCGTTCCAACTGCCATCTGATTGACAGTTCTCTTGGTCTTCCATCTCAGTTATGAGATTCTTCCAGAACTCCTGCCGATGCCCAGCAGTATCATTCTTTACATATACGGGTTCTCAATCTGTTCCCCAGCCTTCTCCACCTGGCCCCACAGGCGTGCAGCCACTTCTCCGTTGTCCATGATGATAAACCGGAAAATATAAACAATGTATATTGGTACAAATATTACTAACTACTGTTTTGTTTTTGTTTTCATGAAAGTCTCAAACCAATCATGCAATTTACTAAAGAATAAATTAAATGCTTTGGCCATCTCACAAGAATACCCCAAAGAGTAGAGCTGCATTGAAGAATTAATATGATTTTGGAGGAGCGGCTGGCAAAGTGGCTAAACGCCCAGTTCTCCTTCGGGATACCCAGGTTCGAATTCTCGGTAAGGTGTGGATTTTTTTGTCTGGCGCAAAAAGAAAAACCTAACCTGCACTAACCAGGCGGCCTTAATTACTCAGGCTCAAGACCCCATGAGCCTACACCGCAAGTAGATGACAGACAGACAGGCAGACATGGACTTGCCTTGAACACACAAACCTTGTACATGACAGCAGTGTAAGTAAGGTGAAGGTCGCCTGAACACACTTTAAGTTGATTTGGGCATGTGTTGCTAGACAAATGAAGATCGTAAATTGATTAGAGAAATTAGACGTAGACAGTCAAAATTTTTTGGACATGTTATGAGAAGAAATGGATTGGAGAATTTGGTGACAACTGGTAAGATCGAGGGGAACAGACCAAGGGGAAGACCTAGAAGCAAGTACCTGGATGGCTTGGCCTTGTGGCATAGTCGAGACAGAAACACGGAGCTGATCCACGACTCTGGTGATCGGGTGAGATGGCAGAACATGACCGCCCACGCTTACCGGCATGGCACATGATGGATGGATGCTAGACACACATATTTTCAAAGAAATATGAATTGGGGAACTCTTTGAGGTCACTAAGACAGTTCATAAATAAACACACATGTATTGTTTTGTGCTCATGGGAGTAGAAGAATGAAATAGGGATTACAGGACACATTCATCCATTCAGTAGCATATCCTTTGCAGAACCTCGCTTCCATAACAACCGTCCGGAAAACTTATCGGTTATAAGCGAGATGTCCCGCATCCGATACACCCATCTGGAGAGCATCTGCCAAAGCCTGCACCCATCTTCTCTTTGGCCTTCCTCTTCCTCTCTTCCATAACAACCGTCAGGGAAAACTTCTCGGTCATTAGCGAGATGTCCCGCGTCCGATACATCCATCTTGAGATCAACTGCCAAATCTTGCACCCATCTTCTCTTTGGCCTGCCCCTTCCTCTTTCCCGGGCATATATGCCTCCATTAATGTTCTCTCCAAACTTGCATGACATTTCAAGTGACACAAATATTTCAATTTTTGTTTTGGTTTTATTGTCTTAAAAAATGTCTTAATAGTCGAGAGGATCGGCTTCATTGCATAGGGTTTTATCCCATATGGCTTCGTCTCTTTCCGTAGGGCAGCCTGCCGAATCAATCAATCAATCAGGTACCGTCTCCACAATGAAGGTTGGCTGCAATGGATCTCCAATACTCTCTATCTCTCGCCCTGACTATATTCTGTCAGACTGATGTTCGTCTATCTCTTCATGTTATCTTCCCACGTGTATCGTTGTCTACCTCTTGCTCGCTTGCCCTCAACTTTTCCCTCCAGTATGGTTTTCATAAGAGTATAATGTCTTTTAACGTTGCCGAAATATTTTACTTGCCTCCACTTTATTTCTTTCATCAACTCTCTCTTCATTCCCGGTTTTTCTAGAACCTCTGCATCTGATTGTTTTTGTTTCCATGAAATACGACACTTTTTTTTCTTAAATGTTGCATATCCCTTGCAGGACATTGCAGTCAACGCCAACATTTTTCAGCTGCTGTTGATGTAGTTTTTACGTTCAGTAGTTTGCCATTGCTTTCTGAACGACCGACTCCCATACCAACACGTTACAACGCAACGCGACACGGTCTGCTGCACAAATGGTTGGCGGCTGCGTTTCGAACGCCTGGTAAGCGGCTCACGTAGTACCTCGTTCGCAAGCCTTTGGCCACGGTGTACGACATATTCGTCTGTATATCCACATCTCCAGGGCTACTATGCGACTTTCTAGTTGCTTGTTCAATGTCCAGGCTTCCGCGCCGTACAGTAGCGTTGAATATACGTAGCGTCGTACAAAGCACGAACTCTGCAGCTCCAGCGACGACCCCCATGAGTCTCCGAAAAATATGTCTCGTTGGTCATGCGTCAAAGTACACATGTTCCTGCAGCGAGGCGCCACCGTCATTTGGGAGTGACAGGTTCGAATCCTGATCAGTAACGATGGCTTTCAATTTCTATGTTGTTTAGTGCGTCCTCTAATCCTTACTTCTTTTTCTACTTCTATGAGTGTCAAACCAAACATGTGCGTTTTTTTTTTATTATTAACATATAAGGTGTATTTTTAATGACTGTGCTGTGTTTGAAAATATTGCCGGTCCAAGTTTTGTATTTACCCTCTGTGAAATTCATGCAACATACTAGGTAAATACAAAACTTGGACCGGCAATATTTTCAAGCACTGCGCAGTCATTAAATATACACCCTGTGTTTATAGACCAATTGACACTCGCTAGATGATGTGGTCAGTATCAAGTCACCAACCTCTACTTCCCAAGACATTCCCTGGTAACCATTTTAAGCTGGGTCAACCTGGGAGCCCAGGTCAATTTTTAAAATTTGAATCCACCCCAATGCGGCCAAGACCCATGACCATTGGTACGGCAGACGAGTGTCTACCCACTACACTGCGGCAGCTCTCTTAGAGCTCTGTGGTTGGGATAGAATTTGAAAGAACTGCAACTTTCCATCCAGCGGCTAATAAGACAGGGGGGGGGGGGGCATTCAATGCAACCATGTTAGGACAGTTTTGGTCTTTCCTCTAATTTTGAGAAATGTACACGTTCAGCAACATTTTCTATATTATTATCATCATGTGCCATGCTGATTAGCACGGGCGGTCATGTTTCGCCATTTCACATGATCACCAGAGTTGTGGATCAGCTCTGTGTTCTTGTCTTGTCCATGCCACGTAACCATGCTATCCAGATATTTACTTCTCTGCCTTCCCCTTGTTCTTTTCCTCTTAATCTTGCCAGTTGTCATGAAGTTCTCCAGTTTATTTCTTCTCATAAAATGCCCAAAAGAATAGGCCTACCATGGACAGACGGAAAAATCTAAGACCAAGTCCTACAAGAAATAAATGAAAACCATAAACTGATTAGAGAAATTAAACGTAGACAGTCACAAATTTTTGGTCATGTTATGAGAAGAAATAAATTGGAGAACTTGGTGATAATGCAAGATAGAGGGGAAGAACAAATTAAAAGCAAAGAAGTAAATACCTGGATGACTTGGCCATGTGGTATGCTCGAGACAAGAACACAGAGCTGATCCACGACTCTGGTGATTGCGTGAGATGGCAAAACATGACCGTCTTGCTTATCGGCATGGCACATGATGATGATGAACATGCCCAAGAAATGTTGACTGTCTACACTTAATTTTTCTAAAGAATTTATGATTGTAGGACTAGCTCATTGGTTTTTCTGTCTATCCATGGTATTATTTGCATTTTCCCCAGAGACCACATTTCCACTGCCATTAGATGATTTTCAACTTGTCTACTCATTATCCACTTTCCACATCCATACAAATCTCTCCTATCACCAGTTCATCATCTAATGGAGCACAACATGTTATGGAAATTTGAAACAGCTTTTCGTATAGTAAGACAATCATTCAATGGCCATCACCTACCCATGATGTGGGAACTGGCTGATGAGTGTCTGCAGCTTCCCATTCACTGCATCTCTGCAGATCCGTTATCTCTGAGATCTTCTGCCATTTCAGGCCTGTGATGGTCAAAGATTCATGGTGTAGAGTGAGAACTGTGTATTACTGAGGCTCATAAGGGAAGTCAAGAATTATTCCTGAGGCTCATACAGGAAGTCAAGAATTATTACTGCGGTTCAAAAGGGAAGTCAAGAATTATTACTGCGGCTCATAAGGGAAGTCAAGAATTATTACTGAGGCGCATAAAGGAAGTCAAGAATTATTACTGCGGCTCATAAGGGAAGTCAAGAATTATTACTGAGCCTCAAAAGAGAAGTCAAGAATTATTACTGCGGCTCATAGGGAAAGTCAAGAATTATTACTGCGGCTCATAAGGGAAGTCAAGAATTATTACTGAGGCTCAAAAGGGAAGTCAAGAATTATTACTGAGGCTCAAAAGGGAAGTCAAGAATTATTACTGAGGCTCAAAAGGGAAGTCAAGAATTATTACTGCGGCTCATAGGGAAAGTCAAGAATTATTACTAAGGCTCTTAGGGAAAGTCAAGAATTATTACTTAGGCTCAAAAGGGAAGTCAAGAATTATTACTGAGGCTCAAAAGGGAAGTCAAGAATTATTACTGAGGCTCATAGGGAAAGTCAAGAATTATTACTGAGGCTCAAAAGGGAAGTCAAGAATTATTACTGAGGCTCATAAGGGAAGTCAAGAATTATTACTGAGGCTCAAAAGGGAAGTCAAGAATTATTACTGAGGCTCATAAGGGAAGTCAAGAATTATTACTGAGGCTTAAAAGGGAAGTCAAGAATTATTACTGAGGCTCATAGGGAAAGTCAAGAATTATTACTAACGCCCAAAAGGGAAGTCAAGAATTATTACTGAGGCTCATAAGGGAAGTCAAGAATTATTTCTGCGGCTCAAAAGGGAAGTCAAGAATTATTACTGAGGCTCATAAGGGAAATCAAGAATTATTACTGTGGCTCAAAAGGGAAGTCAAGAATTATTACTGAGGCTCATAAAGAAAGTCAAGAATTATTACTGCGGCTCAAAAGGGAAGTCAAGAATTATTACTGAGGCTCATTAGGGAAGTCAAGAATTATTACTGCGGCTCATAAGGGAAGTCAAGAATTATTACTGAGGCTCATAAGGGAAGTCAAGAATTGTTACAGAGGTTGATAAGGGAAGTCAAGAATTATTACTGAGGCTCAAAAGGGGAGTCAAGAATTATTACTGAGGCTCATAAGGGAAGTCAAGAATTATTACTGCGGCTCAAAAGGGAAGTCAAGAATTATTACTGCGACCCATAAAGAAAGTGAAGAACAGAAACACTGTAGCCTACCACGCAAGGGGTCAGAGGTGACTAAGGAAGGTTGACGAGAGACTGATTACTTTATTCTGTAGAAAACTCTAGCTGCAAACATCCAACCAATTCAGAACAAGTTTACAATGGGCTTGATATAAGTTGGTTGAGGGCTTCAGATTCATTGGGAGAAGAAAGGTAGAAGACGGAGGAACCAGACACTAATGAACAAAACACTAAAAGTTGATACATTTAATTTTCACATGATTAGTGTAGATGAATTCTCCTACGTTGAAAACTAGGTAACGTTTAGTAAAAACTACAGAAAAACTGAGGCATTACAAGGAAGCAAAAATGTACTGCAATGGTACCGTGGAGAAATAAACACAAATGAAATGTCATGATCCATTTATGATGGAAAGCTGTTATGGAAGGAGACAACTTTCCTCCAATCTCTGTTTTCAAAATCATCACAACACATTAAAATAATTAAGACAAAGACATATTCTTTAATACAACATGTATTACTCTTTCTACGTAAATATAAGTTCTTATTACATTTAGTTAATTTTGAAAACATCCAACAAAGATTGGTGATGGAAAAGATGTTCATTCATATGGACGGATTCATCATTTACAAGTTACTCTCATGTTTATTTTTTTTTAAACATCTATACTTACAAAACATTATGTATAATAAAGCAGTGATGTTATTTGTAATAACTACATTTTTCCGTTTCTTCTTGAAATTTTAACAGTTTGAAAATACAAATTTCCATATGGCGTATTTCTTTCTCTCCTGAAATAGTCATCTTCTCAAAAGTGAATAATTTATTGATTACTATTAGCACAAGCAGAACTTTATTGATTACTTTTGGCAATGATATATTAAACATCTTTAAGAACAATTTCCCCTCAAAATGTCCAGATTGCTCATTTGGCTGTCCAATTAATTTTCAGCACCTCTCTAAGGCTTCTAGGGATTTTTTGCTTATGTCCAGGATTTAAATGTCCAGGATTCGCAGCAATATGGCACAATTGGTTCTTTGTTACATACAAGAACTCTTTTTCTAACTTTCAAGGACAATAACTTATTGCACAACACTTTCTTCAGTTGATAGAATTCAGTTTTTGCTTGTCCTATTCTGTTCTTTATCTCAGTGATGCATCTTCCATCTGATGTTATCCATGTGCCTAGATATCTTAATTTCTGCACTTGCCCCAAAATAACATCATGTACTTTAATAGCACATTTAGGCACTATCTGTTTCTTTGATATCATCATGACTTCTGTCTTTCTATTATTAAAGCTAAGGCCAATTTTTTTCACTGTCTACAACCAATGTATCTATAATTTCCTGTAGTTCCTTCTGACTTGTTGCTATCAAGACGGTGTCATCAGTATAACATAAGTTATTTATATTATGTCAACCAAATAGGATACCTGACATATTTTCTGTCAATCTCATTATATGTTCACTTATATACATAATGGCAAACTACTGAATGTAAACTTGCCAAGAGATCACAACAGCAAAAAAATGCTGGTGTTGACTGCAACGTCCTGTATAGGATACGCAACTAACTTTTTAAAAATATGTATAAGGCATAAGAATAATCGCTTGGTGCAGCATATGTTACAAATTGTGTCCAATTATTGTGCTTGTTTAAAACTATCTGTTGTTCTTAATAATTTCAATAATTTTACACATAAACTATTGTATGTTTTAATGCCATTAACACATGCCTCTAGCTTAACAAGTCAAAAGGAAAATGTAGTCCCAAAGCTGATACTGTCATAAGGGTAGGAAGTGTTAGGTGATCACATATTCTAAGTTATGGTATAATGAAGTTTTGTGGCCAGTTTCCTACCTTAGTGCCTTTCCTTCCAGACAATTTTAAAAATTGTCTGGTATCCATTTCCTATAAGGTTGAGTCAATCCCAGCACCATTCTTATCTGAAAAAATCATCCTGCCTCTGGTAGGGATTGAACAGAGACCACTGTTTTGGCAGATAAATGTACTAACGACTATGGAAAGTGGTGTTTTACAAAGGACTTGATACATGGTGATGATGATGCATTTTCTTTGCAGAAGTTATAGCAAAGCTGACAATGAAAAGAGAGATGTTGACATTCTGGAGGTGAAAATCAAAGGGAGATCAGTCAGAAGCAGACAACAATATACACGGGAAGATAACTTTAAAAGTTGAATGAACAGCTGTCTTTCAAAGTGTGTGATCAAGGCAAGAGTTGGAAAGTGTTGAAGATCCATTTCAGCAAACCTTCATTGTGAAGATGGCACTTGATTTATTGAGTATTGCACACATTATAATCCCTTGGCCATCAGAAACTGTAAATACTATGTTGTATAATGAAAGGAAAATTCCCAAACATGTGTGCCTAAAAACAAACCAGATAACGTAACAGAAAAACATAATATAAACACCTGAAATTTAAAGCAATGTTCCAACATTGTACATTTGAACAACGAAAACACAAACAAGAGATTGCATAGTTTCTTGCCTGACATATTTTGATGTAAAGCATCAATAAATATGATATGGAGTGAATGAAGAATTCGTTTCTCAGCCGAAATACGTAACACATGATTCTATGCCAGTGTCCACTAAATAAATTCAGCGCAAAACACAATGTAGGTTTGGGTTAAACAAAAATGGATTGTGAAAAATTGATGTTGGGATGTTTGTATTATATATAAAATTAAAGGGAGTTGCGTAGAGAAAACTAAAAACAAAAATTTAGTTGCACGTCCTTCACAAGACGTAGCAGTCAACCCCAGCATTTTGGTTGTTCATGATTCCTGGGCAAGTTTTGCATTCAGTAGTTTGCCATTGCTTTCTGAACGACCGGCACCTATACCTTTTTCGAAAAAACCAGCACTGCTGTGATTCGAACCCAGGTATACGGGGATTACGAATCTTGCCTGTAACCCCTTCGCCACGCAGACCGGTGGAAAACTACTGAATTGGTATTTTAACAATAGTTTGATGGCAGTTAAGGGAAGTTCGATTAAGATAATTTATCATCCCATGGCACTTAATCAGCTAGACACACGCTTACATTTGCTGAAGCTGCTGATATACACAACTGTAAACCACCACTGTGTTGGCAGAAAGATATGATGGTGCATTTACAACTACCTTGATAACGTGTGTGCATTGGAGTAGCATAGATTAGCATGACCGAATGGATAAGAATGTGTGTTCTTAAAGATCCGGTGTGCTGATGCTAAGGTCAAGGGTTCAACCCCTACACCAGACAGTTGGACTAAAATGTTGACCTATTGTCCTTGACTTGCGGACGTTAATTACAAATACCTCTGAAGTCGGAGTGAGTTTGCCTGATGGCGAGGGACACTGTTATTAGATAAAGCTAATCCACATGTAAAATTCAGTGCAGCACTACTTGAAGTAGTGTGTATGGACTATACTTGAGTTCAAAGCGAGATAGCACACACACAAAAAATTGGAGTAACTTCACTGACAATGTGTATTATGTACTTAAGCTGAACAGGACCCATCTATTCACTTCATACCACATTTATTTCTAAAGTATACACCTGGCGTGAATACAAAGAAATATGCTAGGCAATAAATTGTGCAATTGGTTGTTTGTGTTTTATTTGTTCAAATAAACATTTAAGTCCACCCTGGAAGTCTTGCCAGGTAAGTGGCGTCAGGAATATACATGGCCAATGTAAGGTGTAAATAAAACCTTATTTGGATTAAAAGTTCGCCAAGGAGAAGCGAGGCTAGACAGTATGTCTGTCTCTCATATCAGGAAACCCAGATTCTAATCCCTGATAGGGCAACATGTTTTTATCTGTAAGAAATGAAATGATAAATTATCTGTAAGAAGTGAAATAATAAATTATCAATAAGAAGGGAAATATTAATTTATCTATAAGAAGTGAAATAATAAATTATCTATAAGAAGTGAAATAAAAAAGAAAATACACTAGTCCTGTACACTGGTGATAGCCTGAGAAAGTAGCCTTCAAAGATCAGTTGTCAACAGAACACTCGAAACAGTCCTAGCAATGGTACAAGACGATGCAATGATAAATTTTTTTGGGTATGTAATCACTATGTCCTAGGACCGAGATTGTGGAAAGACATGAACATCTAAGCCAGCTGGCAAGGCATGTGATGATGATGAATCACTTTGAGAATACCCTTGACTATCAGACCACACTGTGCCAACAGCTTCGGGCAGAGGAGAACAATTGGGAGGGTACGAGCCTTGCCCTAGTGCAAGGAAATGCAGCCTAAAAGCTAAATGTCATGGCATGGCAGACCAGACCTTAAGCCTTGATCGGCAACTGATCTAGGATGGAAGGTCAAACAGACGGAAAGTTAGAGCATTAGTTAGAGTTGGCAGCTTCTGCAGCTTGTCTTTTTCAAGACATACTGGTGTTACCTTTCCTCTGGAGTAAACTAGGTAGGCAGAGAGAGCGTTCATGCTATATGGGGAACATATGATCTCTAAATTCAGCCCAGGCGTTGTGCTTTAGAGGTGTATAACTCCATTTCACAAACTATCATCTGTCAAGATGGCCAGGTGCCAGTCAGTCAGTCAGACTAACTAGCAATGATTGCCTTGAAGAAGCCAATGAAAGCAGAACATTATAGACAACTATACAAAAGAGACAAACAGTGTTCTTTGGTCATATTTTTTTAATTCTTTGAGAAGGGAAATATTGAAAAATATCACAATGACTGGGAAGAACAAGGATAGAAGAGAAGAGGCAGAATGAGAGAAATGATTCTGGATAGTCTATGACGGTGACATGACAGAATGCCATCAAGAGAGTGATCCCCGACGCCAAGGACTGAGATGTGTGGAGATATATGAACGCCTAGGCCAATAGGCAGGGCACATGATGATAATGATGAATCATTACTTCTGAAGGTTTATACAACATTCCTTAAGAGAAAAAAGTGTAAAAAAAACTAAATTTGAATATCTAGGTCAACCCAAGTAATCTTGGCAGAAAAATGGACAAAATAGATTCCACGTTAAATATTATATGATGAAAGGTAGCACAGTTGAAATAAGGTTTGACAAATAATTTCAATCATAGCATACAATAGGAATGTTAAAATGTATGCATATTTTGTTAAGGAAAACATTTCCAAATACATTAGTGACAATAAAAATATAACAACATCCATAATTAACATTTATCTTATGAATTTTAACATTTCATTAAAGCATGAATTACCAAGTGTTTCAAAATAAATACTGGTATTTTGAAAGTGTGTATTTTTATTAATTGTTAATTTTAAAATACTTTCATTTGCACAGAAAGGTTAGTAGTGTGTTAAAGTTTTGACATATGCCCGATAAAAATGTTTTTAATTTCAGCTACAAAACAGCAGACATCATTTTGTATATAGTGGTGTTGAAATTATAATTTCTAGCTCCATTTATTAAAAAAGAAAAATAACAAAAGTAATCTTTTATATTGTGAAATTCCAGATTTAAACACTTTACCTGTCTTAACTTGTTGCTCTGTTTGAATGCATACAGAAGTGGAGGCCAAATATTTTCTATCTTCAATGTCTTTGTAAACAAATTATTCAGAATTACCATTAGCAGAACTTAATATAAGTTTAACAAATATTATTTATGTATATATTAAATATAGATGACAACATTCAGTTATTGATGACAAATCTTGATGTTTCCCTGTTTGCTGTTTTTGTATTTGTTTTGATGAAACAATTGGTAATTTTGTTACTGCTGTACAGAGGAATGATCTGGAGATGTTACTCATGAATTTGAGAATGTTGTTCTTGAATTTGAGAATATTGCTCTTGAATTTGAGAATGTTGGTCATGAAATCCATGTTTCTTCCTCAACAGCAGACATGATGGAGCTAGTTTCTACGCCCCTGTTGTGAGAAAAGCAAGAAAAATGATAACTTTTAGTGCTCTGTATGTGCAGATTCAAGTTTATCATAAAAAGCTGACATTCACAAACATTCTTAACAGAAGACATTCAGCATAAACTTACTGAGACCTTCATAAACATTCTTAACAGAAGCCATTCAACATCAACTTACTGAGACACTCACAAATATTCTTAACACCAGAAGCCATTCAACATCAACTTACTGAAACACTCACAAATATTCTTAACAACATAAGCCATTCAACTTATTGAGACATTCACAAACATTCTTAACAACATAAGCCATTCAACATCAACTTACTGAGACACTCACAAATATTCTTAACAACAGAAGCCATTCAACATCAACTTACTGAGACATTCACAAACATTCTAGGAGAAATACATCTTGAAAACTTAGTGACAACCGTAAAATTTTATGAAAATTAACTAACTTCCCTTAATCGGCAGCTGTTGTGACCTGAGTTTGAAAGAGTTAACCATTACATTGATGTATTTTATTCCCAGTAACTAAATTTTGTTTTGTTTACTGCGCTCGCTTGCTTTTGATCTCAAGTATAGTCCATACACACTATTTATAGTAGTGATGAATTGAATTTTGCATGTGGGTTAGCTTTACCTATTAACAGTGTCCCTCGCCATCAGGCGAACCCACTCCGACTTCAGAGGTACTTGTAATTTACATCAAGTCAAGGACGACAGGTCAACATTTTAGTCCAGCTGTCCGGTGTAGAGGTTGAACTGCTTACCTCAGCATCAGCATACTGGATGTTTAAAAACATGCATTCTTATCCATTTGGCCATTGCGGACCTGCTGGAAGAGGCTCATGAAAACAGAGCATTATGCACAACTATAAGAAAGAAAGAAACAAAGATCTTTGGTCATAACATGAGAAGAGAGGCTTTAGAGAATATCATGCGAAGAGAGGCCTTGGAGAATATCATGATTATTGGAAGATCAGTGGTAGAAGTGAAAAGTTAGTTGCATATCCTTGACAGGACGTCGCAGCAAACCCCAGCATTTTTTGGCTGTTTGTGATTTCTTGGCAAGTTTACGTTCTGTAGTGTCCCATTGTTTTCTGACGACTGGCACTCATACCACTGAATGAAAACCATCGTAAGGCAGTCTGCTTCCATATTGTCTGCAGCTGTGTTTTGAAAGCAGTATGCGGAATTGCAAATTGCAACCCCTTCACCACAGAGCCGATAATGGTAGAAGGGAAGATAGAAAAAAATTATGTTTTATGGTTTAAAAGGGTGGCAGGGAAGAATGTCATCAACAGATTTGACCCAGGACATCAGACATCAAGATCTTAGATGCAAGAATGCCTCTGCCACTTGCCAAGGCATGTGATGATGAAGATGCCCAGGAATACTCACTGCGACTGGAGCAGCCCTTCCTCTTGTTGCAACACCAGTTCTTGAGGAGGAGGATGAGGTGGATAGTCCACTAGAAGATGTCTTTGCTGGAGTGCTCGCCGCCTTTACCTGGGTAGTGCGTTGTGGCACAGCAGCTGGTCGTGCCATGGCTAGTTGAAGGTAACATGATAACACAGCATTAAACATGGTGTCTGTTATAATTATATTGTCACTATTATGTGCTTTGCTAAGCAGCACAGACAATCATGCTCCACCACAGACATCTGTCTTCTGTGGTCTTGATATACTCGTATATATGTGTGCCATGATATGAATTCCTGTTATTCAATTTATCAATCAATCAAATAATTAATCAGTTAACCATTTAATTAATCAGCCAGTTAAATGTTCAGTCAATCAATTGATCAGTCAATGAAGCAATAAATCAATTGATAAATCCATTAATTATTAAAACAGCCAGTCAATCAATCAACCAGTCAATTAGTCATTCAGCCAATCACTCATTAATCAATCACCATTATCTCCGGTACTGTTCAACGCCTACACAGTGAGAATCACCAGTGTTGGTCATGTCTGTTTTGGAGTATGCAATGGCAATCCTGACTCTCAGCCATAAGCAGATAGAACGGATGGAAAGGATACAGAATGAAGCTATGCGCATTATTCTTGGATGTACAAGAGATACAGCATGCAGGGCGATGCGCTACCTTCTTGGTTTTCCAACCATTGAAGAGAGAATACAAGGTTGCAGGGCACACGCCTACCTCAGAATTAACGCAAACACACAACATCCACTGCATAGTGAAATTAGGAAGGTGAAGGGCAGCACTGTAACAGTGAGGGAATTAGGTTAAGAGTAAAGAGTTAAGGAATGCTGCGCATTCCTTGACTAGGGGGAAAACCATAGTGAACGTGGGTGCACGAATGAAGAAGTGTATCTAGGGAAGCACACACGTCACTTGGGGGCTAGCGAGAAGAGATGTCAACATCAAGAAGGGAGTCTCCATCATGTGTGCAGAGATAGAACGAGTCGACTAATAAAGTTATCTTTCTAACAACGCGAAGACTTGTGTGCTGTACGATCACGTGCCTAACCTGTAATGTCACACTATTATAGCAGGTTGATTTGGTGCCGTGAATTTATGAAACATGGGAGGTCGCGGTGAGAGAGAGTACCGCCATACAAGATGGTTATGTCTGGTGTGTCTGAAGAAGTAAATATTAAGAAATGGATATACAGATAGGGAACAAGAGATGGATGAAAAGTCAGAAACTGATGAAGAAGCTGATATGAAAGAAGATAGCTCTCCTCGAGAGGATAGCGACATTGATGTAGATATTGCAATTATAGAAAAAAATTTGAGGTTATTAAAGAAATGGAGAAGTGATAGATGAATAGAGGGATACAAGGTTCTGCAGATGGCAGATAGAAGAAGAAGTTGGACACGATATTTTTGTGTTTACAAAGGTACTTGATGGAGTTTTTCTAAAGCGGAAAATTATTATTGGGTACTCAGAAAATGGTCTTGAAATTTATAATGTATGTGTACATTGATTAATGTGTGGGGATAATGATGAGGGGATTGAAATGGTTTGCTCAATTGTTGGGACTTCAATTGTGTTTTATGAAATGTGAAAAATAAGTTAACTTAGATAGTTATTTTTAAGATGTTTTGGATTGATTGAGTTACCTTAAGTGTGTTTAAAATGATTATTACTTTGAAGTTCAGTTAGAAGATGAATTAAAGTAGTGGTTAGTGAAATGACTCTATATGTAGTAATGGAGGGGTATGTTGTTATTACATGTGGGGTATGCAAATGTATATACAAGGTTTAAAATAGGAGCTGGGTTGAACAGCGTTTAATGGGAGAATATGGGGGGAAATGCCAGGTTGAGTTTTGGCATTTAAATAACTGCATACTGGAAGAAGAAGACTGTACTTAACAGTATAATAATAGTTAGGAAGTTTTTTGTTGTGGAAGGAATGGTAAACGGGAAATTGATGATCTGAATAATACAAAGGCTAGCAGTTTTGGATTAACATATTTTTTTGATAATAACAATTATTATTGACGGAAACTGAAGATAAATTTTGAAACTTTATTTTTTGATAAAGTTTTGAGAATGTATGGGAAGAGAAAGGTGATTACTTCTTACTTTCTTACTTTTTCCTTACTTTTATTAATTTCAGGTGCGCACCTACCCAAATCTAAACTAGCTATTTTTTTTCTGTCTATCCTAGAATACTGAGAGTGTGAGAATGTGAATAAGGGGGAAATAAAGGATAAGGGGAATATCTTCAGTTTTGTCAATCATAATTTAGATGGACATATTAAAGTTAAAAGCGGTTCGCTTATGGAGACTTTTGTATTGTGGGGAATTTTATGGAGAGTTTTGTAGAAAGTTTTCTAGAGAACTTTATAACGAGTTTTGTAGAGAGTTTCGATATTATTGTCTCTAGCTAGCAATTGGCTATGAGGAGATAGGAGAATTGAGTTAGGAAATATATGGAATTGTTGTTATTGTAGAATGGAGATGTAAAGTTAACTAATTAAAAGTTGGGGTTGAGATTTTTTCAAGGAAAAATTCTCTTTGAAGAAGGGGAGGCATTGTAACAGTGAGGGAATTAGGTTAAGAGTAAAGAGTTAAGGAATGCTGCGCATTCCTTGACTAGGGGGAAAACCATAGTGAACGTGGGTGCACGAATGAAGAAGTGTATCTAGGGAAGCACACACGTCACTTGGGGGCTAGCGAGAAGAGATGTCAACATCAAGAAGGGAGTCTCCATCATGTGTGCAGAGATAGAACGAGTCGACTAATAAAGTTATCTTTCTAACAACGCGAAGACTTGTGTGCTGTACGATCACGTGCCTAACCTGTAATGTCACACTATTATAGCACATTAAAAAGAGGACGGTCGTGTATGGGTCAAGCCGAAGACATTCTTCAACAGGTGTGTTCACTTGAGGACTTAGAACCTGGCGAGGAGTGGGTGCAAGTGCCAACAGACTTCTGCACATCCTTTTCAGTTTGCATCCAACTAGATAGAAAATGCAGACAAGTAAATCCGGTTGCTGTTGAGGCTGAAGTACAAGCGTTGATTTTCGAGAATTCGCTAGACGGTGACGCGGTCATCTACAAAGATGGGTCGGTCGTCCGACATGTGAGAAGCTCATGGGCCTTTACAGCTCGGGCCGGAGGGAGAATTGTGAAGGAGGACTCTGGTGCTTTCACTGAAACCACAAGTAGCCTGACCATGGAAGTCATGGCAGTGAGTAAAGCAATAACATGGCTCGAGACACAGACATTCACTAGGGCTTGTTTACTTAGCGACTCAATGAACATGATCAAGAGGATAGAGGAGGGGTCGATCCGAAGAGAATGGTTGCTGCCTCTGGAGCGGTCTCGACTGGCAAAGATTAGTTTCATCTTCGTGCCAGGGCATGCGGGAGTACAAGGAAATGAGCGGGCTGACAAGCTCGCAGGTGAGGCTACTGTGGAGGGCGGAAGCGCCATGGACCATGCCGACATTCTGAATGCTCTACGAGAAGTAAGACTTTTGCGAGAACCAAGTGATGACTGTGAATCTACAACAATGGCCAGACTGCGAGAGCAGCAAATTAAAAGAGGGGTGGCCAAACAAGAACACTACGCAGGAAGCCAAAGAAGATTGATAAACCAACACAGAACTGGCGTCGTTAGCCGCTACACGTTGCGGGATTTGCTGAGGAGGGGATCCAAGCACTTATGGACTGAATGGTTTGATGTGCAATGAGGATGATCTGTCGACTAACTAACTAACTAACTCATTAATCAGCCAGTTAACTGATCAATAAATCAATCAATCAGTCAATTAGTCATTCAGCCAATCACTCATTAATTAACCAGTTAATTGATTAATCAACCAATTAATCAACCAGTCAAACAGCCATTAAACCGACCATCAATCCGTCAGCCAATCACTCAATCCAGCTTATACAAAGGTACACTCACCTACACCGCGAGTTGCAGTAAGGTTGGTGGAAGGTGACACAGGACTACTCTTAGCTTTAGGCTTGGGAACTTGATACTGTCAACAGATGCATACGAGTATGTTTATGTGTACAGATCATTTTGCTGCATGTTAAGATTACTTATTTTAGCTATTACTACTAAAAGATCCATCAACTGATCAGGAACACCAATGAACTTAAGTCTCGTTGTAGTGTGAAAGAGGGAGAGACAGAAAAAGACAGACACACAGAGAGACACAGAGAGAGAGAGAGAGAGAGAGAGAGAGAGAGAGAGAGAGAGAGAGAGAGAGAGAGAGAGAGAGAGAGAGAGAGGGGAGAGGGAGAGAGAGAGAGAGAGAGAGAGAGAGAGAGAGAGTGATAATGTTATTATATGTTTATAGACTGAAGAGTAACCATCATCTGATTTCTTACAGAGGTGTGATTGTTTGCAATGTAATCTTTCTTAATAATGATAAGATTCTTAGCAAATATAAGTTTCATTGCAAAGATACAATTTTTACAAAATATATTATACTTAGTAAAAGATAAGATTCTTAACAAAGAAATAATCCTGAGAAATTATGAGTTTCATAGCAAAAATAACATTCTGAACAAAGATATTGTTCATAGCTATGATAAGTTTCATAGCAGAATAGTTATTTGTAGTTATTTTTAACACTGATATAATTCTGAACAAAGATAAAATTTGTAACAAAGATTCAGCTCTTAACAGAGATGCAATTCATCACAACCTTATTTAAAACACTTAAAATACAGATAATCTTAAGTTAGTGGCATGTCTTTTACAAGACATCACAACCAACCCCATCATTTTTGGCTGTTTGTAATTTACTGGGCAATTTTAACGTTCAGTAGTTTGCCATTGCTCTCTGAATGACTGAAGCCTCATACCACTGAAATCAACGCAAAGCGGTCTGCTTCCTAATTGTCCACAGCTGACTTCAAACACCCAACTTGGTATGTCGAGAAATAGTGAAACATGTTCACTGCCTCTACACCACAGCTTCAGCTAATATTCTTAACACAGGTATTATTCCTGAACACAGATATTATTCCTTCACACAGATATTATTCCTGAACATAGATTGATTGATTGATTGATTGATTTAGGAATCGACATTACAGCATTCGGGGCATTCCCATAAGTGCTCCATCCCCATCCTCAGCAGCCAGCGAAGAGTTCCAACACTAATAGTACCAGTAGCAATCTGATTATAAGTCTGTCTCGCCTTTCCTCTGAGCATTGAGCGTCGGCCAGATCCCCTCGTCACTCCTCGCTGCCTCATTCTTGCCAGACCATGGTAATCCATTTGCTCCTCCGAGGTGTGCATGTGCTCCCACAAGGCCGCAACCACGTCTGCCTTGTCATGTATCAATACTCCACCAAGTTCTGCAGAGCCAGCCAATCTGTCCGCCTGTTCATTTCTGAGCACACCGGCATGCCCCGGAGAAAAGATCCAGGCGATGCTTGTCACCCGTGACCTCCGAAGCGAAGCAAGCCACTCCGCACGAAGCCTGCCCGTCCTCACCCTCGTCAGCATGCTTTCTGAGTCAGTTACAATCAAGATGTATGTGTGTGTCGTATTCTCCATCCAGCGGAGAGCCGCAGTGACTGCCTCCACCTCCATTCTTAAGCTGGATGTTGTGGTATCATATGCCAGGCTCTCCTGCCCCAAACATCGACCATTAGCTTTGGCTATGAACCCCCAGCCGCTTCTCTCACCTCTTGACACCGAACCATCTGTGTAGATAATCACATCACCTGAGTGAGCATTGTCCTGAATTAGTTGCTGGATTTCCACTTCTGTGGCCCCTGCTGGCCACTCCCTGCACTCCCGGCTTAATGTGATTATAACTCTGCACAAGTCGGACTGCTCCGCTGGCACTCTGACCCACTCCTCTCCACGCCTAATGTTCTCCAAGGGGCACATCTGTCCTTAACACATATATTATTCCTTAACAAATATATTATTCCTTAACACAGATATTATTCCTTAGCACAGATATTATTCCTTAGCACATATATTATTCCTTAGCACAGATATTATTCCTTAGCACAGATATTATTCCTTAACACATATATTATTCCTTAACACATATATTATTCCTTAGCACAGATATTATTCCTTAGCACATATATTATTCCTTAGCACAGATATTATTCCTTAACACATATATTATTCCTTAGCACAGATATTATTCCTTAACACAGATAGTATACCTTAACACATATATTATTCCTTAACACAGATAGTATACCTTAACACATATATTATTCCTTAACACAGATAGTATACCTTAACACATATATTATTCCTTAGCACAGATATTATTCCTTAACACTGATATTATTCCTTAACACAGATATTATTCCTTAACACATATATTATTCCTTAACACAGATATTATTCCTTAACACATATATTATTCCTTAACACATATATTATTCCTTAGCACAGATATTATTCCTTAACACAGATAGTATACCTTAACACAGATATTATTCCTTAACACAGATAGTATACCTTAACACAGATATTATTCCTTAACACATATATTATTCCTTAACACAGATATTATTCCTTAACACTGATATTATTCCTTAGCACAGATATTATACCTTAACACATATATTATTCCTTAACACATATATTATTCCTTAGCACAGATATTATTCCTTAACACAGATATTATTCCTTAACACAGATATTATTCCTTAACACAGATATTATTCCTTAACACAGATATTATTCCTTAACACAGATATTATTCCTTAACACAGATATTATTCCTTAACACAGATATTATTCCTTAACACAGATATTATTCCTTAACACATATATTATTCCTACAGATAGTATACCTTAACATAGATAAAATTCTTTAAAATACTGTTCTGACATAATTCATTGTAAAGAAAACTAATAATTCCAAATGCAATCACAACAGTCAACTGTTTCAAATGCAAGTAGCAAATATAAACGTAAAACATAATAAAGTAATAATATTCAAAGATTGCAAATTGTATAATACTGCGACCTATTGACCTAGCAATATTACAAGGATAGAATTCAGAATTTATTTAATTCAGTGAACACCAGTGTAGTATAACGTAGTTGGAAAATCAATTTAACAGGTTAGAGTGTACAAGTATCTGGCTATATGTTCTCAGAGTATGGAAGACTAGATAGAAGACATAGAAATTAAATTATAGAAAGCAAACAACATTAACTATCAAATAAAAACTATCCTTAACCATTCAGTTATCAACATGCATACAATAAAAAAGCTGGTAGATGCTTTATTCGTCACAATGCTGTGTTACAAATTCCAGATATGAACATCCCTAGAAACACATGCATAAGAAACATACCTGGAAAAATAGAAGAGATAGGAAGACAAATGAGAAAGTTTCAGACATTAAGTTAGAATTGAACAAGATCAACCAGCAGCTACAGTGTTCGACATGAAAACATCAAGATACAAGGTGAGAGGATGACCCAGGAAGAGATCACTAGATGAAGTAAAAGAGAAATTGAAGAAATCAAATATAACATTAGCACAAGCCACAAAACAAGGAAAAAACAACCCAAACATTACATCCACCTTCTCTCTGCAATGCTTCACAACAAAAGCCATAGAAAAAAAAACAATCTTTACCAGGCTAAACCACATGCAACCTAATTAATGTGTATTCTTTCATCATATTTTAATGATCTGTGTGTGAATGTATATCAACAAATCAACTGATCAACAAATGAAATATCAATTGATAAGGCTAGTCAAATAACTCACCTCACTCAGAGAATTGTCTGAGTCACTATTATCATCCTATAAATTGATAGCACTATACATTAGGAACATGTCTAACAACATTGATCAATCCGCAAGCTTTCTTACTATTAATATCATTACGACAGATCTTCTCCTCCTCTTTCTTCTGATCCTCCTCTTAATTCTAATTCTTCTTTAGCTCCCCCTTTCCTCTTCTTCTGTATCTACCTTCTTAATTTTTTTCATAATCCTGTGTACTGCGTTCGAAACACAGCTGCGGGTGATTTGGAAGCAGACTGCCTTGCATTGGTTTTAAAACAATGGTATGAGTGCCGGTCATTCAGAAATCAACGATAAACTTGCCAAGAAATCAGATACAGCCAAAACATGTCAGGGTTGACTGTGACGTCCTGTAAAGGATATGCAACTAACTTATTTTATCATTTTCATTTCTCTCTCCTCCTTCTTCCTATTATCTCCCTGTTTATTCTTCTTTTCACCCCCTCTTTCTTCTTATACTTCAACATTATCTTTCTTCTTTCTGTTTCATTACATGATAATACAGTTTTGAGTAATATAAGATTATTACTTATATATGCTTGATAAATAAGGCTGTGTAATGTAAGACTATAAATCTAAACATGTTTAGTAATGTAAGACTATTACTTTATTCTTACATCTGGTAATACATCTTGAGTAATGTAAGAATACTACATACTCACATCTGATCAAACATGCTGTGTAATGTAAGACTAAATACTGAAGCATATTGAGTAATGTAACATGTTCACATACTTACACCTAAACGTGCATTCTGCTTTGCAGAAGCATTAGCATTCGGCTTATCCCTTGGCAATCGAGACTGCTGATCCTTGCAAAAGCTGATGTGCCGTTCAGCAGCCTGCCGGCTGAACCGCCGGGAACAGTAGGGGCACTGGATGTAATCTGATTGGATATACACATGGATCATTGAGACAAAAAGCTGGCAAGGTATGTGTCTGGGTCATCATCATCATCATATGTTCTGCAGAACAGCTTAGGTATTCAAGTATCTCCACAGATTTAGATCCTTGTTGCTCTGGATCAATTCTGTTGATGTTTTTCCTCCATGCCACTATGTCAGACCATCCAACACCAATTCTCTAGGTATACCTCTACCTCTTCTGTCATTGATCTTTCCACTCCTCATGCAATTTTTTTTATTCTTCTCTTTTCTTTACAATCGAAGCTAGCTAGTCTCTTTACAGTTAAGGGCAGCTATTCCCTTTACAACAGCATTAGCTTAGCTATCCTCGTTACAGTCAAGGATAGCTATTCTCTTTACACTGAAGGCTAGGTTATTAATCCTCTGCCTCTTCTGTCACTGATCTTTCCAGTCCTCATGCTATTTTTGTTTATTCTTCTCTTTTCTTTACATTCAAAGCTGGCTATTCTCTTTACAGTCATCTCTTTACCGCCCACATTTCCTGCCCCACATGTAAATATCAGGTTGTGCATCATAAGTGATAGGTCGTGTGCTTGTGTTTCTGTCGTTGTTTATCTGTGTTGTCATTGACAAAGATTCTTAGAATCGAAACGTCTGTGTGTCTATTGTATGCGTTCGTGTGTTTTTTATCTTATTTTATTATTCATTTTTATTATATTTATTGAGTGCTTCTGATTTCGGATTTTTCACCTGTATTTCGCGACACGTGGATCTCCTTGTAAGGTATGTGCAACGTTTGTTAATGTTTAGTTCGTTTTTTTCTCGCAGGAATTTAAAATACCTATTTGTTTCCATTTCATATCTTTACAGTCAAGGACAGCTATTCTGTTTACACTGAAGGCTAGGTTATTTATTCCCTGCCTCTTTTGTCGTTGATCTTTCCAGTCCTCATGATATTTTTAAAAATAATATTCTTCTCTTTTCTTTACAATCAAAGCTGGCCTTTCTCTTTATAGTCAATGAATGCTATTCTCTTTACCGCCAGCTATCCTCATTACAGTGAACACTAGGTTATTTACCCTCCTTACAGTCAAGGAGTCTCTTTACAGTGAATGCTAGGTTATTTATCCTCTTTACAGTCAAGGCTAGCTATCCTCTTTACAGTAAAGGCTAGCTATTCACTTTAAGACAATTGTGGTGTTTGTAAAGTAATTCTGTAAGTATGCTTAGATGTATTTTTACTGAACCATATTACTCTTGTCGTTTCTTCTTCTTCTGCTTCTCCTCCTTCCTCTTCCTCCTCTTCTTCTACTTCCTCTTCCTTTTCTCTTCTTCTTCTTCTTCTTCTTCTTCCCTTGATGCTCTATTAGAGCTTAGCCCTCAACCAACTTACACCAGGCTGCTAGTTACTGACTGGCCTTCGGAATCGTCATCTGCATAAAAATTTTGCTTTACAATTTTCTTCCTAAACATCAACACCAGGTAGATAGTTAATTAAAGAACTAGTAATAGCATCACCCACTACAACTCCAGTGTGAGCACTACCTCAGGTTATGACAAAGTCCCATGATTCCATCGCCTGTGAAGGCATGGGAAGGCTGACACACCACAATTACAAACTTCCGGCTCGGCACGTCTTGGAAACCGGTCATGTCATTGATAGAGATAGCATTTTTCATATGTTGTTTAATACACAAAATAGTCGATTGTTAAAGTTTGTAGAAGCCATCATGATTAATCTACATAGGCCAGTTTTGTGTAAACAGAAAGACATGATAGTCAGTTTTAAAATTACCGTGGTAGACTATTGACATTACTGAGCGAACATGTGTATATTTCAGCTTGAAGGATGTATCTAGTTATTTTACTCTATTTTGTGTGAATTCTGTAGTATGTACCTGACAAGACACAGCAAAATATACCAGGCAATAAATCGTACAATCTATGGTTTGTGATTTCGTTATTCAAATTCACTATGAGAAAACATTGTGTTGACTCTGGTGATTGTGTCAGATAGTGAATCTCATCGCCCACATTTATCAGCATGACATGTGATGATGATGAATCTACCCAAAATAAGCAGATTTTTGTGTTGACCTATCTGATGTCGGAGACACTGCCAGCAGCCATGTTAGCGTTGGCATAGCAATTGGGGCAGGCAAGACGCTCTGTCTTGGCAAAGTTGAAGGTTGAGACAAGAGGGGCAGTAGTTTACAAAACATAAGACATACCAATAGTCAGCATGGACGTATCTTGTGTTCTCACCTGGATTGATGGATGGAGGTGGTGGAGGAGGTAGAGGTCCACCTGACTGCACGGCATACTGCACTCCTCTTGCATTCCTGACAGAGCTGATAAAATCCTGATGCTTCTCTCGCCAGTGACTTTTGGGTGGCTTGATTTCCTATAAATGCACAAGAGGGTTAAATCCAGGAAATGATGGCGTGGAACTGCTGAAGAAGATGATGAGGTGCAGGGTGTAGTCTAGAGATGATAAGGTGTAGTCTAGAGATGATAAGGTGTAGTCTAGAGATGATAAGTTGTAGTCTAGAGATGATAAGTTGTAGTCTAGAGATAATAAGGTGTAGTCTAGAGATGATAAGGTGTAGTCTAGAGATGATAAGGTGTAGTCTAGAGATGGCAAGGTGTAGTCTAGAGATGATAAGGTATAGTCTAGAGATGATAAGGTGTAGTCTAGAGATGGCAAAGTGTAGTCTAGAGATGATAAGGTGTAGTCTAGAGATGATAAGAGGTGTAGTCTAGAGATGATAAGGTGTAGTCTAGAGATGGCAAGGTGTAGTCTAGAGATGATAAGGTGTAGTCTAGAGATGATAAGGTGTAGTCTAGAGATGATAAGTTGTAGTCTAGAGATAATAAGGTGTAGTCTAGAGATGATAAGGTGCAGTCTAGAGATGATAAGGTGTAGTCTAGAGATGGCAAGGTGTAGTCTAGAGATGATAAGGTGTAGCCTAGAGATGATAAGGTGTAGTCTAGAGATGGCAAAGTGTAGTCTAGAGATGATAAGGTGTAGTCTAGAGATGATAAGGTGTAGTCTAGAGATGGCAAGGTGTAGTCTAGAGATGATAAGGTGTAGCCTAGAGATGATAAGGTGTAGTCTAGAGATGATAAGGTGTTGGAGAAGGTGTTGAAGAAGATGACAAGGTGAAGTCTAGAGATCAGAGGGTGAAAGGTTAAATCTGGTTCTGACGGAATGAAGTCTGAGAGATGATAGGTCGAAGTCTGTAAATGGAGATGTCAAGGTATAGTCTTGTCATTGTCATGGAAACAAAACTCGCTTACACTCAGGAAATAAATGACAGTAGACCCCGAGGTAGACCAAGAAGACGGTGGAGAGATAATACATGTACAGACCTACAAGCACTTGGAATCAACGACTGGCAAGAGAAGGTCCACCAGAGAGACGAATGGAGACGGATTGTATTTGCAGCAAAGAACCTCAATGGCTCGGAAAGCTGAAGAAGAAGAAGAAGAAGGTATAGTCTAGAAAGATTACTCACCAAAACATAAGAAGATGACACACTAGATATATGGGTCATATCAAGAAGGTGAAATGGAGAAACTATTCTTATTGTGGAAAAATACTAGACAAGAGAGGCTGAGAAAGACAGAGAAAGATACACAAGGAATGTTTAAAGAGCTGGGTTACAAAATATTGACATAAGCAACATCAACTGTTGCCAACATGTCACATGGTTAAAGGAAGTAGACAGCCATGATCATCAGTGTCTGCTCTGACCAGGGATATTGAAGAAGAAGAAGAAGGAGGAGGAGGAGGAGGAGGAGGAGGAGGAGGAGGAGGAGGAGGAAGAAGAGAAGAAGGATGAGATAAAGAGGAGGAATAAGAAGAAGGAAGAGGAGAAGGTTGAGGAAAAAGAGAAGAAGAGGGAGGAAAAAACAGAAAAATAAGGAGAATGAAGAGGAAAAGGATGAGGTGGAAGAAGAGAAGAGAGAGAGAGAGAGAAAGAAGAAGAAGGAAGAGAAGAAGAGAGAGGAAGAAGCAGAAGGAGAAGAAAGAAAAAAAGGAGAAAGAAGAGAAGGAGAGGAAGAAGCAGAAGGAAGATGAGGAGGGGAAGAGGAAAAGTAGAAGGAGAAAGGTGTCTTGTTTTGTATCTTTTTAACTGTACAATTTGACAATGGTTTTGCCGCTTGTGAGTCAAGGAGAAAGGTACAGAATGGCAGGCAAATAGAGAATGAATGAAAACGACGGAGTTTAGGCATACCTTCTTCTGGGCCTGTTTGATCTGCTTCAGAGTCAGCTCCCCTTCAATGACGCGTTGTTTGGAAGAGTCAAACGGTTTGCGTTTTGATGCATTTACAGCAGTTTTCTTGCAAATGTTTGCATGCTTGGCCTGCAATATACACATATATAGTTCAAAAGGTATATTACAGATATTGTTCCAACATCAAATAAAAAAATTTGTTGCATATATTTTACAGGATGTAGCAGTCAACCCCAGCATTTGTGTGTTTGTGATTCCTGGACAAGTTTACGGTCAGTAGTTTGCAATTGCTTTCTTAGCGAATCACAATCATAACCCCTTCGCCACATAGGCGATTATCATCAAAGAAGGACTGCACAATTATGTAATAAATAAAGTCACTATTCATAAACTATAATAACATTAGTGGAACTGAGGTAAAACTGGAGTAAATGACAGAGTTAATGCAGTTGCTAGTGGCGTAAAATGAACTACTTATTGTGCTCAAGCATTAAGACAGTATCGTAATAACGACAGTGTAGTTGCTAGTGAGCTATGCAGATAAGGTCATGATTACTGTCAGACGAGGGTTCGATTCCTGGGCTCACCACTAGCTACGGGAGGAAAAGACTGGCTACCTATTCCTGGATGCACTCAGGCCAAAATCGTGATGGTCCTGTCACATCATAGTCCCATAGCAAGCTCCTGCTTCGGCAACTTTTGTCTCTATTTAATAACGCTACCAATGCTTTGTCTTTTGCATACAACTGTTGTTGTTGTTGTTGTTTTTTTTTTTTCTTAGGACCGACACACATTTTATTTTGTATGGTGGTATTGGATCTTATGCAGCCTAGAACATGATCATATGGCCCTCTCTCTTCTGATCACCTCTCAACTCGAAGTGTTGATGGGAAGCTGTTTTCTGTATTTACATTTTGTGCATTCCATACACAGTACAATCTTCCTTGTGGTCTTGGTCTTATTTCTATACACAGGCTTAGACTGACCACCATGACCACTCTGTTTTCGATCGTATCGCCTTTTACCCTTTGCATAGAGTGAGACTTTTACTGCTTGTACTGGGTTACCTTGTGGACTGTGTGCCTGTTGCACTTTTTGCCCTTACAAAATGTGCGGTGCTGTTTCGGTACGTTCACCATGGTGAAGTTTCTTATGCTGGTATTTTTTCCAGCGCAACCCATAAGAAAACACTAAACTTACCAGAACTTCTGGAGCAAAAGATCTTCCACAGATCTTGCAAGGAACTCGAGATCCACCTGTAAGACAATGAAAATATGCAAATGACATTAAACATACATTTTACAATTAACATTTATTTCAATGCAGGTTTAAACCAGAGAAACTGCATGTTTTCATCAAAATGCACAAAGATATTAATCTTCACTCATTTTCACCATCTTGTGCCTTGCAAAGTGACACAGGTGTCCATGTCTCTTCTAAGATCACAGTCCTGGGTGTTCTGGATCAATTTTATTGATGGCATTTCCGTGAGCTATTGTCTTAGACCATCCAGCATCATTTCCCTTGGTCTGCGTACTCCTCCTCTACTGCTGATCCCTGCAGCCACCACGATGTTCTCCAATGCCTTCTGATCGTATGACCAAATGACACTGTTTGTCTCTTTCTTCCAGTTGTGTACATCAGGGCTTCAAATGAAAACCTCCGGGAAGGTTAACCCGGTCAACAAATGCCCGCAGAAGTTGGATGTGTCGGCCTAACAGCGCAAGAACGCAGCTCTGCTGTAAACAGGCACAGCGCAATCACGTCCGAAAAAAAAAAAAAAAACTCCGGATGAACGCAGAAGAAGAAGAAATGAAAACCTTAATAATGTGATAGAAATTACAAAAACCATACCATTGTCTTGTAACCTGTCAATATTCTTGTTAAGGATGTCAAGAATGTTAAGCACATGACACCCCAGTGCAGACAAACACAATGATGTCATAAGGACAGTTTAAAGATGTCTGCCCCACTTTTGACATACACCAAAGAGGGGCAGTGTTCTGTTATCCATTTTTTTATCAGTGAAGGTGTGAAACCTACAGAAATTCATTGGTGAATGAAGGTCAAGTATTATTATGCATGCCTGTCAGTCCAGCAAATTTGTGAGAGGAGTAGGAAGTTTCGACCCGCAATCAAAATCCAAATGACGTGGGCTTCTGAGTAAAGGTGTCATTTTGCAACATGACAGTTCTCGACCCCATACAGCTTGTGCACCAGTTTAAACCATCGAAGACCTCCACTTTCAGTGTGTACCACATCCCCCGTTCTCGCCAAACTTAACTCCAAGTGATTTACTTTTTCAGAATATTCACCCAAAATATTTCAGGTTTTCATTTGAAGCCCCCTTTTTATAATATTTTGCTTTCATTGCCTTCTTCAAGGTTCTCGTTAATTACTCTGACTGCCAAAGGCATTTTCAATATGTTGCCTCCAAGCTCTTCTTAATCTGTTCTAGTCTGACATTATAGGATTCAATGCATTGGAGCAGAACAGGTTCAATATGACATTTCAGTACACTCAGCCTGACAATGATCTAATTTTGTACTTGACTTTTCTGACAATCATCATTTTGTATCTAATTCATGCTGACAATCAATCATTGTGTAACTGACTCATTCCGACAATCATTAATTTTGTATATGACTCATCATGACAATCAATTATTTTGAATCTGACTCATCTGACAATCAATCATTTTATATCTACTTTATCCTGACAATCAATCATTTCGTATTTGGAAATGATTGAACAGTAGCTGTAACCACACATTAATTATCTTCTCCATCGGTTTCATTGTTTATCCTGGAATAGATGATTGTCAAATAAGGAACCGATAAAGAGTGGATTTACTCTAAGATAGGTGGAAAATAAGGAACTGATAAAGAATGAATTCACACTACGTTAGATGGCAAATAAGGAACCCATAAAGGGTAAATTCACTATAAGATATATGGCACATAAGGAACCAATAAAGAGTGAATTCACTCTAAGATAGGTGGCAAATAAGGAACCGATAAAGTGTGAATTGACTCTAAGATAGGTGGCAAAGAAAGAACCCATAAAGAGTGAATTCACTCTAAGATAGGTGGCAAATAAGGAACCCATTAAGGGTGAATTCACTCTAAGATAGGTGGCAAATAAGGAACCAATAAAGAGTGAATTCGCTCTAAGATATGTGGCAAATAAGGAATGCATAAAGGGTGAATTCACTCTAAGACAGTGGCGTGCAAAGGGGGGTAAGGGGTGCAACGGCCCTGGGCATCCAGTCTGGAGGGGGGCATCCAATTAGGGAGAGGGGGCAGCACAGTGCAGTGGGAGGGGAGGCGGAATGAATTACGGAAAGAACAATATAGGGGCATCCAATCAAGGGGTTAGCCCTGGGCATCAAAGAACCTCTGCATGCCACTGCTCTAAGATAGGTGACAAATATGGAACCAATAAAGTGTGAATTCACTCTAAGATAGGTGGCAAATAAGGAACCAATAAAGAGTGAATTCACTCTAAGATAGGTGGCAAATAAGAAACTGATAAAGAATGAATTCACACTAAGTTAGGAAGTTAGGTGGCAAATAAGGAACCCATAAAGGGTGAATTCACTATAAGATACATGGCAAATAAGGAACCAATCAAGAGTGAATTCACTCTAAGATAGGTGGCAAATAAGGAACCGATAAAGCGTGAATTGACTCTAAGATAGGTGGCAAATAAGTCGCTTAAAAAAGAACCCATAAAGGTGGCAAATAATGAACCCATAAAGGGTGGATTCACTCTAAGATAGGTACAAATATGGAAACGATAAAGAGTGAATTCACTCTAAGATAGGTGGCAAATAAGGAACCCATAAAGGATGAATTCACTCTAAGATAGGTGGTAAATAAGGAACCCATAAAGGATGAATTCACTCTAAGATAGGTGGCAAATAAGGAACCCATAAAGGATGAATTCACTCTAAGATAGGTGGCAAATGAGGAACCCATAAAGGATGAATTCACTCTAGGATAGGTGGCAAATAAGGAACCAATAAAGAGTGAATTCACTCTAAGATAGGTGGCAAATAAGAAACTGATAAAGAATGAATTCACACTAAGTTAGGAAGTTAGGTGGCAAATAAGGAACCAATAAAGCGTGAATTGACTCTAAGATAGGTGGCAAATAAGGAACACATAAAGGGTGGATTCACTCTAAGATAGGTACAAATATGTAAATGATAAAGAGTGAATTCACTCTAAGATAGGTGGCAAATAAGGAACCCATAAAGGATGAATTCACTCTAAGATAGGTGGCAAATAAGGAACCCATAAAGGATGAATTCACTCTAAGATAGGTTGCAAATAAGGAACCCATAAAGGATGAATTCACTCTAAGATAGGTGGCAAATAAGGAACCCATTAAGGGTGAATTCACTCTAAGATAGGTGGTAAATAAGGAACCAATAAAGAGTGAATTCGCTCTAAGATATATGGCAAATAAGGAACCCATAAAGGATGAATTCACTCTAAGATAAGTGAGGTAGGGAGCTGGTTCTTAAGACTCACATTGTCATCATCTGCTTAGCTACTTAAGATCTCTGTCTGTCTGTGAATATTTTATGAATCTGTCTGTCTATCTGTGTGTCTGTGTACATATCTATCTCTCTGTCTGTTTATCTATACATCTCTCTGTCTGTTTTTCTGTACATCTATTGGTATGTCTGCCTATCCATCCAACCCACATACCACCCTGTTAATTCATCTATCCACCCATCCGTCTATCTATCTGCCTGCCTGTCTTTCTATCTTTACCCACCCACCCCTCACCCCCACCTATCTGTCTGCTTGTCTGCCCATGCATATGCCTGTACGTCTGTCTACCTGTCAATGTATCCACCCACCCAAATCCATACATCCGTCTGTCTGTCTATCTATTTATCTGTCAGTTTGCCTGTCTAACATGTATGTCCCCTATCCCCTTCAACATGCACACATCTCTTTCTCACTCAAACGTGTCCTCTATTTCACTCTTCTTTCAACTCTGTCTTTACCTGTCTGTCTGCTGATTTGTCTGTTTCTCTATGTCTCACTATCTGCCTGTCTCTCTATCCATGCATGCATGCATCCAAACCTACCCAATCCACACATCCACCTATCTGTCTTTCTGTTTATTTTTACGTCTGCCTGTCCTAACCCACTCACCCGCCCATACGTCTGTATATTTATTTATATCTCTATCTATCTGTCTGCTTGTTCTCCAGCCATCTCCGCTCCTCCCCCCTCCCCTGTAAAACAAACCAACGAACAAATCCCCACATGAAAGAACTACAATTTCGCACGCCCCTCCCGTACCACCAACTGTCACTAGCTTTGCCCGTTTCACCTCAAACTGCCCTTGTTTACACATGGCTATTTTCTCCTTTTTATGACCCCCGTAAATATATTCAATTCAACAAAAGGACGCCCGAGAGTGTAAAGTTCTCGACTAGCTTGTATGGCTGCACTTATCGAGTGTTGACACCTTTTATTGTCGCAACCGACCTTAACAACTGATCAACTACCATAATCTATAGAGGGATTATAATGCGCTCGTTGCTATTTTATAATTTAGGCGTGGCTGTAGTTATTTGGTGGGACTGTGTGAGTTTTGCCGTTAGTTCAGTATTCTAGGTGTAAATTACGTCAATAACGGCTGCGATTACATTACATTACTTTACTGAATGGGTAGGTAAAATCGATACTGTAGTAGAAGAGGCGTCAACCTTTGGGGTTTTCAATACAGGGCTGGGAGAAAGTATGTGTAAAATATGGCTGAGTATATACTTCTTTTTCATATTCGACCTCCTCTCCTCCTCTGCTACCCCCTCCTTCTCTGCTACCCCCTCCTTCTCACATCCTCCTCCTTTTTCTTCATCTCTTCCGTCTTTGTCTAATTGTAATTCCTTCTCTTCCTCTTGCTACTCTGCCTCTTCTTCTTCACCTACTGCTCCGCTGCTCCCTCTTTCTTCATAACCCCTTCTCCTTCAGCTTCTTCTCCTCTTCCTCGTATTCAAATTTTTTTTCTCCTCATCCTTTCTCCCTCTCACTCCTCCTTCTTCCTCATCGTCGTCTCCTTCTCCTACCCCTCATTCCTCTTCTCTCATTTTCCTCTTCCACCACCCCCTCCTCTTCTTCCTCCCCTTTTCTTTCTTCTTCTTCCATCTCCTCATTCTTCCTTCAGCTCCATCTTCTCCTCCCCACACCCACCCCCCAACCTTCTCCTCTACTAGACGCTCACTTCTCTCCGCAGATCTCGGCCCTTTGTGATCTGGATCATTCTATTGATGATAATCAATCCCCCATGCAGCCGTCTTAGTCCTTCCAGTCTCATTTCTCTCGGGTTCCTCCTGCCTCTTCTGCCATTAATCTTTTCTATCACCAGTGTTCTCCAATGCCTCCCTTCTCATTATATAGCCAATGAACACTGTGTCCCTCTATTTTAGTTGAAGTTGCTTATGATGTTGCTTATGATGTAGTAGTAGTAGTAGTAGTAGTAGTAGTAGTAGTAGTAATAGTAGTAGTAGTAGTAGTAGTAGTAGTAGTAGTAGTAGTAGTAGTAGTAGTAGTAGTAGTAGCAGTAGTAGTAGTAGTAGCAGCAGCAGTTGTAGTAGTAGTAGTAGTAGTAGTAGTAGTAGTAGTAGTAGTAGTAGTAACAGTAGTAGTAATAGTAGTAGTAGTAGTAGTAGTAGTAGTAGTAGTAGTAGCAGCAACATCAGCAGTAGTAGTAGAATCAGCAGTAGTAGTAGAAGCAGCAGCAGCAGCAGCAGCAGCAGTAGTAAATGTGCACTCGGCGTAATGAAAAAACAATTAACTAGTTGGAGGACGGTATATTACGCACAGGTTAGACAAGACACTTGATGATGATGTACAGATGGAACAGCAACACAAATCCTCCTTCTTCCGTCTTTCATCTCCAAGTGAAGCATAGGCCATCGACCAACTCAGACCCAGCCAGTTATAGAACATTTCATGACTGGCTGGCTTTTGCAACTACAGTTTGCTACGGGTTGGGGTAGTTAGTATCAAACCAACCCTCCCTAGCAGCATACTACGACATGCGTGGCAGGTTACCGTGCTACTATTCTATTTTCCCTTTGTGGGCCCCGGGTAACGCACGTATCTAAATGACCAAATAATGATACAGGCAGGCACTAGAACAATACATCCACCTCCCACCAGTAAAGTATCCTTTCACACTCCTTAACTGTTTAAGTGCCATGAGATGATTAATCGTCTTTGGCGACTTCCCGTATCTGCCATGGGCTTATATACAGTAGTTTACCTTATGCAACCCCCCCCCCTCCTCTCCCTTTAATGTTATATATATAAACCAACGTGTCTGCTACCATATTAACCACTTTTAAGTCATAACTGTGACACACCCCTACTTCCCATTTTCCGCCATACCTTTTTCTTTGTTCCAAACATACTTTTTATTTGGTCCAAACCTAGTTTTTTCTTGGTCCAAATTGACTTTTTGCTTGTTCCAAACCTACTTTTTGCTTGGTCCAAACTTACTTTTTTCCTTGGCCCAAACCTACTTTTTGCTTGGTCCAACCTACTGTTTTCTTGGCAGTTCGAAATCGAAAAAGAGTAGCCCACCGGCGTTGCCCGGGCAAAATTTCGAGTTAAAAATCTACCCAAAGTATTTCAGGATCCTCGCCGGTGCTACGGAGTTCGTGCACTGAGCTGAGTTTCTCCAGACTCAGGTTTGAGTTAGGAGGAGAACGGAGCACTTACGGATTACACCCGTGTGCCGTGATGTTGATCCATCGACTAAACTAAACTAAACTAAACCTACTGTTTAATTGGTCCAACCTGCTGTTTAATTGGTCCAACCTACTTTTTGCTTGGTCCAACCTACATTTTGCTTAGTCCAACCTACTTTTTGCTTGATCAAGCCTACATTTTGCTACCTAATCTGCTGCGATGAAGATGCGAACACATAAAAATTCACTTAAAAGTCGACTGGGTCGATTTCAGTTCACTGCATTGGGTTTTTATCCCATATGGCTCAGTCTCTTTCCGCAGCGCGGTAAAGCGACGCACAAAGCACAAATTCCGTAGCTCCAGCGACGACCCTCAGGAGTCTCCGAAAAAAATTCACTCATGAACCGAAGGATGCGGCCCGGAATCGAACCCACAACTTTCAGAGCCAGGGGCAGACGGCTTAACTACTTCGCCACGGAGCCTCCCAGATACGAACACATGCTCACCGGCCCGTAGGCAGCGTGCTAGCTACTGCTCCCTAATGACTAGTATAAGACAATAACAATACAACAATAACAATACAACAACAACACACAGCGTTTTTAGACAATAACAATGCAACAACCACGCACACAAAGCGTTTACCTTCCATGGTTACCCTTAGAAAACAGCAGACTCCAGGTTTCAGACAATCTCGGTTTGTGGACTCAAGTCAGCAGACGGTGATTTATCAGACCGGGGCAGAAAAAAAGTCACCACAGCTAGTTCCACCCACACGCTTACTGCAGGGAGAATGGCAAGATATCGATTTCTTGACGATCTGGTACTTCGTTCAACTGTGTCCTTGATGAATTAAAAGTTCGAAGCTCAATTGAATTCGTGGTTGTTGAAGAAAAATTATGTGTTTCATTTTACAATGTTGTGAATGAATAAATAGGTGGATCGGGGCGGGGGGGGGGGGGGGGTAGGGAGGGGGGGGGGAGGAATGGCATTTACATCTCATAGATTCTGTGGCATATTTAGGAATATATGGATTGCATTTGGCACCATAAAATAAAAATGTATACACTTTTGAATTTTCTTAATATAGAACATTCCTTATACATAAAAAGTATCTGGGCTCGTGGGTTATCGGGCCCCATAAGAAAAGCAAAGAATAGTAACACTGTAGCGAATTTGGTGACAACTGGCCAGATTGAGGGGAGAGAACAAGGGGACGACAAGAAGTAAATATATGGATGACTTGGCAGCGACCATGGTAGAGACAAGAACGCAGAGCTGATCCACGCTTCTGGTGATCGTGTAAGATGGTGAAACATGGCCACCCACGCTTATCGGCATGGCACATGATGATGATGAGCCAACGAAAGAAGAAAAAGAGGAAGCAGTAAGAATGTAACCGACCATGCAGGTCGAGAGTCTACTATGTATGGTTTGGTGTGAGTTGGTTGAGGGACTAAGCCTTTTTGAAAGGTTTTAAGTACCGGCAGACAGGATAGACTGGCACAATGTAAAAGTAACACTGGGTCGTGAGTGCAGAGAATGGGCAGCGGGCCGCACAGAGTGTGAGGTGCAACAGCTGATCCAGAGTAACACACATCAATGTGACATAGTGATCTATGCTGATGGGTCAGTGGTGCGAAACAGGCGGAGTGGTTGGGGTTTCATTACGAAGGCTATTGGACGATTCTTGAACAAGGAGAGTCTGGCATATGAGGCTACGAGCGCCAGCATGAGAATGGAGGTGGAAGCAGTCACAGCGGTATTCCGTTGGTTATAGGAGACCACTGCAACACACATTATCTTCATCACGGACTCAAGGAGTATGCTTAGTAATGTTGAGAAAGGAATGTTTCTTGTGGAATGGCTCACCTCGCGTCAGAGGTCATAGATTGTAAAAATGGTGTGGATTTTTTGCCCTGGCCTTGCGGGAGTGCGGGTGAATGAACAGGCTGATAGGCTGGCAAGGAATGCACCTCTTGGTGGTCGATTATCGATGGACAAGGGAGAGGTGGTCGTGCGTCTGTGCGACCAGGCGGAGAAGATGGAGGAACAGATTGAGAACCCGTATGTAGAAAGGATGAATCTCAAAACTGAGGGAAGACCAGGCAAACTTTCAGTCAGCTAGCGGTGGGAACGATTAGTAGTGTGACTCTTCGCTGGCTATTGAACAAGGGGACGGGGGCATATGGGTATTCCTGAGTGCAGAGATGTTGGTTCTTAGCTCAACTCAACGAGAGGTGAAATGAAGAAAATGAAGGAGAATAATAATAATAATAATAATAATAATAATAATAATAATAATAATAAGAAGAAGAAGAAGAAGAAGAAGAAGAAGAAGAAGAAGAAGAAGAAGAAGAAGAAGAAGAAGAAGAAGAAGAAGAAAAACAGCTACCTCATGCCATACACAACTTTGGCTGTAAAGAATAACGAATCACGAAAATGGGACGCAGAGGTGTTTCCTAAGCACCAGGGCCGGGTTATATACTGGGTAACAGGTCCCTTCGGGGTCCTGGCTAAAGTCAGTAGGATCGCCGATTTCTCCGAAGTCGGAGAGTGTCTGCCTGTACGGCGAGGAACTACCAGTCTGCACACCAATAAGCCAGACATGGGACAACGGATACTCACGCAAAACTCAGGTCCTGTATGACATCACACTGATGTTGGACAACAGGATGTCTTCATCCGACATACAGGACTTCGCGTTGGAGCTCAAGCCAACGAACACAAGCAAACAAGAACGAAAAAGTCTACTACAAATGTTTTGGTATAAGTTGGTTGATACGACAATGTTGTTTTGGAAGAAGAAGAAGAAGAAGAAGAAGAAGAAGAAGAAGAAGAAGAAGAAGAAGAAGAAGAGGAAGAAGAAGAAGAAGAAGAAGAAGAAGAAGAAGAAGAAGAAGAAGAAGAAGAAGAAGAAGGAACAGGAGGAGGAGGGGGAGAGAAATCGATGACAATAATCAGATACACATGGAAACGTGTCATACACAGTTCATGGGAGGAGGGGGGGGGGGGGGTGTCCCGTCGTTCTTCACGTTATGAGATCATGTAAGGACACCTTTGTATAAGCTCATTGTTGGAGGTCAATATAGGGTCAAGATTTGTAATAGCAATGTGACGGTCAAATGTGGAAGCCTCGGTAGCGTAGTGGCTAGACATACGACTGCCGTCCAAGAGGTTCTGGGTACTCAGGAGTTCTTTTTTTTTTAAAACTGACTGTGTCTCCGAAGTCGACTCTGTATTAAAGAAGTACCGAGAATGTCTTGGAAAGTAAAAGCGACCGGTGTGGTACTGATCTCTTCACCCACCGAGTGACGAATGGTCAATAAAAATATAAGCCTAACACCATACACCCGGTGCGCCTTACCTTAAGGTGTGAAAAGGGCTCTTTAATGACTGTGAAGGTCATGGCTTCAGATCGACGTATAACTGGAAACTGCACTATATGTCAACAACCATATTACCAGACATGGCTTAGAGAACTGCTAGAATGAAATACGAGCCTAGGATAGACGGTTCTTTTATATCCTTGACACACGTTTGGTATGTTGAGCAAGCTCACAATCACCTTCAAATTAATAAGCTTGTGAGGGTATAACCGTGAGCAGCTACTATTTGCGGCTGGCCCAGTCACAGGATTATTAATCTGAGCCAGGGATTGCTTCTAATATAAATTCTCCGTGAGGTTGAACGGGCAAGGGGTAATGGCAGAATCGAATGGTAGGATCCTTGGGTATGTTGAGCTATCTCCAGATTTTTAACAAATTTAGTACCAAAGAGAAATTAGGTTTTCAATAAACAAAAATGGATGACAGAAACTGGAGGTAGTAGTGATGTGTCACAGTTATGACTTAAAAGTTGTTTATATGTTAGCAGACATGTTATATTATAATGCAATGACAACATTTCAGCGATGTATAAACCCAGGGCATATATGGGAAGACGATTAATTATCCCATGGCAATTAATCAGTTTAGTTTAGTTAAGTTTAGTCGACGGATCAACATCACGGCACACGAGTGTAACCCATACCGTAAGTGCTCCGTTTTACTCCTAACTCAAGCCTGAGTCAGGAGAATCTCAACGAAGTGCACGAACTCCGTAGCACCGGCGATGATCACGAAATACTTTGGGTAGATTTTTAACTCAAATTTTTTCCCGGGCAGCGCCGTTAGGCTACTCTTTTTTGATTTCCAACTGTCAAGGGATTTTGTTTTCGTGCGAAACAATCGGGGTGTCCGATCTCACTACCCAGAGACTAGGGGAGAATTTGTTACTAGAAATCCACGTGAAAGAATCCGGGCTCTCACCGAGGCTTGAACCCGGGACCTCCAGCACTCGAGACCACTCAGCCCCAATTAATCATTTAATAGACTACACGACAATCGATTGATGATATAGTTTAGCGAACGAAAGAAGAAGAAGAAGAAGATTGATGATATAGTCAACACTGCGCGGGCCAGTTGTACTACTCATGACATCCCCTAGTATTTAACTTTAGGCTGGGGCGACATGGGAACCACGTCCGCATCACAAACTTCGCATCGAGAGACACTCGAACACACGGCAACACGACATTGTAGGTCAGCATGGCCGAATGGATAAGAACGCGTGTTCTGAAATACCCGGTGTGCTAATGGCGCTAATGCCGAGGTTCAACCCCATACACCGGACAGTCGGACTAAAATGCTGACTTATCGTCCTTGACATGGGGACGTAAATTACACATACCTTTGAAGTCGGAGTGGGTTCGTCTGATGGCGAGGGACACTGTTAATAGGGAAAGCTAATCGATACGGACCATGATATTGATAATGTCGACCTGTAACACTTGCAAATATCGGTTCAAATACTACCCACCCCTTTCTCCCGGTTTTAGTGTTAAGAACTTTTGCGCTGCATTCACTATAAAACATGAGCAAAAGAGGGTGGAGGTGAAATGACTACAGTACACGAATAAACAAGTTGAATTATCGACCAGAAATCTGATCTAGGTCACAATAACAGGTTGTGAGTCAGAAGTCTCGGCTCCGGCGGAATGGAAGCTATAAAGTGCATGTCAAGTACGTCACTATATCACGTGCGCAATATCTGAGGGGATAACGAGAGAGAGGGAGTGAGAGAGAGAGAGAGAGAGAGAGACAGAGAGAGAGAGAGAGAGAGAGAGGGAGAGAGAGATAGAGAGAGAGAGAGAGGAGAGAGAGAGAGAGAGAGAGAGAGAGAGAGAGAGAGAGAGAGAACGACGAACGAACGAACTTTATTTAAAAGGGTAACAAATTGGGCACGCAGGCCCGTCTTACATTCGGCCCGAGAGAGAGAGAGAGAGAGAGAGAGAGAGAGAGAGAGAGAGAGAGAGAGAGAGAGAGAGAGAGAGAGAGATGTTGCTACTGTTGTTGATCTCAGTGCTGATGTATTATCTACTCTTGGCTCCCCGCGGATGAGCACAATTGAGAGAGTACACACTTTATCATGGAGCGAGGAAATGCAACCTAAAGACTAAATGTCATGACAGGGCAGATCAGGCCCTAAGCCTTAGTCAGCAACTGGTCTAGGATCGAAGCTCCGACAGGCAGACAGTTAGATCAATGCTTTGCTGATCCGGCAGCTTCTTCAGCTTGTCCTGATCCAGGTGTATTGGTGTTACCTTTCCTCTGGAGTAAACTAGGCAGGTCGAGAGAGGGATCATGCGTAATAGGCAACACGTGGCCTCTACATTCATCCCTGGTTGTAAGCTATGTAGACGTCAGATTTGCTACCGCCATGGGATGTAATGTAACAAACTATCGTCTGTCAAGACGGTGAGGTGCCAGTTATCTACTCTTGAAAGAAATCATCATCGTCAAATGACCTCTTACAGGCGTGGGTGATCAGATTTCTCAACATACTGCAATCTCCAACAGCATGTGTCAATTCATGCGCCGTCATATATCCGCGCATACTTAAAAATAAGTGCAGATGAGCAGCACCCTCTGCATGACGCTATATTCAGAGAAAAGGGTGACAGGCTAAAGAGGGGCAAATCATGGATGGGTCGGGCGGAAGATGTCGTCAGACAGGTCTGCAGTCTTACCAGTATCAACCCCGGCAAGGAATGGGTGCCGGTGCTTCCAGCTTTTAAGTGCACTTTCTCCTGCATTATCACACTCGACAGACGGTGCAGAGAGCAGAACCCCGCCGCTGTCAATGCTGAGGTTAACGCGCTCATCTATGAACACTCAGATAGCCCCGAAGTGATCATCTATACAGATGGATCTGTTGTAAAGCAGCACAGAAGTGCGTGGGCATTTACAGCCCGTTCAGCGGGCCGAACCGTTCAAGAATCCAGTGGTGCCCACTCTATGACCACGAGCAGCATGACGATGGAGGTGATGGCAGTTACACAGGCTTTCATATGGCTGGAATCACAGCATTATACCAACGTGTGTGTACTAAGTGATTCAATGAGCATGATTCAGAAGGTCGAAGCTGGATCTGTACGTAGACAGTGGACTGAATCGCTGCGGAAGTCTGTTGTCCGTAAAGTCACCTTCATCTTCGTCCCGGGACATGTGGGAGTCGAGGGAAATGAACGAGCTGACAAACTGGCTGGCTCTGCATCCCCTGTAGATGGCCAGCCCATGGATCGTGCCGATGTTATTAACGTCCTTAAAGATATGGCGAGAACAGAGGACTTTGACGTCAGTGATTCCACATCGCTGTCCAGGATGAAAGACCTGGGAGTAAGAATCGGCACAGCCAGACGCGAGAGGTACATCGGAAAAACAAAGCGCCTCGTCAACCAACACAGAACTGGCACTATTAGCCACCGGACGCTGATGAATATGCTGGGGGGAGGATCTGAGCACCTATGGACATGTCCGGAGTGCAATGAAGATACCCCAACTGACAACTGATAACTGACTGATATCCGTGTCTAAGTCGTAACAAAAGACTTTGAACAATTTTCTCTCGCTGTCTTCCACAATATCGTTTTCAATAAGGCTTTCCAGTTCTCACACCATGTTCCAGTTGTTCTCTTCTCGTAAGGTGGCTATAAATGACGACTGCCTCTTTCTGATGTTTGTGATCAAGTGTCTTTGTGCCTTAAAATGTTTAATAAACATTTGCCCCGAAGTAGTTTCCTGCCACGGGTCTATGAAGTGATAGGGCCATCACACATTGTAGGCCTGGGTGCAATGAGGAACAGGTAGCCAGTCTTTCGTTCTCTGTCGCCCAAGCCCAAGCAGGAACCCGCGCCCGACTTTGCTTATAACGCAGGAAATCGATTGGGGAACCCGTTGAGACAGTTACATAAATAAACACACATAGTATTGTTTGGCGCTCACAGAAGGAGAAGAAGGAAGTAGAGACTAGAGGACGCACAAGACAACATAAAATTTGAAAGCTATAGTTACCGACCGGGATTCGCCGCCATTTGGGGGTGACAGGTTCGAATCCCGGTCGGTAACTATAGCTTTCAAATTGTATGTTGTCAAGTGCGTCCTCTAGTCTCTACTTCCTTCTTCTCCTTCTGTGAGCGTCAAACAGTACTATGTGTATTTATTTATGTAACCGACTTTGCTGATGACATTATCAGTGCAGTTCAATATCAACGTTGCTAACACACAATCTAATCCACACTGCAGTACTGATTTACCATTGGAATTAATTACACTACGTTTAATTTCTTTTGACTTCCACGCATGTTTTAGTGCCAGGAAATCTTTTGCCATTTGTATTCTTATTTTCGTATCTATATCTGTTTCCTCATCTTTGTGTACATTGCTGCCTAAATGGGTGTATGATTATCTTTCTCCTACTTCTATGAGTGACAAACAATACGTGTGTATTTATTTATGAACTGTCTTAGTGGCCTCAAGGGGTTCCCCAAATGATATATCTTTTCCTACATTGCTGCCTCAGTTGAAAGTGCGGGAAGGTTAAACCCGGTCAACAAATGCCTGCAGAAGTCGGATGTGTCTGCCTAACGGCGCAGGAACGCAGCTCTGCTGTAAACAGGCACAACGCAATCACGTCTGAAAAAACTCTCTGGATGAACGCAGAAGAAGAAGACGAAGAAGAAGAAGAAGAAGAAGAAGAAGAAGAAGAGTTGAGCCTAGAATCTTCATCACGGCACTCGTGACATTCCCATACGTGCTGTGTCCTCATCTGCAATAACCAGTGAATAGGAGAAAGAAACAGCTGATGGCCAAGAAACAACCACATAAAATAGGCTTGCTATAACATTGAGATTTAGTCTTGTGTAAAATTGAAACGGGATTCTATAAATAAGTAACAGTGGAGTGTCAAAATCAAATAACTTGAACACTTATTGACAGACTGACTGATCTGATGACAACGAAAACAGGGGACAGAGGAGTGACATGATCAGACAACTGGGTATCGTGAAATGATATGATCAGTTAGTTAGTCTTTCCTCTTGAGCCTACGGCGGCGCATAGGGCAGAAGTCATGGCTCTCCATGTCCGGCGGTTCACTGCTACCTGTTGTAGATCCTGGATGTTCACTTGGCCATTGAATGAGCCTTCTCTGATGATGGTTCTATGCAGTGTCTCTCTTGGTCTTCCCCGTTTTCTTTTCCCTACTGGTGACCATAAGGGGGCTTGGTTGGGGAGTCTTGTCCATTCTGAGTACATGCCGATGTAGTTCCAACGGCGTTTTCTTATAAAATTGGATACAATATCTGGCTTAGTTTCTTGTCTTATTTGCGCATTGGTTCTGAAATCTGTCCAGTGGAGGTTTAGAATTCTTCTAAGACATTTGTTCTCAAAATTGTCTAATTTTTTATCTAAAGCTACCGTTGATTTCCAACTCTCACACCCATACGTTAGCACTGGAATCACACAAGAGTTGAAGATTTTAAGTTTCGAATGTATGACAACTGGTATAATGGAGTGACATAATCAGACAACTGGGTATAGTGGAGTGACATGATCAGACAATTGGGTATCGTGGAGTGACATGATCAGACAACTAGGTATAATGGATTGACATGATCAGACAACTGGGTATAATGGATTGACATGATCATAACTGGGTATAATGGATTGACATGATCATAACTGGGTATAATGGAGTGATATGATCAGACATCTTGGTATAGTGGAGTGACATAATCAGTAACTGGATATAGTGGAGTGACATGATCAGACAACTGGATATAGTGGAGTGACATGATCAGACAACTGGGTATAATGGAGTGATTGCATTCATTGGCACCTTTCCGTCTTGACAGACGATAGTTTGGTACATTGTGCTTCAAAAAGGCTTAATAACTAAGATCCATGGCGGTGGCGAGTGTGGCTGGTAAGGCCAATTCTTGCTGCAAATGTTTGCCCACAGTAGGTGCATGTGAAAACATGGTCATTTCCACCATTTTGCACCATCTTACGTCTCTCACGCTCTGTGTGTGCTTTATCTGCAATCATTTTCTCCTTTGTCTTTATTCCATTTCTGATAGTTGCCCTCCAAGCAACACGTTCAGCGGCGACGTGTTCCCAATGTGCATTATCAATGCCTGTATCAATCATGTCCTGCTTACACACATCTTTGTATCGTAGTAGAGGCCGACCCTGAGATCTCCTACCCGTCTGTAATTCACCAAAAAAGATGTCCTTTGGTATTCTATCATCATCCATCCTCCTAACGTGTCCTATCCATCTAAGTCTACGAAGACTGAGCATGGAATACACCGTCACACAACCTGATCTTTCCAATACTTCAGTATTTGTGATTTGCACTGGAGTGGCAATGGAGTGATAAGATCAAATAATTGGGTATAATGGATTGACATAATCAGACAACTGGGTATAATGGAATGACATGATCAGACAATTGGATATAATGGAGTGATATGCTCAGACAACTTCAGCATTAATCTCTAGATTTATCAACCCAATATATAACTACATATACAACTACATACATAACAGCTGTTACATAAGACACAAATAGTCAAAATATTATATCACATACTGAATGAGTTACACACAGAAACCTACACTAACTTAATATGTGAGAAATATAAGCAATAATAATTAAATGCATGACATTAAATAAAACGAATGTGTAATTAAAATCAAACAGTATCAAGCACAGAACTAATCATACAAAATCAATTATGGAATCAGTTCTCATGTCATCGCATCATGTTCCTCTTGTACCTTGCGGTGTCGAGGTGAAGTATAAACGTATAAACGGGAGAGTGCCCGCTTATGGGCTTCATGTATCGATATTCCCATGGACTCCCCTTTTTATTCCCTGCGTCTATTGTTTATGTGGTCCGCCTCTTCTTCAGCTTCCCTCTGGTCTGTACATCATTGCTTGTTGTGGTATACTGTTAGTTGGTAATCTACTTGCATGGCCAAACCATTTGACTTGCTGCCTTCTAATAAAATCTAGTGCAGCTGTAACCCCACTTTAGTCCTGATTTCTGATCTTATCTCTTCTTCATACATTGAGTATTCTTCTCAGGAATTTCATTTCGGTTGTTGTGATTTTTCTTTCCTCTTTTTCTGTCATTGTCCAGGTTTGGCATTAGTAGCATAGAGTTAGTAGGAAGATTGTGTTGTAAAGTGCTTTCTTAGTAGTTATTGATACATGTTTGTTCTTTAGTATTGGTGCCATTTGTCCAATGAGTTGGTTTGCCTTATTGCATCTATTTTCAATCTCGTCTTCTGATTTGCCATCTGATGATATTATACTTCCTAAGTACTTGAAACTCTTTATTTGTTTCAAGGGATGTTTGTTAAGGTGAATCGTTGTTGCTTTTTCTTCTTTAATTATAGTCAATACCTCTGTTTTACTTGTGCTAATTTTCATGTCATGTTCCCTACACATTTCGTTTAGACTATTCATGTGGTCTTGTAATTCAGCTTCTGATTTTGCTATTAGTGCTTGGTCGTCTGCAAACAGACGTTCTCTAATGGTTAGATTTTCAGATGGTTCTTCTTCTGTGCGTTGCGGTGTTCTTGCGGACTCTGTTTGACTGGTTTCTTTACATATGTTGTCAATACATGTTATAAACAAGAGAGGGGACAGGACACAACTTTGTTGTACTCCGGATCTTATGGTGAAGGGTTCTGAGAGTCCTCCAGTTGCTCTCACTATGCATTCACTGTTGTTATATAAGCTTCTACATAGGTTTGTTAAATGTGTACTAACTCCATATTGTTTAAGGATTTCCCACAGCTTGTTTCTATCTACTCTATCAAATGCCTTTTCTTGGTCGACAAAGGTTAAGTAGAGTGTTTCATTGAATTCGATTGATTTTTCTATAAGTTGTCTAAGAGCAAAAATGGCATCTGTGCATCCTTTGTTTTTCCTAAATCCAAGTTGTGTTTTGCTTAGCTAGGGTTCTATAATAGTTTATAATCTTTTCTCAAGAATTTTGCAAAATATTTTCCCAGTATGACTCAACAGTGAAATGTCTCTGTATTGTGTGCAATCTCTTTTGGTGCCTTTGTTTTTCCAAATTGGGATCATTATGGCGTTTTCCCAGTCTCGTGGTGTCTGTTGTTCTACCCATATGTGGTTGAATAGTCTATTTAGCCATGCTGTTCCTACTTCTCTTGCTGCTTTAATTAGTTCATTTGGTATTTCATCTTATCCTGGTGATTTGTTCAATGGGGCTAATCTGATGGCTTCTATAATTTCTTCTTTCAGTATGTCTGATTCTAGTTATTTGGTGGCATCTGTGTCTCGGTTTCTTGAATTCCTGTGACATCTGATGGGATGTTGAGAAGTTGTTCGAAGTACTGTTTCCATCTTATTAGGATTTGATTTTGTTCACTTATTGGTTCTCCATTTTCGCTGTTAATTATTTCAGTTGGGTCAAAGGGTTCTCTTCTGGTTCTCATTGCACTTATCTTTTTATAGAAGTTTCTAGTTGCCTCCTTGTAGTTTTTATTTAGGGTTTCTCCATACTCCTCCCAGTCTTTTTGTTTTTCTCTCTTTACTATTCTATTCACATGTCTTCTTGCTATTCTATATTTTAAATAATCGGATTCCTGTTTGCTCTTTGACCACTGTTTATATTTTTCCTTTTTGTCTTTTATAACTATCTTTACTTCTGCATTCCATCAACTTGTTATTTTCTTTATCCTTGTTGAATCAGTTGCATATTGTAAATATGTGTACGTCTATTTTTGTAAGCTTTTCTTAAGCCAATTTATTTCATTCTCTTCCAGGGTAATATTAGTAATAATATATTGTTGTAATCAAGTGGAAACAATACACTATTTTTCAAGAATAAATTATGAGCATGTTCATTGTATTAAATATATTCTATTTTGCGGAATAAAACACAATGTCTGATTTTAAAATATCTTTAAAGGCATACATATTTTACTTGATTGACATACTTACGACCTCCGTTGTTGAGCACTTAACTTACGTTAAGTAAGTGAGTAAGGCTAGATAAAAAATAGTATAGTATAGATAGAGTAAAATAAAATAGTAAATTTTACTCTAAAATATGGGTTATGTGTTTTCAAAAAAGAATATTATAAGTTTGCACCATGTTTTGGTAATAGAAGAAGGTTAACTATATAGGGTAGAGTTAAAACTTACATAACGCGATTTTGTTATATCTCTATAGTATCATAATTCCATCCTATTTGTTTAACCGTTTGATACACGTCTACTTACCAAGCAGGACCACCATCTTGTACACAAACTGTTGCCAGCCTTGACAACCAATCAAATGGCGATATTATAATCAACTAAAAAATAGGCTTTCAGAAAAACCGGAAGGCGAAACGGAAGTGCATATGTTTATGATGATGTACCCGTTGTAGATGATCCAGATTCGGATATCCTGATATATAATTCATTGATTTTTTGGAAGGGTATGCTGATAAACTTAAATAGACAAGGATATTAGCGTTCTACTTACAGTGAATCGTTGTATAAACAGATAGAAAACGTATTTGATAATACGTCCAAATGGCTTTATACTAATTTATACTTCTTCAAATCTTGCTTGATAGAAGAAAATATCTGAGAAACAGAAAGAAATCATAACAAAATAAAATCCTGTTTCAGTTTAGTACATTGTTTCTTCAAAATTATAACGGAAGAAGTATAAAACCAGAACTGACGGTTGAGTTTGCAAAGTGAGAGCTAATCTCAACATTTAATGCAAAGAGCAAACTATACCGCCGTTCACAGAATTACCATTGTAAAGAAAGCTCATGAGAACTAGACAAATCGGGGAACCAAAGACTAAAATAAAAAGGGTGAAGAAAAGGCTCTGGATGATAAGGCATACTAAACTAGTAGTATTACTTGAGAAAACGTGAGAATAGAATACTATGACTAGAAAGGACTTTGTCTGAAATCTACAAGGCAAAAGAAATACATGAAGACCTAAAAGACACCGAAGAGAATTATAGATAGAAATACATATGTGGAGGACATGGGTGGAGCTGCATGGAATGGTTAAGGATCAGGATAGGGTGGCTTGTTGTGTTGTGATTTGTTTGTCTATCTATTCTATGACCCAGGGAGGAATGGTTAAGTTAAGGATAGGGTGGCATGTTGTGTTGTGATTTGTTTGTGTGTCTATAGCCCAGGGAGGAATTAAGTGTGAAAGAAGAAGAATACGTTCATTTAAAGTGCAAATATATTCATGTATCAGATCCTTTGCAGAATGTTGCTCTGTTTCGGAATTCTATCAAGGCAGGGATTCTTTTCCTTGTCTGGGCATTTAAGATGAGATTAAACCGAGCATGAAAATGGGTATCAGGAAATTTTCTGGGAAGTAAAGGCTTCTTCTTCTTCCTCTTCCCTCATTCACTTGTAATGTATTATCTATACCTGTAATGTTGTTTCTTGAATAAATTTCACTGCTTTTTTATTCAGGAAGTAAAGATGAAGGTACGATATTGACTGCATCACCAGTCAAGTGCTGATTGGTTTAAACAATGGGGTTAGCACCAAATACTCAATACTTCATGATGTAAAAGACGATTATTTATTTTTTTGCCAGTTGATACTGATAATTATTCATAGTGTTGGTAAAGTCAACAAATGGAGTTATATAAGAAGGAGATGACTTGAGAATAAGAAGGAGATGACTTGAGAATAAGAAGGAGATGACTTGAGAATAAGAAGGAGATGACTTGAGAATAAGAAGGAGATGACTTGAGAATAAGAAGGAGATGACTTGAGAATAAGAAGGAGATGACTTGAGAATACGAACGAGATGAGATGAGTCAAGAACTGACCTCTCAACACTTGGGACATTCCCATATCTTCAACAGCCAATGGAGAGTCCCAATACTAATGGTGCCAGTTGCAGTCTGATTATGTGTCCTGTCTGGCCTTTTGTCAGAGTGCTGTCCATCTGGGCTTTCCTCTGAGTACTGAGCGTTGGCCAGATCCTCCAGTCACTCCCTGCTGCACCATTCTCTCTAGGTCATGGTGATTTATCTGTTCTTCTACTCTATGCACATGATGCCAAAGGGCCCTGATCACAGACAGAAAAACCAATGAGCAAGTTCTTACAAGAAGCACATGAGAACCATAAACTGATTAGAGAAATTAAACATGGACAGTCACAATTTGTTGGACACGTTATAAGAAGAAATACATTGGAGAACTTGGTGACAACTGGCAAGAATGAGGGGAAAAGAACAAGAGGAAGGCAGAGAAGTAAATATCTGGATGGCTTGGCCATGTCCCGTGGTAGAGACAAGAACACAGAGCTGATCCATGACTTTGGTGATTGTGCGAGATGGCGAAACATGACCGCCCACGCTACTGCCATGGTACATGATGATGATGACATCTGCCTTACCATGCATCAATACCACACCCAGCTTTGCCGACCCAGCCAGTCTGTCTGCCTGCCCCACTCAGCGGTGCCGACCCACCCAGTCTGTCTGCCTGCCCCACCCAGCAGTGCCAACCCACCCAGTCTGTCTGCCTGCCCCACCCAGCGGTGCCGACCCACCCAGTCTGTCTGCCTGCCCCACCCAGCGGTGCCGACCCACCCAGTCTGTCTGCCAGCCCCACCCAGCGGTGCAGACCCAGCCAGTCTGTCTGTCAGCCCCACCCAGCGGTGCAGACCCAGCCAGTCTGTCTGCCTGCCCCACCCAGCAGTGCCGACCCAGCCAGTCTGTCTGCCTGCCCCACCCAGCAGTGCCGACCCAGCCAGTCTGTCTGCCTGCCCCACCCAGCAGTGCCGACCCAGCCAGTCTGTCTGCCAGCCCCACCCAGCAGTGCCGACCCAGCCAGTCTGTCTGCCTGCCCCACCCAGCAGTGCCAACCCAGCCAGTCTGTCTGCCAGCCCCACCCAGCAGTGCCGACCCAGCCAGTCTGTCTGCCTGCCCCACCCAGCAGTGCCGACCCAGCCAGTCTGTCTGCCTGCCCCACCCAGCAGTGCCGACCCAGCCAGTCTGTCTGCCAGCCCCACCCAGCGGTGCCGACCCAGCCAGTCTGTCTGCCAGCCCCACCCAGCGGTGCAGACCCAGCCAGTCTGTCTGCCTGCTGTTGTCCCAATACACCAGCATGTTCTGGGGTAAAGAAGCAATAGAGACTGCCAGTCTTTCACTTTTGTATTGAAATATGGCACTTTCCATGAAGCATATGAAAATAACTGGTCAGTTTTAAGAATGAAAACATTGGTGGGAAGATACCAGTCGTGTGGGTCTCCTGTCACTAATGATTGTGTTACCCGACACAGCAACATCATAACATAGGTTAATAGAATTCATTGATTCATTCAGTAGCATGCCCTTTGCAGAATCTCGCTCCCATAACAGCCCTCCAGACAACTTCTTGATTATAAGCAAGATGGCCTGCGTCCATTACGCCCATCTGTAGATTATACGCCACATCCTGCACCTATCTTTGACCTTCCTCTTTTTCTCTTCCCTGACAAATACCCCTCCATTATTGTTCTTTCCAAACTTTCATGACGTTTCAAGTGACCAAAATATTTAAGTTTTCTTTGTTTTATCATTTTTAATAGCCAACCTTCTTCAGTATTCAGCTCTTGAAATATGGATGCATTTGTTCTTTTCTTTATCCAAGATATTCTTAGAACCCGACTATATCATTTATATTCAAAGGCATTTATGCACTGTTCAGCTAGAGTTATATTGGAAAATAACCACGTTCTTCATCAGTTTTCATTTGGTAGGACAATGCCATTGGTAACCAAATGGCAAAAATAATTGTATATAAATGCAAAATTCACAACATTCTTGTCATGAATCAAGTTCTCTGCAGAATACCTCTCAAGACAGCCTGCCAGAAGGATCCTCAGCCCTTTCTGGTTCCTCATCTGTCTCGTGTATTTTTATAGCAAAGGTGTTTTAATGTCTTGTGTTCACCTTTATACTGGTCATTCCCTGCCTCTCTAGGAACCATGCCTTCGCGTGCTACAACATGTAGTGCGTTGGTCTGATTTTTGCATGTGGATTAGCTTTCCCTATTACCAGTGTCTCCCCCCACTTCCAGCCCCCAACATGGCAGATAGGCATTGAACCGTTAAGGCCTCTGAAGTGTTTATGCTTGTGGCTATGGTTTGCATTCGCATTTTCCTCATGTTGGACTGGTAGTGCATTGTTCTGTCGTCCTATTACTGAGTGCGTGGCTGGCGTGACACTGTGAGCTGTGAAATTCGTGTGGAATGCCTTTACATCTGTCCGCTGTTGTTTGTAGCGCGAACTGCATGTTTGGAACAATGGCGGCTGGCTGTTGCTGAATTGACTGGTTTGCCTTTTCGGTTCACGAGTGCATTTTTCAGGAGACTTTGGGAGTCATCGATGAAACTATGGTGTTCGTGTTTTGTGCGGCGCTTTTGGCGGGTCGCACTGTGGAAAAATACTGAGCCATGTGGGATAAAACCCGGGTCAATGAAGTCTTTCTGGTGACTGCCGATTCCATCGATGATGAACTGTATTTTTCGTGGAGTACTTTTGTGTTGGCATTCTGGCTGCGGCATTAATTATGCACATTGTACCTGTGTGGGCTGTTGGCTTGCCATGACTCCTGTCTGTTCCATGGTGCAGTGAGGAGCATTTTGTGTGATATTCACTTGCACAGGAATGGAGTATAATGGGGACGACTCATTGCCATGAATTTGGAACCGTGTCTAACTAACTAACTAACCAGTGTCGTCTGCCATCAGGTAAACCCATTCCAACCTCAGAGGTAGGATAGAAAGAAAGCTGCAGGAGATAGCAAAAAGATAGGGTGGCTTCTTGGGAATTGGATGAAAAAGGGAAGAAGAAGATGTGAAGGCTTAGCTCATCATACTCCTTTGGAACTAGCTTTAATTGTAATTTTGTTTTATTCCTATTACAACCCTGATCCATATTTTTTATATTCTAGACTGTCTCATTGAGAATGGAGTTTGTGGAGTTCATTAAGACTCCCATGGTCAACAGTGTGGTTCTCCACCGACCTTTTACCCCGGATATGGAAGGCACACTGTGTGTGACAGGCCATCATCTGATATTGTCTTCTCGATGTGAGAACCATGAAGAGCTGTGGGTAAGAAGTTGACATCTAATTTAAAATAAAACCTTTTGTTTTTTACACACGTTTTTAGGCTCTGTTGTGAAGGGCTTACGAATGCAGTTCGTAATCCCGCATATTGCGTTCGAAACACAGCTGTGGGTGATTTGGAAGTAGACCGTCTTGTGTTGATTCTCATGCAATAGCATGGGTGTCGATTGTTCAGAAAGCAATGGCAAACTACTGAACGTAAACTTGCCTAGACATAACAAACAACCAAAAAAATACTGGGGTTGACTGGGATGTCCTGGAGAGGATATGCAACTAACTTTTTTTAGGCACAGCTTCATACTTGCACAGACCAATCAGCTCCCATACTTGTTCATACCAATCAGCTCCCATACTTGCACAGACCAGTCAGCTCTCAAAGGGTGATTTGGTCAATATCATGCCAGCCTACCTTTACATCCCAAGATATTTTCTGGATCCCATTTTGGCTGTGTTGACCTTGGAGTCCTGGTCAATTTAAAAAAAAAAATTTGCCTAGAATTAAATTTTAACCCATGACCAATGGGCCACCAGGCAAGTGTGCTAGCCACTGCGCTATTGAGGTTTCCACATCTATTGTAATTGGGAGTGGGGAGTATATTTAAGTTTTCCTTATTCCTATGTGGTCCTGGTAGTGTAGTCATCATCATCATGTTCCATGTTGATAAACATGGGTGGTCATGTTTCACTATCTAACCTGATCACTAGAGTCGTGGATCAGCTCTCTGTTCTCGTCTCAACCATGTCATGTGGCCAAGCCATCCAGGTATTTACTTCTCAACCTTCCCTTTGTTCTTTTCCCCTCTATCTTGCCAGTTGTCACCTTCTCAAATGAGATTTCTTCTCATAGTGTCCAAAAAATGGTGACTGTCTACATCTTCTTCTTCTTCTTCTTTCGTTCGCTTGAAATATGTCTATATCTGCAATGTCGTCTCTTGCATGAATTGAACTGTTTTTTTCAGTTCACACAGTGGTCCATAGAGTTTATCTTCCACTGTCGTCTCTCTAGGCCAGAAGGTTTGCCTAGATATGTTATATTTTGGGCAGTCTTGGAGTATGTGCTCTGCTGTCTGCGACGCCAATCCACATGTGCACATGGCTGTTTCACCAATCTTGAATTTTGTATACATGTGGTTGCGTAATCTATTGTGTCCTGTTCTGAGGCGCAGAATAATGACTTGTTCTGGTCTGTCCATAATGTGGTAGTCATCTTGAGCAGGTTTTGGTGGCTTTCTGACTGATTTGATCATTCTTTTCTTTTGGTGGTATGTAACGGGCACATCAGGCTGTTCCTCTTTGGCTCCTTCCTTAGCCAATTGATCAGCTCTGTCGTTTCCGGGTACTCCACAGTGGGATGGTATCCATTGTATGGTGACTTTATGCTGACTGCTAAGTTCAGAAAGTAGTGTCCTTAGTACTGGCAATTTCCCAGAAAGGAGCGCCTCGAGTACTGATTTTGCATCTGTTAGTAGCACCACAGGTTGTGTACCATTGCTGTTATTTAGTAATTTCTCTGTTGCTATCTTGATTGCCTCAATTTCGGCATCATAGTTATGGCAGTACTTTCCTGTCGGTACTCTGGCTGTGTCCCTAGTATTATTTGGGTATTCTATGTACACTCCCGCTCCTCCATTTCGAACAGCATTTTGTGCTGACCCATCTGTGTAGACTCCGATCCAGAGGTCCTGTGGGTATTCTTCATCAAGGAAGCTGAGAGTGGCTGTTCTGCGCTGCACACTGTTCTGTTCTTCCTTGTCAAATATTCCTCTCACTTTTGTCTGGATTTGTAACGATAGTCTATGCTCATCTTTCCATGGAGTTCGCTCTGGAATAGTTGTTAGGGGGATACCAACTGTGGGCAGATCAGTGGTTTCTCTGCAGAGTCGTTTGGCCTGGTGGATAAAACTACTTCTATTCAACCGCCCCATAGCTAGGTTTTCAAATCTGTTCTTCATAGGGTGGCCTGGCAAGCTGAGGAACTTTTCTGCTTGTATTAGCGTTTTCGTATTTCTGCGCTCACTCAGTGCCTGTGTCCTCCCCATCTTCTCCATTTCCACTATAGGGGTTGATCTCATCCCTCCTGTGGTGACTCTAAGTGCTTGATTTTGCACCTTGTCCAGCTCTTGTAGTGTGGTATTTGATGCTGAACACCACGCAGTTGACCCATATTCCAGGTGTGGTCGTATGCTCTGTTGGTAAACTTTGCTAAGTATTTTTGTACTGGCTCCCCATGTGGTTCCACTTAGCTTTCTCAGGATGGCTATTTTCCTTCTGGCTTTTGCTACTGCTTTGTTGATGTGCTTTCTCCATGTCAGCTTGCCATCAAATGTTACTCCAAGGTATGTTGGTTCTTTATCTTCTCTTAGGGGTGTTCCATTTATCTGGATGATCCCTGCCTTTTGTTTTGGAGAGAGGGTAAATAGGGTGGTGCTGCACTTGTCAGTGTTTATGCTGACACACCATCTATTTGCCCATGCAGCAAATGTATCTACAGCTCTTTGTAGCAATCTGGTGGCCACTGATGCATATTCATTTGTGCTCCATAGAACCAGGTCATCGGCGTACATTGCCGCTTTAATTCCATGCGGTAGGTGAGCGACAAGATCATTGATGAAGATTAGAAAAAGTGTGGGGGACAAGACTCCGCCCTGGGGGACACCGTGACGCAGTAGTACTTTCTTGCTCTTGAGTCCGTCTATCTGTACTCGGGCTCTTCTGTTGTGCAAGTATGCTTTCACCCATTTGTACATTCTTCCATTGACTTTGCAGTTTCTCAGTTTCTTCATCAGACCTTCTTTCCAGACTTTGTCAAAGGCTTTCTTCAGATCTATCCATGCCGCGAGCACCAGCTTCTTCTCTTGGAATGCATCCTCAATTTCTTGAGAGAGGTAGGTTGTCTGATCTTCCGTAGAGTAGCACTGCCTAAAGCCAGCCTGCTGTGGCACAAGGATGTTTTTACTTTCAATGTACCACTGCAGTCTGTGATTGATGATGCGCTCCAGTGTTTTGCAGAGACAGCTGGTGAGGCTAATTGGTCTGTAGCTAGAGGCAATGGAACCATCTTTCCCTGATTTTAGGAGGGGTATCATGATTGCTTCTCTCCAGGCTTGTGGAACACTGCCTAAGGTCCAGCTGTTATTGAAGATCTGCAACAGCTTTGTTTTGGCCTCTGTTCCTAGGTTCCTGATCATTTCATTGGAGATACCATCAGTTCCTGGTGACTTTCTCATTTTCAGTTTTGATATGGCTAGCTTCAGTTCGCTGATTGTGATGGGTGCCTCCAGAACCTCATGTACTATTTCCTTCTGTCCTGTATGTTGTCGTTTCTCTCGAATCTCTTGTTGTTTCTCTGGACTAATTTTGATATTGCTATCTTGTGCGAACGAGTCCGCAAAATGGTCAGCTGCTTGCTTTCTTGTTAAGATTTTTCCATCTTTATGTAGTGCAATTTTTGAGTTTCTCCCTGTGCCCTCGTCATTAAGCTGTTTTATTAGCTTCCACAATTTCCTTGTGTCTCTTTCAAAGTTCAGAGACTCTGTTTTCTCCTGCCAGCTTTTCCGTCTAGCCTGCAGCTTGGCCCTTTGAAATTTGGCTTTTGCATGCTGGAATTTATTGTGGTGCTCTTGGCTGGGTGTGGCCTCTGCTTGCTTTCTACACACTTCAACATCATTATGCAACTGTTCCAGTTCACTACTCCAGTAAGGTTTATATTGTTTACGGGCTCCTCTTGGTACTGTTTCTCGCGCTGCCTGTAGTATGCATTTCCCAAACTCTTCAACTGCTTTATTTATGTCTTTCTCAGTGTTCAGGTTTCTAACCAGTATGCTGGTACAATGCTTGTACATTGCCCAGTCTGCTTTCTTGTAGTTCCACCTCGAGAGGGTGCTGCTTTCACTTACAAGCTCATTTTCTACGGTTAGAAAGACTGGCCGATGGTCACTGCCACCAAGTTGTTTCCCAACAGTTCGTGTAATGTTCCACTCCAGGTCTGGTGAATGAAAAGCCAGGTCAGGTGTAGTTGTAGAGTGCCATGATCTCGAGTAGAAAGTATGTGGGTCGGACGGCTTGTTAATCAACATGAATCTATTCTCATCCTGCCAGTCTTCCAGTCTCTCTCCTCTCTGGTCCATGTGGTCATAGCCCCAGCTCTGCAAGTGGCTGTTGAAATCGCCACACACAATCATTTTTTCTTTTAGTGGTAGAGTGTTCAGTGCCTGTGGGCGGTCACTTGAACAGTAGTAATTGATCAGATGTAGATCTGTATTACCTGTCTTAAGTTTAAGTGTCTGATACTCAGCCCCTTCCATGTAGACTTTGATTTGGGAAGCCATGATGTTGTTTCTTACAAGGGTCAGTATCCCACCTTTTCGCCTGTTCTTTCGGTCAGATCGGTAACACTGGTAGCCTCTGATTTTGAAGGCTATATTTTCATTGAGGTGAGTTTCTTGCAAGCAACATATGCTTACTATTTCTTGGTCCAAGATTTTTTCTAATTCTATTTTTTTGTTGCTGACTCCCTCCGCATTCCAGTGCATTATTTTAAGTCTTCGTTTAGTATGGCCAGTCGTCCTATTCTCATGTCCCCTGGCTCCACGGGACATCTGAGAAGGACCTCCAGTAGTTGGGGTTGGACCCTTTCGAGACATAGGGCCCGGCACTGCACCTGCCTGGGGGTCCAAAGCAGGGCGAGCACCATAACGATTAGCAGTAGTCGACATATTCCATTTTGCGTGATTGCGTGGCATCCTGATTTCTGTGGTGCGCCTCTTGGCTGGTTGCCTCCGTCTTCAGCACCTTTCTTTGCTAGAGCAGACTGTGGTCTCACTCGAGTGTAGATGTGTACGCGCGCACACACCTGTCTGCGCATGCATGTACGTGCATACACATCTAGAGCATACTGGTTATTTTCCGGCGCCAGAGACTCGCCGTCGCCCCTTCTCCTGTTAGTTTAAACAGGTCCGCCACGTGAAGGCCAGGAGTTGGACTTTTGCTGCATAGGTTATGTATTCACGAGCCATTGAGGTATGTGAGCAATGTTGGGCGCTCACCCCAACATCGCGCCTCGGCTACATACAGCAACATTTGGAACCCACTGTCTACATCTAATTTCTCTAATCAGTTTACGGTTTTCATTTGTTTCTTATAGGACTTGGTCATTGGTTTTTCTGTCTGTCCATGGTATTCTTTGCAATGTCCTCAGAAACCACATTTCCACAGCCATCAGATGTTTTTCAGCTTGTCTGCTCATTGTCCATGCTTCACTTCCATACAAAAGTAAAAGTTCTATGTAGCACTTCAACACTCATTTTCTCATTGCAAATTATATTTTTATTATTCATCAGTATGTTTTCTATCTTGCAAAAGGCTACCTTTGCCATAGCAATTCTTGTTCTGATCTCTTCAAAGCATCTCCCATCAGATGTTATGACTGTTCCAAGATGTTGTACTGATTCACTTGTTTAAGAATATTCCCATTTACTTGTACAGTGGAGTCTGGATAAGTAGAAGTCACAGGGGCCGAAGGAATTGGTTCTACTTATCAGAAATTCTACTTATCCAGACTGCACCAATTTACACCAATACCATGCAGTAAAATGATTGTACCACTTAGGAAATACAGTTAGTGAATAAATAAATAGCAATACAATATCAGACATGTTTAATTATTTTAGAAAACGGAACATTAAAGTCATATGAAAATTTCCAAATTAATTAAAGAAAAAGTCTGTAATTTTTTGAAATGATCCAACCAGCCAGCACTACAATTCCAGTCTGTCTGACCTCCATCTCATCTCATCTCATCTCATCATGATCCTCTTGTACCTTGCGGTGTCGAGGTGAAGTATAAACTTCGTGAGAGTGCCCGATTATGGGCTTCATATATCAATATTCCTATGGACTCTGCTATTCCCTCCATCCAACGTTTACGTGGTCGGCCTCTTCCTCTGTTTCCATCTGGTCTGTACATAATTGCTTGTTGTGGTATGCTGTTGACTGGTAACCTACTTGCATGGCCAAACCATTTGACTTGCTGCTTTCTAATAAAATCTAGTGCTGCTTTAACCCCCACTTTAGTCCTGATTTCTTCATTTCTGATCTTATCTCTTCTTGATACGTTGAGTATTCTTCTCAGGAATTTCATTTCGGTTGTTGTGATTTTTCTTTTCTCTTTTTCTGTCATTGTCCAGGTATGGCATTGGTAGCATAGAGTTGGTAGGAAGATTGTGTTGTAAAGTGCTTTCTTAGTAGTTATTGTCTGACCTCCAAGACATGCAAATTCTTCTGCTTTCGCAATAAGTAAAGGCCCATTTACTGGTACATTTGCTGATCTAATCGCAGTGAACCATTTTAAAAGGGCAGCATCGAAAAATAATTTTCTGTAGCGGTCTTTATGCTTTAAAATGCCGAAAAGTGTCTATGTGGAATACTAAATTTTTTGGCTATATTCACTTTCTTCTTCCACTATGTTCAACCTCTTCCAACAGCGCATTCTTTCTTTCTAAAGTTAAAATAGTAAGCTTTCGTCCACTAGCCGCCATTGACATGTAGCGAGATATCATATGTGCGAGATTGTTGTTCTTCGGGATGACTAAAAATAATTCTTTCGCGAAACAATTTTGTTGTTGTTGGGTGTGAAATGAACAGTTCGACTTAAACACGAACACTTATATAGTCGGTATTCATTTTTATGTTCGACTAATCCGAAAATTCGAGTTAACCGAATTCGAATTATCAGGACTTTTTATACAATGATAAAGAAGGATAATGGCCAGGACTAAGCCAGTAATGTCAACTTAAGCGAAGTTCTACTTATCCGGGTTCGACTTAAGTGGGCTCGACTGTATATTACATTGTGGTATTTCCTTCTTCCTAGTGACTACCATAATCTGCGTCTTCTTATAATTTAATTCTAACTCTAGCGGTAATATAGTATACAGTGATTAAAAAAACAAACAGAAGCCTGCTGTGGTGGGAATGTGAGGTTTTTCTAGAGAGCTCTCTCGAGACCGAAACTCAAGTCCAGTGCTTCCAGTCTGACGTGGACAAGGCCCACAGTTCATACCGGAATACGATCAGCATTGCCAGTAGTGTTGTGCTCAATCTTCAAACCTCAAATCCTGGAACAACCAAATAAATCGATTTTGATGATTATGTGAAATGACGACCATCACCGCATGTACTTGTTAGCATGGTACAATGTGATGATTTCTTTAAAACATGATTGCAGCTTGTGAGCTTGTTCCATAGAATTACCTGTATCTGTTGTTTTCCCTTCAACGTATAGCTGCTCCATGACAACATTGATAGCGTTGAGAAGAAGCTCAGTGGCAGTGGTGGGACATTAACTCTCAAGTGCAAGAATTTCCTCATTCTGTACCTAGACATCCCATCGGCTGAGGACTGCATCAATGTGGCCTCGTCCATCGAGTCTTTGTCCAATATTGGTAAATGTGCATTTATATTTTTTAGTTATGGTCTAACTAGCTCTGTCCCAAGCGATGCACACTGTGTGACTTTATAGTTTTACTTTATACCCATCAGCAACATTGCATTTCATCAAATGAAGAATGTTTTGTGCAATAAGTCACTGTCCTTGAAAGTTATAAAAAGAGTTCTGGAATGTTTCATAGAACCAGTTTTAACATACGGCTGCAAACCATGGACAATTAGTAAACGGGTGAAAAAATCCCTGGAAGCCTTGGAGATGTGGTTTTATAGAAGAATGCTGAAAATTAATTGGACAACCAAAATGAGCAATCAGGATGTTTTACAGGAAGCTGAATTGCAAAGACAGCTTATCACAGTCATCATTTTAGGCCATGTTATGAGAAAACAAAAATGGGAACACGTTGACAACCGGAAAGATTTATGGAAAGAGAGATAGAAAAAGACAGAGTTGGAAGATTCTTGACAGTCTTGTGTCAAGGCACGGAAGGTAGTCAACACATGAATTGATCCATGACGTAAGAGATCGTAATTTGTGAAGAGGCATGATGACCCTCGCCAGCTGGCAAGGCACTGGATGATGATGTATACTAATCAGCACATTGTGTGTAATTGTGATTATGATTGGCACCTTGCCGTCTTGACAGACAATAGTTTGTAAGGGATGGAGTTATTGCCTCTCCATAGCACAAAGCCTGGGCTAAAATATAGAGATAATATGTTGCCCATGCAGCATGATCCCTCTCTCGGCCTGCCTAGTTTACTCCAGAGGAAAGGTAACACCAATACGCCTGGAACAAGACAAGCTGCAGAAGCTGCCGGATCAGCAAAGCAATGCTCTAGTGTGATTGTACTTATTCATTTAGTTAGCACAAGCTAACAAAATCTGGCGTAGTGTTTTGAAATTGAATGTCAAGGTAGCTGGGAAAGAACAGTGATGAAAGACATTGTTCCTGGAAGTTGAGGTAGGGGGTTACCAGCAAGAAGATGAAACATGGCAGACAACTTGGCCATGAGAGGCCATGAGGCGGGAGAAATGGCCTGGAGTTGAGAAACTTTTTGACAGGCTGTGAGGTTGATAGCTCTTCTGCAAGAAGCCTGCTGCATGATGATGATGATGATGATGATGAATATCCTTCAAAAGATGACTTCACACTGAGATATAATGTTTATATTATTGTTAATGACCATTTAGAGATAATATAACATTAAAGTATAATGTTCATATTATGTTTATCAACCATTTACAGATGATATCACATTGAGGTATAATGTTTATATTATTGTTATCAACCCTTCACAGAGGTATAATGTTTATATTATTGTTATTAACCATTTACAGATGATATCAGATTAAAGCATAATGTTTATATTATTGTTAATGACCAGTCACAGATAATATCACATTGAAGTTTTATGTTTATCAACCGTTCACAGATGACATCACACTGAGGTATCCATTCTTCTTCCGACCAATGTTTGAGGTGCTGGAGAATGGCTGGCAGGCCTTCAGCCCAGAGACTGAGTTTAACAGGTTCAAAGAGTGCTCGGAAGACTGGAGAATTTCATACGTCAACAAGGATTTCAGGGTTAGCTTTTCATTCTGCTTCTGTTAACTGTTATTGTTTACTGGCATCAATCGGTGGCTGGTTTGTGAATAATGAAAAGGCACAACAGTTGATGTGCCAAGCTAAGAATGTTGAGGTTTAGGATCAAATGTAGTAGTTGATGTAACAAACTAAACATGTTGCAGTTTAGAATTTAATTAGGGGTTGATGTAACAAATAAAAATATTGAGGTTTAGGAACAAAGTAATGGTTGATGCAACAAGGTTGAAGTAAACCAAAAGAAACCAACATTTTCTATAGCATGCAACTTGTTAGAATTTGGTCATCTAATAAACAGAAAGGACTTCAATATGCTGTTAAGTACACATAATCAAATTTTACTGAGATATGCAGAGGCAGCTGCTATATACAAGGGTAAATCACAGTTATGTAAACAAAAAGACATGATAGTCTCTTTAAAACTACCATAGTGACAGTGAAACAGGACAATGTGTTGGGTATTTCACTTGAAAGGATTCATTGGGCACTGGCACCTTGCCGTCTTGATAGACATTATAGTATGTCCACAAACGAATGCCGTCATTCATGATCAATTATTTTGAAAACTTCTGTTGCATCATTATGAAATTTTTCCTGCCGTCTTATATTTACCCCCACCCAAGGAATATGTCTTTGATAGGTCCAAAAGCAACTTAAATCATCGAAAGCGGCAACATTTCTTTGATGTTTTGCTGAAAAACTAGTGATTTCTTGCTAACAAACTTGTTTTTACAGTAAAGAATGCCCCGCCAATTCACATGACGACACAAGGCGTATCCGAATTCGTATGGGAGTGGGTGCAATAAAAGAAGTAGCTTAAAAGTCGACTGGGTCGGCTGCATTGCACCGGGTTTTTATCCCATATGGCTCCGTTTCTTTCCGCAGCGCGGAAAGCGTCACACAAAGCACGAACTCCATAGCTCCAGCGACGACCGTCAGGAGTCTCCAAAAAAATGCACTCGTGAAATGAAGGACGCGGCCCGGAATCGAACATACAACCTTCGGAGCCCGAGTCAGACGGCTTGACCACTTCACCACGGAGAATCCCGAGTGGGGTGCAATGTGTAATATTAGTAAAGACAGAGAATTTACAGAGGCATGGGGTAAATAATTTGTAAATTGACAGGAAAGTAGAAGGAATATATTTCTTACCTTATTTTTCATTTCATTCTTGTTTCTTCAGCTGCTGGTTAATAATGTGTACACAAGTATTCATGTTAGCTTTTTATATTGAGTTCGTGAACACTTCCAAATAGCTGTGCGTTAATGTGCGTATGGAGTGGCCAGAAATGATACCGCAATTTAGTCATCATGTTTCCATTTTTAAGGATCTGCTCAGCTGTCTGTGTAGTTTGTTCACATGTACACATGGGTGACAGACCTGCTTTGAGTCTTCGTGAAAGATTGTCTACTCTGCTGTTTACCGTTCAGAGACGGAACATGATTACCTGTTTTGCACTATGAAAATAGTTGTCAGTGTCTCTGTAGTGGGCTTTCTTCTTAACAACCAAGATGTTGGTCCTCTTTTCATTAAAGTTTATAGATTGACTCGTATGCACGTGTGTTGTCCCCTAATTTGACAATGTGTTTGCTCTCACATGCCACAATATGTCAGTTTCCACCGCAATATTACTCTTCTGTTAGTATTCAATGCGTTTAGTGTGTGTGTGTGTTTAAAAAAAATAAATTTCAATACAGTTGTTTGTCACCGCTGAGGGCTTGCGGAATTGAAAATTCATCACTGTGGAATACAAACTGTTGCCATTGACATTATGCTGATGCTGTAATGTTTAGGGCCTGCAATTCATCTGAATAGTTGGAGCAAAGTATCCCAGTAAGTGTGTACGTAGGTTAAGGTCTGCGATCTGCTCAGACCTTAATCTGTGTTGGACGATTCCAGTAGGTTGATGATTGCTCTCGGTTGCATAAAATTCAATCCATCCTTTCTCCAATAGTCCTCTTCCTCTTTCAACACATGGTCCTCACATTTTTTCCAGTAACTTGTATCAGTATTTAATAGCGCGGACTGAGTTAGTATCTTGACGTCAGACAATTTGAATGTAGTATTGGCAGCTGCCACCTGTCCTTTAATTTTAGCCCACACAAGTTCTATAGAGTTTAAATGAGAATGATATGGCGGAAGTCTCAAGCACCTATGGCCATGCTCTTCTATCAACTTGTCGATTTGATATTTCTTGCTTTTTTGCGCCTGTTTTACAAGGGACAACAACTGTAGCTTGAAATATGTTTCTGGAAATCGTATATTTTCCCTTCGGAGCCATATCTTTATTGCTTCCTTTGTGCTCGATGCCGTAGGTATTTTGTCTTCTTGGGCAACAACATTGTGATATGATGCATTGTCCATGATTAGACAAGACAGTCTATCAAGGGATGGAAGTACTTTATTCTTGAGCCAATCTCTAAATACATTACCATTCATCTCATTATGATAATCCCTATTGTCTGTATGCTTTGATATGAACAGGAGCCCAGCATTCTGTAGTAAGCCATTATGAGTACTACCAGCATAGGCTATGACCAAACGCTGTCCTTTACTACTGGGCACATAACGCTTTATCTTTCCATCCACTGATTGCCATTCCTTTTCACATGTGTGGTGTGCATTGATCCACGTCTCATCCAAATACTTTATGTCATAATTTTCTTTGTGCATTTCCCTTATTTCATGTAGGTATCTGCTTCTCATGGCTCCTAAATGCGGTTGCTCGCAAAGGATATTTCTACCTCCCTTGTACTTTCTAAAAGTGAAGCCTAATGTCCTTATAATTTTCCACAAAGTTGTTTTGGATAGCTCTGTGTTATTGTTCTTTCTCAACAAAACCCTCAGTTTTCTTGCAGTCACTGTTTCTTTGGCATCCATCATTTTTATAATAACTCGCCTGATGACATCCTTTTCAAAGCTGTCTACAATTGCCTTTCTACCTACCGATTGCTTATCGCGTGTTGGTTTCATTCCAGATTCTTGCACCCATCGACGAAATGACCGTTTACGCAAACCCAATGCATGCACTGTTCTTTTTTCGGGATGTGTAACAGCATGAAACTGTTTCCTGCGATCAGCTTCTTGACAAAAATATGTGTACAACTTCATAGTGATGCTTTGAAGTCAGTGGCGTGCAGAGGGGGGTGCGGGGGTGCGACGGCCCTGGGCATCCAGCCGGCAGGGGGGCATCCAATTAGGGAGAGGGGGCAGCACAGTGCAGTGGGAGGGGAGGAAGAATGAATTAGGGAAAGAACAATTAAGGGGCATCCAATCAAGGGGTTGGCCCCAGGCATCAAAGAACCTCTGCACGCCACTGTTTGAAGTGTACACAATTTCACTTTCAATCCCATTGAACAATATTCACACATTCAAATATTAGCTATTAATATTATATTAATGGTAAGATTTATTTATATATTTATTTATATAATCACGTTTCATGAAAGAACCCACATAGGAGACACCTCTGAACAATCCCATTTAACTGCGCGCAGTCTGTGCCAAAACGAAAACCACGAGACAATTTTTAAAAAAGCGCGGATGTGTCTTGGTGAAGCTGTAATACTTTTAAAATGAATGGAATTAGTCTCTGAGCCGTAAATTATATACCGCATATAAACAAACATTGAAATCTGCTGTACAATCTCCAGAACAAAAATTTTTTTGTTGGGTGGACATAATGATAAGGTTATATGCTAAATCTCATCATTTTCCCTCAGTTGGTTACTGAGATATGGAATTTTATATTGGGGCAAAAAAAAAAATAAACAGACTATAGTTAGTTATATTGTGCTTCTAAAAAGGCATAATAACTACAAACCATGGCGGGGACCAGGGATGGAGTTACACTTCTCTATAGCACAAAGCCTGGGCTGAATTGTAGAGACCATGTGTTGCCAATACAGCATGAACTTTCTGTCTGTCTGCCTAGTTTACTTCAGAGGAAATTTAACACCAATATATTCATTACTCTGCTTTAATATATGCTAGATTTTGTTTCAAGTGTGTGCACCTGATGAGACACAGAGAAATATGTCTGGCAATAAATTGTGCAATATTTTGTTTGTGTCTTCATTATTTAAATTCACAACTGGAAAATGTAGTAAAATATGTGTCATTATCTCTTTTGATACATAGCTAAAGAAGACTGACTATTTCATTCTGATCCCTTTATTTGTGTCCTTTATGGCATCTCCATTACTCATCTGCCAGTAAACCATAATTACATTACCTGTCTTTGCAACCAGGTCTGTTCTACATATCCACAAGCTGTGTTTGTTCCAAAAAGTGTGGACGACGATTCTATCACCAAAGCTGCAGCCTTTAGACATGGTGGACGGTTTCCAGTTCTGAGCTACTACCACAAGGACTCCAAGGTGGTAGTTTGTGGCGTCTGCATATTGTTAGCTTGTTTTTATTTAATAACAGATATAGGGGCTCTAAGGAGCTCTTTCGCCTATCAACACAGCGGTCATTGCTTTAATCCCCACATCAGTACTACTGTATGGATCAGAAACATAACAAACAAACAAGCAATACAGTTAGTAATAAACTACAAACATAAATTAATTGGTGCCTGAAAAAAATCATCATCATCCTGTGCCATGTTGATAAGCTTGGGCTGTCATGTTTTGCCATCTTACATGATCACCATAGTCGTGGATTAGCTCTGTATTTGTGTCTCAACCATGCCATGTGATATTTAATTCTCTGCCTTTCCCTTGTTCTTTTCCCCTCAATCTTGCCAGTTATCACCAAGTTCTCTAGTTTATTTCTTCTCATAATGTGTCCAGAAAATAGTGACTGTCTGCGTCTAATTTCTCTAACCAGTGTGCGGTTTTCATTTGCCTCTTGTAGGACTTGCTCATTGGTTTTTCTGCCTGTCCATGGTATTCTTTGCATATTCCTCAGAAACCACATTTCTAACTGGGTTACCTTATGCAGTAATGTGTGGCTGCTGGTTTTCTAGTGACTGCCGCTTCCATCAATGGTGTACTGTATTTTTCATGGCAGACTTGTGTTGGCATTCTGGCAGCGGCATTATGCATAGTATACTTGTGTGGGCTGTTGGTTTGTCGAGACTCCTGTCTGTTTCACTTTTCACATGGGGCAGTGAGGAGCATTTTGTGTGATATTCACTGACACAGGAACGGAGCTTAATGGGGCGACCCTTAGCCGTGAAGTTGTAACCGCGACTAACTACCTGCCTAGGTAAGCATTTACACTAGCTTTAATTCTTCCAGTTCCAGTTAGTGTGCCATTTGTGATTTTTTTTACTCTTCAGAAGTACCAATCAATCTGCCATGTGGTTATCTATTTCCCAGAATGCCCCATGTTAAGGTGAAGAATATCCTGGTCAGTACAGTGCCAGACGTGAGCATGTCAGTTCATCCGAATCATTTATTGATTGTTTCATTTCTACATTTATTCTTTCAGGCAGTTCTCATGAGGAGCAGTCAACCTCTAACTGGGCCGAACGGGAAACGATGCAAAGAGGACGAACGATTGGTTAATTCTGTGATGGGAATGGGCAAGCGTGGATACATTATCGACACACGGGCTCAAAGTGTAGCTAAGGTGGCACAGAGTAAAGGTTTGTTGCCTTTGTAGTGACTGACATTTTGTGTGTTAGTTTCTTCTTCCTTTCCAGTCTATTGGACACTGTACTGTTTCTCTATTTATTTTTTGTCTCATCATCTTCGTTATTATTATTGCAGTTTAGGCAGGTAATAAACTTGATTCCAGGGCTGTGGAGTATTGATTCCAGGACTGGGAAATTGATTCCAGGACTTTGGGAATTTGATTCTAGGACTGTGAGGAATTGGTTCCAGGATTGTGGGGAATTTATTCCAGAATTGTGGGGAATTGGTTCCAGGACTCAGGAGAATTTATTCCAGGACTGTGGAATTGGTTCCATGACCGTGGGGAACTGATTCCAGGATTGTGTGCAACTGATTCCAGGACTAGGGGGAGCTGATTCCAGGATTGTGGAGAATTGATTCCAGGACTGTGGCGAATTGATTCCAGGACTTTGGGGAATTCGTTCCAGAATTGTGGGGAATTGGTTCCAGGACTAAGGAGAATTTATTCCAGACCTGTAGATAGTTGATTCCAGGACTGGGGAAAACTGATACCAAAATTGTGGAGAATTGATTCCAGAACTGTGGATAATTGATTCCAGGACTGTGGATAATTGATTCCAGGTCTGTGGATAATTGATTCCAGGAATGTGGATAATTGAATCCAGGACTTTGGGGAACTGATTCCAGGACTGGACAATTGATTCCAGGGCTGGGGGGAACTGATTTCAGGACTGGACAATTGATTCCAGGTCTGTGGATAATTGATTCCAGGACTGGATAATTGAATCCAGGACTTTGGGGAACTGATTCCAGGACTGGACAATTGATTCCAGGGCTGGGGGGAACTGATTTCAGGACTGGGGGTGAACTCATTCCAGGATTGTGATGAATTGATTACAGGACCATTCTTGCTCCATGTCTCTTCTTGACCGTGCTCATGAAAGAGTTGTGTTGTTGTTCTAGGTGGAGGGTACGAGCTTGAGGCCCACTACCCACAGTGGAGGAGGATACATCAGTCCATTGAACGAAGACAATCCTTCCACGATTCCCTCATCAAAATGATTGAAGGTATGTTGTATTTTGCAATACATTATATTGTTGTTGTTGTTTCCTCTGAAAACCAGAAGAGATCAGTCTGCAGATGACATTCTCACAGTGAGCTTTCAATTTGGAACTGCCATAAAACTTGATAATGAAGTAGGTCAATATCAGCCTATTAAGAGAAGTGTGAGACAGGGATTTGTTAATTAATGTCTCCAGATCTTTTTTCCCTGTACAGTGAAAGTATTGTCAGAATTATAGAAGATATGGAAGGAATCAATATTGGGGGACGATACATCAATAACATTAAATGTGCAGATGGTACAGTATTGATTGCGCACAATGAGTAGGATCTGCAACATTTAGTAGATGTGGTTGTTGCACACAGTGAACAACTAGGGTTAGAATTAAATTGTAAGAAGACACAGATTATGGTCGTCACTAGGAAGAAGGAAATACCACAATGTAATATACAAGTAAATGGGAATATTCTTAAGCAAGTGAATCGGTACAATTATCTCGGAACAGTCATAACATCTTATGGGAGATGCCTTGAAGAGATTAGAACAAGAATCACCATAGCGAAGGTAGCCTTTTGCGAGATGAAAAACATAAAGTTGTATAAAGTTTATCTCAACCATTTTTTCAAAATGTACATCCATTCTCTATACAGCCTGCAATGACAGCAACAGCAGCATGGACAAATGGCTGTCCAAGCTGGAGTCAAGCAACTGGCTGACGCATGTCAAGGACATTCTGACGTCTGCCTGTGTTGTGGCCCAGAGCATGGACAAAGATGGTAAATATTTTGCTGTTTCTAAAGTTATTCAACTGTGTGTTATCAGGACCTGTAAGGGAAGCAGAGAGTAGTAATGTTGTAACCTACCATGCATGTCATAATAGGAGACTAAGGAGGGTTGGCTTCAGACTGGCTGACTTATCCCATCATCATCCAGTGCCTTGCCGATTGGCGTGGGCGAGCATGCCTCTCCACAAATTGTGATCTCCGATGGCATGCATCACTTCATGAGTTGATTCCCTTCAGTGCCATGACACAAGACTGTCAAGAAATTTCTCACAGTCTTCCTCTGTCTCTCTTTCCACAAAGGGTTCAACTCCTACACTGGTCATGTGGACTAAAATGTTGTCTTCTCGTTCTTGACCTGCAGACATAAATTACAAGTCAAAGTGCGTTCGCTTGATGGCGCGAGACACTGGTAATAGGAAAAGCTAATACATACACAAAAATGAGTCCACATTCCCCAATGGTGGCAAAAACTAGAGGTAGTAGCTCATGTGTGCTCATGAATTATCCTTGTTATATCAATTCTTCTTCTCCTCCTCCATGTATGCAATAACTAAGATGTGATTGAATCCACATACATACATATGTACGTACGTACATACGCACACACACACGCGTGATATCCACAAGCTGTGACGTTTGTGTGCAGTGTTTGATTTGTTATGCCTGATAAAGTTGACAGAAAGTTCCTTGAATAATTGTATGTATTAACATTTTGTTATTTCATTGTGGCTGAATCAAACAGAATGTCCTGTCCATTTCTAAACTGGAGGTTTTATTTTTCTTAACTCAAGCGTAATCCATACAACAACTTCTAGTGCACTGGACTGATTTTTGCATGTGGATTAGCTTTCCCTATTACCAGTGTCCCTCGCCATCAGGCAAACCCACTCTGACTTCAGAGGTACTTGTAATTTACGTCCCCAACTCCAGGACGAGAAGTCAACATTTTAATCTAACTGACCTGTGTAAGGGTTAAACCCACTACCTCAGCATCAGCACACCAGAAGTTTAAGAACGAGTGCTCTGACCCATTTATCTAAGCTAACCTCGGCTGGACAGTTATCGAAAGGAGTATGGAGTGGACAAATGTGGAATAAAAGAGTACGGAAGACAGAATGGTTACTCCGGCCTCACAAAGTGACTTATGTAAATTTCTGGCGACATACACCTCTACACTTTCCCTCTGGGTGTTGGGTTGGGGGTCTGTTGATAATGAATACTTCAACCCTGTGGAGGAAGCATGATTAATATAGTCTGAATGCCAGCCAGTTGTATAGGCTGTGCTGAATCATGATCTAGTTACATCCTAATACGCCTGCCCACAAATGTGAGGTTCCAGCACCTGGTTTTCACACCCTACTATTTTCTGAGCTTGGAGAGAGGAAGCGGAACTCTGGATGACAGTCCCCGCTAGCTCTGGATGACAGTCCCTGCTAGCTCTGGATGACAGTCCCCACTAGCTCCGGATGAGTCCCCACTAGCTCCGGATGAGTCCCCGCTAGCTCTGGATGACAGTCCCTGCTAGCTCCAGATGACAGTCCCTGCTAGCTCTGGATGACAGTCCCCGCTAGCTCCAGATGACAGTCCCGCTAGCTCCGGATGACAGTCCCCGCTAGCTCCAGATGACAGTCCCCGCTAGCTCCGGATAACAGTCCCCGCTAGCTCCGGATAACAGTCCCCGCTAGCTCCGTATGACAGTCCCCGCTAGCTCCGGATGACAGTCCTTGCTAGCTCCAAATGAAAGTCCCCGCTAGCTCTGGATGAAAGTCCCTGCTAGCTCCGGATGACAGTCCCCGCTAGCTCCGGATGACAGTCCCCGTTACCTCCTGATGACAGTCCCCACTAGCTCCGGATGACAGTCCCCGCTAGCTCCGGATGACAGTCCCCGGTAGCTCCGGATGACAGTCCCCGTTAGCTCCTGATGACAGTCCCCACTAGCTCCGGATGACAGTCCCCGCTAGCTCTGGGTGACAGTCCCCAATAGCTCCAGATGACAGTCCCCGCTAGCTCCGGATGACAGTCCCTGCTAGCTCTGGATGACAGTCCCCGCTGAGTTGGTATTTTGGCTCAGTGTTCTTGTCTCGACCTTGCCACGTGGCCAAGCCATCCATGTATTTACTTCTCTGCCCTCCCCTTTTTCTCTTCCCTTTGATCTTGCCAGTTGTCACCAAGTTCTCTAATTTCTTTCTTCTCATAACGTGACCAAAAAATAGGTGGTGCTGAATCATGACCAGGTTACATCCTAATACGCCTGCCCACAAATGTGAGGTTCCAGCACCGAGCTTGCACATCCTGCTGTTTTCTGAGCTTGGAGAGGGGAGGCCGACTCTGAAACACATGTTCATTTGAGTTGAGTTGAGCTAAGAACTTACATCACTGCACTCAGGACATTCCCATACGCACTCCGTCCCCTCATTCAACAGCCACCGAAGAGTCATATACTAATTGTACCCACGGCTATCTGATTGAAAGTTCTCCTGTTATTCCCTCTCAGTTTCAAGATTCTTCCAGAACCCCTGCCGATCCCCTGGAATATCATTCTTTTCACATATGGGTTCTCAATCTGTTTCCCTGCCTTCTCCACCTGGTCCTACAAACGCTCGACCACCTCTCCCTTGTTCTTAAGTTCTGAAACAGTCCCCATTGAGATGATATTTTGGTGCTTAGTCAAGAGGCCTACATCAACCTCTATAGGTGCAAGCCCTTGTCAGGGCTCTGGTGATCTGAACGGTGATGCATTCTACTTAACAGGTAACACTTATTGTCCCAGAGGATTTACAAACAACCACAACATACAGGTATGTGTACTAAACGGTTTTATGTTTTATGTTGAACAGGTGTTTCTGTTTTGGTTCATGGCTCCGAGGGGCTGGACACAACACTGCTGGTGTCATCACTGTCCCAGATCATACTAGATCACGATTGCCGCACTGTCACCGGGTAAGCCTTAGCTGTACTACTTAATAAATATCATCATCATCAGGGGCTTTGCCAGCTGGTGTAGGTGTTCATGTCTTTCCACAGAAGTCGGTCTTCGGTGTTCTGGATCAACTCTACTGATGATATTCCTCATTGCCACCATCTCAGTCCATCTAGCATAATTTCTCTTGGTCTGCCCTTGCCTCTCTTTCACGTAATCTTTCCAAGCGTCACGATGTTCTCCAATGCCTCTCTTCTCATCACATGACCAAAGAAAGCTGTTTGTCTAATTCTTATTGTTGAATATAATATTCCAGTTTCATTAGCCACTTTCAGGCAGTCATTGTTAGATACTCTGACAGTCCATACAGACTGGCTGGCATTAGGCCTTGGTTAGTAGTAATTTTTCATCCACAGGGTTCAAGTATTTGTACATCGTCTCATACCATGGTAATATGCATTGTTTATGTTTACAACATTCATTTGACAATGTTTTTTTTCCTATGTGAATGTAACATTCACAATTGATGAATGAAAAATGAGTAGTAATTGGAAGGGCCGAATGTAAGACGGGCCTGAGTGCCCAATTTGTGACCCTTTGAAAATAAAGTTTGTTCATTGTCAACAGACCTCAACCCAATGCCCAAGAACCACATAGAATCTACCCAGGAACTACATAAAATCTGTTTCTTTCTCTAAATATGGTTTAAAATAAAGCTGTTGTTGAGGTGTTTAATAGAAGTTTCTGTTCTAACTAATGCCGATACTGTCATGGTTTGCCATCCTACACGATTACCAGAGTCTTGGATTAGATCTGTGTTCCTGTCCTGATCATGACCTGTGGCCAGGCCACCTAGCTATTTATCTCTCTGCCTTCCTCTTGTTCTTTTCCTTTCAGCTTTGCCAGTTGTAGCTAAGTTTTTAAATTGATTTCTCCTCAAAACATTCTCCAGAAATATTCACTGTCCACGTCTAATTTCTCTAATCTATTACAGGTTTTCTTTTGTTTCTCGAGGGTTTGTCTCATTCGTTTTTCTGCCCATGAAGGGTTTTCTTTGCATTTTTCTCAGAAACTATATTTCCACTAGCATTAGATGTTTTTCAGCTTGTCTGCTTATTGCCTATGTTTCTTTCACATGTATTCAAAAGCATTGGTTCTACATATCCTCATATGGACGATACCTTTTGGTCTGTGAGTAGGGTGAGATTAACTTTTTTTTTATCTTGAAGCAAATGTTTTATGTGGATTGCTTTGTGGTGACATTTTTGTGTATACCCTTGATAGAATGTTTCTTTCACTAGTTCTATAAACTTCATCTTTTGTTTGCTTGAAATTTATTGTCTGTATCTGCAATGATGTCTCTTGAATAAATTTCATTGATTTTTTTTTTTAGTTCACTCAGTGATCCATAGAGTTTATCCTCCACTGTTGTTTCTTTAGACCAGAAGATTTGCCTAGATATGTTGTATTTTGGGCAGTCTTGGAGTGTAATTCTTTAAAACTGCTTGTGCTGCAGGAACTGTACAGCAGATTGTTGGCCTGCATTCTGACAAAATGTCTAAGCATTTGTTTGTTCTCTGTATTCACTGCAGTGAATGATATCTTGGTAAGTTTAATCTATTGCTATTTGACTGGCACCTGGCCATCTTGACAGATGATAGTTTGTAAAATGGAGTTATACTTCTCCATAACACAAAGCTCAGGCTGAATTTAGAGACTATGTGTTGCCCATGCAGCATGATCCCTCTCTCTGCCTGCTTAGTTTACTCCAGAGTAAAGATGACACCAATACGTCTTGAACAAGATCAGCTGCAGAAGTTGCCGGCTCAGCAAAGCAATGCTCTAATTGTTCTGCCTCTTGGAGCTTCCATCCTAGACCAGCTGCTGATCAAGGCTTAGAGCCTGGTCTGCCCTGCTATGTCATTTAGTCTTTATGTTGCATTTCCTCGCACTAGGGTGAGGCTTGTACCCTCCCAATTGCGCTCTTCCACCCAAAACTGTTGGCACAATGTAGGATGTCGTGTTTGCAGAATGCTGCCCTACATTTGGTGCTAACAGAAAGCAGGTAGTACTATCTTCTGTCATATGGTGGCCCAGTTGTATCTAAGACCTGACTTCCTCTTTCCATTTAAGCTCTTTTTATTTTGGTTGATATTCCCCCATAAATTTCATGTGTCTGTAATAAATAGAGATGGCTCGGAATCCTGGACAATGAACAAGCAATTAGAAAGTTGAATAGAGGCCCTGGAGATGTGGATATACAGAAGAATATGTTGTCTTTCATGGAAACAAAAACAAATACAGAGGTTCTAGAAAAAAATGGCAATGAAAAGAGAGTTGATGAAAGAAATAAAAAACAGAGGTGAGTTAAATATTTCAACCACATTAAAAGACACAACACTCTTATTAAAATCATACTGGCGGGTAAGGTTGAAGGCAAGCGAGCAAGAGGTAGATGATACAAGAGGGAAGATAACATCAAGAGATGGACGAACAACAATCTGACAGAGTGTAGGGTCAGGGCGTGATACAGTCAGTGTTGGAGATCCACTGCAGCCAACCTTTATTGTGGAGATAGCACCTGATTGATTGATTGATTGATTAATTAATTAATTGATTGATATTTGTCATTGTTCTTGCTGTCACAGATTTGAGGCTTTGATAGAGAGGGAATGGATACAGGCTGGTCACCCCTTCCGTATACGGTGCAATAAATCAGCATATGCTATCACCAAACAGAGAAATGAGTCTCCAGTCTTCTTGCTTTTCATTGACTGTGTATGGCAGGTGGGTAATCCCTGTGTGTATTATTTATTTATTATTTTTTTTGGGGGGGGGGGGGGGGGGGCATTTGCCTTGAACTCAAGAACAGTGAATTAGCCGGCTATGTAACTGATATCCGACTATGACAAGATCCTCTCTGTGTTATTAGTTTGTTTCGGGTACTTACCTCCTGTTATTTCTTATATTGCTTATGGGTATCAGAACCTATTTCTTTGTACTCTGAACAATCCCATTAGCTTTCCTGGGGGAAATGTTAGATGTATATCCAGTCATAGTGCAGCGGTAGTTTGCATCCATTCATTCATTATGTGCCATGCCGATAAGCGTGGGCGGTCATGTTCTGCCATCTCACTCTATCACCAGAGTCGTGGATCAGCTCCGTGTTTCTGTCTCAACCATGCCATGTAGCCAAGCCATCCAGGTATTTAATTCTTGGTCTTCCCCTTAGTCTGTTCCCTTCGATCTTGCCAGTTGTCACCAAGTTCTCCAATTCATTTCTTTTCATAACATGCCCAAAAAATTTTGACTGTCTACATTTAATGTCTCTAATCAGTTTACGATCTTCATTTGTTTCTTGAAGGACTTGTTCATTGGTTTTTCTATCTGTCCATGGTATTCTTTGCATTTTCCTCAGAATCCATACACTTCCATATCTACTGAGCGAGGTATGTAATTCTTTTACATTTTTCTAAACTTTCGTTTAGAAATTTTTAAATGTTGGCATTACTTTTGTCTAGATTTTAAAAATTCTAGTATTACTTTTGTCTGCACTTAAAAATGTTTGCATTACTTTTGTTAAAACTATGAAATGACACATGTTCATGTGTTTTCCAGATTTGGCAGCAGTTTCCTTGCTCTTTTGAGTTCAGTGAGAAGTTTCTTGTTATCCTTTTTCAACATGCCTACTCTTCAAATTTTGGTGAGTTTCAGTTCCAGGATTGTTTGTTGTGTTTGATTGTTTCATGTGGTTAATGTGTTTGATTGCTTTATGTGATTATTATACAGAAATCCACAGTTAGGACTTTTCATGTTGCCAGGTCACACTGGGGTAAAGCAGATGCTTTTGGCTGGTTATGCAACTGTTGCAGGGTTTTAATTACACTGAGTTGGGAGTGTAGGAATTGACCAGCATGCGGCGTTAAATGGGAGGTGCAACAATTGGCCAGCATGCAGCGTTAAATGGGAGGTGCAACAATTGGCCAGCATACAACATTACATGGGAGGTGCAACAATTGGCCAGCATGCAGCGTTACATGGGAGGTGCAACAATTGGCCAGCATGCAGCGTTACATGGGAGGTGCAACAATTGGCCAGCATACAACATTACATGGGAGGTGCAACAATTGGCCAGCATACAACATTACATTGGAGGTGCAACAATTGGCCAGCATACAGCGTTACATGGGAGGTGCAACAATTGGCCAGCATGCAGCGTTAAATGGGAGGTGCAACAATTGGCCAGCATACAACGTTACATGGGAGGTGCAACAATTGGCCAGCATGCAACGTTACAAGGGAGGTGCAACAATTGGCCAGCATGCAACGTTACATGGGAGGTGCAACAATTGGCCAGCATACAACGTTACATGGGAGGTGCAACAATTGGCCAGCATACAACGTTACATGGGAGGTGCAACAATTGGCCAGCATGCAACGTTACATGGGAGGTGCAACAATTGGCCAGCATGCAGCGTTACATGGGAGGTGCAACAATTGGCCAGCATACAACATTACATGGGAGGTGCAACAATTGGCCAGCATACAACATTACATTGGAGGTGCAACAATTGGCCAGCATACAGCGTTACATGGGAGGTGCAACAATTGGCCAGCATGCAGCGTTAAATGGGAGGTGCAACAATTGGCCAGCATACAACGTTACATGGGAGGTGCAACAATTGGCCAGCATGCAACGTTACATGGGAGGTGCAACAATTGGCCAGCATACAACGTTACATGGGAGGTGCAACAATTGGCCAGCATACAACGTTACATGGGAGGTGCAACAATTGGCCAGCATACAACGTTACATGGGAGGTGCAACAATTGGCCAGCATGCAGCGTTACATGGGAGGTGCAACAATTGGCCAGCATGCAGCGTTACATGGGAGGTGCAACAATTGGCCAGCATGCAGCGTTAAATGGGAGGTGCAACAATTGGCCAGCATGCAGCGTTACATGGGAGGTGCAACAATTGGCCAGCATACAACGTTACATGGGAGGTGCAACAATTGGCCAGGATACAACGTTACATGGGAGGTGCAACAATTGGCCAGCATACAACGTTACATGGGAGGTGCAACAATTGGCCAGCATGCAGCGTTAAATGGGAGGTGCAACAATTGGCCAGCATGCAGCGTTAAATGGGAGGTGCAACAATTGGCCAGCATGCAGCGTTACATGGGAGGTGCAACAATTGGCCAGCATACAACGTTACATGGGAGGTGCAACAATTGGCCAGCATGCAGCGTTACATGGGAGGTGCAACAATTGGCCAGCATACAACGTTACATGGGAGGTGCAACAATTGGCCAGCATGCAGCGTTACATGGGAGGTGCAACAATTGGCCAGCATACAACGTTACATTGGAGGTGCAACAATTGGCCAGCATACAACGTTACATGGGAGGTACAACAATTGGCCAGCATGCAACGTTACATGGGAGTTGCAACAATTGGCCAGCATGCAACGTTACATGGGAGTTGCAACAATTGGCCAGCAAGCAGCGTTACATGGGAGGTGCAACAATTGGCCAGCATGCAGCGTTACATGGGAGGTGCAACAATTGGCCAGCATACAACGTTACATGGGAGTTGCAACAATTGGCCAGCATACAACGTTACATGGGAGGTGCAACAATTGGCCAGCATACAACGTTACATGGGAGGTGCAACAATTGGCCAGCATACAACGTTACATGGGAGTTGCAACAATTGGCCAGCATGCAACGTTACATGGGAGTTGCAACAATTGGCCAGCAAGCAGCGTTACATGGGAGGTGCAACAATTGGCCAGCATGCAGCGTTACATGGGAGGTGCAACAATTGGCCAGCATACAACGTTACATGGGAGTTGCAACAATTAGCCAGCATGCAACGTTACATGGGAGGTGCAACAATTGGCCAGCATGCAGCGTTACATGGGAGGTGCAACAATTGGCCAGCATGCAGCGTTACATGGGAGGTGCAACAATTGGCCAGCATACAACGTTACATGGGAGGTGCAACAATTGGCCAGCATACAACGTTACATGGGAGGTGCAACAATTGATATACAACAATTCACGCCTAGGTGATGTAATGATCTAAACAAATGGTTCTGTGCTAAGAGGCCAAAGAATTGCGTGGGGGTTCATAGTGAAGTTAATGGACAGTGTGTAGTGCAGGAGAGCCTGGCATATGATACCATAACATCCAGTCTGAGAATGAAGGCGGAGGCAGTCACAGCAGGATAAACAGCATACATATGTCGTGATTGTAACGGACTCGCAGAGCATGCTGAGTAGAGTGACTACAGGCATGCTTCGTGCAGAGTGGTAATGTCAGTGGTGACTTCTTCTGACAAGGTGCATGCTTGTTTTCCACAAGTTGTTTTGTTTAATTCTTCCACACCTGCTGATGTACCTTTCATTTATTTGTAAAAAAAAAAGGCCATTAGGATGGGTTTCATTTGATCACGCTTTGTATTTAAGCAACTGCTAACGTGAATTCAGTACTAGTACCTCTATTGTGTGGATGGATATAGCCAGGGACTTTTTGTTATATGAATGTCAGGTAGTCAGGTTGGGATGATATCTTGATATCCCGTGCTGTAAGTGTTGTTGTTTAGTTTGTAAGTAAACATTGATGAAGTGGGAAGATATTGATTTTATACTGTTAACAAATATAAAATCAGTTTGTGAGTTGACAGTGGTGGTGTGAAGAAATTGCTTTCATATTGTTAACAAATAGTAGAATGATAAAATATGTTAGGGAGTAGGCAACGATGAAGTGTGAAGATATTGCTTTCATATTGTTAACAAATAGTAAAATGATAAAATATGTTAGGGAGTAGGCAACGATGAAGTGTGAAGATATTACTTTCATATTGTTAACAAATAGTAAAATGATAAAATATGTTAGGGAGTAGGCAACGATGAAGTGTGAAGAAAGTGCTTTCTTGCTATTGTCAGTTTGTGCATGATTGTGGTTATGTTGATTTGATTGTAGGTACATTCCTGTGCAACAATGAGGCAGAGAGACACAAATGTAAGGTGGCTGAAAGGACAGTCTCACTATGGTAAGATGTTTGTCTGTGCTCTGATGTATGTTTGTCTGACTATCGATATATCTGTCTGTCTGTATATCTGTCTGTCTTTCTATCTATCTCTGTCTGTGCCTATCTATCTATCTATCTATCTATCTGTCTATCTATCTATCTATCTATCTATCTATCTATCTATCTGTCTATCTATCTATCTATCTATCTATCTATCTATCTATCTAGACTCATGTGAACAATGACATGTGGTCCACATTTTCCATTACATGTCTATGGGTAATTGCAGTTTTCTACCCTGAACCAAATGTGCTGGCTGAACTGTGTTGAATTCTGTACATCTTCTAACTCTGCAGCTTGAGTTTCTTTGACTGTGGTAGTCACATCTATGGCTAGCCAGGTTGTCACAGCAAATACTGATATAAAGTTGTTTTTATCCTGTCACTCTACCAGACATTGAGCTTTGTATCTGCTCATAACTAATTCATGGGAAATGAGTTTCTCCTTTCCTTCCACACATTTGGATATATATTTTCCTTTGTCTTTTTCCTTCTGTAGAGAATAGGTTATATAGAACCTGTTTTGCTGTATGGCAGTGAATCATGGGACGTGAATGAACAAATTAGGAAGAGCAATTTGATTGGCTACGCACTCAACCAACAGAATTCATATTTAGAGGAATTAATGAAGAATAGTCAACCAATACCATCCTGATGTCACGCTGAGGGAGATACTGAGAAGGGGATCCGAGTACTTATGGACTGAATGGTTTGATGTGCAGCGAGGGTCATCTGTCGACTAACTAACTTGGGAATGGTCAATGTTCTTGACCTCAGGAGAGGGTATCAGAGACTGAACAAACACAAGGATAGGTTTTGTCTCTCTGCTTCAACACACTGTATGTGTGGACTAGGCAGACAAACTGCTGAACATGTCCTCTGTACAGTGAACTAGCCGGCTCTGTGGCGAAGGAATCACGGATGCTATTCCCAATCCTGTATACTGCGTTCGAATTAAATTGGTAGCAGAACGCCTTGCATTGGTTTTCATACAATGGTTTGAGTTCCAGTCATTCAGAAAACAATGAAAAACTACTGAACGTAAACTTGCCAAGAAATGCTGGGGTTGTGAAGGATATGCAACTGACTGACTGACAGTGAACTAAGAAAGATATACTAGTCGCCCACTGAATTGACACTAACTCCAAGCTTTATGGAACTAAAGATATACTGGCTCACTGAATTGACATTAACTACAAGCTGTATGGACCTAAAGATATACTGGCTCACTGAATTGACACTAACTCCAAGCTTTATGGAACTAAAGATATACTGGCTCACTGAATTGACATTAACTCCAAGTTGTATGGAAGTACAGATATACTGGCCCACAGAATCAACACTAACTCCAAGTTGTATGGAAGTACAGATATACTGGCCTACTGAATCAACACTAACTCCAAGTTGTATGGAAGTACAGATATACTGGCCCACTGAATCGACACTAACTCCAAGTTGTATGGAACTACAGATAAACTGGCGCACTGAATCGACACTAACTGCAAGTTGTATGGAAGTACAGATATACTGGCCCACAGAATCAACACTAACTCCAAGTTGTATGGAAGTACAGATATACTGGCCCACTGAATCGACACTAACTCCAAGTTGTATGGAAGTACAGATATACTGGCCCACAGAATCAACACTAACTCCAAGTTGTATGGAAGTACAGATATACTGGCCTACTGAATCAACACTAACTCCAAGTTGTATGGAAGTACAGATATACTGGCCCACTGAATCGACACTAACTCCAAGTTGTATGGAAGTACAATTATACTGGCCCACTGAATCGACACTAACTTCAAGTTGTATGGAACTACAGATAAACTGGCGCACTGAATCGACACTAACTGCAAGTTGTATGGAAGTACAGATATACTGGCCCACAGAATCAACACTAACTCCAAGTTGTATGGAAGTACAGATATACTGGCCCACTGAATCGACACTAACTCCAAGTTGTATGGAAGTACAGATATACTGGCCCACAGAATCAACACTAACTCCAAGTTGTATGGAAGTACAGATATACTGGCCTACTGAATCGACACTAACTCCAAGCTGTAGGGAACTAAAGAGGAACTTCAAAAAACAGTCCAGTTCAACATGAGATTGTGCCTGATGGTGTAATCATCAAAGACAGTGACTGCAGGAAGATGAAGCAGCAGCAGCTTTGTATTTTGAAGAAACACTAACTAATCATACATTAGTTTAACAACTAAACACATCAGCAATTTCCCAGAAAGAGGATTGACTTCATTGCACTGAGTTTGACCCATTTAACCATGTTTCTCTCTGGCGTATAGCAGGTCACCTGCTGAGATGAAGAAAAGAGGAAAGAGAGGAAGAAAGTTTTTGTTTGTTTGTTTTTTTGCGCTCGCTTGCATTGAACTCAAGCGTAGTCCATACACGTGCTACTACTTCTATTGCACTGGGCTGATTTTTGTGCGTGGATTAGCTTTCTCTATTACCAGTGTCCCTTGCCATCTCGTAAATCCACACCAACTTCAGAGGTACTTGTAACTTACGACCTTAAGTCAAGGACGAGAAGCCAACAATTTAATCCAACTGACCGGTGTAGGTGTTAAACCCGCTACCTCGGCATCAGCACACCGGAAGTTTAAGAACAAGTGCTCTTATCCACCATTCAGCCACGCTGACCTCCAAGAAAGTGTGTGTGTTATGCAGGAGTAACAGTTATACGTCGGACATCACTTCAGCATGTGCTCGCGATATATATGGACGTTCTAGTTGTACTTTTTCCACAGGTCTTGTCTGAACTGACCAGAAATCTGGCAAGATTTTATTTAACACTTAATCATAAACTAATGAAAACCAGAAACACATCTGCTGTTTCCTGGATTCTGATTGTTTGGACTGCGAAAGGGTTAAAGGAAAGATAATCGATTTCATTGCACTGGGCTTGACTCCATTTGCCTCCGGCTCTCTGCAGAATTGCAAGCCACCTGCCAAGAGGATCACAGAAAGCACAAACTCATTATTCCGATGATGATCCCCCAGGGGTCTCCAGAAATATGCACTTGTGGTCTGTTTGACAAAGTCCAAACCTGAACCCATAACCTTCAGAGAGTGAGACAGACAGCTTGATCAATTCGCTAGGAAGGCCCAAAACATTGCAAGAAGAAGAAAAGATGAAGGAGAAGAAGAAAGTATGTGTTGTGCAAGAGTAACATTTATACATTGAATATCACTACAGCATGTGTACATGATATAAATGGACGTTTTAATTGTACATTTTCACAGGTCTTTTCTGAACCGACCAGAAATTTTACAAGATTTTATGAATCCAATGTACGAGCCAAACCAAACAGTCATTTGGCCTTCAGTTGCTCCACAGAGTTTGGTCAGTATTAAGTGTTTATTGGTGTTTTTTTTTTTTTTTTTTTGGTTCAGATAGATTTTTGGTTTTTTTTTTTCTTTATAATGCTGTCATTTGAGTTTTCTTACAATTACAACATGAAGAATGTAGATGACTTGATTTCCATCACAGTAGGCAAGAAGGCCAAGCGGTGACGGAGCTGTTAAAATGGGAATACAGGGGACAAGATGGGCTTTTGTAGCCCTGGGAAAATTGTGAAATTCAGGGGAAATTAATGCTACCACTAATTACAACATGAAGAATGTAGGTGACTTGATTTCCATCACAGTAGGCAAGAAGGCCAAGCAGTGACGGAGCTGTTAAAATGGGAATACACGGGACAAGATGGGCTTTTGTAGCCCTGGGTAAATTGTGAAATTCAGGGGAAATTAATGCTACCACTAGGCTTGGAATGTCTTTGGTTAGTTGGTTGGTTGGTTAGTTAGTTTGGAATGTCTTTTAAGTCAGGCATTGAATCATTATTGCTGTATGAGTGGGTGGCATGGAAAGTGTTATTGTTTTGGTTTGCTCACTTTGAACTGAAGCGTAGTCCATACATGTACTAATACTTCTTGCCCACTGGACTGATTTTTGCATGTGGATTAGTTTTCCCTATTACCAGTGTCCCTCGCCATCAGGCACACCCACTCCAATTTGAGAGGTACTCAAGTTAAAAACATCAACATTTTAGTTCAGCTGACCAGTGTAGGTGTTAAACCTGCTATCTCGGCATCAGCGCACTGGAAGTTTAAGAGCAAACACTCTTCCATTCGGCCACGCTGATCGCTTGCATGGAGAGTGCTCGGATAATCACTGATAAACTGCAAACATCGGTAAATTTGTACCTGCACAGAGAGACTAAAGTGGCGTGGCAGGGTCACTGACGTGAAGCTTGGGGAGAGGGCTGGAAGACTTCAGTGGGTCAGAAGGTGAGGAGGGAATGCTTGTGCTAGATGGGACACATATTGAGAGTACCTGAGGATGGTATAACTATAAGGAAGGGGTTACAATTGCAATTTGCATACCTGTTTAAAACACAAGTGCGCTGATTTTTTTGTATGGGTGCCAGTCTTTCAGGAAGCAAGGGAAAACTACTGAACTTGCCAGGAAGTCACAATCAATTTTTTTTTCAACGAGAAAAAGAGTGTTGAGGTCCTACATAGAACCTGTACTTTTGTATGGATGTGAAGTGTGGACAATGAGCAGACAAGCTGAAAAACATCTGATGGCTGTGGATATGTGGTTTCTGAGGAGAATACAAAGTATACCATGGGCAGACAGAAAAACCAAATTACCAATCCTGAAAGAAAAACCTATAAACTGATTAGAGAATTAGACTTAGACAGTCAGTTATTTGGACATTTATGAGAAGAAATAAATTGGATAACTTGGTAACAACTGGCAAGATTGGGGGGAGGAGAACAAGGGGAAAACAGAAGTAAATACCCGGATAGCTTGGCCACGTGGTATAGTTGAGACAAGAACACTGAGCTGATCCACGACTTTGATGATCATGTGAAATGGTTAAAGATGACCGCTTACGCTTATCATGATGATGATTGGATGCTTAGAATGTCTTGTTTTGTGAGTGACTTAGATAACATGTCTGTTGAATGTTTGGTATCTGTCTCCGATTGTCTCTACAAAGTAGTTGTACTATTTTTATTATTCAGACTGTCTGGACGGGGCTTTACCTTCGGGGTGTCATAAATCAGGCCCCTCAAGAGGAAGCTTGGCAAGAAATCTATAAGATTAGAGAGTACGACAAAGAGCTGAGGTCAAAGGTCAGCAAGCTACGACGACAGCTAGCATCGTTAGAAAGGGAGGCTATTTCCCATGGAGTTCTGACACCGCCCTTGTCTTACACCAGCGAGAAGGCATCGGTGGAAAATAGCTAGAAAAGCTGAAAATGAACAAACCATGTTCTTTTTATTTTCTTTATGCTCTGTGATGCTGTTGCATTTGTGATTTGGTCCAATGCTTATGCCATACATGTTTAGGAGATTAACTTAGACCTCAGGATTATTCTGTGATTGCTTTGTAAATTTTTTGTCATTTTGTCCATATGACATCATAAGATGCATTGCACTGTTCCATCAAGCCTGCGGCTCAGTAGGGATTGGGGCATACATCCATCTTTGACAAGTATGATTTTGGGTTTGCTTTCTTTAGTCTTTGACGGTTTCCAGACTACCTGCAAGGCAGCAGGTTTGTGCCTCTCTTTGGTTCCTGCCTTTGACATGGGAGACCCTATCAGTAGCTGCGCTGCCATTGGCAGAGCTCTGGGGGTCGTTGGAACACAAAGCCCCTCTACCACTTCAAAGTGGTGACATGACAGATGAGGTTTTGTCTGTTTATTTGACTTGTTTTGTTTCTTCATGAGCTTGTCTGGAGCAGATATTGGTGTCGTGACTCTCCATCCTGTCTGTCAATATTTTAATTAAGTTGATGTTGCTTATGTTGTTATTTCTTGACCAACTGTTTAACCTTTGTACATACATCTTTCACTGTTGTCCTCTGTCTCTCTTGTCTAGTTGTCCTCTGCCTCTATTATCTAGTTGTCCTCTGCCTCTATTATCTAGTTGTCCTCTGCCTCTATTATCTAGTTGTCCTCTGCCTCTCTTGTCTAGTTGTCTTCTGCCTCTATTATCTAGTTGTCCTCTGCCTCTCTTGTCTAGTTGTCCTCTGCCTCTATTATCTAGTTGTCCTCTGGCTCTATTATCTAGTTGTCCTCTGCCTCTATTATCTAGTTGTCCTCTGCCTCTATTATCTAGTTGTCCTCTGGCACTATTATCTAGTTGTCCTCTGCCTCTCTTGTCTGGTATTTTCTCACATAAAGCTAAACGCATTGTTCTGTTGACCTTGCGCATTCATTTGATTTGCCTTTTCCTTATGGTTTAGATGAGTGGTCAAGTAGTACCTTCATCTGTCAGCAGCTCAGAGTTTTCATCTGCTCACAATATTCTCAAAAACCACATCTCCTCTGCCTCTAGTTTCTTTACCATTGTCCAGCATTTGCATAAGTACAGAAGAAAATGCCACATAAGCTTTTCAACAAGCAGATTTTTGTTTTCCTTCTGTTTTTTATCTCCCATCCCACTAAAGGAGTCTTTTGGTCACTGTGTAGCCTTGATATTTAAAACAATTTACCTGCTTGATTTGTACATCATCATGTGCCATGCTGTTCATGTCTCTCCACAGATCTCGGTCTTTGGTGTCCTGGATTAACTCTATTGATGATATTCCGCCATGCCACCATCTCCTTCCATCCATCACTTGGTCTGTCTCTGCCTCTTTTCCCATTGATCTGTCCAGTTGTCACGATGTTCTCAAATGCCTCTCTGCTCATCACATGACCAAAAAAAGCTGTTTGATTTGTACACCATTGCTATATATAGGGAGCGCCAATTGGTCTACACAAATACCAGTCCAGCACAATATGCTCAGCAGTATGCCTTAAGGCATTTACAATGGTCCTTTACTTACTTTTATTTATTTTTACTTTTACTTACTTGAGGAGTGTCTGATCGAGTGGCTAGAATGTCGGGCTCCCATGCGGGAGACCTGCGTTTGAATCCTCGATTCTGTTGGGGGAAAAAAAAAAACGCTATCCTGCACAGTTGGTGGCAACTCCACTAGCCATGCGGCCTCAATTCCTCAGGCTCAAGACATATGACTGTGAATCCTGGAAAATTATTGAACAGGCGAAAAAAATCCCTGGAAGCCTTGGAGTTGTGGTTTTATAGAAGAATGCTGACAATTAATTGGACAGGCAAAATGAGCAGTCTGGACATTTTGAGGGAAACTGAGTCACAAAGACAACTTATCACAAACATCAGAAAGAAGCAGTCATCTTTTTTTTGGCTACATTATTAGAAGACAAAAACTGAAACATGTGACAACCGGAAAGATTTGCAGAAAAAGAGATAGAGGAAGATAGCGTGAGAAGATTCTCAATAGTCTTGTGTCATGGCATGGAAGGGAGTCAACATGTGAATTGATCCGTGCCATGGGAGATAGCACGTGAAGAGGCATGATCGCCCACTCCAGCCAGCAAGGCACTGGATGATGATGATGATTTATCTTTGGATATTGGGCTGGAGGAAGCATACCAACCCAGGCCGAATCCCAGCCAGTCCATTTGTGCTGTGCTGGATCGTGACCTGGTTGACACCTAGTATGACACTCTACAGATTTGACTTCTGGTCCCCAACATGGAGAATAGGCAGTTGAGCTATTAAGGCCTCTGGAGTGTTTATGCTTGTGGCTATGGTTTGTTTACGCATTTTCTTCATGTTGGACTAGTAGTGCATGGTTCCATCGCTCTGCTACTGAGTTGAGTGTGTGGAGCGATGCTGAGCTGTGAATTTTGTGTGGAGTACTTATACATCTGTCCACGGTTGTTTGTAACGTGAACTGCGTGTTCAGAAAAATGGCAGCCAGGCGGTTGCTGAACTAACTGGATATGCCTTATGCAGAAATGTGTGGCTGCTGGTTTTCTAGTTACTGCCGCTTCCATCGATGATGAACTGCATTTGTCGTGCGGACTTTTGTGTTGGCATTCTGGCAGCGACATTATGCATAATATACCTGTGTGGGCTATTGGTTTGTCGAGGCTCCTGTCTGTTTCACTTTTCAAATGTGACAGTGAGGAGCATTTTATGTGGTATTCACTAGCACAGGAACGGAGTATTATGGGGACGACCCTTTGCTGTGAAGTTAGAACCGCGACTGACTGACTAACAGATTTTAAGTTGAAGTACCAGTCTTGCACATCCTGCCAGTGTCGGAAAACTGCAATACAATGCCCGTGAAGTTAGCCAATGGAAAGTCTCTTCGCCAACCTGACTCCAGTAGAGTTCTTATCGGGGCCTGACTCCAGTAGAGTTCTTATCGGGGCTCAGACAACCTGAACATCAAAGCATTGTAGAGTTAAAAGTTAATAGTCTTCTTGAAAGTTAAAACTTGTCTTCTAGAGAGTTAAAACTTAACAATCTTCTTGAAAGTTAAAACTTGTCTTCTAGAGAGTTAAAACTTAACAGTCTTCTTGAAAGTTAAAACTTGTCTTCTAGAGAGTTAAAACTTAACAGTCTTCTTGAAAGTTAAAACTTATCTTCTAGAAAGTGAACACTTAACAGTCTTCTAGAGAGTTGAAACTTAACAGTCTTCTAGAGTTAAAACTTAACAATCTTCTACACAGTTCAAATTTGTTTTATCATATGTGTTCTCAAATATATTATAATTATCATTATTACTTTTATAATAATTTTGTCTTGATCATTTATGTTTGGTTATTTTGTTGTGAATCTTGTGGAGTGACTTTTTATGTTGGGCCTTCATTTCCTGTGGTTTATTGTCTGACTAGGCTATCGTATGCTTGTTTTGTTTTGTTTTGTTATTATTTTAGTGTTTATGTTCTCAAATGTACTACTGGTGCTGCTGCTACTACTTCTACCACTCCAACTACTACTACTACTACTGTAATTAATACTCTTACTTCTGCTATTACTACCGCTGCTGTTGCTACTGGTGTTGCTACTACTGTTTTATTATTATTAATAGTACTACTACTACTACTGTTACCAAATTCTTAGGGCCATTATGATAATAATTATTATCATTATTGTTTTAATGTTTTTCCAATCACTTTGATTATTATGATAGGTATTTTCATCATAATTATAATTGATGTTGCTATTTTTGTTGTTATTTTTCATTTGTTTTGTTACTATTTTGTATAGGAAACTGTGTATTTACTATACCACAATACTTAATTAAATGTGTGTATTACCCATATTTCTATTCCATGATATTATTTATAACAGTTGTGTTTGTTTGAACTGAATCTAGACATATATGTTAATCATTGACTATCTGTGTAAGGAAAACACTATCACAGTTTCGTACCTGGCCTCAGTTCAGTAGCTGTTTCAGTATATATTTATGTATATGCACACACATTCTGACCAATAAAAAGATGTCAATTGAAACGAGTAAAAGAGTGTTGAGGGGATACATAGAGCCAGTTCTTTTGTATGGATGTGAAACTTGGACAATGTGCAGTCAAGCTGAAAAACATCTGATGGCTGCAGAAATGCGGTTTCTGAGGAAAATGCAAAGGATACCATGGACAGACAGAAAAACCAATGACCAAGTACTACAGGAGACAAATGAAAATCGTAGATTGATTAGAGAAATTAGACGTAGACAGTCAAAATTTTTTGGACATGTTATGAGAAGAAATGGATTGGAGAACTTAGTGACAACTGGCAAGATCGAAGAGAACAGACCAAGAGGAAGACCGAGAGGAAAATACCTGGATGGCTTGGCCACATGGCATGGACGAGACAGGAACACTGAGCAGATCCACGACGCTGGTGTTCGAGTGAAATGGCGAGTCATGACCGCCCTCGCTTTCCGGCATGGCACATGATTGATGATTGATTTATATGCACACACAGACAGACATCTTTGCCTCAAGGGGAATACAAACACATGACACCCAGACTGGCAGACAAGCATGCTAGCCCCTGTATTACCATGGCTGCCACCGGTTGATCCGCCCTGTATGATAGTTTAATTGCTTTAAACGCTTTTGATGTTCGTGATGACATTATAAATAGAATGTGAATGTAACGCAAGGAGCGAGAAAAAGAGAGTCAGAGAAATGTATGTTTAACTTATTTACTCACATTTAATTTGGAAATTAATATACCTTCATCTTTTGCAAACTCTTGACAGGAAACAGTACTGGAATATATGCCCTTTATGACCTTATATATTTGCTGCGGTCTGTCTCCAATATTACCTTTTATGTATGTATTTTCTTTTGAATGTTTAGTGACCTTTGAATTAATTTATTGTAATCATACATTCCTGATACATGTCCATATATATATATAAACTTGAGTCTTAATGAAAACCCAAGTGGAAAGTGAATGCAAATCGTATCTTATCTATAAAATTTGAATGATTTGAGGCTGCTGTTGCTCACTTGTTTTATATTTTCTTTACATAGCCACACAAAACTCAGTTATTTCATAATACATTCATCAATTTTCAGCTGTTAATGTTATTAAATAATTGCAGTGTTGTTTTAGTATTCTCATTGTGTAAATGTTACCTCATCATCATCATCACGTGGCTTGTACTTTACCTTTAATTATCTATCACTTCTTGAATTCATTGACATTGTGGGCTTCCTCGTCTTCAGTGCACATTCTTTCATACTTACCTTTTCCAGATGTCAGGTCTTTTTACATGCCCAAAATATTTTTTTTTTAATTTAATTTTTTTAAGGGCTTAACTGATTCAGTGCTAAAGAAAAAGCAGCTTTGGACCTAATCAAAATGGATGTTGGAAAATAGGAAGTAGTGGTGTGTCACAGTTATGACTTAAAAGCTTTTAATGGTAGCAGACATGTTGCATTATATAACAAATTACAGGGAGTTGCATAAGGAAAAATACAATATATAAGCCATTGGCAGATACGGGAAGTCGTCTAAGATGATTAATCATCCCTTGGCACTTAAACGGTAAAAAAGCAAGAGGGTCAACTTTATTTCATCGGGCTTTATCTCATATTATTTGGTCTCTTTCCAATGGGCGGCCTGCCGAAAACTTCGCACAAAGCACAAACTTTATAGCTCCAGTGACGACACCCACGAGTCTTCAAGAAAATTGCACTCTTGAAACCATCATTGCTGTTCCCGTACAAGAAAGTATCGACATCTGTAGCGTAATTTCTGTTCCTCCAGCAGAAGACAAAACTTTCTGATGATCAGAAATCTTTGCCCATGACTTTAACAATATCCTTAGCTTTCTCTCTAATCATAGACCCTGATTTATGAATGCCCAAAATTGAACCCACAATTTTTGAAACGTGATGCAGGCAACGTAACCACTTCACTGTGGAGACTCCCTAACTTTATTTACCTTAGTTACCAGCCTTCATTATTGTTGTGTTCTTGTTGGACAGATCTGTTCAGTGTCTTTTTCTTTCAATGAGTTTATAATACTCTTTTATAACACTCACATTTAAAACCAGATATATGCCAGAGTAATTAACAATGATTGCCTGAAAGAAACTAATGAAACTAGAACAACATATTCAACAATAAGAATGAGACAAACAACTTTTTTTGGTCATGTGATGAGAAGTGAGGCATTGGAGAAAATTGTGATGACTGGAAATAACAAGGGGAAGAGACGCAGAGAGCGACCAAGAGAAATGGATTGAGATGGTGGCAAGGAGGAATATTACCAGTAGAGTTGATCCAGAACACCAATGACAGATCTGTGGAGAGACATGAACACCTATGCCAACTGACAAGGCACTTGATGATGATGATATGCTTTTCAACTGAGTTGTTAAATGCCCATGTTTCACACCCATTGCCACTGTGACCTACAGCCTATAGTACCTTGCGGTGTAGGACGGGGGTTTCACACCCATGTGATGTCATAAAACATGCGTGCACCTAGAGTCTTAAGGCATGTTTAAGAGTAAAAAGAAGAAGTAGAAAATGTTTCAGAATAATATGTGTGGATTAGCTTTCCCTATTACCAGTGTCTCTCGTCATCAGGCGAAGAACCCACTCCGACTTCTGAGGTACTTTTAATTTACGTTCCCCAAGTCAAGGACGAGAAGTGAACATTTCAGTCCAACTGACCAGTATATATATGGGTTGAACAATATATCTCGGCATCATCACAAGCTCTCCTTGTGTCTTTACTTCTGTAAAGCTCTGGAATGCATGCATATTAATATATCTCATGGTATTATTCTTACTCGTTTGTGTGTGTGTGTTCTCATCCATTTGTTTGGTCAAGTATTTGAAAGAATGAAACTCACCAGGTGCAATATAATGAATGTGTACATATCACTGCCTTCATGATAATTGATGTTGTACTTAGAAGTTATGTGTTAGTGGATTGTGTTTCATTTTTGAGTCACTAATAAAATTTAGTGTGGGTCACAGATTCTTTGTGTATTTTATATATTTATTCGTTTATAGTCATTTTCTCCATATAACTTGAAGGTTTTAAATCAGATGTGAGTGAGATATGATTGAGCTACATATGACAATAGATGGTACTACGTGCTTTCTGTTGGCACTGAATGATGGGCGACGCTTACCAAACCTGACACTCCACATTGTCTCAATGGCTTTGGGCAAAATAGTGCAATTGGGAGGGTACAAACCTTATTATCCTGGTGCGAGGAAATGCAACCTAAGACTAAATGTCATGGCAGGGCAGACCAGGCCCTAAGCCTTGGTTGGAAACGTCTAAGATCAAAGTTTTGAAAGGCAGACAGTTACAACATTGCCTTGCTGATTCGGCATCTTCTGAAGCTTGTCTTGTTCCAGATATATTGGTGTTACCTTTCCTTCGGAGTAAACTTGGCAGACGGAGAGAGGGATCATGTTGCATTGGCAACTCGTGGTTTCTGCAATTCAGCCCCAGCTCTGTGCTGTAGAGAGGTATAACTCCATCTCTGGTCTTACCACCATGGGTTGTAATTATGCCTTTGTTGAAGCATAATGTAACAAACTATCATCTGTCAAGATGGCAAGGTGCCAGTCAGTCAGTCTTGAAGTTTTTTTGGTTTTTTTTCCCGCGTTTCCATCCTGTTTCAGGATATTGCTGTCAACACCAGCATCTTTCACCTGTATGTTGATTCCTAGGCTAGATTACGCTCATCAGCACGCCACGACTTTCTGAGCGACCGGCTGCATACTCTCATAAGTCACTAGCGTGACTCGAACCACTTCTAATTCTCGTCCGCTCACGTTGACTATGAGAGTATTCGGGATTAACGGAGAAAGCTGCTAACCCCTCGGCCAGGCAGCCGGCCAGTCTTGAAGTTGGGAATTGGAAAAATGTGCCATCTAAAATGTACAGCAGAATGGAACAGTAGCCACCTACTGGCTTGTCAATGAGCAAACATCATCTTTCACGGTTGAGACAACTCTCAGTGGAAGACAAATACAGACACATGTTTCTTCATCTTTGTTCTTTTTTTTTTTTCAAGGGAAAGTGTCACATCAGTTATGTACGTGAAAGATCACCTTGTCCAACTTGGGCGTGCAGTTGTATAAGGTGCCCTGCCTCTAGACAGATCCCATCCAAGGTCACAGTCTTTATCTGCCTGTGGCTACGTTTTCTTTCCTGTCAGGTTTGCCAGGGCAATGGCTTTACAGCCTACTCTTTTCCAACTGGAGTGGGGTTTGTAACGTGCACAGCTGGCACATGGGACCTGCTATTTTTAGCCATTATCCAAGAAATCTAGCTTTGCTATCTCACTACCCAAGAGATCAGGGGTACGTGTGATATCATTAGACACCAGTGGCTCTTGAAAAAAATGTCCAGCCTTGTTGAGGTCTAATCTGGTATCTTTGAACCCTGCGGTGAACGCCATAACCTACCACTACCTCTCTCTCTCTCTCTGTGAGACCAGAAGGGTACAATGTCAGATGGGCTTGCATGCCCAATTGTTAACGCATTGAAAGGAAATAAAAGTTTGCTGATTCTCCCCTCTCTCTCTCTCTCTCTCTCTCTGTGTTTCTCTTTCTGTGTTTCTTTCTCTCTCTCTCTCTCTCTGTGTCTGTCTCTCTGTCTATCTATCTATCTATCTATCTGTCTGTCTATGTATGTATGTATGTATCTATCTATCTATTGTCTGGATATTTTCTCCGGGGCATGCTGGTGTGTTGGGGAATGAACGGGCAGACAGATTGGCTGGCTCTGCAAAACTTGGTGGAGTATTGATGCATGATAAGGCAGACGTGGTTGCAGCCTTTTGGGAGCACATGTACACCTCGGAGGAGCAAATGAATCACCATGGTCTGGCAAGAATGCGACAGCGTGGAGTGACTAGGGGATCTGGCCGATGCTCAACGCTCAGAGGAAAGGCGAGACACACATATAATCAGATTGCTACTGGTACTATTGGGGTTGGAACTCTTCGCTGGCTTCTGAGGATGGGGACGGAGCGCTTATGGGAATGCCCCAAATGCTGTGATGTTGGTTCCTAAATCAATCAATCAATCTATCTATCTGTCTGTATGTCTGTCTATCTGTCTGTGTGAGAGAAAGAGAGAGAGAGAGAGAGGCAGAGATATAAGAAGGAAAGAATGTCAGATGGGCCAGCATGCAGACATGTTGTAGTATAACGCTGTGACAACATTTTGGCGATATATAAGCCCACGGCAGATACGGGAAATGGCTTACGACGATTAATCATCCCATGGCACTTATCAGTTAAGGCGTGTTAAAGGGTTCTCTACTTTTACTTTCAAGCAAGGGAACAGAACAAACATGGCGCACAAACAGCCTTAGTGGGTTAAATTTCAAAGTGATTTGCTTGTAAACTGCTGTGAATCCAGTGTAAGCTGTAAACAAGGGCAGGACAGGATTACAAATACTCCTTGCATGGCGATGTTTATTTAATTACTTAGCTCGCTGGTTGTGGTAGGCTAACGCACGCTTGCCGATCTTAGTTGATCCCGAGACCATATTGTAGCAGAAGTCACGGACCGCACAATTGACGCACCAGTTCGTGCAGTGCGTTCATTGTACATGAGTAAACATGTCGTGAGAAGAGAACGGTTGGAGTAACCGAGTATCTCGTTACAACGGGGAAGCTGGAAGGGAGAGGAGACCCAGAGAGGAGATGTTGGACAGTTTAACATCTAGGCATAGAGGAACATCAGTATCAGAAATGGTGTTTGTCCTTCAAGAATGGTGATGACCATTCATTTCATCCAGTGGGGTTGAAGATGGATGAAGAATGACCTGTGCGATGAATTGGATTAAAGTGAGGAAGAGTTGCGCAAGTATCAGAAATAATTAACATCAAAAGAGACAGAAGGCTGTGTTCAGACATGATCACCAACGCCACGCTGTATGGACTAGAAGAAGAAGAAGAAGAAGAAGAAGAAGAAGAAGAAGAAGAAGAAGAAGAAGAAGAAGAAGAAGAAGAAGAAGTATAAAAATTGACCCAGTACAAACTATTTATAGTATATTACAACAAAGTGAGTACCTTTGTTTCAGCTGTTTTGACATGTGATCTCATATGATGTTGTTTATTTCATTTCTTCCGGTTATTTTGTGGTTGCTTATTAGCTGGGCCGACTCTGTGGCGTACAGTGTTAGGAAAATACAGCTGAGGGCATTTTGCAAGCAGACCGCCTTGTGTTGGCATTCATAAACTAGTATGAGTGCTGGTTCTTCAGAAAGCAATAGCAAACTATTGAACGTAAACTTGTCAAGAAATCACAAACAGCCGATAAATATCTGGGGTTGACAGTGACATCCTGTAAAAGATATGAAACTAACTTATTAGTTTGGGGCAACCATGTGTTACCGGGACCCTTAACCCTATCAGACCTGAGGCCCTAACCCTAACTGTCCCCTATACCTAGGCTCCTGAGCATTAAAGAGAAAAGACCAACATGATATAGAAAAATGTTAGTTACATGCAAACAAGTGTTTAGAATAAGATGTAACTTGCTCCACCTATGTGTCTCCACCTTGCAGTGGTGGGGGAGCTTGCGTGTCCCATCGACCCCATGTGCTTGCCGATGGGTGAAAACTACATATCGGACGGCTCGTGGGATAGGGACCAGACTAAGAGAGACACAACCTGCTGCTCTGCAGGTAAGACTGAGGATAGCAGTCAAAATCAGGCAAACGATCCCTAAATCTCAGTCCGGGCATAACCTCTAAGGTTCCCATCCGAGGTGTATGGCTGAACGTCTCTAAGCCATAAACTCTCGGAAGTCAGAGCCTGGCCGACACAAACCTACATCAAAATTGTGATGATGTGCTGAGAACGCTACATGCTCGGCGCAGATTCGTTCGATGGCTCTTAGCTGGGGGATATGAGGTATCCCCGGATGAAAGGGCCTGACCGTTACTCGCCCATAGACGCACGGAGGTAAGGTGCTGAGCCGGCAGCACATGTAGCCTACCTCGTGAGTGAGTACAAAAGGTGGAAAAACACCTCGGTCGCACGTCTCGCAGACGTCCGATAGTCTGTAACCACACTCATGGAGTGAGTGTAGTCAAAGGTGGAAAATTGTCTCGTTGACACGAAATGGAACGCCTGTCTTGCGAATCCATTACGTGGCAGCCCGAAGCGAAAGCTTGCTGTGTGGAAGCCGAAACAAGAGTGTCGAAACCCGAGGAAGGCTAACCTCATTAAAAAATGCCCGCCGGAAGCCGGAAGTGTCGTCCTACGGGTGGCAAATTAAAAATTGACACTACGCATTTACGTCCGAGTGAAATGTCTCGTCCGAATGTCTCTCGTGCTAGGAACAGCTCTGACTACCTAGTTTCCGAATGCCGCTCTTGTTCGGAACAGCTCTGACTAGGTAGTTTTCCGAATGTCTGTCGTGCCTGGAACAGCTCTGACGGGCGCAACGACAAGCACATGTCCGAAAACTCGCTGAGTGGATACCGTCTGCAAACCTGTCTGGTTTGTGCAGGAATGGCCCGGGGCAAACGAAATGACCAATATATTGAAGTGAGGATTTAAAGCAGCCATGAGCAGGACGTGACGATTCCCTCGGCTAGCCCAGAACCAGGGCGTTATGTGTCGGCCCTGCAACTATGGAAGCAACCTTGGATGGCGGAAAATGCTATGGACTGTCCCTGCCTTCCTTTGAGGGATGACCGTTGTCTTCGACCGTTCAACCTTGACCAGCATGGTTGTAGATGGCACCACAAAAGTGAGAGTCTCCCAGGAATGCTACCTGGTCATAAAAGCACGCTAAAGTCGATGTGTTGGCCTACGGGTTTCGGCCCAAGGGCGCATAACAGACACACCGCAATCACATCTGAAAAAACACTCCGGATGAACGAAAAGAAGATATTACAACAGGAGGTCAACATTGTCTAATTTACAACAGAACTCGTGCTTAAACTTCCGATGTGCTGATGCCGAGGTCTCGGGTTCAACCACTACACCAATCAGTCGGATTAAGATGTTGACTTCTCGTCCTTGACTTTTGGACGTAGATTACAAGTACCTCTGATGTCGGAGTGGGTTTGCCTGATGGCGAGGGGCATTGGTAATATGGCAAGCTAATCCACACACAAACATCAGTCCAGTGTACTGGAAGTTGTAGCATGTGAATGGACTACGCTTGAGTTCAAAGCGAGTGTGCGCAAAAAAAAAAATATTAAATGGATTATGGTGCACACATATTGCACACCCGCCTGTACAGCTGAGTGTGTGCACTGAACTGTGAATCTCCTGTTGTAATCGAGGAGATTTTAGCACTTATGCTTATTCTTCTTTCGTCTTTCAAGGGCAGTTTGCACATTATGAACCTCAAAGGTCATTGTGTTCAAATAAGCATGCACCTGTGCCGGGTTTTCTTTCTCTAGACAGATCTGTGGAGAAGGCGTTACGGACGCAATTCGCAATGCCGTATACTATACTGTGTTCGAAACACAGTTGCGGGCGATTTTGAAGCAGACCGCCCTGAGTTGATATTCATATAATGGTATGAGTGCTGATCGTTCAGAAAGTAATGGTAAACTACTGAACGTAAACTTGCCAAGAAATCACAAACAGCCATAATTAGGCTGGAGTTTAATGCAACGTCTTGTAAAGGATATACAGCTAACTGTTGTTTCTTCCTCTATACATTTCATCCACGGCAACGAGTTCTATCTTTCCGTAAGTATTTATCTTTTTAGGCGCTTTCCAGCTTTTTCTACCCGCTCATTGGCAGTTTCTATCCTTTTTTCCATGTCTAGCATTTTCACTGGCAGTGTTCATGTCTCTCATCTTCTAAAATTGTTGTTGTTGCTTGTGTGCACTCGCTCGCTTTGAACTCAAGCGTAGTCCATAACCGTGCTACTGCTTCTAGTGCACTGAACTGATGTTTGCGTGTGGATTAGCTTGCCAATTTACCAATACTCCTCGCCATCAGGCGAACTTACTTCGACTACAGAGGTATTTGTAATTTATGTCCCCAAGTCAAGGACGAGAAGTCAACATTTTAGTCCAGCTGACCGGTGCAGGGGTTAAACCCGCTGCCTCGGCATCAGCATAGAATGAACGCGCTTATCCATTCGACCATGCGAAACTTCACTCCACACATACGCAACCACTCATTTGTCCACTCTCTGTCTACAGTGTGGGCCAAAAAAGTGATAACATCTTGTAGCATACGAGTTATTTAAAAATATAATTCAATTAATTGATTATAATGTTTCATGGGACGCAGAGGTATTTCCAAGGCACCAGGGCCGGGTTATATACTGGCCAAGACCTATTGACGCGTCCTCGCCGAGCGTCCTGGGCAACAGGTCCCTTCGGGGTCCTGGCTAAAGTCAGTAGGATCGCCGAAGTCGGAGAGTGTCTGCCTGTACGGCGAGGAACCACCAGTCTGTACACCAATAAGCCAGACATGGCACAACGGATACTCACGCAAACCTCAGGTCTTGTATGACATCACACTGATGTTGGACAACAGGATGCCTTCATCCGACATACAGGACTTCGCGTTGGAGCTCAAGCCAACGAACACAAGCAAGCAAGCAAGCATATTGTTTCATGTAATTTTGTTTGCCAAGTCGTTAGCTAATCAGAAATCATGTTCAATGTGTCCTCCTTGCTTCTCAACGAGTTTTTCTAAGCGTCGACGCCACTCGTTTATGCTACTGTCAATAAAGCGCTGCCCCAGATGTCTCCATTCTTCAAGTATTGCCAACTTGAGCTGCTCAACTAAGGTATACTTTTTCTTGCAAAGCACTCCGTATGGCATAATCTACTGGGTTTAAATCAGGACTGTTTGGTGGCCACATGTCTGGCTCGATGAAGTTAACATTCTCCTGACGAAGAAAGTTTATCGCATTTCTGGCGGTGTGAGATGGAGCTCCGTCTTGCTGTAATGTCCAGTTATGGTGACCACATGTCGCTTGAATTACAGGCAGCAAACCTGGTCTCAGAACATGTTCACAATAGTAATATTCATTGTTTACCTTGGCGCCTGGTTCAACGAACACAATACTAGTTTTCCCCATTCGAGACACACCAACTGAAACCATGATACCGCAGAACATGTTCACAATAGTATTCACTGTTTACTTTGGCGCCTGGTTCAACGAACATAATATTAGTTTTCCTTGGTCTCTGTGGCTAAGGGCTTGCCAACGTGGTTTGTGAGCCCGTATACCCTGGTTCGAAACACCGCGGTGCTGGTTTTTTTCGAAAAAGGTATAGGGGCTGGTCGTTCAGAAAGCAATGGCAAACTACTGAACGTAACACTTGCCTAGTACATCAACAGCAGCTGAAATTGCTGGTGTTGACTGCAACGTCCAATAAGGGATACGCAACAAAATTATTATTATATTCCAGATACCCCAACTGATACCATGATACCGCGGCTGAAATGGTCAGGTTCTCGTATAAGTCGACTTTCCTGAACTTGTATTTTCGAAATTAAGACATTGTATAGCTAAATAGGTAAGTAAGTAAATGAGCAAACAATTTAAGCTATTATGGATACAGTTAAACACATTTTGAGGTAATTATATTACTTTTTACGCGATGTTCTCACTTTTTTCGCACACCCTTATAGGGAAAGCTAATCCACACGCAAAATTCAGTCCATGTCTACTTGAAGTGGTGTGTATGGACTACGCTTGAGCTCAAAGCCAGCTAGCGAAAAAACATGGGGCATTCCCATGCGTGCTCAATCCTCCGAGGCTGCAGCCATCCCAAAGTATTTCCGCTCACTGTTCCCATGGAAAGTTGATTCTGGTATCTCCTCTCCTTCCCACCAAGGCGGTTCTGACGTTCTTGACCAGGTTGTACCAGTTCGTACTGCCTGACTAGAATCGATGTCTAGTCAATATCCGCCACATGAGTCCGTACTGCACTGATTATATCAACCCTTTTACGTCATTTCCGTTATTGTTTTTAATGTTTTATGGTTTGTTTCCTGTTGTTGTTTTCTGATGAAGATTTTTCGCCGCAACATCCTATCTGTTTTGTGTGGACGGTCCATCTTTGTGGCCATTAGACGGTTCTCTCTGTGGGTTAACGTCTTTCAATATATTTTAATTGTTTATCTACTCGTCCACAATGTTCTCTTTATTCTTCTATAAAACCACAGCCCAGCAGTTTCCACATGATTCCTCACGTCTGCCAATGGTCCATGATATGCTTCCGTACATCATGATTGGCTCAAGGTAGACCTCTTTTTATTAACGTCTATTGACACATATAAATTGCAGAGAATATCATTCATCTTGTGAAAGTGTCGTTACGTGGGGCTATTCTACGTGTAACTTACGTAATACATCTTTAAAAAGTCGCTTAAAAGTCGACAGGGTCAACTTCATTGCACCGGGTTTTATCCCATATGTCTCGGTCTCTTTCCGCAGCGCGGAAAGCGTTGCACCAAGCACGAACTCCGTAGCTCTAGCGACGACCCACAGGAATCTCCGAAAAATGTAACTCGTGAACCGAAGGACGCGGCCCGGAATCGAACCCACAACTTTCGGAGCCCAAGTCAAACGGCTGGACCATTTCGCCACGGAGTCTCCCCGGAGACGTAATGCATCTTCCACCTGCTGTTATAGATTGGTCATAGAAGCTGGCCTACCCGCTGTGTTGACATATATTGTTTATTTTTATAGTCCATGTCGGCTCCGTGCCGAAGGTATTGCGGACATAGTTCGTAATCCCGCATAACCGCGCTCGAAACACAGCTGCGTGCGATTTGGCAGCAGACGACGTTGCCTTGGTTGTTTACGTAAATGGTATGGGTGCTGGTCGTTCAGAAAGCAATGGCAAACTACTAAACGTAAACTTGCCAAGAGATCACAAGAGCAAAAATTGCTGGTGTTGACTGCAACGTCCTGTAAAGGATATGCAACTAACTAACTTATAGTTATACCCCGTGGCGTTGGTGATCGTGTCTGTCCACAGCTGTTTGTCTCTTGTGCTGCCAGTCATTTCTGATACCAATATTCCACAATGTCCTGATGTCAAACTGTCCTGCATCTTCTCTTAGTCTTCCCCTGACTCTCTTCCCTCCAACCTTCCGCTGTGACGGCATACTCCAGCAATCCTCTTCTCATCTTCATGACAAGCACAAATAATGTGGGCTGTCTCCTTCTGACGCTAGTAACCAGTTCTCTTTGTTAGTTAACTTCTTTCAATATATCTTCATCGCTTTTCCAACCCATCTCCAACCCATCTTCCAGGGACGCAGAGGTGTTTCCAATGCACCAGGGCCGGGTTATATACTGGCCAAGACCTATTGACGCGTCCTCGTCGAACGTCCTGGGCAACAGGTCCCTTCGGGGTCCTGACTAAAGTCAGTAGGATCGCCGATTCCTCCGAAGTCGGAGAGTGTCTGCCTGAACGGCAAGGAACCACCAGTCTGCACACCAATAAGCCAGACATGGGACAATGGATACTCACGCAAACTTTAGGTCCTATATGACATCACACTGATGTTGGACAACAGGATGCCTTCATCCGACATACAGGACTTCGCGTTGGAGCTCAAGCCAACGAACATAAGCAAGCAAGCAAACAATCCATCTCCAACCCATCTTCCAACGGTGTTCTCAATATTCTTCTATAAAACCACACCTCCAGTTATTTATTTAGGAAGGGGAAGTTAATTTCATATCCTTTACAGGATGTTGCAGTCAACACCAGCATTCTTTGCTGTTGTGATCTCTTGGCATGTGAGTGGCTAAGAACGCCGGTTTCTCCGTTGGTAGACCCTGGTTCGAATCCTTGGTAATGTGTGGATTTTTTTCTGTCGGGGGCAAAAGAAAACCCTCTAACCTGCATAGTTCGCGGCGACTGCACTAGCCAGGCGGCCTTACTCCCTCAGGCTCAAGACCCCCTGCCCTACACTGCAATGTACTTACAATGTCTCTTAAAAGTCGAGATGGTCAACTTCATTGCACCGGTTTTATCCCCTATGGCTCAGTCTATGGCTCCCCTATGGCGGAAAGCGTCGCACAAAACACTAACTTCATAGCTCCAGCGACAACCCCCACCCGTGAATGGAAGGACGCGGCCCGGTATCGAACTCACAGAGCCAGAGTCAGACGGCTCGACCACTTCGCCACGAGTAGATAACAGTTTGACAGTAAGTTTGCCACTGCTTTCTTTCCATTGCTTTCTAGCAGTCACAGCGCATTCCGTTGGTTAGAGGAGACTACTGCAAGACACATTGTATTCATTAAGGATTCAAGGAGTATGCTTAGTAAGGTGGAGAAAGGAATGTTTCGTGTGGAATGGCTATCGTATCTTCAGAGGTCACAGATTGTGAGAATTGTATGGATATGTTGCCCTGGCCATGCGGGAGAATGAACAGTTTGATAGGCTGGCAGGGAATGCATCTCTTGGTGGTAGATTACCTAAGGACAAGGGAGAGGTGGTTGAGCGCCTGTGGGACCAGGTGGAGGAACATATTGAGAACCTGTATAAGGAAAGAATGAGATTGCGGAGGAATCGGCAGGGGTTCTTGGCGAATCTACAAACTGAGAGGGAAGACCAGGAGAACTTTCAATCAGATAGCGATAGAAACGATTAGTAGTGTGACACATTGCTGGCTGTTGAATGAGAGGACGGAGCGCTTATGTGAATGTCCTGAGTGCAGTGATGTAGATTCTTAGCTCAACTCAACTCAAATCAACTCTTCCCCTCCAACCTTCCGTTGTGACGGCATACTCCAGCCTTCCTCTTCTCCTCATCATGACAAGCACAAATAATGTGGGCTGTCTTATTCTGATGCAAGTAACCAGTTACTTTTGTTAGTTAGTTCAATTCTTGCAATATATCTTCATTGTGTTTTCTACCTATCCACGGTGTTCTTATCATAATTCTTCAATCAATCAATCAATCAATCATGTGCCATGCCGGAAAGCGTGGGCGGTCATGACTCGACATTTCACTCGATCACCAGAGTCGTGGATCAGCTCAGTGTTCCTGTCTCGACCATGCCATGTGGCCAAGCCATCCAGGTATTTACTTCTCGGTCTTCCCCTTGGTCTGTTCCCTTCGATCTTGCCAGTTGTCACCAAGTTCTCCAATTCATTTCTTCTCATAACATACCCAAAAATTTTGACTGTCCACGTCTAATTTCTCTAATCAATTTACGATTTTCATTTGTCTCCTGTAGTACTTGGCCATTTGTTTTTCTGTCTGTCCATGGTATTCTTTGCATTTTTCTCAGAAACCACATTTCTGGGGCCATCAGATGCTTTTCAGCTTGACTGCTCATTGTTCAAGTTTCACATCCATACAAAAGTACAAGCTCTATGTAGCACCTCAACACTCTTTTTCTCTTTTCAATTGACATCTTTTTATTGATCAGTATGTTTTTCATATTGTTAAAGGCTATTTTCGCCATGGCGATTCTTGTTCAAATCTCTTCATAAAACCACGTCTCTAATTATTTACTGACAGGATTAGGGACTGCTACGACTTCCGGTCCGACATTTCCGAAAGGAAGATGGAGTCGGATGTGATTACACAAGTGCTCTCCTGATGCTGGCCCAAGCTAGGCATCCCCCCAGCATGTCTCCGGTGGACACCGCTACACACTTGTTTAGTGATCTGTATATATATTTATGATATTTACTTGTTAACCGCGTGATCTAGTCTTTCAACATGGAATCTAAAGCACAACGACAACGAACTGCCAGCACCAACAACCAGAGTGGCGGATTTCTCAACAAACTTCAGTTGGAACATATGGCAGCTGGGGTGACGGGAGGCGTTGTATCCTCCATTGCTCTACACCCACTGGATCTGATTAAAGTTCGATTTCAAGGTGGGTATTTTGTGTTCCAGATAATTCTTTGGCCTGTTCATAAAACCATCAAAGTAATATATAATAAATAAGCTTAATTAATGAATGCACGCATTGAAGTGTCAATGTTACAGAATCTGAGAATGGTCCAACCAATCAATTTTAGTAATTACTAAACCAATCGTCTAATGAATGAGGAAGATGTCAATAGAATATACTTGTTATACATAAGAATAAATAATAAAGTTTATAAAGAACATGATAAATTATTTGGATATTCCATGGTAAACGCACATCTCAAGTGGAATCTTAGACCTATTTATTTTGGTAGTAAGAAGTAGTAAGTAGTGACTAATAATAGTACTAATGTGGACTAGTTTGAGTGGGGGAGGAAGAGATAAAGATGCTTAATACAAACAGGCAAGAGGAACTATCTAAAACTTTCTTTTTAACAGACAACCTGATAATAGTTCTTCCTCTCCTCACTGGAACCCATAGAGAAAGTGAAATACTGAAATAGAAAGAGGCCTATCAAGCATGAAGTTTAATGAGCATGTGGAGGTCAGCATGGCTGAAAGGGTAGAAGCATTTGCTCTTAAACATCCTGTGTGCTCATGATGAGGTAGCAGGTTCAACCCATAAACCAGTCAATTGGACTAAAATGTTGACCTCTCATCCTTGACTTGGGAACGTAAATTACAAGTACCTCGGAAGTCAGAATGAGTTCGCCTGATGGTGAGGAACACTGTTAATAGGGAAAGCTAATCCAAACGCAAGATTCAGTCCAGCACTACTGGAAAATGCCGGTTCAGCAACTATAGGGGTTACAAAAAAAATGTGGTTTGTAATCTTGAATACCCGCGTTCGAAACACAGCTGCAGGACCGCCTTGCGTTGGTTTTTTACGAAGTGGTATGGGTGCCGGTCATTCAGAAAGCAATGGCAAACTACTGAACATAAACTTTCCAAGAGATCACAACAGCAAAAAATCCTGTTGTTGACTGCGAAGTCCTATAAAGGATATGCAACTAATTTTTTTAACTACTAGTATAGACTACGCTTGACTTCAAAGCAAGTGAGCGAGCGCAAACAAATATGTTTAGTTTATTGTGCATCTGATTTTATGTGCAGGACAGAAGCGCAGTGTCATCTTCAAAGTCCCGATTATTGAGCTGCTGTGTCAGTCTTTTGAATTCCATTTCTGGAGTTAGTTTATGTTGTCTTTATCATCCAGTCTTTCATTAGCTTCTTCTTCCTCTTTTGTTTGCTTGAAATTTGTCTGTATCTGCAATGTTGTTTCTTGTATGAAGTTCTTTAGTCAGTAAGATGAATAAAGTTGACAAACCCCTGTCTGCCTCCTGTATTTTGAAATTATGCATAAAGGAAATGTTCATCACTGAGGAAGAACTGACCCTGTCTCTCTATTTTTAGTGATTTTTCAGGTTTCTTGGCAGATGTATCAGAAGTAAAATTAAAAAAAAATTTAAATCACAAATCATGTATAGGGAAGGTATGGACAGGCTGTCTTAATTTTTGCAGCACTGATCAAAACCTTTCTGGCAAACACCAGCAACTGTACAAATTTCTGTAATGGTATTTCTTTTCTTGTTTTGTTTTTATATGTAATAGTTCTATGTTTTTTCCCACATTTCAGTTGACGAAGGCCCAGGCCCAGGAAACAAAGGAACAACGCGTCCACATTATAATGGTGTCATGCATGCATTTAGATCGATAGTACAAGCCGATGGATGGAAGGGACTGTATCGAGGTGTAACTCCCAATGTCACTGGAGCTGGATTATCTTGGGGCCTGTATTTCTTCTTGTAAGTTAACTCATTGTTTGCCAGGCAACACATCTTCCGTTCTTCATCCATAATGTGCTTTTCTTAACTCTTTATGCCTCATCCCATTGTTATATTAACAGACTGTAACACGTATATTATTTGTGTAACTCCAGATCCAACATTTATTTCCTTAAGATAAGTAACATTGAAGAAGGTTGGCTCCTAAAGACAATTGAAATGTTGTGGTCAAATGAAACGTCATGAAAGTTTGGAGAGGACAGTCATGGCGGGGTATATGCCCAGGAAGAGAAGAAGAGGAAGACCATAGAGAAGATGGGTGCAGGATGTGGCAGATGATCTCCAGATGGGTGTGTCACAGTGGTTTTCAACCTTTTTGGCCCGTGCTCCCCTTCACCATATTTTCAGAACGTCATTCCCCCCCATTCCTATCAAAAATTTGGCCCGTGCCTCCCTTCACTGTATTTTCAGAATGTCATCCCCCCCCCCCTTTCATATTTCCTATCTAAAAATCCCCCCACCCCTACACAGTATACGTAAAATAGAAGGTAAATTTAATAGCATATACTAAAACAAGTCTAGACATCCACATAAAACATTATTTGTGGGTCTACTTACTTTATAAAATGAATTTTAGAAGGATGAGACGTACATAACTGTAAAGTATGAAGGGAAAAACAATATCAAGTAATCGGTTCTTGTATTAACACGATCTTGGAATGGTCTTTTAGTAGGTCAGCATGGCTGAATGGATAAGAACACATGTTCTTAAACATCTGGTGTGCATATTCCGAGGTAAGGAGTTAAACCGGACAGTTGGACTAAAATGTTGACCTGTCGTCCCTGACTTGGGGACGTAAATTACAAGTACCTCTTCATACAAGCGACAACATTGCAGTTATAGACACACTATTTGTAGTAGTGATGGACTGAATTTTGCGTGTGGATTAGCTTTCCCTATTAACAGTGTCCCTTGCCAACAGGCGAACCCACTCTGAGTTCAGAGGTACTTGTAATTTACGTCTCCAAGTCAAGGACGACAGGTCAACATTTTAGTCCATCTGTCCGGTGTAGGGGTTGAACCCCTAACCTTTGCATCAGCACAATGGATGTTTAAGAACATGTGTTTTTACCCATTCGACCATGCTGACCTGCTAGTTATAGACATATTTCAAGCGAATGAAAGAAGGACAAGAAGTACCTCTGAAGTTGGAGTGGGTTTGCCTGATGGCGAGGGACACTGTTAATAGGGAAAGCTAATACACACGCAAAATTCAGTCCATCACTACTGGATGTGGTGTGTATGGGCTATGCTTGAGTCCAAATCGAGCGAGCGAAAAAAAAGCCCTTCTACATGCCTTAAGGAGCCTTGGGGTTATGATGCTAGAGTTATCATTTTATAGCCCAGTTGGCATTGGGTGGATGATGTGATCAGTATCACATGAGCGCCTTAATTTTCTAAGACAATTTCTTGTACCCATTTTAGGCCGGGAGTCTAGGTCAGTTTTCACAATGTGCTCTGATACAGTTTCGAACTTATGACCACAAGGCTATCTGGTCAGCGTCTAGCCACTACACTACCATGGCCCCTCAGTAAGGCTCAGGGTTTAAGAAACATCCTAACCTGTAGACTGCATGGTGACTACTTTGGCAAGTACATGTATTCCTGGGATTCTAAGAAAGAACTTTCAGCACACACCAGCCATTGGCTGTGTGTTGTCGGAGCCGTAAAAGAATCAAAGAATAGTAACACTAACCAACCACGCATGTTGTAAGACGTGACTAAGGAGAGTTGTGTGCGACTGGCCACCTCAGTCCATATAAAACAGCTGCAAAATCAGAAAATGAGCTCTGCAGGGTTTTCCAGAGTTGGTTCTCTGCTTGGAAGACACTTCTCTTTTTGCTTGCTTGTGTTTGCTGGCTGTGAACTCCAGTGTGAAGTCCTATATGTCAGATGAAGACATCCTGTTGTCCAACATCAGTGTGATGTCATACAGGACCTGAGTATCTGCTGTCCCATGTCCGGCTTATTGGTATGTAGACTGGTGGTTCCTTGCCATGCAGGCAGGTACTCTCTGACTTCAGAAGAATCAGCAACCCTACTACGTTAGCCAGGACCCCGAAGGGACCTGTTGCCCAGGACACACGACTAGGATGTGTTAGTAGGTCTTGGCCAGTATAAAACCTGGCCTGGTGCCTTGGAAACACCTCTGCTTCCCGCTCTTTTTGTAAATGCAGAAGTCACTAACCAAGACCTTGATCTTGAAAACTAACTGTAAAATACACCAGAGCTGTTGATACTGCCCAGGGATTGAGTGGCTTCTAGTGTGGTCATCAAAGCACCAAATCTACACTCTGCTGAGGGATTGAACTGTTTATTGTGTGGTCATCTAAGCACCAAATCTACACTCTGCTGAGGGATTGAACTGTTTATTGTGTGGTCATCAAAGCACCAAATCTACACACTGTGTTGAGGGATTGAACTGCTTATTGTGTGGGCATCAAAGCACCAAATCTACACTGTGTTGAGGGATTGAACTGCTTATTGTGTGGTCATCAAAGCACCAAATCTACACTGTGTTGAGGGATTGAACTGCTTATTGTGTGGTCATCAAAGCACCAAATCTACACACTGTGTTGAGAGATTGAACTGCTTATTGTGTGGTCATCAAAGCACCAAATCTACACATTGTGTTGAGGGATTGAACTGCTTATTGTGTGGTCATCAAAGCACCAAATCTACACTGTGTTGAGGGATTGAACTGCTTATTGTGTGGTCATCAAAGCACCAAATCTACACTGTGTTGAGGGATTGAACTGCTTATTGTGTGGTCATCAAAGCACCAAATCTACACATTGTGTTGAGGGATTGAACTGCTTATTGTGTGGTCATCAAAGCACCAAATCTACACTGTGTTGAGGGATTGAACTGCTTATTGTGTGGTCATCAAAGCACCAAATCTACACTGTGTTGAGGGATTGAACTGCTTATTGTGTGGTCATTAAAGCACCAAATCTACACACTGTGTTGAGGGATTGAACTGCTTATTGTGTGGTCATCAAAGCACCAAATCTACACTGTGTTGAGGGATTGAACTGTTTATTGTGTGGTCATCAAAGCACCAAATCTACACACTGTTGAGAGATTGAACTGCTTATTGTGTGGTCATCAAAGCACCAAATCTACACACTGTGTTGAGAGATTGAACTGCTTATTGTGTGGTCATCAAAGCACCAAATCTACACACTGTGTTGAGGGATTGAACTGCTTATTGTGTGGTCATCAAAGCACCAAATCTACACACTGTGTTGAGAGATTGAACTGCTTATTGTGTGGTCATCAAAGCACCAAATCTACACATTGTGTTGAGGGATTGAACTGCTTATTGTGTGGTCATTAAAGCACCAAATCTACACTGTGTTGAGGGATTGAACTGCTTATTGTGTGGTCATCAAAGCACCAAATCTACACACTGTTGAGGGATTGAACTGCTTATTGTGTGGTCATCAAAGCACCAAATCTACACACTGTGTTGAGGGATTGAACTGCTTATTGTGTGGTCATCAAAGCACCAAATCTACACTGTGTTGAGGGATTGAACTGCTTATTGTGTGGTCATCAAAGCACCAAATCTACACACTGTGTTGAGAGATTGAACTGTTTATTGTGTGGTCATCAAAGCACCAAATCTACACATTGTGTTGAGGGATTGAACTGCTTATTGTGTGGTCATCAAAGCACCAAATCTACACTGTGTTGAGGGATTGAACTGCTTATTGTGTGGTCATCAAAGCACCAAATCTACACTGTGTTGAGGGATTGAACTGCTTATTGTGTGGTCATCAAAGCACCAAATCTACACTGTGTTGAGGGATTGAACTGCTTATTGTGTGGTCATCAAAGCACCAAATCTACACTGTGTTGAGGGATTGAACTGCTTATTGTGTGGTCATCAAAGCACCAAATCTACACACTGTGTTGAGAGATTGAACTGCTTATTGTGTGGTCATCAAAGCACCAAATCTACACATTGTGTTGAGGGATTGAACTGCTTATTGTGTGGTCATCAAAGCACCAAATCTACACTGTGTTGAGGGATTGAACTGCTTATTGTGTGGTCATCAAAGCACCAAATCTACACTGTGTTGAGGGATTGAACTGCTTATTGTGTGGTCATCAAAGCACCAAATCTACACATTGTGTTGAGGGATTGAACTGCTTATTGTGTGGTCATCAAAGCACCAAATCTACACTGTGTTGAGGGATTGAACTGCTTATTGTGTGGTCATCAAAGCACCAAATCTACACTGTGTTGAGGGATTGAACTGCTTATTGTGTGGTCATTAAAGCACCAAATCTACACACTGTGTTGAGGGATTGAACTGCTTATTGTGTGGTCATCAAAGCACCAAATCTACACTGTGTTGAGGGATTGAACTGTTTATTGTGTGGTCATCAAAGCACCAAATCTACACACTGTTGAGAGATTGAACTGCTTATTGTGTGGTCATCAAAGCACCAAATCTACACACTGTGTTGAGAGATTGAACTGCTTATTGTGTGGTCATCAAAGCACCAAATCTACACACTGTGTTGAGGGATTGAACTGCTTATTGTGTGGTCATCAAAGCACCAAATCTACACACTGTGTTGAGAGATTGAACTGCTTATTGTGTGGTCATCAAAGCACCAAATCTACACACTGTGTTGAGGGATTGAACTGCTTATTGTGTGGTCATCAAAGCACCAAATCTACACATTGTGTTGAGGGATTGAACTGCTTATTGTGTGGTCATCAAAGCACCAAATCTACACACTGTTGAGGGATTGAACTGCTTATTGTGTGGTCATCAAGGTATAAAATCTACACACTGTGTTTTGGTCTCTAAAGGTACAGTCTGTGATGAACAGGAGGCCCAGTATATAGTAGTCAGGTTACACCGCCTTGTGCAGGACCTGAAGATTCTTTAGGTGAGCACAGTAAGAGCATCAAGTGTCAGATCCGTATTCATGGAAGTCTTCTTGGATGACAGGAAATCTTCCAGAATTGAGAGAGTGAAGATAGTCTTATGCCTGCCGAGGCCTACCAAACCTGATGACAGGTTATTTAAATGTTTTTATAATTTAAAGTGGTTTGTTTCTTTTCAGTTACAACACATCAAAAACCTGGATGCAGGAAGGGGACAAAACAAAGAATCTTGGGCCAGGGAGACACCTTCTTATTGCCAGTTTTGCAGGTGTGTACAGTAAATGTAACACAAATTGTTTGCCAGTCAATGTAAAGCGAATTCTTTGCCAATAAATGCAAAGTGAATTGTTTGCGAATAAATGTATCATGAATTGCTAGCCAATAAATGTAACATGAATTGTTTACCAGTAAATGTATTGTGAATTGTTTGCCAGTAAATGTTAACGCAATAAATGTAAGATGTGAATTGTTTGCCAGTAAATGTTAACGCAATAAATGTAAGACGTGAATTGTTTGCCAGTAAATGTTAATGCAATAAATGTAAGATGTGAATTGTTTGCCAATAAATGTAATGTGATTTGTTTGCCAGTCAATGTAACGTGAATTGTTTGCCAGTAAATGTAACGCAATAAATGTAAGATGTGAATTGTTTGCCAATAAATGTAATGTGATTTGTTTGCCAGTCAATGTAACGTGAATTGTTTGCCAGTAAATGTAACACAATAAATGTAAGACGTGAATTGTTTGCCAATAAATGTAATGTGATTTGTTTGCCAGTCAGTGTAACGTGAATTGTTTGCCAGTAAATGTAACGCAATAAATATAAGACGTGAATTGTTTGCCAATAAATGTAATGTGATTTGTTTGCCAGTCAGTGTAACGTTAATTACTTGCCAATCAGACACTGGGAGTCATAATAACACTTGCTAGTGCACTCACCCATTCGCCTGATGGTCTGGGGTTCACATCTCCCTAAGACTGGATTTGTTTTTACACGACTTCTGGGGTAGACTCAGCATTATAGAATGGGTATCTGGTGCGTGCCACCTGAACATGAAAATAATATACAGACTTTGAATTTAGACATATCATTGCGTGCTAATAGTGAAAGTATGTGTGGCGGCGACATATGACGTGGTATATGTTCATTAACAACAAAAGTGGTTTAGTTGGTTAGTCTTGGAAGTGAAGCCTTGCTGAGTGGAGGATGGCTGATCATAGCAGAAAGTTTAGCCGGGTAAAAGACATGAATGCTGTGGCAGGGGTACAGAATATGTATAATGCCTGGACAAGAAACACTACACTACAGCAGATCGTTATCATCAGCTGCAGAAGTAGGTTTGATGATCTTGACAAGGAAATATTAGTAATAGTAGAGTAAGCCTAAAAACAATAACATGACAAATACAATGTAAAGAATGATTTTGCAGGGGATCAGCAGGAGTTCTGGAAGAATCTTCTTCTTCTTCTTCTTCTGCGTTCATCCAGAGGTGTTTTTCAGACATGATTGCGTTGTGCCTCATACAGCAGAGCTGCGTTCTTGCGCGGTTAGGCAGACACATCCGACTTCAGCGGGCATTTGTCGACAAGGTTAACCTTCCCGGGGGTTTCTTAGGACACTTGACTCTCACTGTTGTGGTGTTATTCTCCCATCCCAGCTGGCCCATTTAGAACAGCTGAAGACATCCTGGTCAGCCCTCAAGGGAAGGCATGGGCATTCCCCGCCATCCAAGGAGGCTTCCATAATTGCAGAGCCGACACACAGCGCTCTGGTACTGGCCTCACCCAAGGAACTGGAAGAATCTCAAAACTGAGAGAGAAGACCAGGAGAACTTTAAATTAGATAGCGGTGGAAACGATTAGTAGTATGACGCTTTGCTGGCTGTTGAACGGGGGGACGGGGTGGGTAAGGGAATTTCCTGAGTGCAGTGATGTCATTTCTTAACTCAACTCAACTTTTGTGCATTTAAAGGTATCAGTAAACGTCTCTTATCCAGCAAACGTTTGGTATTTTCTGTGAACAGGTTTGGCTACTCTGACTCTGACCAACCCAATCTGGGTGTCTAAAACACGCATGTGTCTGCAGTACAGCACCCCAGGCAAGGTGCACTTTGTGGGCATGTGGGAGACCTTGGGCAGCGTCTACAAATTTGAGGGAGTCCGTGGTTTATACAGGGTAGGTCCACTCAATTATTTTTTTCATGTTTTTTTTTACTAGTGGGTAAGTTAAGTTTTTTTCATGTTATTTACTAGTGAAAAAGTTTACATAGTTTTTGTTCATGTTATTTATTAATAGGTAAGTTGATATAGTTTCTTTAATGTTATTTATTAATAGGTAAGATGACATAGTTTTTTTTTTCATGTTATTTATTAATAGGTAAGTTAACATAGTTTTTGTGTATTATTTAGTTTAATTTAATTCAGTCGGTGGATCAACATCACGACACACGGGTGGAACCCATAAGTGCTCTAATTTCCTCCTAACTCAAATCTGAGTCTGGAGAAATTCAGCTCAGTGCACGAACTCCTTATCTCCGGCGAGGATCATGAAAATACTTTGGGTATATTTTTAACTCGAAATTTTGCCCGGGCAGCGCCATTAGGCTACTTATTTTTGGTATGTGCGCAACAATACACATGGGCGTCCGATCTCACTACCCAGAGACCAGGGGAAATTTTATTACTAGAAGTCCACATGAAAAATCCCGGTCAACACCGGGGCTTGAACCCGGGACCTCCAGCACTCTAGGCGGACACCATACCTTGAGACCATGCAGCCCCCCCCCCCCCCCCCCCCCCCCCCTGCGTATTATTTACTAATGGATAAGTTAACGTAGTTTTTTGTCATGTTATTTACTAATGGGTAAGTTAACATAGGTTTTTTTCATGTTGGTTACTAGTGGGTAAGTTAATATAGTTTCTTCATGTTAGTTACTAGTGGGTAAGTTAACATAGTTTTGTTCATGTTAGTTACTAGTGGGTAATTTATCATAGTTTTTTCATGTTATTTAATAATGGGTAAGTTAGCATAATGTAGAAGTGACCATACCACAAACTACTGCAGGAATGTGAAATGTTATGTCGCTACCTAACTGGCTGCAGTGTTCAGTTTTCTTGCTCGTCACCTTTCTGTCCCAGAAAATTATCCTGTCACCATTTTAACAAAGCTTGTTTGACCTTCTAGAACATACTGGGTGTAAGAAAAGATGTTAGTGACGCAGACCGAACTCTGACCACTTAGATGGCAAGTAGGTACAGTCAGCAGGTGGAATCATATACCTGTGCAGGTATATCTTTATGAAACCTCACCTGAATGCCTGAGCATAGTGATCTTAATCTTCTTCTTCTTATTCTTCTGTCGGTCGCTTGAAATGTGTCTACAGCTCCAATGTTGTCTTTTGTATAAATTTCACTGTCTCTTTTAGTTGACTCAGTGGTCTGTAGTTTATCTTCCTCTGTTGTTTCTCTAGCCTAGAAGGTTTGCTGAGATAAGTCGTATTTGGGCAATCTTGGAGTATGTGCTCTGCTGTGTGTGGTGCCAATCCTCATGCACACATGGCCGATTCACCAATCTTGAATTTTGTATACATGTGGTTGCATAATGTGTTATTATCCTGTTCTAAGGCGCAGAATAATGATTTGTTCTGGTAGCATAGTAATCTTCTCCAGAACCAAACGAAGGAGTGACAAAACTGTTGACCTGGGGTTCACAGGGAAAGACATTATCATAGTTCCCTTTGCCATGAAGATGCCTGCATCTCAAGTTCAACATCATATTACCTAAATGTCATTCATGTCTCATTCAGTCTTGTCTTTTATTCATACATAATATCATCTTTTTTCATTCTTCTTGCGTTTGTTTTTTCATGTTTGAACTGACAGACATTTTCTTATGATGTAAGGTGTTTTTGAGCTCCTCTTTTGTTCCATACAGTTCTGAGTGCGGTGCCGTCTCACCAGGCCAGTATTCCCTTGTTAGCTGGCTGTACTGGGGGAATATTTGTTCTTAATGACCACCTTTTGAAAAAAAAATTTTAATGTACTGTCAAGTTTTGTGCAAGATTTTGTGAATTATAAACAGGTTCACTCGCTTTTAATAATTAAAACAATCCGATTTTTCTTTTTGTTTTTCTTTCCCACCCAATTTGTCATGGCCAATTAGGGCTTTCTGCCAGGAATCTTTGGTATTTCCCATGGTGCTTTGCAGTTTATGGCATATGAAGAGATGAAAACTTTGTACAACAAACACAGGAATCAACCCCTGGATACAAGATTGGTAAGTGTGGCTGTATCATGTCTTGTATTTATAAGTTTATTGGGTGTGGAGGTCTCCGTGGCGAAGTGTCAAGCTGTCTGCCTCTCGCCCCCAAGCTTGTGGGTTCGATTCCGAGATACGTCTTTCGGTTCACAAGTGCATTTTTCTCGGAGACTCCTGGGGGTCATCACAGGAGCTACAGAGTTTGTGCTTTGTGCGACACTTTCGGCAGGCCATCCTGCTGAAAGAGACCGAACCATATGGGATAAAACCCGGGGCAATTAAATCAATCCTCGACTTTTAAGACTTAGACTTTAGACTAGTGTATGGGGTTATGTGTGACTACAGCCAGCATTTGGATGGTTTTATTTTCTGTACCAGTTGGTGCAGTGTGTATACTTACTACGTACGATAGTGAATGACTCTTTAACTCCCAAGTTAAATTGGTACTGATGTATGCATGTGAAATGTGGAGAATGACTAAAAGAATGGGTAATGTAAACATTCATTAATGGATGTCCATGCAGAATGCTGGGGATAAAATGGTATGAGAGGATCACTGTTGTGGAGTTCATGGTGAGAACTAAACAACTTCCGGTGAACTAGGAGGTGGGAACAGATGTTGGCTCTCAGTAGTACTGTGTTGGAAACTTGCCGTCTTGACAGATGATAGTTTGTTACATTGTGCTTCAATATGGCAGAATAACTACAACCCATGGCGGTAGACCAGGGATGGAGTTAAACCTCTGCATAATACAAAGCCGAGGCTGAATTGTAGAGACCATGTGTTTCCCATGCAGCATGATCCCTCTCTCAGCCTGCCTAGTTTACACCAATACATCTGGAACAAGGCAAGCTGCTGAAGCTGTCGGATCAGCAAAACAATGCTCTAACAGTCCGCCTGTCGGAGCTTTGATCCTAGACCAGTTGCCAGCCAAGGCTTAGGGCCTGGTCTGCCCTGCCACAACATTTAGCCTTTAGGTTGTATTTCCTCACACTGGGATAAGGCTTTTACACTCCCAATTGCGCCCTGCATAGTACACACATTGAGAAAACCTGAGAATATTATAACTAGACACAACCTTGTCCGATACCTACAAGGCGAGTGAAATATTGGGAGACCTGGAAACACACAGAGAAGAAAATTAACAACTTTAATATGGGGGAGAACATGGACAGAGCTTCAGCAGATAGCAGAAGATAGGAACTTGGCTTCAGTTGGTTGAAGGCCAATGCTGTAGTGGGAGCATTTTTTCCCGCTCGCTTTGAATTTGAGCGTAGTCCACATTGGACTGAATTTTGCGTGTGGGCTAACTTCCCCTATTAACAGTGTCCCTTGCTATTAGGCGAACCCACTCCGACTTCTGAGGTACTTATATTTACATCCCCAAATCAAGGCTAAATGGGGAGGCACCTTATTCTCCTTTTATGTATATATATATTTATATCTTGCTTCTAATGTCATGTGTTTACTTTTGGACTCCATCACTCACTTCACAAGTGCAGTGTTTATGGAGACCCGTAGAGGTTGTCACGGAGCTACACAATTTATGTTATGTGTGATACTTTTGGCTGGCCGCGCTGCAGAAAGAGCCCAGGCCATATTGAATAAAACCCCGTACAATGAATATGATCGTCTGGCTGTTAACCCCAGTAAACCTGATATATTTATGTATTTTACAGGTTCGTAAGATGTGTACGATTGTTTAATTGCCTGTTCTGCAGAGTTCAGCAGAGTACCTGACATTTGCTGCCCTGTCTAAGATGTTTGCTGCGGCGGTCACATACCCCTACCAAGTGGTCAGGTCCCGCCTCCAGGACCAGCACCGCAGCTACAACGGGGTCATGGATGTGTTGAAGCAGATTTGGATGTAAGTTGTGATGTTGTTTATGTTGCGTAGTGAAAACAGATGTTTGTTGGTGTTCTGGGGTCCTTGCTGGCACTCTGGACTTCTACTTTTGTTTGTTTGTCACACTTTGCTGACTGTGTCCTTTTAAGATGAAAGGAAAAGGAAGAGAAATAATTTAAACAAAAATGGCTAAGTATCAGGCAGAGAAGTAAAAATTAATTGCTTAGAGCAAATTCCAGATGAAATACTGAATCGTTTAGTCTTGTTAGTAAATATATAGTTTTGCCTTTACACACATAATGCGAGTGAAAGTAATAAGTAACAGGAGTTTTATTATAAAGATCTTTGTACACCAAATCAAACTGCATTTATTATTTCCAATGTGAGTGCCAAAGCAACTTAATAGAATTGAAAGACAGCAAATCGAGTAGTCAAGCTTATACCAGTGCGTGGGTAGGAAAGAGAGTTAATCAGTCTTCAGGAACCCCCGTGCAGTTGAAAGGCTATAAAATGTACTCCTCATTGATTTCTCAACACCTCATTAACTATGAATATAATGTTAACAAAAGATTTCTCAACACTTCATAAACTATGACTATAATGTTAACAAAGGATTTTTCAACACTTCATAAACTATGACTATACTGTTAACAAAGGATTTCTCAACACTTCATAAACTATAGCCATAACGTTAACAAAGGATTTCTCAACCCCTCATAAACTATGGCCATAACATTAACAAAGGAAAAGCATTTTGTCTACTGTATTCAATGAAGAATCAAAGATTGCTCAGATATAGTGAGGCCTTGGCAATTAGACAGATCCAGCAGGTTGTATGGAAACAGAAAGAATTTGTGTTAAATTTGAAATGCCACAGGGATAACAAATGCTCTACATTTGAATTGTACCAGTGACTATGTGTTTTAAGTATTTCAGCTAAAGTATTAATTTGTTTACTTCATATGGTACACAACTCTGGAGAATGCATCTGAAGAGATGCAGTGAATTATGTCAGGCAATAAATCATGCAATATATTGTTTGTGCTTCCTTCTATGTTTAAATTAGCATTTTTCGTTAGCGATAATATCCTGTTGAAACTTTCAGGTTATATAATATCCTGTTCATCCCTTCAGGTTATATAATATCCTGTTGAAACTTTCAGGTTATATAATATCCTGTTGATCCCTTCAGGTTATATAATATCCTGTTGAAACTTTCAGGTTATATAATATCCTGTTGAAACTTTCAGGTTATATAATATCCTGTTGATCCCTTCAGGTTATATAATATCCTGTTGAAACTTTCAGGTTATATAATATCCTGTTGAAACTTTCAGGTTATATAATATCCTGTTGAAACTTTCAGGTTATATAATATCCTGTTGAAACTTTCAGGTTATATAATATCCTGTTGAAACTTTCAGGTTATATAATATCCTGTTGAAACTTTCAGGTTATATAATATCCTGTTGAAACTTTTAGGTTATATAATATCCTGTTGAAACTTTTAGGTTATATAATATACTGTTGAAACTTTTAGGTTATATAATATCCTGTTGAAACTTTCAGGTTATAGTCAGAGTATATGGTGTCTGTTATTTCATATAATTATCATCATTATCATCACATGTCTTGCTGTATGACACAGGTGTTCATGACTCTTAACAGATCTCAATCCGTAGGTCAGCATGGCAGAATGGATAAGAATGCACGTTCTTAAACATCCTGTGTGCTGAGGTAAGGGGTTCAACCCCTACATCGGTCAGTTGGACTAAAATGTTGGCCTCTTGTCCTTGACTTGGGGATGTAAATTACAAGTACCTCTGAAGTCGGAGTGGGTTCGTCTGATGGTGAGGGACACTGTTAATAGGGAAAACTAATCCACACACAAAATTCAGTCTGGTACTACTAGAAGTAGTATGTATGGACTACGCTTGAGTTCACAGCGAGCGAGCGCCAAAAACAAAACCCCTCAATCCTTGGTATTTTGGATTAGTTCTGTTGGTGATATTCCTCCATGCCACTGTCTTACACCTTCCAGCATAATGTCTCTCGCTCTGCTTCTGCCTCTTCTAACACTGATATTTCCAGTCGTCACAGTTCTTGTTAATGCCTTTATTATTATGACGTGACCAAAGAACTTTGCTTGTCTCGATCTTGTAGTTGTATATGTACTGCTTTCACTAGCTTCTTCCAGGTAATCGTCAGTTTACTCTGGCAGTCCAAGGTATTCGCAACATGCATCTCAGAAACCACATCTCCATTGTCTTCTAGCTATTCCGTATTTGTTCATTCAGACACATAGCAGACATATAAGATTATGGATCTGAGGCCAGGGTTGGTTGTAATGAAAATATTACCTGGTAGAGGAGTCCAACTGAGTGAAACATTACCTTCCTTTCAGGAGAGAATCTTACCGCGGACTCTTCAAAGGCCTCAATGCGTACATGATTCATATAGTGCCGAACATCATGATCGTGTTTGGCATCTACGAGGCTGTCTTGAATCTCCACTCGGAGCTGGAGCTAGAGAAAGACCTGGCAGCTGTGGAGGAGACATGAGACATAAGGTCAGTTTCAGTTTATGACATTTCAGTTCTGTTACACATGTATGGTGTAATATTGCATGTGTATGGTGTGATGTTATGTGTGTATGGTGTAATGTTACAGGTGTATAGTGTAATGTTACATGTGTATGGTGTGATGTTACGTGTGTATGGTGTGATGTTATGTGTGTATGGTGTAATGTTATGGGTGTATGGTGTAATGTTACATGTGTATGGTGTGATGTTATGTGTGTATGGTGCAAAGTTACGGGTGTATGGTGTAATGTTACAGGTGTATGGTGTGATGTTACACATGTAGAGTGTAATGTTACACATGTAGGGTGTAATATTGTGTGTATGGTGTAATGTTACACTGTATGGTGTAATGTTACAGGTGTATGGTGTAATGTTACAGTGTATGGTGTAATGTTACATGTATATGGTGTGATGTTACATGTATATGGTGTGATGTTACATGTATATGGTGTGATGTTACGTGTGTATGGTGTAATGTTACGTGTGTATGGTGTAATGTTACAGGTGTATAGTGTAATGTTACAGGTGTATGGTGTAATGTTACGTGTGTATGGTGTAATGTTACGGGTGTATGGTGTAATGTTACGGGTGTATGGTGTGATGTTATGTGTGTATGGTGTAATATTACTGGTGTATGGTGTAATGTTACAGGTGTATGGTGTAATATTACAGTGTATGATGTAATGTTAGGTGTATGGTGTAATGTTACAGGTGTATGGTATAATGTTACACATGTAGGGTGTAATGTTACACATGTAGGGTGTAATGTTACACATGTAGGGCATAATGTTATGTGTGTATGACGTAATGTTACACTGTATGGTGTAATGTTACATGTGTATGGTGTAATGTTACAGGTGTGTGGTGTAATGTTACACATGTAGGGTGTAATGTTACAGGTGTATGGTGTAATGTTACAGGCGTATGGTGTAATGTTACACATGTAGGGCATAATGTTATGTGTGTATGGTGTAATGTTACAGGCGTATGGTGTAATGTTACACATGTAGGGCATAATGTTATGTGTGTATGGCGTAATGTTACACTGTATGGTGTGATGTTACACGTGCATGGTGTAATGTTACACGTGCATGGTGTAATGTTATATGTGTAGGGTGTAATGTTATATGTGTAGGGTGTAATGCTACACATATATGGTGTAATGTTACACATGTATGGTGTAATGCTGGTGTCTTTTTCTTTCGCTCTATATTCCCTACTTGGGTACAGGGTGTCAAACAATTCTCTCTAAGCCGCCCTAGCCCATGCAACTGTCCTTGTCAATTCTTCTTCTTCTTCTTCGTTCATCCGGAGTTTTTTTTCCGGATGTGATTGCGTTGTGCCTGTTTACAGCAGAGCTGCGTTCTTGCGCCGTTAGGCCGACACATCCGACTTCTGCGGGCATTTGTTGACCGGGTTAACCTTCCCGGGGGTTTCTTAGGACGTTTGACTCACTGTTGTGGTGTTATCCCCCATCCCAGCTGGTCCATATAGAACAGCCAAAGATCCTGGTCAGCCCTCAAGGGAAGGCAGGGGCAGACCATGGGCATTCCCCGCCATCCAAGGAGGCTTCCATACTTGCAGAGCCGATACACAGCGCTCTGATACTGGGCTCACCCAAGGAATCGTCACGTCCTGCACATGGCTGCTTAGCCTCACTTCCGTATATTGGGCCTTCCGTTCACCAAAGGCTGTTCTTCCGGAAACCAGAAGTCTGCAGATGACATCCACACAGTGAGCTTTCGATTCGGACTTTCCATGTAATGGATTTGCTATCCAAGCAATATTCCATTTCGTGCCACTAGGACACTTTTCCACCTTTTATGAAGCCCACACAATGGGCTTTTGGTTCGGACTTTCCACGTAATGGATTTGCTATCCAAGCAATATTCCATTTCATGCCACTAGGACACTTTTCCACCTTTTATGAAGCCCACACAATGGGCTTTTGATTCGGACTTTCCACGTAATGGATTTGCTATCCAAGCAATATTCCATTTTGTGCCACTAGGACACTTTTTCCACCTTTTATGAAGCCCACACAGCGAGCTTTCGATTTGGACTTTCCACATAATGGATTTGCTATCCAAGCAATATTCCATTTCATGCCTCTGGGTCTTCATGCACCTTTAAATGTCAACCTGTATGTAGTTTAAGTAAGCTGCGGTCAACTTTAGCTTGTTGATATCTCCATAGAGCTTGTCCTCAAATGAAGCAGGTGTGGGCCAAAATATCTTTCTCTGTTCTGCATACGTTGGGCAATCCTGCAGCAAATGTTTTGCTGTCATTTTTCCAGTTCCACAATTACATTCATCGGTATCTCCTATCTTTAGTTTATTGAACAAGTGGTATTTCAGCCTGTTATGTCCTGTGCGGAGTCTGAAGATTGCTACTTGTTCTCTTCGGTCGAGTTTGTAATATGCATCATCCTTCTGATGGCCTAGATGCTCTGATTCCCATTTGGTTCTATAAGTGTTTTTTATCAACCTCTTTGCCTCATTATAGGTTATGTCTATGTCAGGCTGTGGTAGTCGTCCGCCTTCTTTTGCCAGTCTGTCAGCCTCTTCATTTCCAGGTATACTGCAATGTGATGGGATCCACTGTATTACAACTTTTTTGGATTTCTGGCATAGACCATGGAGTGCTGCTCTTAGGTCAGTTAGTTCTGTGCTGTTATTGCTCTTCAGTATTGAGACAGCTGACTTTGCATCTGTGAAGATAGCTATTTGCTTCTCTTTATTTTCCTCAATCAGGAGCGTTTCTGCTGCAGTTTTCAGAGCCTCTACCTCCGCTTTGAAGTTACTTGAAAATTTTCCAGTTGCCATTGAATGTGTTTTTTTCACTCCATTTTTTAAATTTAGGAGAATTCCTCCTCCTCCATTCTCTATTGAATTTTTGGCTGATCCATCTGTATATGCATGGGTCCAATTCCTGCTTGGGTAATGTTCTTTTATGTAGTTTAGGGTTATTTCTCTTCTTTCGGTTTCATGCTGAGTGTTCTTTTTCTCAATACCAGGAATGTTTTCTATCATCTCAGGCAGTTGCTGCTGTCTCCAAGCTGGGAACTTGTGTGCATTGTGTATGGGCTTGTCTGTTGATATGTTAAGTATAGGATCTGCCCTAATCCTTCGTTTTGCAGTTTCTACAAAGTTGCTACGCTTCAGTCTTCCCTTTCCAAAACCATTAAATCTGTTGTACATAGGGTGGTCTGTCAATCTTCTAAATTTTTCTGCTTGTTGCTGGGCTCTGCTATCTCTTCTATCCTGCATTGGTTGTAAACAAGTGATCTTTTCTAGTTCATTAATAGGCGTTGTCTTCAGGCTTCCAGTTATGATTCACATTCCTTGGTTTTGGACTCTACTTATTTTGTTAAAGTTTGACTTAGCTGCTGTTGCCCAAGCTGCAATGCCATATTCCAGTACTGGCCTCACCCGTCCAGTATATAACTTCTTGAGAACTTTCTCATCTGCTCCCCACGTTGTACCAGCAAGCTTTTTCATGATTGCCATTCTCTGCCTTGCTCTTGTTCGATTTTTCTCAACCTGTGTCTTCCATGTCAGGCGACGATCAAAGGTGACTCCTAGATAGTTTGGATTTTCTTCATGGCGCAATATTTTTCCATTCAATACCAGCTTAGGTTGCTGAGTTTTATTTGAGAGGGAGAACACTGTGCATGTTGTTTTCTCCTCACTTATCTTCACTAGCCATGATTTTGACCAGTCCTCTAGCGCTAATAAGGCTTGCTGTATTCTGCTGTTAGCTGTACTAATATATTCTTCAGATGTCCATATGGCTAGGTCATCTGCAAAGGAGGATGTGTGTACTCTGGCTGGAAAATTTTCTGTGATGTCATTTATATATGCTAGGAATAATGTTGGTGAAAGAACTCCACCTTGGGGGACACCTTGCTCCACCAGCATCATTTTGCTTGTTTGTCCTTGTACTTTTGTCCTGGCAGTTCTGTTCTCAAGGTAGTGGCTGATCCATTTATACATTTTCCCACAAACATGCATGTTTTGCAGTTTTACTTTCAGTCCTTCCTTCCATACTTTATCAAATGCCTTTTCTAAATCTATCCAGACTGCAAGTGTGTGCTTTTTCTCTTGGAAGGCATCCTCTATTTCCTGAGCTATATAGGTTATTTGATCTTCAGTGGATCTGTACTTTCTGAATCCTGCTTGGTGTGGTGTTAAGAGTTTGTTTTCTTCCAGATGCCATGTTAGCCTACAATTGATAATGCGTTCCATTAATTTTCCTACACAGCTAAGTAGACTGATAGGTCGATAGCCATTTGGTTCTTCCAGGTCTTTTCCTTTCTTTGGGACTGGTATTAGTATAGCTTCCTTCCATGCCTGTGGGACTATTCCTCTCTTCCAGCTGTTATTTAGGATTGCTAGTAGTTTCTTCTTTGCCTTGGTGCCTAGTCCTATTAGCATTTCATTTGTGATTCCATCCTTTCCTGGTGATTTCTTCTTTTTTAGGGTATTCATTGCCTGTTCCATTTCTTCCATTGTTAGATTTGCCATCATATATTCTGCTGCTGTCTCTGTATTTCTATGATGTATCTGTTTGTCTTTGATTGCTTTCTTCTGTTCGGTTGTAATATCAATGTGGTTTGCATTTGCATAGTGTTCCATTAGTGCATTTGCAGCCTTTTTTCCTGTAAGCAAGGCATTTCCTTGTTTAATTGTTATTTGTTTGTTTCTAGGTCCTTCATTGTTCATGGCTTTCACTAGTTTCCATAGTTTGTTTCCATCCCTGTCGAAATTCAGGTTTTCTGTTTTTTCCCGCCAACAATCTCTTGTTGTTTGATTTACTGTTCTTTTATATTTTGCTGAGATGGCTTTGAGAGAGATGTTCGCTTCAATTGTTTGTTCTCTCTCTGCTGTCTTCCTGGCATCTTCAACTTTGTCCTCCAAACTTTGTAGTTCTTCAGTCCAGTATGGTTTATAATTTTTCCTCGCTCCTCTTGGAATGGACTCAGTGGCTGCCTGTATTATCGCTCTGTTTAGACTCTCCACCATTTGCTTTATGTTGCCATATCGTGTATTTATGTTTTCACAATATTTGTCTGTTAGTATGGCAAATCTGTCCCAATCTGCTCGTTTGTAATTCCAGCGGGGCAAGGGCTTTTGCTCCTGTGGAACATACCCCATATTCATTACAAGCTTGATTGGTCTGTGGTCACTACCTGCTAATTGGTCCAGCACATGGCGATCGATTTTGTGGAGGATGTCTCCTGTGCAGAAAGCTAAGTCTGGAGTAGAAGTGGTAAGCCATCTTCTGGAGTAGAAGCTCGGTGTGTCATCCGCTTTGTTGAGTAGATGGAGATTTGAGTCTATTTCCCAGTCCTCCAATTCATCTCCTCTTTTGTCAGTATCTGGGTATCCCCATCTTTCTGAACGGCTATTAAAGTCTCCGACAATAATGCAGTTTGTGTCAGTTATTTTCATGTTTGAGAGTGTAAGGTCCTTATCTGCTGGGCTATACAGATTGTAGATTCTTATTTTCACGTCCTTTATCATTATATCAACACCTATAATTTCCGTTTGGTTGTCAGAGATCACAGATACTTCGCTGCAAGGTATTGTATTTCGTGTAAGTATTAGAACTCCTCCTTTGTGTCCTTCGCGGTCGAAACGTGTGGCCTGATATCCTCTGACTGAGAATTTGTGATTGGCGTTGAGGTGTGTCTCTTGAATGCATGCCACATCTATTCTATCTTTATGAAGACGCTGTGTTAGGGAGTCTTTCTTCTTGTAAACTCCTTCGGCATTCCACTGTAGTATGTTGAGTGTCCGGGGTATTTGGTCAATAGCTCTTAACCTACTCCTCTGTGCCTTGACTCCACAGCACAGGGGAAGGTGACCACCAGTAGTCATGGGTGGACCCCCTCGAGGCAGGGGGCCCGGCACTATCGCCGCCTGATGGGACTTCACGGGACTAGCACCATAACGATTAATTTTGATTTGTGACATCATGAATTAAGTTACGTTGCACTGCTTTGTCAAGCCTGTGGCTCAGTACATCCGATTTCGACAAGCATTTATTTGGGATGCTTTCCCTAGCCTTTGACTGTCCCCAGTCTACCTACAAGGCAGCAGGTTTTACGTTGCACTGCTTTGTCAAGCCTGTGGCTCAGTACATTCGATTTTGACAAGCATGTATTCGGGGTGCTTTCCCTAGCCTTTGACTGTCCCCAGTCTACCTACAAGGCAGCAGGTTTGTGTGTCTCTTCGTCTGGTCCCTCTCCCTTGACCTGTCCGACATGGGTGGCCCTACCAGTAGCTGTGCTACCGTCGGCATAGCTCTTGGGGTCATTGGGACGCACAAGCCCCTCTACCTCGTCACGGTGGACACACAGCAGAGGGGATGTCAATTCAGTATTATTAATTTCTCTCTGCTTCTCTTTTCCAATCGCTTTTGGTTCTTACTCTAATTTCTTTCGCCTTGTGAATTCTGGACAAAAGCCTGTCTGGTTATACTATTCTCAGGTTTCTCAATACAATAAAACCTCAGTTTTTGTTGCCTTTGGTTATCGCCAGTTTCAGTTTTCGTCAATTTTCTCATCTCATCTCATCATGTTCCTCTTGTATCTTGCGGTGTCGAGGTGAAGTATAAACAGCGTGAGTGTGTCCACTTATGGGCTTCATGTATCGGTATTCCCATGGACTCTGTTATTCCCTGCAAAAAATTTGTCCCCGTTTTCGTGGATTGCCTGGGATTTCATCGGCATGCCCACATGACCTTGCTGCTAATTTTACGGAAACAAAGGGACCCAGACATTCTTCAGCTCAGTTTGGCGTAGTCTTTCGTTGTGTGAGCATCACTTGCTAATAATAAAATACGAGAGCAGCATTAAGATTGCTGAAATCGGCCGCATGTACGGGAAGCTGCCATCCACGATAAGTTCCATTGTGGCGAAAAAGGGAGGGATAAAGGAGGCTAATGTAGCAAAAAGCATGAATGTGTTAACGAAACAGAAATCACAAAGAAATGAAGATGTCGAAAAGTTATTAATCAATCAAAACCAGTTAGATGGCGATTCTGTTTCAGAGGTAATCATATGTGTAGAGGCCAGACTGTTGTATGCCGATCTCATTAAGAAAATATCTGGGACGAGTGCTAGTGTACCTAGTGATTTTAAGGCCAGCAGAGGATGGTTTGAAAAATTCAAGAGGAGCACTGGCATACAGTGATTTACTAGACACAGCGAAAGTGGGAGTTCGGACAAGTCTGGGGCCGAAAAATAGAATTAAACACTATATTTATTCACTATAAAATGTGGCATTTGTATGTATTTTGGAGTTTCTAGAATGAATTATTTGGATTTACATTGATTCATATGGAAATAATTGCCTCGGTTTTTGTGTAGTTTTGGATTTTGCCGATTGTTTTCGGATGGATTGTCGACAAAAAAGGGTTTACTGTACATGCTTTTTTCTTCACTTCTTGGTTAATTAGTATTTGTCTTTTTCTCTCCCTGAACTCCACATTGGTGTTTCTGTCATATTATTTTAATTCCATTTTGCGCAGCTACCAATTACTGAATGTTTCCGTGTAATCATATAAGTTTCTCTCCATGTAGGTCAGAAACATGGTCTCTGTGGAGAGAGAGAGAGAGAGAGAGAGAGAGAGAGAGAGAGAGAGAGAGAGAGATCAGAGAGATAGATATGTAGATCAGACAGAGAGAGATATGTAGATCAGACAGAGAGAGATATGTAGATCAGACAGAGAGAGAGAAAGATATGTAGATCGGACAGAGAGAGAGAGAGAGATGTAGATCAGAGAGAGAGAGAGAGAGAGAGAGAGATGTAGATCAGAGAGAGAGAGAAATGCAGATCAGAGAGAGAGAGAGAGATGGAGATCATAGAGAGAGATGTAGATCAGACAGAGAGAGAGATGTAGATCAGAAAGAGAGAGCTAGCTAGTTACTCAATCAATTTTGTCTCCATGCATTATTTCAGAATCACATATTCCTCCCTTAGGTCACACAATCCTCATTCACTTGTATCCTCCACAGAGTACAAGGACAATTTTCATGCAGTGTTGACAGAATCTCTTCCTCCTGGGCTTGGCTGTACAGTATTTTATGTATATATTAATTTTCTGATGTGACCTGCAGATAATCGAGAACAGCAGGTCTAGTGTACATATGTGACCTGTGGACTATCAGCACCAGCAGGTTTACTGTATTCACATCAAGAAGTGTTTCCGTGATGTGTTTTACTGTTGAAATGTACTGAGATCAAAATGTATTATCTTGTAGACATGATGTGAATATCAAGATTGGATTGTGCAGGCAGCTGAGACAATGTAACAAAACCAACTCTGAATGGCATTTTATGAATATATTCTGTAACAAGCAACATCATGGAATACACAAACCCTGCAGAGGAAAAATTGCCATCCTAGTCTAATCCCAGCCAGTCTGTTTGCTTTCCATATGTTTTGTTTTAATCTTTTCTTGGGATGAATTTAAGTAACAGAGATACCATCTTGACCAGCAGCTTTCCCATCCTTCAGCAGCTTTTATACTATCTTTTTGAGATGTTCCACAGCTGACATCCAGCTTCACATCTATAGGCTGGATATCTAGTTTGAGGACAGGTTTATTCAGAAGTTCCTCAAAGTATTCAGCCCATCTGTTACTGCCTTGGGCAGAGTTAATGAATATTGTACTGTTGTTGTTCACAAATAAAAACTTATTTCTGTATTTCTGCCGTGCACAATGAAGCATGTGTGTTGTTTATATGTTTGACTAGTTTTTCTTGACTGTAATGTCCTGTCAATGTTTGACCAAATCTCCTGCTGTTATATATGTGTTGTTTATATGTGTGACTAGTTTTTCTTGACGGCAATGTCCTGTAATTGTTTGGTCAAATCTCCTGTGTGTTTATATGTTTGACTAGTTTTTCTTGACTGTAATGTCCTGTAATTGTTTGACCAAATCTCCTGCTGTGTGTTGTTTATATTTTGACTAGTTTTTCTTGACTGTAATGTCCTGTAATCGTTTAACCATTCACTGCTGTAACATGTGTTTTGTTGTATATTTCCCTAGTTTTTATTGACTAATGTACCAGGAAAACTTTTAATCAGATAGCGGTGGGAACGATTAGTAGTATGACTCTTCGCTGGCTGTTGAACGAGGGGACTGAGCACGTATGGGAATGTCCTGAGTGCAGTGATGTCGGTTCTTAACTCAACTCAACTATTGACTAATGTTTTGTAATTGTTTGATCAGTTCTCTGGCTGTTACATGTGTGTTGTTTATATGGTTTACTAGTTTTTCTTGACGGCAGTGGCCTATTAGTTTGACCATTCACTGCTGTATCATGTTTTTGTTGTATATTTTCCTAATTTTTATTGACCAACGTTCTGTAATTGTTTGATCAGTCTCCTGCTGTTACATATGTTGTTGTATATTTTACTAGTTTTTATTGACTGTAATGTCCCATTTTTTATTTTACCATTCACTGCTGTTAAATGTGTTTTGTTGTATAATTTACTAGTTTTTCTTAACTATAATGTCCAGTAATTATTTCTCCAATTTTCTAACTGTAACATATGTTGTATGTTTTTTCCTGACTGTATTGTCCTATTTGTTTGACCAATTAACCGGCTGTAATACATGTTCTGTTGTGTTTTACTAGTTATTCTTAACTATAATGTCCTATAATTGTTTGACCAATTCACTGCTGTAACATATGTTTTGTTGCATACTTTGTTAATTTTTCTGGACTGTAATGTCTTAGTTGTTTGACCAATTCATCAGCTGTAGCATGGTTTATTGTGTATTTTGTAAAATTTCTGTTAAAAAAACCTGGATCAGTTTGTGGTTTGTGATGTGTTTTTGTTGTTGCTTTGAGAGGAGAATGCTACAAAGGGTACAAATGGCCATATTCAACTTGGAAAATGTCAAATCTGAATCAGTTTATGGACACTGTTTGCAAAATAATGGACACATTGAAGTGATGCCAACCATGTGTTATGTGGGGGTTTATAGCAAGCAGAGAGTAGTAACCTTGTATTCAACAAGGCAGGTTGTAAGTGACACTAAGGAGGCTTGGTCTTGGGGTTGGCTGCCCCACCACATAGAAAACTTTAGCTATAAACATTTTTTAATTAGTTTATTTATTCTCATAACATGCCCAAAAAAACCTTGACAAGTTAATTACTTGTCTTCTAAAGGGCATTGCCCTTTCAACCTCAGCATTTCATTGGCTGTTCACGATTTTCTAGCAACTTTACATGCAGAAGTTTGGCTTTGCTTTCTGAACAGCCAATGCTCATATCATTGTGAAAATCAACACAGAATGATCTGTTGCCAAATTGTGGCTGACCTTGAACTTGGCATGTCAGGAATGTGAAGCTTTGAGTTCACTAACGCTAAGTCGTAGGCCCACTGCAGACACCACGCTGGTAATCAAGTTATAGTATTGATTAATGATGTTCGTTAGTTAAGTCTTTACACTTAAATGTATGTATGTTCTTACACCAAGGACCTGCACTCTTATAAATGTTTTAATTTCCGTCGTCACATTTCCAACATCAGTCAGCAGATAACCAAGAACCTGTTTTGTTGTTTTCTCTCGAGTGTCGTGGATACACAAGCTGCTGCCTCTAGTTGTTGCTACTAATGGGGAGAGCACTGGACTGATGTTTGAATGAATTAGCTTTCCCTGTTACCAGTGTCCCTTGCCATCAGGCCACTCTGATTTATGAGGTGCTTGTAATTTACGTCCCCCAGGTCAAGGGCGAGAAATAATTTTAGTCCAGCTGACCAGTGTAGAGGTTGAATCCGCTACCTCGGAATCAGCACTCCGGATGTTTGTTTGAACGCTTTTATCCTTTCGGTCATGTTGACCTCCACTTAGAACATGTTTGAATGTATATCTTAAAACATCTCAAGTGATATTCATAATTCATGTTTGATTGCATGTCTCAAAACAAAAGACTTCTTCTTCTGCGTTCTTCCGGAGTTTTTAAAAAAAAACATGATTGCGCTGTGCATGTTTACAGCAGAGCTGCGTTCTTGCACTGTTAGACCGACACATCTGACTTCTGCGGGCATTTGTTGACCGGGTTAACCTTCCCGGGAAAACAAAAGACATCTTGAGCCATGAGATACAATTTCACTGTTGAATATATATCTGAAAACATATCTTTGGATTATGAATTAATGTTTCAGTTTGAATGCATATTTGACAATACATATCATCAGGTCTTGGGTGAATATTTAATCTTTGATTGTATGAAAAATACTGTCTTTAAGTTGAATTAATGTTGTATGTATGAATATAGACTGTCACGCATCCTGAAGTTAGTATTTCATGTTTTAGTGTGCAACCGTTTCAAGTTTGATTGTATATCTTAAAACACACCTAAAGCCATGAGTACCAATTTCATTATATCTTAAAACATACCTGGAGACAGATTAATATTTCATGTTTGAATGTGTATCTTAAAACACACCAATATTAATATTTCATGTATGAATGTAGACCATCATGAATGTATTAACTTGGGACTGTTTCATATTTGATTGTATATCTTAAAACACATTTCAAGCTATGAGTAACAATTTTATGTTTGAATGTGTACAACTGGGAACAGAGATTAATGTTTGATGTATATCTTAAAACACATTAGCATGGAGATTAGTACTCCATGTTTGATCATGAAGTTAGTATTTTATGTTTTAATGTGGGACTGTTTCATATTTGATTGTATATATTAAAACACATCTGGGAACGGAGATTAATGTTTCATGTTTGATTGTATATATTAAAACACACCTGTGAACATATATTAATGTGTCATGTTTGAATGTATATCTTAAAGCATCTGGGAATGGAGATTAGTGTTTCATGTTTGATTGGGTATCTTAAAACAACACACTGAGGGATGAAGATACTTCATGTTTGAATATAGACTGTCAAACATGCTGCAGTAAGTAATTCATGTTTTAATGTATTGTATATCTTAAAACACACCTCAAGCCACGAGTAACAATTTCATATTTGAATGTGAATCTTAAAACATACTTGGGGGGTGGAGATTAATTCATGTTTGAATACACTGTTTCCTTATTGATGTAATCTTAACTCATGCTTTACGAAGCAACACTGAGTATGTTTAATGATTACTCACCACTATACATGCTTCTCTTGAACTCATTCTGCTCCAAATAATTATTTTAGAAATATAATTGTTTGGGTCAGAGGGAATTCAGATAATAACGGGGATAGAAGGAAGTTCAGTAACACCTGATAAGAGATTAGTTTAGTCAACGGATGAACATCACAGCACACTGGTGTAACCCATAAGTGCTCTGTTCTACTCCTAACTCAAGCCGGAGTCCAGAGAAACTCAGCTCAGTGTATGAACTCTGTAGCACCGGCAAGGGTCCTGATAAGAGAGCAGGGGTTAAATTAATAACTAATACAATCAGTGAAGATAAACGTTTGGGATAGAAAGAAATAAAATACGATCATGAGGTAATGTTTCATATGTGATTGTATATTTGAATACATATGTGTTTGATTGTATATATTGAAACTCGCCATGAGGCAGTGATTAATATGTCATGTTTGATTGTTTTTTAAAGCACAAGATCAGTGATTTATATTTATTGAACACATTTACAAGAAACTATTTTATGCTAGTCCGCACTAATATTGTACATCATACACTGGATGTGGAATGTAAGGGGAAACCTACACATGAGTTCCCTAAGACCTTTGTGGGCAGTTAATTACTATATTTTTATCTTTAAAAAAAATACTGGATACCAGTCTTTTTAGTGAAGTAGCGTGACATTAAATTCGCTGACTTGCATTGTATTCTATTTCTTCTTCTGCCATTCTCATCCTTTGTAGACTTGTTCATGAGTGCTGGGATGTTTGCAGCAAGAGTTGTCTACAGGTTGAGGTAGTTAGTCTCATGCCTACTTAGTGGCCTCTTATAACATGTATGGTGGATTAGTGTTACTTGTTTGCAGCAAGAGTTGTCTAGAGGTTGAGGTAGTTAGTCTCATGCCTACTTAGTGGCCTCTTATAACATGTATGGTGGATTAGTGTTACTTGTTTGCAGCAAGAGTTGTCTAGAGGTTGAGGTAGTTAGTCTCATGCCTACTTAGTGGCCTCTTATAACATGTATGGTGGATTAGTGTTACTTGTTTGCAGCAAGAGTTGTCTACAGGTTGAGGTAGTTAGTCTCATGCCTACTTAGTGGCCTCTTATAACATGTATGGTGGATTAGTGTTACTTGTTTGCAGCAAGAGTTGTCTACAGGTTGAGGTAGTTAGTCTCATGCCTACTTAGTGGCCTCTTATAACATGTATGGTGGATTAGTGTTACTTGTTTGCAGCAAGAGTTGTCTAGAGGTTGAGGTAGTTAGTCTCATGCCTACTTAGTGGCCTCTTATAACATGTATGGTGGATTAGTGTTACTTGTTTGCAGCAAGAGTTGTCTACAGGTTGAGGTAGTTAGTCTCATGCCTACTTAGTGGCCTATTATAACATGTATGGTGGATTAGTGTTACATGTTTGCAGCAAGAGTTGTCTACAGGTTGAGGTAGTTAGTCTCATGCCTACTTAGTGGCCTCTTATAACATGTATGGTGGATTAGTGTTACTTGTTTGCAGCAAGAGTTGTCTACAGGTTGAGGTAGTTAGTCTCATGCCTACTTAGTGGCCTCTTATAACATGTATGGTGGATTAGTGTTACTTGTTTGCAGCAAGAGTTGTCTACAGGTTGAGGTAGTTAGTCTCATGCCTACTTAGTGGCCTCTTATAACATGTATGGTGGATTAGTGTTACTTGTTTGCAGCAAGAGTTGTCTAGAGGTTGAGGTAGTTAGTCTCATGCCTACTTAGTGGCCTCTTATAACATGTATGGTGGATTAGTGTTACTTGTTTGCAGCAAGAGTTGTCTAGAGGTTGAGGTAGTTAGTCTCATGCCTACTTAGTGGCCTCTTATAACATGTATGGTGGATTAGTGTTACTTGTTTGCAGCAAGAGTTGTCTAGAGGTTGAGGTAGTTAGTCTCATGCCTACTTAGTGGCCTCTTATAACATGTATGGTGGATTAGTGTTACTTGTTTGCAGCAGTTAGTCTCATGCCTACTTAGTGGCCTCTTATAACATGTATGGTGGATTAGTGTTACTTGTTTGCAGCAGTTAGTCTCATGCCTACTTAGTGGCCTCTTATAACATGTATGGTGGATTAGTGTTACTTGTTTGCAGCAAGAGTTGTCTACAGGTTGAGGTAGTTAGTCTCATGCCTACTTAGTGGCCTCTTATAACATGTATGGTGGATTAGTGTTACTTGTTTGCAGCAGTTAGTCTCATGCCTACTTAGTGGCCTCTTATAACATGTATGGTGGATTAGTGTTACTTGTTTGCAGCAAGAGTTGTCTACAGGTTGAGGTAGTTAGTCTCATGCCTACTTAGTGGCCTCTTATAACATGTATGGTGGATTAGTGTTACTTGTTTGCAGCAAGAGTTGTCTACAGGTTGAGGTAGTTAGTCTCATGCCTACTTAGTGGCCTCTTATAACATGTATGGTGGATTAGTGTTACTTGTTTGCAGCAAGAGTTGTCTACAGGTTGAGGTAGTTAGTCTCATGCCTACTTAGTGGCCTCTTATAACATGTATGGTGGATTAGTGTTACTTGTTTGCAGCAAGAGTTGTCTACAGGTTGAGGTAGTTAGTCTCATGCCTACTTAGTGGCCTCTTATAACATGTATGGTGGATTAGTGTTACTTGTTTGCAGCAAGAGTTGTCTACAGGCTGAGGTAGTTAGTCTCATGCCTACTTAGTGGCCTCTTATAACATGTATGGTGGATTAGTGTTACTTGTTTGCAGCAAGAGTTGTCTACAGGTTGAGGTAGTTAGTCTCATGCCTACTTAGTGGCCTCTTATAACATGTATGGTGGATTAGTGTTACTTGTTTGCAGCAAGAGTTGTCTAGAGGTTGAGGTAGTTAGTCTCATGCCTACTTAGTGGCCTCTTATAACATGTATGGTGGATTAGTGTTACTTGTTTGCAGCAAGAGTTGTCTACAGGTTGAGGTAGTTAGTCTCATGCCTACTTAGTGGCCTCTTATAACATGTATGGTGGATTAGTGTTACTTGTTTGCAGCAAGAGTTGTCTACAGGTTGAGGTAGTTAGTCTCATGCCTACTTAGTGGCCTCTTATAACATGTATGGTGGATTAGTGTTACTTGTTTGCAGCAAGAGTTGTCTACAGGTTGAGGTAGTTAGTCTCATACCTAGCTTTCTTACTGACCTCTAATGACAGGCGTGATCGGTTATTGTTACTTGTTCACAACTGGTTGGATTTTGCTTCATCACAAAGGACGATCCTTGAAAAAGGAGAGTCTGGCATATGAGACTACGACCTCCAACGTGAGAATGGAGGCGGAAGCACTAACAGTGGCATTCCGTTAGTTAGAGGAGACTGCTGCAACACACATTGTATTCATTACGGACTTAAGGAGTATGCTTAGTAAGGTGGAGAAAGGAATGTTTCATGGGGAATGGCTCACCTCACTTTAGAGGTCACAGATTGTGAGAATTGTATAGATTTTTTTGCCCAGGCCATGCGGGAGTATGGGGGGAATGAAAAGGCTGATAGGCTGGCAGGGAATGAACCTCCTGGTGGTAGATTACCTATTGACAAGGGAGAGGTGGTCGAGCGCCTGTGGGAGAAGGCGGGCGAACATTGAGAACCAGTATGTGGAAAGAATTATATTGCAAGGGATTGGAGAGGGTTCTGGAAGAATCTCAGAACTGAGAGAGAAGACCAGGAGAACTTTAGTCAGATAGCGGTGGGAACATTTAATAGTATGACTCTTCGCTGGCGGTTGAATGAGGGGACGGGGCGCGTATGGGAATGTCCTGAGTGCAGTAGTGTCAGATCTTAGCTCAGCTGAACTCAACTCTGGATTTTATGGCCAGAATTTTCTACAGGTTGAGGTAATTAGGTTTTACACCAACCCTCCTGAGTGGCCTCTAACAAGAAGCATGGTGGGTTACACTATACCTTGCTTCCCTTCTGGGCCCTGGTCATGGGTGATTAACACAGAGAATTCTGTCACTATTTCTGTCCCAAGTGGTGCACCATGTGTGCTTGGCTGTTCTTTGTGTGTCCTTACATCTTGGCAGAGTCAACTAAAGAAGTCTGGCAATATATTGGTTATACAAGGTGTGTAAACTTGGCCCCTGTGGAATTGTTGTCTTTCAGGGCTGAAAGACTTAAACTGTTTGCCTTCTCAGCTCATTATTGTAGATGACACTCAACTCATTAATATTTGATGCAAGCTCATTGGTCAGTGATGATATTTATGTCAGATCACTGAAGAAACTTTTGTTTAGTTTTCTCACCAGTAAGTCAACCGTAGTTGTTATTGTGGAAGAATTTTGGGGAGATACATATGCTGGCATTTATGTCTGTGTGTGGGACTAGGATTCATGTTATACAGGGTGTTTGTAGTCTCACTACACTTTGTATGTAGAACAAATTTAAAAAATGAAGTACATGACGTAATGAAAAAATGTGCTCCATAGTCCATCGTGAGGCAATATGCAGCGAATGGCTGTCATCTGCTGGAGTAATTCTTTTCACTCCAAACAGAATGATGTTATCAACAGAAGAAATACTTTTTTTGGTTGTACAAGTCTTTCAAAATGGCGGTCGATACACACGGAAATAACAACAGATAAGTTGCAGAAGGTATTTGACAATATGATGAGACGTGTACAGTCATGTCTTGAAGCCCGTGGTGGACATTTCCAACACCTGTTATAATTAATACGTCATTGGTACTTTCCAGCTTCCCCAAAACAGCATTAGATCATAGCAGTGACTATTGTAACTAATTTAATGAATGTTTAGCACATTTTTAAGTCAAGTACTCCATTTTTGAAATGTGACCTACATACAACATGTAGTGAGACTTTACAAACATCCAGTAGAATACTCATTTGTGAAATGTGACCTACATATAACATGTAGTGAGACTTTACAAACATCCGGTAGAATACTCATTTGTGCATTTATGCATGACAGTCACGGTTTGTTTTTGCAATAGTCAGTGAGCTGCCATCTCCACAGTGAAGGTTGGCTTGTCTTCTGCTGTCTTGTATCCTCCCAAACAAGCAGGCTCTCTATAAACTCACTCCTAGTGCTGCCTCCTTCAGCTACTCCGTGTCCTCCCCACACTGTTCATCTCTTGTCTCTAATTCTCTACCCCACACTATTCATCACTTGTCGCTAATTCTCTACCCCACACTATTCATCACTTGTCGCTAATTCTCTACCCCACACTATTCATCATCATCATCATCTTCCACTTCTGCCGTCAAGCGTCGTGGGGAGGAATAATTTGCGTTCCAGTGCCCGGTGGACGGCACTGGATAGTGTCATTCCGTGAGGTTGTACAATGTCTCTGATGTCGTCAATCCATTTTCTTCTTGGACGTCCTCGTGGTCTCGTCGCAGATGATCTTTGATGTAAGGCCAGTGATGGTAGTTGTTGATGTTGCATTCTAATGACATGGCCAAACCACTTGATCTTCTGTCTGTCAATAAATGTGGCACAAGGTGTTGATCCCACAGTCTGTCTGATAGTAGCATTTCTTACTCGGTCTCGGATTGTTAAGTTGGCAGCTCTCCTCAGGCATCTCATTTCGCAGGTGTTGATTTTGCGAAGGTGTAATTTGGATAAAGTCCAGGTTTGAGATTGGTAGCATAGGGTTGGTGTGAATATGCTGTTTATTATCTGTCGTTTTGCGGACATGGGTATGTTTGGATGTTTCAGTAAGGGTGATAGTTGATATGTAAGTGCACTAGCTTTTTGACATCTAATTTCAATTTCTCTGTCCAATCTGCCATCTTCTGTGATCATACTTCCAAGGTATTTGAATTCTTTAACTTGTTTTAGAGGTGTGTTATTTATCTGTATATTTAGTGGGCCTGGCGATCTGCTAACTTGCATTACTTCGGTTTTGGCTGTGTTTATACTCATATTGTATCTGCTGCAGGTTGAACTCAGATTAGTAATATGATTTTGTAGTCTGCCCTCATCGCTATAAAACAGGCACTGATCATCTGCAAATAGAAGTTCATTTGCAAATAGAAGTTCATTTATTCCCTGTGGGTCAGTTGTTTCATCTGGAGTAAGGAGTTCTAAATTTTCTGAATTGAATTCATCAATTGTCGCTAATTCTCTACCCCACACTATTCACCTCGTCTCTAATTCTCTACCCCACACGTGTTTAGGTCTTCCTTTGTTTGCTCCAGAAAAAGAAACTTTCTAGTGATTTTCTCAGCATGTCCTGCCCGCTGCCATAGTTAGCTGTAATAAATCTTTATAACTCGTAGGTTACACACTATTGCCATTCTCTTGTTTTCTTCCCACTTGTAGCACTGCCTACCTCTTGCCTTTCACTTTTTCTTACATGATGGAGTTTATCTCATATATTGTGGCCAACATATCTGATTTGTCATTTGCGCCTTCTATATTTATTTGTTTTCATTTCCACAAAATACAAACTATTCTTCTGTCTCTCCACATTTCTGGAACCTCAATTGCATGTGCCTCTTGCTTGTGGTTGTGATCTTGCAGTACCCTGGCCAGTCATGACTGATTACCCACTGCCAGTTTGTGTTTATGCAGTTGTCCATCTTCACCAACATTCTCATTTGTTTGAATTGTTTCTGTGCTTGTGTGCTCATTGTTTGTTTATTAATTGTCCCACTTTATTGCTGCCATATTTATTATAGCACTGTAATACTTTATGACTCTTAGTTTACCATGTGGGGAGCCATGTTAGCATGCTTGCTTACTGACCTGGTGGTATGGTGTTTGAATCTCTATAGAGGCAGGCCCTGGCTCCCAGCCTGCAATGTGCACCAGGAAATGTCCTGGAAAGCTAAGGCGGCCAATGAGATTATGATCACATGACTCTTCGATGGGACTGTAATCATGTGAAGCCAGCACCATATGCCTATACTACTCACGGGGGGCACATGGGTTGGGTTATTTGTAATTATTTTTGTTGACACTGCCATGTCTCAGAACCAGTTGCATTTTTAGGTGTGTATTGTGTACAGCTGACTTAATGGGGGGGGGGATGTAGTGTGTGAAGACTTGATGGGGAGATGTTGTACAGGTGTATGAAGACTTGTAGGGAGATGTACTGTGTGAAGACTTGATGGGGGAGATACTGTAGTGACATGTGAAGACTTGATGGGGAGATGTTGTACAGGTGTATGAAGACTTGATGGGGAGATGTACTGTGTGAAGACTTGATGGGGGAGATACTGTAGTGACATGTGAAGACTTGATGATAGGGATGTACTGTGTGAAGACTTGATGGGGAGATGTTGTACAGGTGTATGAAGACTTGATGGGGAGATGTACTGTGTGAAGACTTGTCTGATGATGGTCTATTCAGGTAGCACTTTTGTGCCAATGTTGAGGAACTCTTGATATCTCCATGGCGGCTGGAATGTTATAAAAGTTGACTTTATGGGAGAATTGACAAAAAGATGCTTCATATGGAGTTTTGCTACTAGGGCCCATCAGGGAAAGCAAACAATAGTGACATTTTAAACTGCCAAGCATGACATAGGAGATGACTCAGGAGGGTTGGTGTGAGACTAGCTACGTTATCCATCCCTTCGAGAAAAACTAGCTGTAAAATCCAATAGTGATGAACAAGTCCACAGAATCTTGGTGTAAGTTGGTTGAGGACTCGTGATCCACTGGGAGAAGAAAGGCAGAATTAGAAGAAGATCATTGGGAGAAGAAAGGCAGAATTAGTAGAAGATCATTGGGAGAAGAAAGGCAGAATTAGTAGAAGATCATTGGAAGAAGAAAGGCAGAATTAGTACATGATTATTGGGAGAGGAAAGGCAGGATAAGTAGAAGATCATTGGGAGAAGACAGGCAGAATTAGTAGATGATCATTGGGAGAAGAAAGGCAGGATAAGTAGAAGATCATTGGGAGAAGACAGGCAGAATTAGTAGATGATCATTGGGAGAAGAAAGGCAGGATAAGTAGAAGATCATTGGGAGAAGACAGGCAGAATTAGTAGATGATCATTGGGAGAGCAAAGGCAGAATTAGAAGATCATTGGGAGAAGAAAGGCAGAATTAGTAGATGATCATTGGGAGAAGAAAGGCAGGATAAGTAGAAGATCATTGGGAGAAGAAGAATTAGTAGATGATCATTGGGAGAGGAAAGGAAGAATTAGAATAAGATCATTGGGAGAAGAAAGGCAGAATTAGTAGATGATCATTGGGAGAGGAAAGGAAGAATTAGAATAAGATCATTGGGAGAAGAAAGGCAGAATTAGTAGATTATCATTGGGAGAGGAAAGGAAGAATTAGAATAAGATCATTGGGAGAAGAAGAATTAGTAGATGATCATTGGGAGAGGAAAGGAAGAATTAGAATAAGATCATTGGGAGAAGAAAGGCAGAATTAGTAGATTATCATTGGGAGAGGAAAGGAAAAATTAGAATAAGATCATTGGGAGAAGACAGGCAGAATTAGTAGAAGATCATTGGGAGAAGAATGGCAGAATTAGTAGATCATTGGGAAAAGAAAGGCAGAATTAGAAGATTATTGGGAGAAGAAAGGCAGAATTAGAAGAAGAGTTTGTCTCATAATGAGCAAGTGTAACTTTTTGTGTATAATATTACATTTGAGTTTGTCTCATAATGAGCATGACCATTGGGAGAAGAAAGGCATAAATAAGAAGTAGAAGACAGAAGAAGAGTAACTTTTTGTGTAATAATATTACGTACGTGTATTACACTTTAACATGACACTCCAGCTAGTCTCCTGGCTATATGTATAAATATGGGTTTATCTGGGAAATGATGGATTCATTCATTATGTGCCATGCCGATAAGCGTGGGCGGTCATGTTCTGCCATCTCACTCAATCACCAGAGTTGTGGATCAGCTCCGTGTTTCTGTCTCGACCATGCCATGTGGCCAAGCCATCCAGGTATTTAATTCTTGGTCTTCCCCTTGGTCTGTTCCCTTAGATCTTGCCAGTTGTCACCAAGTTCTCCGATTCATTTCTTCTCATAACATGCCCAAAAAATTTTGACTGTCTACGTCTAATGTCTCTAAGCAATTTACGATTTTCATTTGTTTCTTGAAGGACTTGTTTATTGGTTTTTCTATCTGTCCATGGTATTTTTAATTTTTTCCTCAGAAACCACATTTCCACAGCAGATTGTCTGCTCATTGTCCACGCCTCACATCCATATAAAAGTACAAGTTCTATGTAGCACTTCAACATTCTTTTTCTCGTTTCAATTGATATCTTTTTATTGGTCAGTATGTTTTTCATCTTGCAAAAGGGCTACCTTCGCCATGGCAGTTCTTGTTCTAATCTCTTCAAGGCATCTCCCATCAGATGTTATGACTGTTCCGAGACAGTTGTACCGAATGATGGATTGCAATATGGAATCTTGATATATTTGTCTCATCACACGTTACTTGTGTGTAAATTTGTTTTGTGTTGCGTATCCCTTACGGGACCTTGCAGTCAACACCAGCATTTTTCAGCTGCTGTTGATGTACTAGGCAAGTGTTATGTTCAGTAGTTTGCCATTGCTTTCTGAACGACCGGCTCCCATACCAGCTTGTTATAACACAACGCGACACAAATCGGTCGCAGCTGAGCTTCGAACACCAGGTACCCGGCTCATGAACTGTGTTCGCAAGCCCTTAGCCACAGAGCCGGCTGTGTGTAAATACTTAATCTCAGAGCTGGCTAGATGCCAAGATGTATATGGTGTAAAGTTGACTTTATGGGGACATATTTTACTGACAAGTGACAGCCTTAGCTGAGTCTCATAAATGGGCTGAACATTAGTCATTTGAATGTAAATATGGTAGTGTTTCCTATATGTTGTGTGATTGTTCGTTTAAGAAAAAAAAGTTGACAGGGTCAGCTTCATTGCACCAGGTTTTATCCCACATGGCTTGGTCTCTTTCCGCAGTGCAGAAAGCGTCACGCAAAGCATGAACTCCGTAGCTCCAGCGATGACCCATGGGAGTCTCCGAAAAATTTCACTTGGGAACCAAAGGACGCGGCCCGAAATTGAACCCACAACCTTCGGAGCCTGGGTCAAATGGCTTGACTACTTCGCCACGGAGACTCCATGTTTATTAAGAAGTGTAATGTAATTTGATATATTATATACTACTTTTACACTCATTCATATATTTTGGGTCTGTTGTGTAAAGTTTAAAACTGACACATAGAATCTTGATGATGTTTAATGTTGACTTCAGGGAATACTGAATTTGTTGTTGTTGAAAATTGACATATAGTTTTTGATGGTGATGTTGGAAATTACGTATGGATTTGATATTTGTGTAGTAAAAATTCACCAGCGTTTGATGATGATGATGTAATGAAAAGAGGGTGTTAGATGCTAACCATGACAGGATGCTACAGCTGATGGGGAGATCTTAGCTAATCTTTGTTGTCCAGATGACAAGGGTACCATTTTGATGTTTTGTAACATTGAATTAAATTTGTTTTCAAACTCTCTCTCCCTTGTCTTGCACATTACATGAAACCAGTTCTAACAAAATGTTGTGAATCCTGGACAAGTAGTAAACAAGAAAGAGATGTGGTTTTACAGAAGAATGATGAACATTTGTTTGACAGCCAGAATGAGCAATTTAAATGTTTTGAAAGGGGCCAAGACACAAAAACAATTTATAACAAACATCGAAGAGGCAGTTGTCATTTTGTGGGTCACATTATGAAAAATGAAACATCTTGTGACAACTAGACCAGTTGGCTCTAGTGATATAGATTTGTATAGACCAGTGCTCTCATAGGGTGATATAGATTTGTATAGACCAGTCTGCTCTCATAGGGTGATAAAGATTTGTATAGACCAGTCGGGCATACATAGGGTGATATAGATTTGTATAGACCAGTCGGGCACACATAGGGTGATTTAGTCAATGTCTCACCAGCCACCTTCACTTTCCTAAGATAGTTCCTGGTAAAAAAAAAAAAAAAAAAAAAAACAGCCTTGTCCAGGCAATCATTGTTAGTTATTCTGTCAGTCCAAGTCGTCAGTAGGAAAATTACCTTTTACAAGTGAGCTCGACACTGGCAGGCAAATCACACGTGTTAATAACTTCCCAGTTGTAGACATATCATGTACACATAAATATAAGACCAACACAAGAACAGTAGTTTATTTCTGACTGGAGATAATATTCAATAAAAGGCTACTACGATATTTGTATGTACAGTTTATATTACATAATCTGTAATTTCCGCCCAATTGTTCAGACTTCCAAACACCAGACACTGTTTGTATGTAGATGTGCTGTCTGTGAGTGTAGATGTGTATGTAGATGTGCTGTCTGTGAGTGTAGATGTCTATATAGACGTGTTGTCTGTGAGTGTAGATGTGTTGTCTGTGAGTGTAAATGTGTATGTAGATGTGCTGTCTGTGAGTGTAGATGTCTATGTAGATGTGTTGTCTGTGAGTGTAGATGTGTTGTCTGTGAGTGTAGATGTGCTGTCTGTGTATGTAAATGTGTTGTCCTGTGAGTGTAGATGTGCTGTCTGTGTGTATGTAGATGTGCTGTCTGTGAGTGTAGATGTCTATGTAGATGTGCTGTCTGTGAGTGTAAATGTGTATGTAGATGTGCTGTCTGTGAGTGTAGATGTGTATGTAGATGTGCTGTCTGTGAGTGTAGATGTGTATGTAGATGTGCTGTCTGTGAATGTAGATGTGCTGTCTGTGAGTGTAGATGTGTGGTCTGTGAGTGTAGATGTGTATGTAGATGTGCTGTCTGTGAATGTAGATGTGCTGTCTGTGAGTGTAGATGTCTATGTAGATGTGCTGTCTGTGAGTGTAGATGTGCATGTATATGTGCTGTCTGTTAGTGTAGATATGTATGTAGATGTCTATGTAGATGTGTTGTCTGTGAGTGTAGATGTGCTGTCTGTGAGTGTAGATGTCTATGTAGATGTGAGTGTAGATGTGTGGTCTGTGTGTAGATGTGTATGTAGATGTGTATGTAGATGTCTATGTAGATGTGTTGTCTGTGAGTGTAGATGTGCTGTCTGTGAGTGTAGATGTGTATGTAGATGTGCTGTCTGTGAGTGTAGATGTGTATGTAGATGTGCTGTCTGTGAGTGTAGATGTGTATGTAGATGTGCTGTCTGTGAGTGTAGATGTGTATGTAGATGTGCTGTCTGTGAATGTAGATGTGCTGTCTGTGAGTGTAGATGTCTATGTAGATGTGCTGTCTGTGAGTGTAGATGTGCATGTAGATGTGTTGTCTGTGAGTGTAGATATGTATGTAGATGTGTTGTCTGTGAGTATAGATGTTTATGTAGATGTGCTGTCTGTGAGTGTAGGTGTGCTGTCTGTGAGTGTAGGTGTGCTGTCTGTGGGTGTAGGTGTGCTGTCTGTGAGTGTAGATGTGTATGTAGATGTGCTGTCTGTGAGTGTAGATGTGTATGTAGATGTGCTGTCTGTGAGTGAAGATGTCTATGTAGATGTGCTGTCTGTGAGTGTAGATGTGTATGTAGATGTGCTGTCTGTGAGTGAAGATGTCTATGTAGATGTGCTGTCTGTGAGTGTAGATGTGTTGTCTGTGAGTGTAGATGTGTTGTCTGTGAGTGTAGATGTGTTGTCTGTGAGTGTAGATATGCTGTCTGTGAGTGTAGATGTGCTGTCTGTGAGTGAAGATGTCTATGTAGATGTGCTGTCTGTGTGTAGATGTGTTGTCTGTGAGTGTAGATGTGTATGTAGATGTGCTGTCTGTGAGTGTAGATGTGTATGTAGATGTCTATGTAGATGTGCTGTCTGTGAGTGTAGATGTCTATGTAGATGTGCTGTCTGTGAGTGTAGATGTGCTGTCTGTGAGTGTAGATGTGTATGTAGATGTGTTGTCTGTGAGTGTAGATATGTATGTAGATGTCTATGTAGATGTGTTGTCTGTGAGTGTAGATGTGTATGTAGATGTGCTGTCTGTGAGTGTAGATGTGTATGTAGATGTGCTGTCTGTGAGTGTAGATGTGCTGTCTGTGAGTGTAGATGTGTATGTAGATGTGCTGTCTGTGAGTGTAGATGTCTATGTAGATGTGCTGTCTGTGAGTGTAGACATGCAGATTAACTGGGGCACCTGGGATTTGTACACTAAGTTGTGACTTTGGATATATTTAGTCTATATCTGCACACATAGAGCGATTGTAGACATAGCTGTCTGCATACAGAACACAGAGGGAGTCTGGACTCTGCACACAGCACATACAGAGGGAGTCTGGACTCTGCATACAGCACAGAGGAAATCTGGACTGCACACAGCACACACACAGGGAATCTGTACTGCATACAGCATAATACAGAGGGAATCTGAACACTCTGCACACAACACATCCACAGGGAATCTGGACTGCACACAACACACACGTAGGGAATCTGGACTGCACACACACAGAGGGAATATGGACTCTGCACACACAGGGAATCTGGACTACACAGCACATACAGAGGGAATCTGGACTGTACACACCACATACAGAGGGAATCTGGACTCTGCACACAGCACACACAGAGGGAATCTGGACTGTACACAGCACATACAGAGGGAATCTGGACTGTAGACAGCACATACAGAGGGAATCTGGACTACACAGCACACACAGAGGAAATCTGGACTATGCACACAGAACATTCAGAGGGAATCTGGACACAGCTGTTCTGCTTATTATTTTGTTAAATGGATTAGATAATGCACACCAATGGGTGGCTTTCATGAACAGACCAAAAAAAAAAGTATCTTCACAATGGGGAAACAGAGTTGTATGCATGACTACTGCACACTGGCACAGACTCAGCAGCCCCTGAATAAAGTATGGCTTGTCTAAATATTTGCGTCACATGACATTCTAAACCTTCCCCCTTGAAAAACATAAAACAAAATAAAAAATTGCTGCCTTCATAAATTAAGAATGTCACACAGAGTTCAGGTTATTCTCGGGATGTGTTTGAAAAAAGTCTCTGGCATGTAAATCTGATAATTAACGAGCTCACATTAAGGCATGATGGATTTTCTTTGACAGTCGGGCCCACACTTTTACAGGATTATTTTCTGTGATCAGTATGTTCTGGGGTCGACAGTCTCATGAAATGAGTACATTCTGGGGTTGACAGTCTCATGAAATGAGCAAGTTCTGGGGTCGACAGTCTCATGAAATGAGTACGTTCTGTGGTAGGCACAGTCTCATGAAATGAGTACGTTCTGGGGTCAACAGTCTCATGAAATGAGTACATTCTGGGGTTAACAGTCTCATGAAATGAGTACATGTGCTGCGTTGGGTCATGACCTGGTGCCCTGACATGCCTCTCCACACATGGGAAGTTCCAGTTGTGCACACCCCCGCTGGTTTATGGGCTTGGAGAGGGGAAGGAGTTGTGCAGGTCTTCATGGTACCAGGTGGAAGAGGAGAGAGTACATCAGCCTCATTCTCTTCACGGACATGGTAACGGGTGGGGAGAAGAGTCTATATCAGCCTCATTGTCGTCACGGACATGGTAACGGGTGAGGAGAAAAATCTACATCAGCCTCAATGTCTTCACGGACATGGTAAAGGGTGGGGAGAAAAGTCTACATCAGCCTCATTCTCTTCACGGACATGGTAACGGGTGGGGAGAAGAGTCTATATCAGCCTCATTGTCGTCACGGACATGGTAACGGGTGAGGAGAAAAATCTACATCAGCCTCAATGTCTTCACGGACATGGTAAAGGGTGGGGAGAAAAGTCTACATCAGCCTCAATGTCTTCATGGACATGGTAAAGAGTGGGGAGATAGTCTACTTCAACCTATTTCTCTTCAAGATCATAGTAACGGGTGGAGAGAAAAGTCTACATCAACCTCATTCTCTTCTTACATCAGCCTAATTCCCTTCTTAAAGGTTTGCTGCGTCTCCCTTACGGGACATTGCAGTCAACACCAGCATTTTTCAGCACCATCTCAGTCCATCCAGCATAATTTCTCTTGGTCTGCCTCTGCCTCTTTTCTCGCAGATCTTTCCAGTTGTCACGATATTCTTCAATGCCTCTCTTCTCATAATATGACCAAAGAATATTGTTTGTCTCTTTCTTATGGTTGTATATAATGTTCTTCTTTCATTGCCCCCTTTCTAGACAATGTTTGTTAGTTATTCTGGCAGTCCAAGGTTTTCGCAACATTCGTCTCAGGAACCACATCTCTGTTGCTTCCAAGATTGTCCTAATTCTATGTTACAAATGTCACTAAGAATTAATCATTACAAATCCATCTTTATCTGACTAAAAATGTCTTTTTATGAGAGGGCTTCAAGGGTAAACCTTAAAAGTGTGATAGAAATCACCATGGTCTGGCAAGAATGCGACAGCGTGGAATGACGAGGGGATCTGGCCGATGCTCGACGCTTAGAGGAAAGGCGAGACGCACATATAATCAGATTGCTACTGGTTCTATTGGGGTTGGAACTCTTCGCGGGCTTCTGAGGATGGGGACGGAGCGCTTATGGGAATGCTCCGAATGCTGTGATGTTGATTCCTAAATCAATCAATCAATCAGTGTGATAGAAATTACGATAACCACGCCATTGTCTTGTAACCTGTCAATATTGGTGTTAAGGATGTCAAGAGGGCTGAGCATGTGACATCACAATGCCTATGAACACGATGACATCATAAGGACATTTTAAAGATGGCCACCCTACTTCTGACATTCACCAAAGTTCTGTTATCTGTTTTTGATCACTGCAGGATGAAACCTATAGAAATTCACCCGCTAATGAAGGCCCAGTATGGTGAAGGCTGTCAGTCCAGCAAGTGTATAAGTGGAGCAGGAAGTTTCAAAACAATGTGACTTCTGTGACAGATTGTTCATGACCGGGTCAGGCACACTAAGTAATGACCAAAATAGTGACCCCCAGAGTCGATTTTTCTACAGGAATCCAAGCACTTTATCGACGCTGGAGGACTTGCATTGAACGCGGCGGTGACTACATCGAAACATGATACATTTGTTCTTTAAAATATATTCACCAAATAAAAAAATATGTAAGATTTTCACCTGATCCCCCTTGTATAAATATGACCAGTGTTGTAAGCTATTTAGATTATTACACAAGAGGGCTGCTAAACACTGATTTAGATAATTATTGGGAGAAATTCAGCAGGGAATGCACAGAGAAAGGCATAACCGTAACACATCCACATATTTTCAACTATTAAGAAAAAAACGATTATTAAAATCTGAGAAACTGCAGGCCCACCTTTTGTTGAACATTATAAATAAATTGGATCATGGCATATAATATGCGGTAGTTAATTAACTAAGGTCATAGGTAACTAGGTCCCTTACTACATTTCCCTTCCCACAAAAAACAATAAACAACATTTCTGACATGACAAATGAGAATACTGTAAGTTTCAGCATCTCACCAAATTAACTCCTGTATTATCTCTCATTTGAAACACTTCAACTCTGCATCGATAATGCATTATTTCCAATTAAAAGAACCTTTTTAACATTCCTTAACAATAACCAACATTAAAAGCAAAATAAAGCACTCAGAGAACAATCTTCATATCCAATAAAAAGAAAAAAAAAAAAAAAAAAAAAACAACAACAAAGCAATAGAACAACAAAAACATATCCAGTAAAATGTCAATGCATAACTCATGATGGTGGTGCACACCTTGAGACATCCAATGTCTATTCACTTTACGAATAATGGTTTGTGGTCAATTTTTACTGTTCTCGAAATGGGCGATGGTTTCTGGTCAACATATTGCAGTCTCCAAACAGATGATGATGATTTATGGTCAGTGTTTGCTGTTTTCCAAATAGGGAATAGGTTGTGGTCAGTATTTGCTGTTCTCCAAACAGTGATTTATCATCAATATTACTGCCTTCCAAACAGACAAATTATGGTAATTATTTCCTGCTCTTCAAATGGACAATTTATAGTCAATAGTTAGTCTCTACCAATCACAGAAATGAAACATAATCTTATTCACCAGTAACAAAACTGAATACACAGATAATTTTATCCATCAGTCACTGAACAAATCATTTGATTCATCAGCCACTGAACACATAAATCATATTATCAATCAGTCACTGAATAAATATATAAATTTAGTTGCCAGCCACACAACTGAACACAGATCATGTGATTCACAAAGGAATACATTATGAAACGTAAAACAAACAAATTCCTGATTTATTGTCTGCGTTGTTGTTTTCTATCACATACATATTTATTGTGTTTACACTGTCCCTGACACTAATAAGTCACACTGACTGTGTGGTGACTGACATTAATCTGACTTTTCTTCTGTGTTTGTTGGACACTGGTGACTGACTCTTACTTTTTTTTCTGTGTTGGACTGTGGCAATTTATGAGACTTTTCTTATGCATCTGTCAAACTGTGTAGCATGACTTACAGAAGCTAATTTTACTTTTTTCTTGTGCTCCTACATATTTTCTGTAAATATTTTACATTAATTACAAGTGGGGTAAATGCTACTGTGATTTATATTCAACAGTTTTGGAGTGTCTGGGAGTTGTAGTGTATGAGCTTGTATTTGTTGCTTCTCCGCAGAATTTGTGTGGATAAGTTTGTATCTGTATGAGTCTATGTTGAGTCAACAACCAACATCACAGCACTCAGGACATTCCCATATGTGCTCAGTCCTTACCTTAAAAAGCCAGCGAAGAGTTCCAATACTAATGGTACCAGCTGTGGTCTGTTTATGTAGGTCTGAACTTTCTTCGGAGACTGAATGCCGGCCAGAACCTCTGGCCACTCCCTTCTCTCTAAGCTATGATGATTTATCTGTTCTTTCACACTGTGCACATGACCCCAAAGAGCTCTGACCACGTCTGCCTTATGCACCAATACCCGACCCAACGGTCCAGACCCAGCCAATATGTCCGCCTGCTCATTTCCTGTTGTATGGGTTTGTGTATGTTCATCTATGTGTATGCATGTGTGTGTATATCTGTCAGCTTGTATTTGCCTCCCTCTGTGTGTGTATGTATGTATGTGTATACATCTCATAACATCTCTAGTCCATACGATGTATATGCTTGTTTAGTCATGCCATGTGGTGTTTGTTATGTCTACACACAGCCTTCTGTCTCATGTACTGCCAGCCGCCTGTCTCGTGTACCGCCAGTCTTCTGTCTCGTGTACCGCCAACCTTCTGTCTCGTGTACCGCCAGCCTTCTGTCTCGTGTACCGTCAGCCTTGTCTCGTGTACTGCCAGCCTTCTGTCTCGTGTACTGCCAGCCTTCTGTCTCGTGTACCGCCAGCCTTCTGTCTCGTGTACTGCCAACCTTCTGTCTCGTGTACCGCCAGCCTTCTGTCTCGTGTACCGTCAGCCTTGTCTCGTGTACTGCCAGCCTTCTGTCTCGTGTACTGCCAACCTTCTGTCTCGTGTACTGCCAGCCTTCTGTCTCGTGTACTGCCAGCCGCCTGTCTCGTGTACTGCCAACCTTCTGTCTCGTGTACCGCCAGCCTTCTGTCTCGTGTACCGTCAGCCTTGTCTCGTGTACTGCCAGCCTTCTGTCTCGTGTACTGCCAGCCTTCTGTCTCGTGTACTGCCAGCCTTCTGTCTCGTGTACTGCCAGCCGCCTGTCTCGTGTACTGCCAACCTTCTGTCTCGTGTACCGCCAGCCTTCTGTCTCGCGTACCGTCAGCCTTGTCTCGTGTACTGCCAGCCTTCTGTCTCGTGTACCGTCAGCCTTGTCTCGTGTACTGCCAGCCTTCTGTCTCATGTACTGCCAGCCTTCTGTCTCGTGTACTGCCAGCCTTCTGTCTCGTGTACTGCCAGCCGCCTGTCTCGTGTACTGCCAACCTTCTGTCTCGTGTACCGCCAGCCTTCTGTCTCGTGTACCGTCAGCCTTGTCTCGTGTACTGCCAGCCTTCTGTCTCGTGTACTGCCAGCCTTCTGTCTCGTGTACTGCCAGCCTTCTGTCTCGTGTACTGCCAGCCGCCTGTCTCGTGTACTGCCAACCTTCTGTCTCGTGTACTGCCAGCCTTCTGTCTCGCGTACCGTCAGCCTTGTCTCGTGTACTGCCAGCCTTCTGTCTCGTGTACTGCCAGCCTTCTGTCTCATGTACTGCCAATCATTATCACTACTGATGTTCCTCTACGAGACCTTCTCTCCTTGTCTCCCCCTGAAGACTACCTTCTGTAAAGAGACCTAGTAAACCATGCTCAGCATTCACATTATGTCTCACACTACCTGAATTCAACATGCATAATACGGAACATATAATTGACTGTTAAGGAAGATGAATGGTAGGGAAGGCTAAATGTTCTATGGACCTGCTTGCTCAATTTGTCAGCTGTCAAAAATCAAGTTCATTTATTCAATCTCAGGCTAAGCATGTGTGATTCAGTTTGTATTGCCATATCCAGCAGCCAACGCTACTTATTCATGAGCGAATATAACATTCAACATGAATTACAAATTCATCATGCTTATCAACGGTTTCATAACAAAATATACAAGAATTTATTTACAAATGAAAACGTTACAAGTTGCCCATAAATTCTGTGTATTATTAAAAGTCTGTAAAATTAAGTGTGTGTGTGTAGTTAGTTAAAAAGGAAGTCAGTGTGTAGCTATTGACACAAGGTTTGTGACACTTTCACACTAGGAGAAAGTATGGCCTGTTTGGTTCTTGTGTCTCAGTGAGGCCACAATGATTCATAAACATACATATCTGTGTGGTGCTATACTTTAGTATAGTATCTGTGTATCTTTGTATCAGTGGAATTGGTTAAATGATGGTTAGACATCTGTGCAAGAGTTCACCATATGAAGAACAGAGACAATTATTTTGGTCTAAACCCGCTCCATTAGAGGAGAACCTCTAAGGAGATGTCACCAACCACAAACTGACTGCTGCTTTCTTTAAATATATTTAGACTGAAAGTGCATGGAGAAGAAGAAGAAGAAAACGAAGAAAGGTCTTTTTAGCCTGATGCTGAAAAAAAGAATAACAGGGATATCAACACTAGAATTTTACCACTGATACATCTAATGAAAGAATCGGAAGTGTAACATTTACACATGTAATGAAAGAAATGGAAGTGTATAATATTTATGCATATGTTATTTACGTTTATACATCTGTTATTTACGTTTATACATCTGTTATATACGTTTATGGGCACCTTGTATCTGGATCTGGAAATGGCGTTCACATTAAATGCACACAGAGTGTAGTCTGTTGTACGGTTGAGATGAAATGATGTAATGAACAAACTAGATGGATTTTTTGAGCCGCTTCCTCCCATCTTCCGAAACCACGGTGGTCATTGATGCAATCCTGAGACTGGTCCTTGACGGGGTGGCGGATGGGTCTAGGATTGCACTGGCTGACCCAATACTATACCGAGATTTTGATGTTGGAGTCAAGACAACTACTGGACTTGAGTTGATTGGAGGTGAGCCTGGCTCCAGTTTTGGTCTCTTCAGGGTCGGTTCGGACTCGATTGTTGAGCAGGCAGCTTGTTTGCTGCCTCGAGTGGGGGCTCCCATTCCTGTGGAGGGTTATATATTGAAATATTTTAGTCATTTTAGTATGATGAATGTTGTTTGCTGCCTCGAGTGGGGGCTCCCATGCCTGTGGAGGGTTATATATTGAAATATTTTAGTCATTTTAGTATGATGAATGTTGCGTGGCACTCACCAAACCTGACACCCCACATTGTATCAGCGAATTCAGGCGGAAGAGCGCAATAGGGAGGGTACACGCCTTATCCTAGTCCAAGGGAATGAAACCTAAAGATTAAATGTCATGGCAGAGCAGACCAGGCCCTAAGCCAGTCTGCAAATGGTCTAGGATCAAAGCTCTGATAGGTAGACAGACCATTGTTTTGCTGATCTGGCTGCTTCTGCAGTTGGTCTTGTTCTAGATGTATTGGAATTCCAATGTCCTGTAAAGGATGGACTCCTTGCTTGATGTCAAACCAATCTGATGTCTCACCATCTATTCTAACTGCTGCTTGTTGGTCTAGATAGAGCATTTTTATGAGTTGTACTATATGTGATGGAAAGCGCATTTTCCTCATGATTTCCCAAAGCTTCTGATGCTGTACAGTCAAATGCCTTTGAATAATCCAGAAAACATGAGTATAGGTTTCCAGTAAATTCCCTAGGCTTCTCTATTATTAAACGCATGTTGAATGTGTGATCTCTTGTTCCTCTTCCTTGTCTAAATTCAGCTTGAAACACATTAATTTATTCTTCCATTTATTACGAAGTCTTCCCATTATGATTTTTAGTAGAATTTTACTTGCATGACTGATCAGGGCAACAGTTCTATAGTTGGTGCATAATTTCAAGATGCCCGTTTTTGGTATTGGAACGAAGATAGTTCTCTTCTAATCTTTTGGCCATGTACCATATCTTTTTACATAGTGCACGATAGATTTGTATGCTTTCTTCTCCTCCCGCTTTAATTTGTTCAGCTGTTATCTCATCACATCCAGGTGATTTACCATTCTTCAGGTTCTTTATTGTCCATACAATTTCATCTAATGAAGGTTCACGTTCTCTCTCTGCTGTCATTGGTTAACGTATCTCATTCATATCGTCACATTCATTCATATCATACTTTCCACTGCAGCATTCCATCTTTCTGTCATATTTATGACAAACAGGAGACAAAGAATATGACAAGAAAAAAAAAAGAGGAGAAGAGAAGGCATAAGAAGAAGAAAAAAAAGAAGAAAAAAGAATACAAATAACAACTCACCAAGTTTTTGTTCCACCCCTTTCAGCCGTACCTCCGCGTCCTTACACTCCTTGTATTTGTGCATAGTTTCCGGAAGCTTCTGCAGGTTGATCTGTTCCTGCAGCTCGTCCTGTGCCTGGATGCTGGCCACTAAAGCAACCTTGTATTTTTCTAGGGTATCTGGCAAAGACAAAACCACATTGTACATCTGCACACAAAACTATCAACTACCTAAGCATCAGAAGTGATGTTTGCCCATAAAGAAATATAATGACCATTCATTTCATTCAGTGGGGTTGAAAGTTTAGAGCCATGAGTTCTAAAATGGCTGGTAAGGCCTATTTAGGCTCGAAATGTTCTTTGACAATGTGGACAAAGAATGCCTGATGTTCCAGGAGGGGGATCTGCAGCGTTTTTGTGTGTGCAGCCTTTTTTTTATAGCTCTTGCAGTCCTGTTTGCTTCACAAGTGACTGCACCCTTGCATAATGATGTACACCACAAATTTTGGTCTTTGGCAGCAGTCTCCCAGGTGTGATGAATTCCAAAAGCTTTTAGTAAGATCCTCAGAGTGTCTTTAAGGTAATCAGATATATACACACACAGCAGTCACCTGTCTAAGGAACATGTACTGAAGATCTCCCTCTGGGAATTTGTCACCAAACTCCTTGAGTACAGGTGGACAACATCATTAGTTAGTTAGTTAGTTAGTTAGTCGCAGTTCCAACTTCACAGCAACGGGTCATCCCCATTATGCTCTGTTCCTGTGCCAGTGAATATCACACAAAACGCTCCCCACTGCCCAATGTAAAAAGTGAAAAAGACAGGAGTCTCGACAAACAACAGCCCGCACAGATACACTGTGCATAATGCCGCCGCCAGAATGTCAACACACCAGTCCCCCACAAAACACCCAATTCATCTGATGGAATCGGCAGTCATTTTCCTATCTGGATGTTTCCTAGATATTCACCCCCACAGTCCATGAAAATACAGTTCATTAACGACGGCAATGGCAGTCAACCAGAAGTCCAGCAGCCACGCATTTCTGCATAAGGCAAAAACCGGTCAACTCTGGGACATAGCCACCTGCCATCGCTCCGAACATGCAGTCACGTGTTCCAAAAAAAAAACTTGGGCAGATTCAAAAGCACTTCATACGAAACTCAACGCTCACAGTGTCGCACCACGCACTCACTCAGTAGCAGGGCAACGGAACCATCAAGCTTCCTTAGTCGCCACTTACGACATGCGTGGTAGGCTACAGTGTTGCTATTCTTTGCTTCCCTTATGGGCCCCGGCAACACACGGGAGTGGACAACATCATGCCATCGCCTATCTACGGGAAAGGTAACTTATAACAGATTCTGCTCAAGTTATATTCCAATACAATAGTTCACAGCTTTATGTGGGTAGGTATCCAACTCTCTTCTCTGGTGTCATTTCATTACTTAACCTCAGAGAGCAAACTTCTTCATAACTCGGACTTCACATACTAAAGCACGGGTGAAACAGTGCTGCTCGACAGCAGACCGGGCTGACGATTCCTTACGCTGTATAATGTCCATTCTGCATACTCAAGCTGTCATGAAGGTAAAGGGCTGAAACATTCAGGGACGGAGGAATTCCTTCTGATGGTTGGAAGCTGCCTGTCGTGCTTGCTCCGCGGCGGAGTTTCTATCATTACTGTAACGTGGCATGCTGGAGTGGTGTTACGAGTCTGTGTTATACCGATGCCATGTGGTCCAGTAGCGTGGTGACGAGCGCTCCTGCCTGCCAGCTCGGAGGTCATGTGTGTGAATCCCCATGCAGACAAGGATGTTGTAAAACTGATCTGGGTTCCCCGGTCAACCCAACCCAAACTGGGGACAAGGAAGTGTTGTGGGAAGTAAAGGCACTTGGTGTGATTCTAACCACATAGTGGTGATACATCTATACACACCAACCACACAGTGGTGATTCATCTATACACACCAACCACACAGTGGTGATTCATCTATACACATCAACCACACAGTGGTGATACATCTATACACACCAACCACACAGTGGTGATTCATCTATACACACCAACCACACAGTGGTGATTCATCTATACACACCAACCACACAGTGGTGATTCATCTATACACACCAACCACACAGTGGTGATTCATCTATACACACCAACCACACAGTGGTGATTCATCTATACACACCAACCACACAGTGGTGATTCATCTATACACACCAACCACACAGTGGTGATTCATCTATACACACCAACCACACAGTGGTGATTCATCTATACACACCAACCACACAGTGGTGATTCATCTATACACATCAAACACACAGTGGTGATTCATCTATACACATCAAACACACAGTGGTGATACATCTATACACATCAACCACACAGTGGTGATTCATCTATACACACCAACCACACAGTGGTGATTCATCTATACACATCAACCACACAGTGGTGATTCATCTATACACATCAACCACACAGTGGTGATTCATCTATACACATCAACCACACAGTGGTGATACATCTATACACATAAACCACACAGTGGTGATTCATCTATACACACCAACCACACAGTGGTGATACATCTATACACACCAACCACACAGTGGTGATACATCTATACACATCAACCACACAGTGGTGATTCATCTATACACATCAACCACACAGTGGTGATACATTTATACACACCAACCACACAGTGGTGATTCATCTATACACACTAACCACACAGTGGTGATTCATCTATACACATCAACCACACAGTGGTGATTCATCTATACACATCAACCACACAGTGGTGATACATCTATACACATCAACCACACAGTGGTGATTCATCTATACACACCAACCACACAGTGGTGATTCATCTATACACACCAACCACACAGTGGTGATTCATCTATACACATCAACCACACAGTGGTGATTCATCTATACACACCAACCACACAGTGGTGATACATCTATACACACCAACCACACAGTGGTGATTCATCTATACACACCAACCACACAGTGGTGATTCATCTATACACACCAACCACACAGTGGTGATTCATCTATACACACCAACCACACAGTGGTGATTCATCTATACACACCAACCACACAGTGGTGATTCATCTATACACACCAACCACACAGTGGTGATACATCTATACACACCAACCACACAGTGGTGATTCATCTATACACACCAACCACACAGTGGTGATACATCTATACACACCAACCACACAGTGGTGATTCATCTATACACACCAACCACACAGTGGTGATTCATCTATACACATACAGGACTAGCTTCATATACCCACCCAATCTACCTCATGGCATTCTGACTACACACCCCAGGCAGCCACAGCAGCATCATGGCTAGTACACTTGCCTGCTAGCCCTGTGATCATATGTTCAAATCCTCAAGATGGGGATTTAAAAAATCCACTACATCTATTAACAAGACACAGTAAATGAGTTAGATTAGCCACCTCATCATTCAACAAGACACAGTAAATGAGTTAAATTAGTCACAATGTTCAAACAGAAAGCCAAGACAAAGCAAAGCTTCACCTATTTGTGTGCAGATGGCGTGGTACGCCAACGGCAATGGCTGCCCAAAGATACATCCTTTGAGTTTCTCAACAGTCGGGGCTTTATTCATGGCGCCGCCAAATTTGCCGTTGCTGCGGATTCTGTCTCCACTTCTCGTCAGAATGGTTGGACAATGTGTATATTTAACAATCTGCAAGTATTTTCAGAATACAGAAGTCTTATATCACAAAGATAAGTTTAAGACAGATAGAAACATTAAAATACACAAAAATATGTCAAATCAAAAAACTAACGACATACTACTGTTATCATGAAATGATGGGTAGTTTAATGAAGAATGTGAATGGTCAGCAAAGATGCTTGTCCTTACTGATAACAGTAGAGACACATTTTTGGAGACAGAAACAGACAAAAAAAAAAAAAAAAGAGAGAGAGAGGGAGGGAGGGAGGGAGGGAGGGAGGGAGAGAGAGAGAGAGAGAGAGAGAGAGAGAGAGAGAGAGAGAGATGTGACAAGACACACCAATAACTAAAGGTAACAAATATTTGGACAGGCAAACTCTCTGATTTCACCAATTTGCAGGAAAAAGAAAAAGAACCTGACCAGTCACAAGAAGAACAATAAAGAACAGATAACCAGAAAGAGAGACACTGACTAGTCTCTCCAAGAACTATAAAGAACAGATAACCGGGGAGAGAGAGAGAGAGAGAGAGAGAGAGAGAGAGAATAGTCTCACCAAGAACTATAAAGAACAGATTACCAGAGAGAGAGAAAGAGAGATACTGACTAGTCTCACCAAGAACTATAAAGAACAGGTTGCATGAGAAAGAAATTTCCCAGCCTTATCAAGAACTACCAAAAAAAAAAAAAAATAACGAGATATGAACTAGCTGACTTAATCAAGAATAAGAAAGAACAAATGGACAGAAGAGAAAAAGTTAACACATGACTAAATAGCATAAAAGCAGTTTACAAACTACGACTTATCATTATCATCAAGTGCCCTGCCAGTTGGCATAAGCGTTCATGTCTCTCCACAGATCTCGGTCTTTGGTGTTCTGGATCAACTCTGCTGTTGATATTCCTCCATGCCACTGTCTGAATATATCCAACAACATTTCTCTTGGTCTGAGTTAAGTTGCATATCTTTTACAGGACATCACAGTCAACCTCAGCTTTTCTGGCTGTTTGTGATTTCTTGGCAAGTTTACGTTCAGTAGTTTGCGTTTGCTTTCGGAACGACCGGCACTCATATTACTGTATGAAAACCAGCGCAAAGCGGTCTGCTGCCAAATCGCTCGCAGATGTGTTTTGAATGTGGTATTGTCACGAATTGCATCCATAAACCCTCCGGGACAGCGCCGGCTGCTATTGATATTTATCTTTTTCGCATATCCTTTACAGGACATCGCTGTCAACACCAGCATTTTACAGCTGTTGTTGATTTCTTGGCAAGATTACGCTCAGTAGTTTGCCATTGCTTTCTGAGTGGCTGGCTCACTTATCCCATAAGTTACCAATGCGACGAGAGCCGCTTCCAATTCTCATGCTCTGCATTACCCTACGTGGATAAACGGGATTGTGGAGAAAGTCGTTTAACCCCTAGGCCAGGGAAAACGGGCCTATTGATATTACTGTCACAAAATATGTGATTTCCATTTGACCGTCACAAAATATGTGGTTTCCATTTGACTCACAAAATATGTGGTTTCCATTTGACCGTCACAAAATATGTGGTGTCCATCTGACCGTCACAAAATATGTGGTTTCCATTTGACTGTCACAAACTGTGTGGTTTCCATTTGACCGTCTCAATATATGTGGTTTTAATTCGACTGTCACAAACTATGTGGTTTCCATTTGACCATCACAAAATATGTGGTCTCTTTTTTACCGTCACAAAATATGTGATTTTCATTAGAACACTAGTATACATGCTCCTTGCTGGAGCTGAAACCACCATGACTCTGTTACCCTCAGGGTTCCCTCTCTCTGAATTTCCAGACAGAAAAAACACACTGACACCCCCAGTCACATGACTTACCTCCTGCCGGTACAGGTTAGCCTGGTCCAGGTTGTCCAGGATAAGTGTGTCACCCAGCAACATGCCAAACACTGCGGAGATATCACAAACAGAACCACTTGTTGAACGGTTAACCTGGGTGGGTTGGTTTCAAGAATCATCTTAACTGCTATTTTTCTCTTCCACTGTTCGAATCCTAATGAAGTAAATACCCAAACCACTTCACTCCAAGCCCTTTGAAGACTTGTTTGTGACTGTCTGGATTATGTGGCTACAGTTGTCAATGGGACAAGGTCGAGGTATCCAGTTTCACAGCAAACCTTCTTGGTCGACTCTTGTGACATGCATGATAAAACTCCACCCAATCATGAACAAGTCTACAAACAGCTTCGTATGAGTTGGTTGAGGACCTGTACTCCCTTGGGAGATGACAGGCGGCAGCAGAAGGAGAAGAGTCAAGGATTCTGGTTCTCTGGATGTACCAGGGGGCTTCAAATGAGCTTAAAAATGTGATAGAAATTACAATAACCATGGCATTGTCTCGTAACCTGCGAATATTGTTAAGGAGGTTAAGAGTGTTAAGCATGTGACATCATGGTGCAGATGAACACAGTGATGTCATAAGGACTCTTTAAAGATGGTCATCCCGCTTTTGACATGCACCAAAGAGGAGCAGTGTTTTGTTATCTGTTTATTGATAAGTGAAGGGGTGAAACCTATAGAAATTCATCGGCGAATGAAAGTCCAGTATGGTAATGCACGCCTGTCAGTCCAGCAAGTGTATGAGTGGAGTAAGAAGTTTCGACCTGCAATAAAATCCAAATGATGTGGACTTCTGAGTAAAGGTGTCCTTTTGCAACATGACAATGCTCAACCCCATATTGCCCGTGCAACAATTGAAACCATTGAAGACCTCCACTTTCAGTGTGTACCACATCCCCTGTACTTGCCAGATTTATGTATTCAGAATATATTCGCCCCCAAAAATATTTAAGGTTTTCATTTCTTTTTCTTCTTCTTCTTCTGCGTTCACCCGGATTTTTTTTCCGGACGTGACCGCGTTGTGCCTGTTTACAGCAGAGCTGTGTTCTTGCGCCGTTAGGCCGACACATCCGACTTCTGCGGAGGTTTTCATTTGATGTCCCCTCGTATGATCCCTGAGACTCGTGAATGGCTTTGTGTGGATGTGCCTCTGTAGGCAACTGATTTGAAGATCTTATGCCTTAAAGTAGTTACTTCAGTGCCCTTCCTATCTTTATCTTTGTGGTTAGTTTTGTTTGTAGATGAATGACTGGCATGGCAATCACTTCCCTTATGTGTTATTACGTATTCTTACTGACCCCTCTCCTTACATTTTGTTTTTTCTATTATTCCTGCATGTTGACAACTAAACTGAACATTTACATTCAATTCCCAATGTCACCAGATTTGCAGGTACGTAGCAACTGATGTCAAAGGAGCAAGAATTTCTCCAGTAATACACTTCTCAAATGGGCAAAAGTCACTGCGGACACTGTGTTGGAGTTTGTTGCCATTGGAACACATAGAAACAACTTTCTTTGGTCATGTGATGAGAAGAGAGGTATTAGAGGACATCATGGCTATTGGAAAGATCAAGAGGAAGAGAGGCAGGTGCATACCAAGAGAAATGATGCTGAATGGACTGAGACAGTGGCATGGAGGAATATCATCATCAGAGTTGATCATAAAGATCTGTAGAGAGACATGAACGCCTACATCGGCTGGCATAGCACTTGATGATGATGATGAGACCCCGTGGAGGAAACGCTTAGGCCTAGCCCCGACCAGGGCTGTGTTGAATCATCACCTGGCTACATCCTGATATGACTATGTGCTGATGTGAAGTTCCAGCGCCGGTCTTACACCGAGTGGGTTCTGGGCTTGGAGAGGGGAAGTACAGTTCTGCAACAGTCCCCATAGTGATGGTATTATGATACCAGGTCAGGATACAAGTCTCTCAACCTCATTCTGACAGATGCAAGCCCTGTACAAGGTTCAAGAGATTTGAACAACAATAAATCAAACTTAAAGAGCTAAAACTTAAGTCTCCCAGGGGATGTAAACCTTACATGAATAACTACAGAGCTGGAAAAAACAAATAAAAGTATATAAACATTGACAGAGATCATACAAACATTGACAGAGATCATACAAACATTGACAGAGATTACACACACATTGACAGAGATCATACAGACATTGATATAGATCACAAACATTGACAGAGATCACACAAACATTGACAGAGATCACACAAACATTGACAGAGATCACACAAACATTGACATAGAACACACAAACATTGACAGAGATCATACAGACATTGATATAGATCACAAACATTGATATAGATAACACACACATTGACAGAGATCACACAAACATTGACAGGGATCACACAAACATTGACAGAGATCACACAAACATTGACAGGGATCACACAAACAGTGACAGAGATCATACATACATCGATATAGATAAACACTGATATAGATCACACAAACATTGACAGAGATCACACAAACATTGACAGAGATCACACAAACATTGATACAGATCACAAACATTGACAGAGATCATACAGACATTGATATAGATCACAAACATTGATATAGATAACACACACATTGACAGAGATCACACAAACATTGACAGGGATCACACAAACATTGACAGGGATCACACAAACAGTGACAGAGATCATACAGACATCGATATAGATAAACACTGATATAGATCACACAAACATTGACAGAGATCACACAAACATTGACAGAGATCACACAAACATTGACAGAGATCACACAAACATTGATATAGATCACAAACATTGACAGAGATCACACAATCATTGACAGAGATCACACAAATACTGACAGAGATCACACAAACATTGACATAGAACACACAAACATTGACATAGAACACACAAACATTGACAGAGATCATACAGACATTGATATAGATCACAAACATTGATATAGATAACACAAACATTGACAGAGATCACACACATTGACAGAGATCACACAAACATTGACAGAGAAAACACAAACATTGACAGAGATCACACAAACATTGACAGAGATCACACAATCATTGACATAGATCACACAAACATTGATATAGATCACAAACATTGACAGAGATCACACAAACATTGACAGAGATCATACAGACATTGATATAGATCACAAACATTGACAGAGATCACACAAACATTGACAGAGATCACACAAACATTGACAGAGATCACACAATCATTGACATAGATCACACAAACATTGACAAGGATCACACAAACATTGACAGAGATCACACAAACATTGACAGGGATCACACAAACAGTGACAGAGATCATACAGACATCGATATAGATAACAAACACTGATATAGATCACACAAACATTGACAGAGATCACACAAACATTGACAGAGATCACACAATCATTGACATAGATCACACAAACATTGATATAGATCACAAACATTGACAGAGATCACACAAACATTGACAGAGATCATACAGACATTGATATAGATCACAAACATTGACAGAGATCACACAAACATTGACAGAGATCACACAAACATTGACAGAGATCACACAATCATTGACATAGATCACACAAACATTGACAAGGATCACACACACATTGACAGAGATCACACAAACATTGACAGAGATCACACAAACATTGACAGAGATCACACAATCATTGACATAGATCACACAAACATTGATATAGATCACAAACATTGACAGAGATCACACAAACATTGACAGAGATCATACAGACATTGATATAGATCACAAACATTGACAGAGATCACACAAACATTGACAGAGATCACACAAATACTGACAGAGATCACACAATAATTGACATAGATCACACAAACATTGACATAGATCACAAACATTGACAGAGATCACACAAACATTGATATAGATCACACAAACATTGACAGGGATCACACAAACATTGACAGAGATCATACAGACATTGATATAGATAACAAACATTGACATAGAACACACAAACATTGACAGAGATCACAAAAACATTGACAGAGATCACACAAACATTGACAGAGATCACACATACATTGATATAGATCACAAACATTGACAGAGATCACACAAACATTGACAGAGATAACACAATCATTGACATAGAGCACACAAACATTGACAAAGATCGTACAGACACTGCACAAACATTGACAGGGATCACACAAACATTGACAGAGATCATACAGACATTGATATAGATCACAAACATTGACAGAGATCACACAAACATTGACAGAGATCACACAAACATTGACAGAGATCACACAAACATTGACAGAGATCACACAAACATTGATATAGATCACAAACATTGATATAGATCACACAAACATTGACAGAGATCACACAAACATTGACAGAGATCACACAAACATTGACAAAGATCACACAAACATTGACAGAGATCACACAAACATTGACATAGATCACACAATCATTGACATAGATCACACAAACATTGACAAAGATCACACAGACATTGGCAGAGATCACACAAACAGTGACAGAGATCATACAGACATTGATGTAGATCACAAACATTGATATGGATCACACAAACATTGACAGAGATCACACAAACATTGACATAGAACACACAAACATTGACAGAGATCACACAAACATTGACAGAAATCACACAATCATTGACATAGATCACACAAACATTGACAAAGATCATACAGACATTGGCAGAGATCACATAAACATTGACAGGGATCACAGAAACATTGACAGAGATCATACAGACATTGACAGAGATCACACAAACATTGACAGAGATCACACAAACATTGACAGAGATCACACAAACATTGACAGAGATCACACACATTGACAGAGATCACACAAACATTGACATATCATACAACATTGACAGAGATCACACAAACATTGACATATCATACAACATTGACAGAGATCACACAAACATTGACATATCATACAACATTGACAGAGATCACACAAACATTGACAGAGATCACACAAACATTGACAGAGATCACACAAACATTGACAGAGATCACACACATTGACAGAGATCACACAAACATTGACATATCATACAACATTGACAGAGATCACACAAACATTGACATATCATACAACATTGACAGAGATCATACAAACATTGACATATCATACAACATTGACAGAGATCACACAAACATTGACAGAGATCCCACAAACATTGACAGAGATCACACAAACATTGACAGAGATCACACACATTGACAGAGATCACACAATCATTGACATAGATCACACAAACACACTGACAGAGATCACACAAACACCCACCGATCCTACAACTCTCCTCATCTTGTGTGAACTCCAGCAGATTTCTGGCATATACAGGGTTGCCAACCGGTTTGTAGTTTGGACGGAATCTGACGTGAGGCAATGGTCTGCATGCCGAAGTAGGGAAGCAAAATAACAGGAATCAACTTGGTGACTGATACGTATCATAATAATCATGAAATCTAGGGAAACTTCTTAATACAAACTGTACACAGACCGTCCACTGATTGTCCAAAAAGACACAGATTTTCCCAAAAAGATATCAATTGTCATAAAAGACACTGATTGTCCAAAAAGATGCCAATTGTCCAAAAAGACACTGATTGTCCAAAAAGATGCCAATTGTCCAAAAAGACACAGATTGTCCAAAAAGGTGCTGTTATGCATGAGTAACAGAACTCATTTTCTCAATGTGATTGAAATCCATTAATTGGAGGGTAATCTGGTTTTGCCTAATGTGGAAGCCCTTCCTTCACGATCTGAATAGTTGGTATCACTCGTGACATTGCAAATGGCTCAAATAGTTGCTCTTGCAGGCCTGCTGCAGCTTTTGAAATGTTTCCGTAATAGTTTTATCGAAATTAAAACAGATGTTCATGCAAATTTGTTGTTGTTCAAGGTCCTTCAATGCTGAACGTTGCAAATATCACCACGAGAATTAGACATATCTTCACTTGACAGATATCTTCACATGACATCATGACTAAGATTCTGGCCATGATCCCACAATTGTTAGACCAAACGTAAATGTCCCTGGTACACATATATGTAGTAGCCAGCCCACGGACACACTTACTTGCGGTGATGTTTTAAAAGTCCGTGTTTTTTTTTGGACTGCTCTAGTAGTACATAGATGTGAACAAACTTAACTGGCTACATACTCTGATCTACAATATCTGATCTGCTATATATTGTTGAATGACTACTATTTCTAAACTGTTGAACGGCTACTATTTCTAAACTGATGAATGGCTACTATCTCTAACTGTTGAATGATTACTATTTCTACACTGTTGAATGGTTTTATGTCTGAACTGTTTAATGGCTACTGTGTCTAAACCATTGAATAGCTACTATTTCTAAGCTGTTGAATGGCTACTATTTCTAAACTGTTGAATGGTTTTCTGTCTGAATTGTTGAATGGCTACTATTTCTAAACTGCTGAATGATTACTATATATACACTGTTGAATGGCAACTATTTCTGAACTGTTGAATGGCTACTATTTCTAAACTGTGGAATGGCAACTATATCTACATTGTTGAATAATTACTATTTCTAAACTGTTGAATGGCTATTTCTAAACTGTTGAATGGCTGTTTCTAAACTGTTGAATGATTACTATTTCTAAACTGTTGAATGGATACTATTTTTAAACCGTTGAATAGCTACTATTTCTAAACTTGTGAATGGCTACTATTTCTAAACTGTTGAATGGCTACTATTTCTAAACTGTTTCTTTGTCAACAGATTCCAACCCAAAGCAGAGAGGGAAGAATCAGAAATAAACCATATTCCATTCACACAAACAGAAGCCTTACTTGTCCCAGTCTGGCAGGTTCTTTCTGTAGATAGAATCAAGCGGTAAAACTTGCTGTTTCCCATGGGTTCGTTGGTAGACTTCTTTGGCCTGCCAATGGAAACATAGTGAATCTAGGTAAATAAAAAAACAGAGGCAATTTTGGAGGGTAAGGTTGAAGTCAAATGAGCAAGAGGTATACAAAGATACAAGTGGGAAGATAACATCAAGAGATGGACGAACAGCAATCAGACAATGTACAATCAAAGCGAGAGGCAGTCAGTGTTGGAGATCCACTGCAGCCACATCTTCATTGTAACAAGATATATCATTACCATTTTAGCACTATGTATAAAGTCTTTACTTTTACAGCACAATATATCAATTCATTACCTTTATCTCACAATATGTCGATTCATTACCTTTGTCACACAATATGACTATTCATTACCTCTATCTCATTGTGCGTCCATTACCTTTATCTCACAATGTGTTGATTCATTACCTTTATCTCACAATGTGTTGATTCATTACCTTTATCTCACAATGTGTTGATTCATTACCTTTATCTCACAATGTGTTGATTCATTACCTTTATCTCACAATGTGTTGATTCATTACCTTTATTTCATAATGTGTCAATTCATTACCTTTATCTCATAATGTGTCTATTCATTATCTTTATAATGTGTCGATTCATTACCTTTATCTCACAATGCATTGATTTGTTGCCTTTATCTCACAATGCATCAATTCTCAACATTTGTGACTACATAAAAAAAGTCGCTTAAAAGTCGACAGGGTGACTTCATTGCACTGTGTTGCATCCCATATGGCTCGGACTCTTTCCGCAGCGCAGACAGCATCGCACAAAGTACAAACTCCGTAGCTCTAGCGACGACCCACAGGAGTCTCTGAAAAATTTCACTCGTGAACCGAAGGATGCGGCCCGGAATCGATTCCACAACCTTTGGAGTCACAAGTCAAACGGCTTGACCACTTCACCACGGAGACTCCCATTTGTGACTATATGCCCAAACAAAAATGTACACTGTGACTACAAGCTTCTGGCTTGCCCAGAATTCTACAGGGACAACTGACCTTGGGTGTGGTGATGGTGACCACACAATCCATATCTGCTGACATGTGCCACGACAGCACGCGGGCTATATCATCTTGGTGAACTAGTGCTAAGTGGGCAATCTGAAACAACACATGAACAGAATAATTTAAGCTAGGAGACTATAAAATCAGTGTAGATGTAGATGATTGAGGGGTTAGTTAAGAGACTCCATAATCAGTGTAGATGTAGATGATTGAGGGGTTAGTTAAGAGACTCCATAATCAGTGTAGATGTAGATGTTTGAGGGGTTAGTTAAGAGACTCCACATTCAGTGGAGATATAGATGATTGAAGGGTTAGTTAGAGACTACATAATAAGAGGAGATATAGATGATTGAAGGGTTAGTCAGAGACTCCATAAACAGTGTAGATGATTGCGGTGTTAGTCAGAGACTCCATAATCAGTGTAGATGTAAATGATTGAGGGGTTAGTTAGAGACTACGTAATTCCACTTTCTGTTAATAACTGGAAACCTAACAAGTTAGTTGCATGTCCTTTAACAGAACGTCACAGTCAACCCCAGCATTGTTTTGCTGTTTGTGATTTCCTAGACAAGTGTACATTCAGTAGTCTGCCTCTGCAAACGACCAACGTTCATGTCATTGTATGAAAATCAACACCTTTGCCATATATCCAGCTAATTATCTCACCTATCTCACCATGTTCCTCTTGTACCTTGCAGTGTCGAGATGAAGTATAAACATCTTGAGAGTGCCAGATTATGGGCTTCATCGATATTCCCATGGACTCTGCTATTCTCTCCGTCCAACGTTTACGTGGTCGGTCTCTTCCTCTGTTTCCATCTGGTCTGTACATCATTGCTTGCTGTGGTATGTTGTTGAATGGTAACCTACTTGCATGGCCAAACCATTTGACTTGCTGCTTTGTAATAAAAACTAGTGCTGCTATAACCCCCACTTTAGTCCTGATTTCTTCATTTCTGATCTTATCTTTTCTTGATACGTTGAGTATTCTTCTCAGGAACCTCATTTCTGTTGTTGTGATTTTTCTTTTTATTTTTCTGTCATTGTCCATGTTTGGCATTAGTAGCATAGAGTTGGTAGGAAGATTGTGTTGTAAAGTGCTTTCTTAGTAGTAGTTAGTAGTAGTAACAATAGACTCACCTTTCCTAAAATATCTGGTTCTGGATCTGCAACTGGTAGAAGACACGATCTCCTGGGTGTCCGCAACACCTGCTCCCTGTCTTTGATTCTAGCTGCCATCAGTTTGTCCACTGTGTCCACCTAATTGAAGACATAAATACGAGATAGGTAAGGTTTGTATGGCCCAGAGGTCAGGGTTCAAGAGCATTTCAAAATTTGAAAACTGACCTGGCCTCCCAGGATGACCCAACCTAAAAGGGAACCAGGCTATTTTTTTTTTGGCCTTTGTTTGTTATTAAACTGTTCACTTTGAACTCAAACATAGTCCATACACATGCATACTAGTGCACTTGATTGAGTTTTTGCATGTGGATTAGCTTTCCCTATTAAGAGTGTCCGTCGACATCAGGCAAAACTCCACCTCACTTCAGAGGTATTTGTAATTTTCATCCCAAGTCAAGGACGAGAAGTCAACATTTTAGTCCAACTGACCAGTGTAGGGGTTGAACCTACAAGCTTGGCATCAGCACACCGGAAGTTTAAGAATAAGTGCTCTTATTCATTCGGCCATACTGATCTCTGTACCAGGAAATGTTTTGGGAAGTAAATACCACACCCCCCCCCCCCACTCCCGAGTGCCGACTGGTCATATAAATATGGGCCTCGAACCACGCCCAATGCATCTTAAGGCATGTTAAGGATCATGTACCATTGAAGCTCAGCCAGGAGTTCTGCATGTGCCGAAGTTTCTGCTGCATGACTCTCTGGAATTGTTAGAAGCATCTTTTTTTTAAATGCTGACTTTGGGTCGAACAAATATGCCTCGTGGAGAAGGTGTTTCTCGGCCAGCAATTGGATGATGTCTTCAGAATTTTCATCGAACCAGTCTTTATGCTTTCCGGGGTCTGGACCCAGGATTTCCACCCAGGAAGACTTATGTGGGGGAGGCAGAGATGTGGTTTTACAGAAGAAAGATGAGAACACCATGAACAAATACAAATCATAATTATGATATCTCGAAAGAAGTTAACTCATAAAGAAACCTGGTTACTCATATCAGAAGAAGATATTCCACATTCTTTAAGCACACCATGAAAAGGGAAAAGCTGGGGAATCTTGTGACAATTAGAAAGAGAGACAGGGGAAGACAGAGAAGATGCTAGACAGTTTGAACCAAGGAATGTTAACCTGGTCAACAAATGCTGGAACAAATCAGATGTGTCGGACGAAAGGTGCAAATATCACAGCTCTGCTGTAAACAGGCACTACACAATTATGTTCAGATCAAATATTCCAGACAAACGCAGCAACTGCAGCAGAATAAGACGACAGTTTGAGATCATGGCATGGAGGATCACCTGTATCAGGAATGACTCTCAGTACATGAGACAGAAAATTGTGGACAGACATGATCACCAATGCCACACAGCATGGACAATAAGACAAAGGTAGATTTATCTGACCCATGTTCACACTAAAATCCTCCCTCTGGGCACTGGGTTGGTGTCGGCTGACACTGAAACACCAGAAACTCACAGAGAAAACATGACCAATCCTGGCTCAATCCTAGCCAGATCGCATGTGCTGTGTTGTATCTTAACAGATTCTATGGTAAACAAGTAGATTTGGACCAAACAAAAATACGTGACAGAAAATGGGAAGTAGGAGCCTGTCACAATTATGACTTAAAAGTTGCTAATATGGTAGCAGGCATGTTGTATTATAACACAATGACAATATTTCAGCAATATATAACCCCATGGCAGATACTACCGTATATCCCCTTAAGAAGATTAATAATCCAATGGCACTGAACCAGTTAATTCATTCATTCAGTATCATGTCCCTTGCAGAACCTCACTCCCATAAAAACCTTCCGGAAAACTTCTTGGCCATAAGCAAGATGTCCTGCATCCGATACACCAGTTAATACACCTTCGTAAACATGAGGTTCCAACAAGGCTGTGGACACCCGGCCGGTACCGGAGCTTGGATGGGGGTGGGACAGCTCTACAACATCCGTGGAGATGGTGCTTCAGTACCAGGTCGGACCAAAGTCTCCACTACAACCTCACGCCAGCTGATGCAAGAGACGAACCGAATGGCAGTGCTGAAGCTTAGTCTTCCAGCGGATATACCGGGTGTTTGTAAAGTCTCACTACACTTTGTACGTAAAACAATTTTGCAAAATGAAGTACATGTCATTAAAAAAATGTGCTCCACAGTCCATCGTGAAGCAATATTCAGCAAATGGCTGTCATCTGCTGGAGTAATTCTTTGCACTCCAAATTGAATGGTTTTTATCAACGCAAGAAAGAATGTTTTGGTTGAACAAGGGTTCTGAAATGTTGGTCGTTACACATGGAAATGGTTAGAAATTTGTTGAAGAAGTTTTAATGAATGCTTCATTGGTACTTTCCAGCTTCCCCAAAACAGTGTTACACAACAGCAATGACTATTGTAACTAATTTAATGAATTTTTTGGCACATTCATTGATGTAATGTTTTTTTTTCAAAATTGTTCTACATACAAAGTGTAGTGAGACTTTACAAATACCTTGTATTTAGCTTCATTCATGAAATATTAAAAATGAAAACAGCAATGAAAAACTAATCTGTTGTTCTAATTGAATGAAATTAAATCTAGGGACATTGCTTTGTACTCACAGACTGCAGGTGGTTGCTGGGAATGTTCTGCTTCCGAAGTTCTCCTCGAAGAGTTTGTTCCTCTTTTTGGGAATCATGGACGGCAACTGTGATAAAATGCAAGAAGATATTACAATTTTGGTAATCATGGATGACAACTGTGATAACATGAATTAAGATATTACAATTTTGGGAATATAATGAATGAAAGTATTACAACTTGGGAATCATGGACGGCAATTGTGATGACATTAATGAAGATATTACAATTTTGGGAATAAAATGAATGAAGATATAACAATTTGGGACTCATGGACTTCAACTGTGATAACATGAATGAAGATATTACAATTTTGACCCATGAACGGCAAATATGGAAAAATTAAATGAAGATATTACAATAAATCTTGCTGAGAAATTATGGACAAAACTGATACAATGAATGAAGATATAAAATTATGGAAACTATGGACAGCAATTGTGACAAAATGAATGAAGAGATATTACAATTTTTGGAACCATGGACAGCAAGTGACAAAATGCATGAAATGAAGGTATTAAAATTTTATGAATCATGGATGGCAACTTTGACAAAATGCACGAAGATATTACAATTTTGGGAATCCTGGACACAAACTGTAAAAAAAATGTGTAAAGATTGTACAATAAATCTTTTTTGGAAATTACAGATGGCAATTCTGACAAAATGCATGAAGATATTGTAATCAATCTTTCTAGAATTACGGACAGCAACTATGACAAAATGCATGCATATAATACAACACAATTTTTTCCCCCGTATCATGGGCGGGCCATATCCCCAACTGCAGAATAGACATTCTAGTTCCCGTCTGGCAAACCCTGCTGGTTTCTGAGCCTGGAGAAGGGAAAGACAGCTCTGCAAGAGTCTCATCTCATCTCATCTCATTTTTCTTGACCTTGCAGTGTTGAGGTGAAGTATAAACAGCGGGAGAATGCCCGTATATGGGCTTCATGTATCGAGATTCCCATGGACTCTGTTATTCCCTCTGTCCATCATTTATGTAATCGGCTTCTTCTTCTGCTTCCATTTGGTCTGTACATTGTTTGTTGTGATATACTGTTAGTTGGTAACCTAGTTACATGGCCAAACCATTTGACTTGTTAGCTTCTAATAAAATCTAGCACTGACATAACCCCCACTTTAGTCATTTCTTCCTTTCTGATTTTCTCTCTTCTTGATACACTGACTACTCTCAGGAATCTCATTTCTGTTGTTGTAATTCTTTCTTTTCTCTTTTTCTGTCATTGCCCAGGTTTGGCATCGGTAGCATAGAGTTGGTAGGAAGATTGTGTTATAGAGTACCGATTATATTTCTTAGTTTTTCTACGAGCAGTCTCTACAACAGTCTCCGTGGAAATATCCAATCATATCAGTGCAGGAGGGAAATCTCTACACCAACCTCACTCTGATTGATGCACACCCCTTTCAGGATTGAAAAAACCTCAGCTTAAGAGTTAAAAGTTAAAACTCAACCATCCAGAGGAAACACCCTACAGTGAACAAAAGACAGCAGTGAGAGCATGAGATGAAACAACAGATAGGTGTGATATAACAACTGGGAGTCAGACCTATTTCATCATCATGTCACAGGGCACTGGCCTTTAAATTCTGAAATGGGACACACACCTCTAAGTTCTGAAATGGGACACTGACCTCTAAGCTCTGAAATGGGATACTGACCTCTAAGTTATGCAATGGGACACTGACCTCTAAGTTCTGAAACCAGCTGCTGCTGGGTTTCAAACATGGACTTGTATGCTCTAATTGTGTTCTGTAGTGCATCCCTCTCTTTAGACAATGCTGCCATTTGCTGCTGCTTCTTGGCATCTGAGAGAAGTGTGAAGTTGTACATTAATTCAAACAATGAGGCTTGAAACAACTGTGTCCACTATTTCTGAAGCTCTGAGACATTTTGCCTCAGACCAGCAGATTCCATTCTATTTAAAACCAATGTGGTCTGGCATACAGTAACACATTACACATTTATAAAACACACGTTCAGTCAAGTAAAGGACCCTTTTTCCATGCCTTAAGACAAATAAGGCAAACATTAAGTAAGAAAGTAAATTAGCAGGCTATGTAAATAAGTAAGTATGTTAGTGTGTGTCAGGTCTTAGTCAGATATGACCGAGCTACTGTATGACAGTGGACGGTACTATTATACCTGCTTTCTGTTAGCACCGAATGTTGGGCGGCACTCACAAAACCCGACACCCCATATTGTTCCAACAGCTTTGGGTGGTGGAGTGCAATTGGGAAGGTACAAGCCTTACCCTAGTGCGAGGAAATGCAACCTAAAGACTAAATGTCAGGGCAGGGCCGACCAGGCCCTAAGCCTTGGTCGGCAACTGGTCTAGGATAGAAGCTCCGACAGGATGACAGAGTATTGCTTTGCTGATACGGCAACTTCTACAGCTTGTCTTATTCCAGATGTATTGGTGTTATCTTTCCTCTGGAGTAAACAAGGCAGGGATCATGCTGCATGGGCAACACATGGTCTCTAAACTCAGCCCAGACTTTGTGTTATGAAAAGGTATAACTCCATTTTACAAATGACTGTCTGTCAAGACGGCAAGGTGCCAGTCAAGTATGTTAGTAAATAAGTAAACAATATAAAATAACACAAAGTAATGCAGCTTTACATAACAGAATTATGACACATACAGGATGTTGCGGCGACTAGCCTTCATTAGCAAACAAACACATTCACGAAACACAATCCTATAGTACAGGAGAAGATCCTCCGGTGACTACATTGGGGCATAAGGACTGGATGAGAAGAATAAAAAGATGAAAAAACTGCGAGCAATGAAGAGAAAATGTAAATATGAAAAAAAATGTTGCTACTTAACTCTGAGGCTGCACTGCTACCACGAATGTATTCTTTATCCTCTTTTATACATAGCCATGGGAGTCTGTGGGTCATGGGGACCGAGGTGGTGGGTGATCATGGTTCAGTGACAGTCTCAGGTAAATGAGTGGAAGTGTGGGGGGGGGGGGGGGAGAAGAGAAGAGAGACTGGAAGCAATGGAGACGTGGCAGTTGAGGAGAATGAGTGGATGTACGTACAGTGTATGATTGGGTGTCCGTGAATTGGTCGGAGATGGTGGACGAATATTCAAGAGCAATATTGTGTGCACCAAAGTATGATGGCAATACTAACAAAACTCATTTTATGTGCTCCTTTATGTGTGTACGAAGCGAGTCCTGAAGTCTGGGTGGACTGATTTGTGTGCGCGCACATACGTACATCTACACACATCAACAAACATTCATACAATAGTAAACACACAAGTGTATGGTGTATATGAGAAGGGAGAGAGAGAGAGGGAGGGAGAAAGAGAGAGAGAGGGGGGGGGGGTAAGAGAGAGAGAGAGAGAGGGGGGGGGGTAAGAGAGAGAGAGAGAGGGGGGGTAAGAGAGAGAGAGAGAGAGGGAGGGAGAAAGAGAGAGAGAGAGAGGGGGGGGGTAAGAGAGAGAGAGAGAGGGGGGGGGTAAGAGAGAGAGAGAGAGGGAGGGAGAAAGAGAGAGAGAGAGAGGGGGGGGGTAAGAGAGAGAGAGAGAGAGAGAGGGGGGGGGGTAAGAGAGAGAGAGAGAGGGAGGGAGAAAGAGAGAGAGAGAGAGGGGGGGTAAGAGAGAGAGGGGGGGGGTAAGAGAGAGAGAGAGAGGGAGGGAGAAAGAGAGAGAGAGAGAGGGGGGGGGTAAGAGAGAGAGAGAGAGGGGGGGTAAGAGAGAGAGAGAGAGGGAGGGAGAAAGAGAGAGAGAGAGAGGGGGGGGGTAAGAGAGAGAGAGAGGGGGGGGGTAAGAGAGAGAGAGAGAGGGAGGGAGAGAGAGAGAGAGGGGGGGGGGTAAGAGAGAGAGAGAGAGGGGGGGTAAGAGAGAGAGAGAGGGAGGGAGAAAGAGAGAGAGAGAGAGGGGGGGGTAAGAGAGAGAGAGAGAGGGGGGGGGTAAGAGAGAGAGAGAGAGAGAGAGGGGGGGGGTAAGAGAGAGAGAGAGAGAGAGAGAGGGGGGGGGTAAGAGAGAGAGAGAGGGGGGGGGGTAAGAGAGAGAGAGAGAGGGGGGGGGTAAGAGAGAGAGAGAGAGGGGGGGGGGGGTTAGAGAGAGAGAGAGAGAGAGAGGGGGGGGGGTAGGTGTAGTACTTGCGACATGTCACATGGGGTGTGTGGAGTAAGAAGGTCTACAAATACGAGGTTTCATTCATACTGTTCCGTATGAAATAGGGTCAGTAAGGTTGATTGTTATACCACGTATTATAGGATCAAATCACCCAATGCATTGTGTTATTGGGGTTGTATAAGATCAGACCACCGGTAGTACCCATGATGTGGGTAAGCACAGAGAAGCAAGATTATTATGCTGTGTGGTATTGGCGCGTGACCAATAGGTTTGCTCTTGCTGTGTGTAAGTGCACATCCCATAATTGACAACATGGAACGACATATATCAGAGAAAGCCAGGATAATGGATATAATGTGGGTGTGTCAACCACTTCTTCTCTCGGTGCTGTCCATTGTAATAGATAAAGGACAGATAGGTGTGAATGAGTTGAGCATATGATTCTAGACCCACATTTGTATAGCTCAACTGGCACTGGCTGGGTGATGGGGTTATGATCCCATCGGCAGGTATATGGTGCTGGCCTATGTTTTCATAGACAGTTACTGGCACCCATGTTAGGCTGGGTCCAACCAGCGGCCCAGGTCCATTTTACAAATCTGCCTTAACATGAATTCAAACCCAAGACCACCAGGCAGACAGGCAAGCTACAAGCGCTGCTACATCTCACACATCATCATCATCATCATCATCATCATCAAGTGCTATGCTAGCTGGTGTTGGCGTTAATGACTCTCCACAGATCTCGATCTATGGTTTTCTGGATCAACTCAGCTGATGATATTCCTCCATGCCACCGCCGCAATCCATCGAGCATGATTTCTCTTGGTTGGCCTCAGTTCTTGACTCAACTCTTACTTGCGGCACATTGTTATAGCCTGTGTGTGTAGGCATGTATGTGTTAGTGCAATGTGTTTTATGTCTTTGTCTGTCTGTTTTAAATCTGTATGTGGAGTTGTCTGTTCATTTGTATTTGTGCATGCATGTATGTATGTAAACACACATTGAGACAATTAAAGACACATATAGACTGTTTACCTGTCAGATTATAGCCACTACAACACCTCATGCGTGGACCGAATTAAACACATTCCACACCTGATGTGGTCTGTTTACCCACCCTACCACAGAAGGTCTTAACTCCAGACTCATTATTGTACAACAGGAAATCAATATCTAGTGACAGACTTAGATTGTGACCCAGAAAAGTTTATGTCCAGTGGCAGACGCCACCATCATCATCATCTTGACTTGCCAACAGCAATCGTGCTTCTCCATATTAAGACCTCCAAGATCATGTATCCAATCATGTGCTGACACTTTCCATGCTATGACACACGGTTGTCACTAATCTTCTTTCCCTGTCTTCTTCTATCTCTCTTACCACAAACCTTTTCAGTTATCACATGTTCCAGTTTATCACTTCTCATAATATGGCCCAAAAATGACGAGTGCCTCTTTCTGATGACTGTGACAAGTTGTGACTGACACCTGAGACTTAGCCTCCTTCAAAATGTCCAGATTGCTCATTCAGCTGTCCAAGAAATTTGCAGCATTTTTCTATAAAACCACATCTTTGAGGCCTCAAGGGATTTTGGTGCTTGTCTACTAAATGTCCACTACAACACACACTGCATTCATTATGGACTCAAGGAGTATGCTTAGTAAGGTGGAATGGCTACCCTTGCTTCAGAGGTCACAGATTGTGAGAAGTGTATGGATTGTTTGCCCTGGCCATGCGGGGGAATAAACAGGCTGATAGGCTGGCAGTGAAAGCAACTCTTGGTGGTAGATTACCTATGGACAAGGAAGCATATATCTGCCATAAGCAGATAGAAAGGATGGAAAGGATACAGAATGAAGCTATGCGCATTATTCTTGGATGTACAAGAGATACAGCATGCATGGCGATGCGCTACCTTCTTGATTTTCCAACCATTGAAGAGAGATTACAAGGTTGCAGGGCACGCGCCTACCTCAGAATTAACGCAAACACACAACATCCACTGCATAGTGAAATTAGGAAGGTGAAGGGCAGCAGGTTAAAAAGAGGAAGGTCGTGGATGGGTCAAGCCGAAGACATTCTTCAACAGGTGTGTTCACTTGAGGACTTAGAACCTGGCGAGGAGTGGGTGCAAGTGCCAACAGACTTCTGCACATCCTTTTCAGTTTGCATCCAACTAGATAGAAAATGCAGACAAGAAAATCCGGCTGCTGTTGAGGCTGAAGTACAAGCGTTGATTTTCGAGAATTCGCTAGACGGTGACGCGGTCATCTACACAGATGGGTCGGTCGTCCGACATGTGAGAAGCTCATGGGCCTTTACAGCTCGGGCCGGAGGGAGAATTGTGAAGGAGGACTCTGGTGCTTTCACTGAAACCACAAGTAGCCTGACCATGGAAGTCATGGCAGTAAGTAAAGCAATAACATGGCTCGAGACACAGACATTCACTAGGGCTTGTTTCCTCAGCGACTCAATGAACATGATCAAGAGGATAGAGGGATCGATCCGAAGAGAATGGTTGCTGCCTCTGGAGCGGTCTCGACTGGCAAAGATTAGTTTCATCTTCGTGCCAGGGCATGCGGGAGTACAAGGAAATGAGCGGGCTGACAAGCTCGCAGGTGAGGCTACTGTGGAGGGCGGACGCGCCATGGACCAGGCCGACATCCTGAATGCTCTACGAGAAGTAAGACTTTTGCGAGAACCAAGTGATGACTGTGAATCTACAACAATGGCCAGACTGCGAGAGCAGCAAATTAAAAGAAGGGTGGCCAAACAAGAACACTATGCAGGAAGCCAAAGAAGATTGATAAACCAACACAGAACTGGCGTCGTTAGCCGCTACACGTTGCGGGATTTGCTGAGGAGGGGATCCGAGCACTTATGGACTGAATGGTTCGATGTGCAATGAGGATGATCTGTCGACTAACTAACTAACTAACTATGGACAAGGAAGAGGTGGTCCAGCATCTGTGGGACCAGGTGGAGAAGGCGCGGGAACAGGTTGAGAACCCGTATGTGGAAAGAATCGGCAGGGGTTCTGGAAGATTCCCTCTCAAAACTTAGAGGGAAGACCAGGAGAACTTTCAATCAGATAGCGGTGGGAATGATTAGTAGTACGACTCTTCACTGGCTGTTGAACGAGGGGACCAAGCACGTAAAGGAATGTCCTGAGTGCAGAGATGTCAGTTCTTAGTTCAACTCAACTCATGTCTAGGAATCGTAGCCGTGATAAAACTGGTTCTATATATTTCAAGAATTCTCTTTCTAATCTCCAGTGACAGGCAAGTATTAAAAAGATGTTCATTTTATAACATGCTGCGTTTGCTGTTTGCTTGTCCAATTCTGATCTTTATCTCTGTGAACATCTTCAATCTAATGTGGCAGACCTACAATGTAGATAGAACAAGAAAGCAATGTCCGGTGACAGACTTACCATTGTAAAACATCTTCAATCTAATATGGCAGACCCACCATTGTAAAACATCTTCAATCTAATATGGCAGACCTACAATGTAGATAGAACAAGAAAGCAATGTCCGGTGACAGACTTACCATTGTAAAACATCTTCAATCTAATGTGGCAGACCTACAATGTAGATAGAACAAGAAAGCAATGTCCGGTGACAGACTTACCATTGTAAAACATCTTCAATCTAATATGGCAGACCTACAATGTAGATAGAACAAGAAAGCAATGTCCGGTGACAGACTTACCATTGTAAAACATCTTCAATCTAATATGGCAGACCTACAATGTAGATAGAACAAGAAAGCAATGCCCGGTGACAGACTTACCGTTGTAAAACATCTTCAATCTAATATGGCAGACCTACAATGTAGATAGAACAAGAAAGCAATGTCCGGTGACAGACTTACCATTGTAAAACATCTTCAATCTAATATGGCAGACCTACAATGTAGATAGAACAAGAAAGCAATGCTCGGTGACAGACTTACCATTGTAAAACATCTTCAATCTAATATGGCAGACCTACAATGTAGATAGAACAAGAAAGCAATGCTCGGTGACAGACTTACCATTGTAAAACATCTTCAATCTAATATGGCAGACCTACAATGTATATAGAACAAGAAAGCAATGCTCGGTGACAGACTTACCATTGTAAAACATCTTCAATCTAATATGGCAGACCTACAATGTAGACAGAACAAGAAAGCAATGCTCGGTGACAGACTTACCATTGTAAAACATCTTCAATCTAATATGGCAGACCTACAATGTAGATAGAACAAGAAAGCAATGCTCGGTGACAGACTTACCATTGTAAAACATCTTCAAACTAATATGGCAGACCTACAATGTAGATAGAACAAGAAAGCAATGCTCGGTGACAGACTTACCATTGTAAAACATCTTCAATCTAATATGGCAGACCTACAATGTAGATAGAACAAGAAAGCAATGCTCGGTGACAGACTTACCATTGTAAAACAGGAATGCAATATTCAACGGAGCCAGTGTCTTGTTCTTGGGAATCATGTCACAAGTGACCGTACACCTCAAGTGGTACTCAAAGCCATCTTTGCCTGGCGAGTTCTCTTGTAAAGTTAGGTTCTATCAATGGAAGAGAAAAGCAAACTATATGTTATTGTTGTCTTTTCAAACTTTTTAACTGAAATGTTTACACTCAACTTTGTCCAACTTATTTGCACTTTGTTTCCATCATCATGCATATGAATAACATAAATATATCATCAATAAAACAGCTTAACACATGAGAATGCTATTTGGTTTTCTTCCTATTTTGGTATAATTAACATTAGGACTCTTCGCTGGCCGTTGAAGTTGGGAACGAAGTGTGTATGGGAATGTTCCGAATGCTGTTATGTCGGCTCTTGATTTAGCTTAACCCAACTCTTCTTACTTTCCCTCTTGTTCACTTTATTGTTAGGTTAATTTTATTTGCAAATTATGTGTGTGAGTACTGAGTGTACATGCATGCTTACATGTGTGCCTGTACAAGTACACACACATCCCCAGGATCCGTTCAATCGACTAAACAGGAATCAGCCCACCAATCCCCACCACAGCAATGTCCCTGATTTATTACTGTTATATTTTGCAAGTTTGTTACTTGAACATATTGTGGACCTTCTGCTACAACCCAAGATTGACCTCTTGCTACTGTGACACAGAACATCACTATCCAATAGTTTTGGGACAGGAAGATGACAGTTTTTCTGGGAAGACAGTGACAGCTTGTTAACACAAACAGAATTTACAAGCAAATGCAAACAAAGAACCACAAATCTGAGAAGTCGGCAACAGCTTGTTAACACAAGCTGAATTTACCAGGAAATGAAAACAAAGAACCACAAATCTGAGAAGTCAGCAACAGCTTGTTAACACAAGCTGAATTTACAAGCAAATGCACACAAAGAACCAAATATTTGAGAAGTTGGCAATGACTTGTTAACATAAACGAGAGTGGCGAAACCAGAATTTACAACCAAATGTCCAAAATAACAATTAAAAAAAATAAACTTCCGTGGGACAACTCTATAAAATATATATACCTGTAAAATGCTCTGGCCATTTTGTAGAGGGAATTCCAAACAGCTGCCTCCGTTTGTGAATACAGGAGTCTCTTCTGTCTTCACGTCTGACGAGATCTGTACCATGACCTTGCCACTGTAGCCTTTGCCTAGAGGGTTGTCAAACTCATCCTAGTGGATGTAAAGACACACAACATTTAGTGGGACAGTGTTAGAAGTGAAGTGAAATCAGTGCTGAGACAACAGACTCCACATCTGTGAAGACATCTGAATGTTTCTTTGTATTTTTCTCTCACACAAAGGTATATAGCATTGTGATGGAAGACTATTGTATTACAGCCTTTTTGGATTTCTGACATGGTCCATGGAGTTGTCCTCTTAGGTCTGTGAATATGTGCACCATGTACACTTGTCAGTATTGAGACAACAGACACCACATCTGTGAAAAGTGCAGGCCAGGATGTTCAGAGTGCTTGTTCTTTAAACATCCGGTGTGCTGACACAGAGGTAGAAAGGTCAACTCCTACACCAGTCAGCTGGACTAAAATGTTGACGTCTCATCCATGACTTGGGGACGTAAATTACAAGTACCCCTAAAGTCGGAGTGGGTTCACCTGACGATGAGCGACAATGGTCATAGGGAAAGCTAATCCACATGCAAAAACCAGACCAGTGTGCTGGAAGTAGTAGCACATGTATAGACTATGCTTGAATTCAAAGCGAGAGAACATAAAAAAAAAAAACATGTGTGAAGAGAGCTGTATGTGTTTTTTCTGTCAACAACATTTCTGCTTCAATTTTCAAAGTCTCTATCTCTGCTCTGAAGTTACTTCAGAATTTTCCAGAGAGGCATGCAATCCCTCGAACCCTGGGCAGACTGAGGATCCAGTCCTGTAACCTCAGCGGACCTAGGTTGAACATGGATACAACTTATATCAAACAATACCCACCAACAACAATCACAGCTTACCCGTAACTCCAGACGCACGGATTTGATCAGGGTCCTGCTGGCAATGCTCTTAGTGTTTGACACTGTAGGTGTGGACAGTCTGTCTATGGCGACTAGAGATGCAGGGGACGACGGACTTACAGTTATGGTGGACTGAAACAGGATGAGAAACACAGGTAACATTAATAAAGCCAGGTTGTTCAGTCTGAAGTTTCGGAATAATCCACTATTTGACTCCATATGTAAGACCTGCTCACAAATTTATTTGCTTGCCTGCTAAGTCGTCTCAGTACAATCCCTAAAGTATCACAGCTTGGGATTCTGAGATAAGTAACAAAAAATTATTTTTCTTCAAATTTTAATTTTCTTTTCATTTTTTTTTCCAACTTTTTATTCTTCTCATCCAGTTCTTAACCCTTAATGTAATCACTGGAGGGTATTCTCCATGATTATATGTTGTGTTGTGTGAATGTGTTTGTTTGCTGATGACAGCTAGTTGCCACATTTTCTTGTATTTTTCGTAATTCTGTTGTGTAAAGCTGCATTACTCTGTGTTATTTTATATTGTTGAATGCCCAAGAGACGCAGGATTATGTTTTCTGACCAGTACTGTTCTGGGGTAGACACAGCCTCATAAAAACAAGTATCCGACAATTGTCTGGGAAGCCAAGGTCATGAAACCCTACCTCATACCATGGCCATATATGAGGGCCCAACATTTGACATCCAATGGCGGTATCTACCCCGGGACTACCTTTACCATCAACTGATTACTGGGATGATAATGTGGTGGTTTCCTTTAGACTTCCACTTTCAACAAGTAAAACAGTGATAATGTTGGGTTGTTGAGTATGAAGTCTGGTGTGAGGTTTTTGAATTTGCCAAACTCCCATCCCAAATTTATGACCTGCTCTCAAACTTACTCTTGAGAAAATGATTTTGTAGTTTCCTCTTGACTTCCACATGACTGAGTGTGTACATGTATATGTATGTATGCATGTAGTACATGCGTGCGTGTTTGCGTGCGCGTGAGTTTGCGCACACATGTGTGTGTGTGTGTGTTTGCGCGTGCGTGTGTTTGCGCATGTGTGTGTGTGTGTCTCTCTCTCTCTCTTTGCCTGTCTCATAACGTTGGAATATGAATTTTTTGTTTGGTTTATGTTTACAGCATTCATTTTACAATAATTTTTTCTTCTTCTTTTTTTTCTTTCAATGTAAATGTATAATGCATGGCAGATAATCACTATGTGAAAGATGAGTGGTTGGACGGGCCAAATTTAAGACAGGCCTGCATGCCCCATTTGTGACCCTTTGAAAATAAAGTTTTGTCTGTCAGGACAAGTGAATGCGCTTAGCCGTGTTCAGGTGCAGAGTTGTCCACTTATTTCAGTGTTAAGAAGACACACAGTGAACTGAGTTTGTCCCACTCTTGGTAGCAGAGATAGAGAAGAGAAGAAGATATTTGAGGTGACATATACACCTCTCAGTGATAGATTACCTATGGACAAGGGAGAGGTGGTCGGGCGCCTGTGGGACCAGGTGGAGAAAGCGGGAGAAAATTCGGAGAACTCGTTTGTGGAGAAAATGATATGCAGGTGTGGGGTGGGGGAAGTTGGCAGGGGTCATGGAAAAATCTCAAAACTGAGAGGGAAGACCAGGAGAGTTTTCAATCAGATGGCAGTTGGAACCATTAGCAGTATGACATTTCGCTGGCTGTTGAATGAGGGAACAGAGCGCATGTGGGAATGTCCTGAGTGCAATGATATCAGTTCTTAACTCAACTCTACATGGAAAATCATTTATAGCTGCAAGAAAGAAACAGTGTTCTGTGGTCATGTCATGAGAAGAGTGGCCTTGGAAAACATTGTGACAACTGGGAAGATCGGGTGGAGAAGTGGCAGAGGCAGACTGACAGAAATGATGAGAGTCGTGAATGCCTAAGTCAGATGGCCGGGCACATGATGATGATGATGCGCAGATTCAGGAGGCACAGAAAGAAGAAGATAGTTGAACAAAGATTCTCATACAGCAGACAGAGAGAAAGAATGGATGATGAAATGTGAAGTGTGACTCACAGAGTTGGGTGGCACAGAGAGAGAGTCAGGTAGGGAGGGAGTCTCAGAGAGAGAGAGAGAGAGAGAGAGAGAGAGAGAGAGAGAGAGAGAGAGAGAGAGAGAGAGAGAGAGAGAGAGAGAGAGAGAGAGAGAGAGAGAGATTATACATACAGGAACTGAGATCTGCACACACAAAAGATAATGGGTTGAAATGTATGGTTCAGGAAACAGAGAACAAAGACTTGTTAAGTTACGCTTACAGAACAAGGACTCCAGTAAGAAGATAAGATATCAGAAATGAGATTTATAAATGATGTGCGGAATGTCATTTAGATTCAGGACTTAGAGACAGAAGATGAAATATGAAATGAGATTTGCAAATGATACGTGAAATGAGACTTACAGAGAAAGAAGATGATGTGTGAAATCAGACATACAGACACAGAAAGAAAACAATGTATGAAATCAGACATACAGACAGAGAAAGAAGACTGTGTGAAATCAGACAGAGAAAGAAGACAATGTGTGAACAAATTAGAAATAGAAGACTATGTGTGAAATCAGACATACAGACACAGAAAGAAGAAGCGTGAAATGATACCTACCACCATACTGTACAGCTCGTAAGTTCCATCGAAGTAGACAAACATGATATTATACTCCCCAGCCATAAACGGAACCTGACACTTTCTGACAAACAAAAAATACACATATACAATATAAAACAAGAGAATCTAATGTGCATGAAAAGTAAACAAGAAGGAAGAGAGAAAGAGAGAGAGAGAGAGAGAGAGAGAGAGAGAGAGAGAGAGAGAGAGAGAGAGAGAGAGAGAGAGAGAGAGAGAGAGAGAGAGAGAGAGAGAGAGAGAGAGAGAATATGAAACGCGAAGACATACATATATAATATGACAGAAGAAGACACATATATATCATATGAAACAAGAGAATCTAATGTAAATACATGAGAAGCAAGACAAAAGTAAGTTTTGACAGGGCATTTAATGCTAGGTTTTCAAATGTTCAGAAAACGAAAACTAAAAGTAGGTAAAAAAAAAAAAATCAACTGAACAAAAGAGACATTTGTACCAATTTTCTTAGTTTATCTCTCTATCACATATACACACATACAGAGAGGGAAGGGAGGGAGAGAATGCTCTCAGTTTGACCCGGGCTAAAGAAAGAACACCACAAAATGTCCTCGGAGGTAAAGGCGGAGAGCAAGACACTGAGCACAGCACCCATCCAGTGACCACTGGTCTATACAAATATGGGACCATCACCATGTGTACCCAAAACAGCTCAACAAAAGTGCTTCGCTTTTAAACTGACAACAGCAATCTTCAAGCAGCTGGG